>OX454526.1:271270422-272470422 GCA_949715645.1 Portevinia maculata | reverse complement strand
GCAGCAGAAAATACAGCAGGGCATTTCCCCCGTTTTCACTTCTGAAATGATAATGCAATTAACATAAACTTGTTGATGAATCTGAATAACATTATCCGCACGTGGGGTAGGAGTGGAATACAAAAAAATACTTTTTGTTAAATTTGTTTATTTGAGAGAAAATTCTTCTGTTTTTGCGCACTATTCTCGGCAAATGAATAATAATCGTGGCAATATCCGACATAAACATGGTAAGAGGTAAGATGACATTTAAAGTGATCGCGCATGTTTTTCTTTTGTTAATGGAATATCTTAACAAGCTTAACTAAAAGAGCGCATATTTGTGAAAGGTTTTGATATCATTTTAATTCGTTAACAAATTAATTGCGTGTGCCAAATAAGTTATATATGATAAGGAAATTAATCAATAGCTTCAGCGGAAATATGGCCTTCATATAACATGAGGAAACGGTTGTTTATTTGAAAGCATAGCTGTGAATGGTTTTGCTACGCTTATTAGTAAATAAACAAATTAATTACACGCGCCGAATGTATTTGGGGATAAAACTCAATGTCAGGGACATGTTGCGTAGGGTTGATAAAAGAAAGTTATTTACAGATAGAGGTGAATTAATTGTTTACGTTTGGGTATTAGGAGTAATACGTGTAGAAATGTGTAGAGAATAACAAGCAAATAAATAATATTGACGTGCTGAGAGTAAATATCTAGGTTAATCAATGTCAGCAACATGTTGTATTGTAGTTGGTATTGAGTGACGACTATTTACGTTTTTCATATTTCTTGTTTTTAAGTATTTTATCAGAACGCAATGATTAAACGACGAAGAGAAATATGTATTATTCTACTAAGCAAGTTTGTTTTTTTTTAACAAAGCTCCCACTTTCTACTTTCTCAATGTAAACTTGTTTTTGTTTTACTCGAATAGAAGAAACGTCGCAATTGCATTTGCAGTCCGAATTGATTGTTAAAAAAGGTGTTAATCTTCCGATGGATTAATTTATTTAGCTTATTATATTTTATCAAGGGCTAATAGTGTTAAACGTCTCTCGAAATGTAATCAACATATTATCCATAATGGCGTGTTTAATTTTTTCTAATAAGGCTTTATGGCTTTATACTATTTTATGAGTAAATGGAAGTAAATTGGTTTTTTGATCTCATGGAAGAACCCAATTTGCAACAAAGATGGAGGCTTGATAAATGTATGTAGGTATAGGTCTGTATTCAAACAAAAAAAGAATCCTCACAAATATCCCCTTGATATTATACAAAATAAAGAGGGTAACTTTCCTTCGGCCCCTCAACTATAGATTACCTTCGACCATTTGAATTGTCGTTGTTCGACTGCGAGCTTAAATTAACCCAATCGAATTTAACAGCATTTCGGGTATTGTATCGGTTTATTAAACCTTTATTGACAAGTCTTTCAAAAAATCCAGTTTTTTCTCGCATGTTGATAAGATAAACGTCAAATCTGATCGCATTTTGGTTTTGGAAACAAGGAGTTAATGTTATAACTATTTAATAATTTTCATAAATACCACGAAATAGCTATGGAAATATGAGTTATAATAAGGGTAGTGGGTGGTAATGTGGATGACCTGTGACAGAACCTTCAAAACAGCAATATGTAAGCATTTTTTTTTTGTAATCTCGACTATTCATCAGAAACCTGAACGAGTCCGGTAGGCAGGTGGAAAGAATTATTTATCATTACCATTTTCAAATACAATTTTGCAAAATTTGCAAAAATATAAGCACGTATCTACCTATAAACTAGAATATGATACATCAAATGACGTTTCCATACGCAACAATATTTCTATAGTATTTGAGAAGAGAACAAGTTTTTTCATTGCCAACTGCAATGAAAATCGCTTAAATGCTGCGGAGTATTTCTATATAAAAAATAATTTATATATTAAAATATATTAATGCGTTCATCTTATCGAGCTTCTACTTTACACTGTGAAATTGTGCATGGAAATAGTAACAGTCGACATCCTTTATAACGACGGTCCGGGCACCGACCAAATGTGGTCGTTCTAACCGGCTATCGGTCTTGGTAACTCCGGTTAACCTAGAATATTCAAGAAAAAATATATTTGAAAAAAAAATACAAGGCAATGGGTGATCCGTTTTCTTTCAAACGACTTCAATATTCCTGCATCAATTTTAAGGTTAGTTGACTGTTTTTTTTCTGCAGCATTTTTCTAATATAGTTTTCTGTTTTGTTGTGAATGTTAAACTCAACTCCCGTACAAAAGCAATGTTTTTTACACCTGATTCCAAACGGGAGATAGAAGCTATCTTATGCTGTATCGATTTTTTTAAGTTTCTCAGAACTTGTACAAAAATAAAAACAAAGCAATTGAAATCGCAGCAAACGACAAGCAAAAGAAAAGCCTATAGAAACGGAAATCAACTATGCCCGAGACACAAACAAATGGAATAAACAGTTGCACATTTTGCATAGAGCAGTTGCACAATTTAAAACAGTCATCAGCAATGGGTCACAACGTTAGTTCTGCCAAATTATTATAATTATATACTAATATAAATAAGCAAACATTTTTTAAATGCACGTTCGTACCTTAATGTGTATTCATTTTTTTTTAATAAAGGAAATCTATATCCCGAAGCACTCAGACTCGGTAAAACTGTCCATTGTACTACCAGGCAGAAAACCTCTTTCCAACCATCGCCAACACAATCATTTTCTGTAACTTCATTTTCTCTAATTGCGTCGTCATAAGCGCCAGCGATTAGTTAGATAGATAGATAGATTTATTTCGCATATAAATTTACAAAGGTATGGTTACCACACATTTTATAGTATACAGAGATATGATAGTTTGTATCTTTCTTCTGAAATATTATCTACATAACATTAGTGATTTAAATTTTAAAAACGAAAAATTATACAATACTGAAGGAAAATACGAAAAAACCTCCAATTACAAAAAAAAAAGAAAAAGAAAAACAAAACGTAATATATAATTGATATTAATATTTAATAAATTTATGGAGCAATTTTTGACTAAGGAAAGACGCCAAATCAGGTACTAATTAAAAACTTATTATTAAAATGATCACAGTTATAAATAAATTAATATAGATAAATAAATAAATCAATATACTAATAAATGAAAAAAATAGATATATAAATAAATAAGTAAATAAATAATCGATTAGGTTAATAAATAGAGAAGAAAATTATCACAGATATAAATAAATTAAAATAAACAAATAGATAAGTAAATCAATATTATAAATAAATAAATAAATAAATAAATAAAAAATAAATAAATAAATAATCGGGTAAATAAATAAATAAATAGGTAAATAAATAAATAAATAGGTAAATAAATAATTACATAGTTAAACAAATAAATAAATCAATAATTAATGATTTATTATACAAATAAGTTAATATAGTTATACAAGCAACGAATAAACACAAAATGGAAGAAATAATAGCGTACATCTCCACTATAAGTTATTTAAATTATTTACAAGAGGATTGTCAGCAAATTCACAGCGGTCTAGGAAACGTAAGTTAAGTCTTTGAATTCTATATAAGATCAATTCAACATTCGCTTTATCGTGAATGTCCAATTTTGAGTGGTACCACGGTAAATTAAGCATCATTTTCAACAGCTTATTTTGAGATGTCTGTAGTTTTTTAATATGGCACATTGCACAATTTCCCCATGCTTGGCATCCATATAACAGAATTGCCTGAAAAATTACCTTATGGATAATTATTTTATTTTCATTTGAGAGCAGTGACTTTCTATTGATAAGAGGGTACAACATTTTAATCTCAATCGCAATTTTTTTGAGGGTATTTGAAATATGAGTACTAAATGTCAACTTGGTATCTAAATATACTCCTAAATATTTTACAGCAGGTTCCCAACTAATGTCTTTCCCATTTACTTGTAAGCTGCCACTGGGGAGAAAGCAAGCTTTTCTCTTTCTAGTGAAAAGGATAGCTTTTATTTTCTCCTCATTTAATTTTACTTTCCATTTATTGTAATACCTACCCTTGTAGTATTTCCATCGCATTGTTTAGATTCCTCTTAATGTCAAGAGCGAATTCATGAGATGAGAATATTGCAGTATCATCAGCGAAAATAGCTGCCTCACACTGTGGAAGACGCGGAAAGTCCGATGTATAAAGGTTATATAAAATAGGCCCAAGAACTGAGCCTTGGGGAACTCCTGAATAAAAGTACACTAGGTTGGAGACACCACTATTGACGTGGACTTTAAAACAACGATTTGACAAGAAACTGCGGACAATTTTACAAATATAAGCGGGAAATTTAATTTTGAAAATCGGTCGTTATATCCAACTCGTCGTTAGATATATACCACGGTGGCACAGCATGTTATAAAAAAGAAACCAAAAAAAGAGGGGAAATGGTTATTATAAGCGAGTCGCTACAGCCGAATTTGCTAGTAAAACTTTTGCGTTAAATTTTCTTGTGAGCTCTTCTCAAAGTCCAGCTCTGGGTTATTTTTCCCGATCGGAAAGTTTTTTTAAAAAATTATAACGTGCAAATATATTTTACATCTACTATTTACAAATTCTTTGAAGCAAAACGTGTAACTTGAACTTTTCCTGCTATTTCATTATACACGATCACGGACAGGAAAATGCCAAACAATCGAACTCGATACTAGAAATCATGCTTGATATCGTAAGCCGCAATGCCAAACTCACATAATTCAGTAACGTATTGCTCACTTGTTGGTGCTCAAATGACGGCCCAAAATGTTGAGTAACAGACAAATTAAACTTATTGAAATAATTAAGCAATTTAAGTAAACACGATGCCAGATCCAAATCAAAACGCAACATTCAATCTATTTACAAACCACAAAGCTTAGGTTTTCACTTAAACATTCAGCATATTAGTGCAATGTTAAATCGAAGAACTATCGTCTTGTTTGCAAAACACATTCTAACATTCGCAGTTGCCTTTGAGTCTGTCTATTTTCTCAGAGAAAAATGTATGCAATCCTTTTCCATATATCTCCCAAAATTGACTTCCTGGAGACTAGGTACCTCTACCCACGTAATATATATATAGATAGATATTCACGAACTGCATCACGTATCACTTCATCGTCTACCGAAATTCATGAATTCAACTTCCATATCCACTTAATCCACATTCATCAGCAAAATGTCTGCCCCAACCTACTGTTATACTGTAGTTTATACTAACCAAATTGACGTGGTATCTGGTCAGCATGAAAACGTATCTGTGTGTGGAGAAATTTAATTTTCATCTCTGATGGCAGACAAAATGCATACTCCATCCACAAAATATATGCGGCACTACATACCGAGTACATAATGCAACAAATCCGTTGATTTTGGCCAGTTGGTTTTCTACCAAGTCACAACCCTCCGTACTAAACGGCAAGGGAAGCTATCCCACTCTCTTTCTCTCCTGTAACTTAAACCTCATTTAAACTTTAATTAAAACGTATACATATTTGTGCCTTCGTTTGAGGGTTTAGAGAAATGATTTTTGCTTGTTAGTGACTAAATTTTACTTTCCTTTATAACTCGTGCGTGTATAAGTGTTTGTGCTGGATATAATGTTTACTTGGAACAGAGAATTTTACTGACGATACAATATTTACACGACTGCCACCCCTACGTTGCTGCACTTAGAGTAAACGCGGCATAAAGTACAAATGCTGGGCAAATACTCAGGTTACAAGTGGAGGAACATGAAAACATATTTTATGCATATACATATGTTCATATATATTGTACAAGCTCATATTTTAAGTATCTCAGGTAGCACAATAGTGGCTTATATTTAGGAAGGCTCCTTATTTTTGTTGGTGGAACGTTGCCTCCCACGTATCCAACATCACCCTGCATACGCTGTTAATATATTTTCATAACCGCCCCATTTAAGTAATTAAGTGCCAATAGTCTCATACCAACAACGAAAACTATCACCACATTTATAAATGTTGTTCGTTTTTAACGTATGTTTTTGTTATGCTTATGCTTAAATAGCAAAACAAATTATAAATGTTCCTTTGATACGACTTAGCCCGCGGGGAAACGAAAGCTGTAGAGTAACTTCATTGAAGTTTACTTTGAATTTTCGGTGTTAAAATGGTATAAACTTTTCCATTGAGGTAGTCAGCTTGACAATAATTAACAATGGCACTTTGGAATGATTCCCTTAAGGGAACGCTTTCATTTTCAGAAAACTACATTATAGTGATTATTCTATGGCGATTGCAGGTGGTGTTTCAGCCACAATAATATTCAAATTGAATTCTAATACTTATATTCAATTGCTGAGAGAAAATTTGATCCACCCCGGGTTAATAACAACTTCATGTGTGCCAACTTGAGCCGGAGGGTAACCGGGATGTATGAAGAGTTCAAAAGCTGGGAGGATGTGGGAAAAGCGGAAGTGATAAACTTATATTTTGAATTTGAATTTTGTATATAAAATAGGTTGCCTCAGCTTTCCTGACAGTTTTTACAAAACAAAATTTAGTTGAATGTGCGGTGACACATTGATTGGTATCAAGAACAAATTTTGTAATACCTTTTACTCCTATGAAAAAAGTAATTTAAATAAACGTGGGCATATTGGCTCAGTGGTTACTGTTTTTTTTTTAAATTTTATTGTACCTGAATTTATATAAATTTTTTTCGTATTTCTAGATTCCACAATTTACAGAGAAATGGTAGTTGCTATGCTACTACTGAAAAATTTGTAACATTTATACAATAGTATTATCACAGATTCAAGGTTGTTTTAGAAGGAAAAGCTACATGACAAATCCTTCATTTAATTATAAATTAATTTTTTCCTGAGGAGAGCGAAGTGCGTGTGATCACAGATGAAGATGTTGTTTACATAAACGATTAAATAAATACTAAATAATACATAAATAAAAAAGAAGATAAATAAATAAATAAATAAATAAGAAGATAAATAAATAAATAAAAAAGTAAATTAACATAATCGATTAATTAAGTACTAACGCAAATAAATAAATAAATGAGAAGATACATAAATAAATAAGAAGATAAATAAATAAATAAATAAATAAATAAAAAAGAAGATAAATAAATAATTAAACAAGCAAATTAACCAATAAAATCTATGAACATCAAAATAATATATATATCACAGTAATGTATATAAATTAAACACATCACCTTAAGTTAAATTTAAAATTAAGTTATTATTAGAGCAACCGCACAAAACTTTGTATCGATCATATAATTTTGTGATTCGAATTTTAACTTTTTCAATTTTTGCCTCTTCATGGAGATCCTCCGTAGAATAGTGTCAGGGAAGATTAAGCATAATTTTTAAAATTTTATTTTGCATAATTTGCAGCCTGCGAATATGACTCTTAGCACATGTTCCCCAAATGGGCGAACCATATAGCATTATGCTTTGGAATATTACTTTGAATAATAGCAATTTGTTTTCGACACTCAATTTGGACCTACGATTTATGAAAGGATATAGAATTTTTATCGCCATTTTAGTCGATTTCCATTTAGTTTGAACCTCATTCAGCTGAAGTCTATTGTTTGGAAAGTAAAGGCTTTTCTTTTTCTAGAGAAAAAGAGAGCCTGTGTCTTAGAAGCATTCAAATGTAATTTTCCAATCACCGCAATATTATTTTACTAAATTCAAAGCAGATTTCAGATTGGTTTCAATTAAGGAACCAATTGAATCTGTTGAGTAAATGTAGGTATCATCCGTTATGGGGTTTCGGAAAATCGTATGTGTATATAATATACAATAACGGTCCAAGAACGGATCCTTGGGGTATTTACAGAAACTTTGAAAGTACGTTTTGTAAGAAAGGACGAGATCATTTTTACTACGTAAAGTGGGAAATTTAAGACAAGGAATTTGTGAATGAGTGGTTACTGTGTTGGACTACTAATCGGGGTGGCTCAGGTTCATATTTTGCCGGGGCCCAAAAATACTTAAAGTTTTTTTCCACTACCCGATATCTTTGAGTATAAGTTTTCATAAGAAGCTTCTTAAATTTGCCGTTCGGAGTCGGATTACGCCACCTTCACTTAACACAAGCAAATGACTGCCCTAAATGGGCCGTTAATGGCTAATATTTTTTTATTTAAACATTTACCTAAAAGCTAATTTGCAGAGGAAATTATACTTTGAATATTGTCTCTCTTTGGGAAATTCGTTTCACTAAAACAAAGTGAAAAGTATGTTTTTGCAACGTGCAAAGTTTTGTCAGTTTACAAAGAATTCGTACATTGCTTTTTACTTACATTTAAAATTGTGTAAAAATTGTCAATAATTTCCAAAGAAAAAGTTTCCATTGCAGTTTAGCATTTAGTAAAAAGTTTGTCAAAATAATTATAAAGCTAAAATGAACCGCTTTGAAGACGAAATGGATACTAATGGTGTACAAAAGTTGCTAAGTTTGGACGAAAGTTTGACAAAAGCTGAAGTTTTACTAAAAGATTACTAAAAGCCTTACCTTCAACAGCAACCAAATATCTTACAATGGTTTTCAATTGCTGCATGATGCTTTCGTATTTCCCTAAAGATTGGAAAATAGCAAAAGTTGTAGCTATCCACAAACCTGGTAAAGCAAAGGATAATCCTAATAATTACAGGCCTATTAGTTTATTAAGTACAATTAGTAAACTGTTTGAAAAGCTTATTAAACAACGATTGTTAAATCATATTGAGGATGCAAACATATACCCTAATGAGCAGTTTGGTTTTAGAGCTGGTCACTCCACAAGCCATCAAATTTTAAGAATTAAAAATCACGTTAAAAGTAACCTTAATTCAAAGTTATCGACTGGACTTGTACTTTTAGACATTGAAAAAGCCTTTGACACTGTGTGGCACCAGGGGTTGATTTACAAACTTATAATGTTTAATTTTCCCACTTATCTGATTAAGTTAGTATGGACCTTTTTACTTAATAGAAAATTTGCTGTATACGCAGGCAGTGTAAAATCGTCTCTATATAATATAGTAAGTGGTGTTCCGCAGGGTTCTGTGCTGGGACCCATACTTTTCAACGTTTACATGTCCGACTTGCCGCCTTTGGACATAAATACTAAATTAGCTATGTTCGCTGATGACACAGCCCTTTTTTCGTCTAGCGTATTGCCTCAAGGTGCTCTCGAAAGTCTACAATGCTCACTGAATATCTTACAAACTTTTTTTCATAAGTGGAAAATCAAGGCTAATCCTCAAAAATCACAGGCAATCTGGTTTTCTCGTCGAAGAAAAACAGATTTTTTGCCACAAACAATGTTACAGCTAAACTCTGTTGATATCGCTTGGTCTGAAAGCTGCAAGTACCTAGGTCTGACACTTGACAAGAAACTGACTTTTGAGAAACATATTGCCAACACGATAAACAAAACTAACCTTGTAATAAGAATTTTATACCCTTTCATAAATCGCAAATCAGGTCTTAGCATGCATAATAAAATTTTGATATTCAAAACTATTTTCCAGCCTATACTCACTTATGGTGCTCCAGTGTGGTTTGACTGCGCTGAGACCCACTTAAAAAAGATTCAAAGAGTGCAAAACAAAATATTAAAATTAATGCTAAATTTGCCATGGCATTTTTCAACAGTAAGGCTTCATGATAAGGCTAATGTTAGACAAATTAAGCTTGTACTATATAATTTACAAGACAACTTTTTTAGTAGATGTTCGTCTTCTGATAATGAGCTAATTCTTAATCTCTTAAATTAGATATTTTGTTTATATCACATTTGGGTTTATGTGCAATATTAGTTTTTAAGTATCATGTAAGGGTTTTTTCTTGTAGCTTTTCCCTTAAAAAAATTATTTCTTCTCATTTAAACTATATTCATTTTAGTATTAAGAATATTGAAGTTGTAAAGAATTTAATTTTCTATATCTCTTAAATAAACACATATATGTAAATGTAAATATTATCGGACTGCAATAAAAGTATTTGAATTTGGATGCTGAAGTTTTAACAACCAAAGAAATAAATGTTTAACTCCCATGCAACAACTTTCATGTAAACTCCGTTGGATAGGACATGGCGTCGCAACTGTGCATGCAATAAGTAAAGCTTCAGTCTGCAGTGGTACACCAAGTTTCGGACGCAATAATTGACGAATTTCTTGCAAACACTATTTGCTGATCAGAAATTTCTTCAGAAATGGCTAGCCAAATCTTCGCTCAAGGAAGGTTTCCTGTGCAGCTGGATGCGTTGACAGTACAATGATCAACATCGATGCACCCAAGGAAAATAAAGAACAGTTTGTTAACAGACACGGAAAGCATGCAATAAATGCAATGATGGTTTGTGAGCCGGACCGATTTCCTATGCTATTAACATAAGCTGGCCAGATAGCGTACAAGATGCAAGAGTGTCAAGGAATTCCCATTCGGCAGCAAGTTTCAATACTGGATATCGACCATTTCTTAATGCAGTACTTTAAACACACAGTGCTTATTCTTGAAGTGAATGGTTAATACCAACACTGAGGATTAATCCAGACGATAGAGGTGAACAGCATTTTAGACGGGCTCATAAAAAGACGTGTATGTACTTGTTGCCTGCATTCTGAAATGGTATTCATTATATATCCCAAAGGATTAATGGATGAAAAGATTCCTAGCTGACATCATCTCCGTCTGCAGTTCACTGTTGCAGGTAAAATTGTCTGCTGCAAAAATTGAAAAATGGATTAGTTTCGATTGCTATTGGCCAACATTTGATTTACAAAATTGGAAAAGGTTCCATTGTTTTTTATTGCATGCTAATTTCTTTTCGACGGCCGAATATCTCAGTTTTCTTTAATCCATCAAAGACATATTTCACTTTGTAACTTTGCAAAACACGATTACAAATGCATAATTCTCTTTTAAAGTGAATTTAGGTGAAACACTTACGCTTTTAGCTTTTGAAAAATGTCTGAAAATTTGCAGAGCACAAAGTCGGGGAAACTTTGCATATTTAGTGGAACATATTGAACTTTTACTTTGAAGGAAATTATTATTTTTTTCATGGCAAAGTGAAAAGTGGTTGGTGAAAAAGGGCCCAGGTTTTGTGATATTTGATAGAGGAAATTTGTAAAATATATTCCACATAAGCATGGCTACATTTTGACGAGAGGATATTTCAAAAACATCACAGTGATATATTCGGCATATTTCTCCATTCTTTCCTTCACTATTTTGTATTGTGAAAAACACCCTGACTGCATATAATAGCACACAGACTTGACACAGCACAACAAATTATAATTAAGAAAGCTACAACTCAATTAAGTAAATTGCTTTACATATGTTCTCCCTCTGTTAGCAGACAACTTGATCGGAATTTTGATAGAATAACAAAGTTTCGCATAGCCACCTGGTTGTTTCTTACCGCAGCAACTAGCCATTAGACCTCTTACTATATTTATAATACGCACCTTATTGTTCCAATAAGAAACAACCACCTGACATCCAACAGTGAAGACATATTTTGCGACCGACTCTGCCGGCATATTAATTGACTTAAAAATACATATATCTAATTTAGCCACTTGAACGAGTATTTAGATACTTTGGGTTGTTGTTTTGCATTTTGAATTCTCTTCCAAAAATTCTCGACTTGACCTTTCCCCCACCACTAACAAATAGAAAACCAGAAATGATAGTATCTACGCCTAACCAGGAAGTAAGTCAACGTCAATCCTATAAAAACGAACAAACAATCTTACGATTAGTAAACAATACATTCGTACGTGATTTGTTTGTTTGCTTTATGGTTGATTGCAGATATAAATTCGAAACTTGAGTTTATCATTGCCAACCCACTCTAGTCACATTCAACTCCATCAACGTCGTCGTCGTTTACCAGACTCCAAGTCACCAGATAACAAAGTTCGTACTTTTTATTTATCTTATCACCTCTACTTTAGACTTTAAGCGGATAATTTGAAATTAACCCAACGCAACTTGATTCTGTTTACTGCACTTTCACAGTAGAGATAGATAAGTGAAAAAAAATAAAATAAAAAAACTGTATAATAAAATAATTTATTAATTAGAGAATGAGAGCTCAAACGATAAGGGAACATTTCTAAATAATTGCATTGCAAATGGTTGCAGAATACATACATGTTGTATGTATCTGGTAGCGGCTCGTAATGGAAAGTATTACGGCAATCGTAAATGATAATTGCTACGTTTGTTAAGCTGTAAATGCATCGTTAAGGTAATATTAATCGATATTTTAACTTTGGAAATCAGTCGACTGATACAGAATCGAATGTAGTCGGCATAAACAAGTTGCAATCAAAATGTTACAAGATACATTATGTTGTATTTAGATATGTTTGTGATTTTTTATTTTTTTATTAAGATGTCTATCGCCGTCGTGGCATAGCAATTGCTGACGATTTGAGACTTGTCAACCTGTTGTTGTCAGAGGGTTTCTTGAGTGTTATTATAACTTGACATTGACTTAGAAAAAAGAGAAAGACATAACTGGCTTAGCGAAAGGCAGAAAGAGAGTGAAGTGAGAGGGAGAAGAAATTAATTACTCTGCAAACATGACACATTTTATAATAGTTGTTATTTATTGTCATCAAGTGGCTAATAAATCTTGTTTTGGATATATACCTAGTTACAAACTGCGATGAATATTACTGATGTAGGTACGTACACCTGTGTGGGAACTTGTGTGGTTTTGTCGGTAGAAGTGAACATTGTCAAAGTTCAGGAGGGTTCTGAACTTGATAAAAAATTTTGTTTTTAAGTGGAATGTGCGCACATACAGAAAATTTGCACAAAATTGGATTGTTGCCTAACATAAATGTATCTCAAATTAGGGGGAATGACTATCTACCGCTTTGTTTGGATGAAGAACAGTGAATTTGCGTACGTAGTGGATATGTATTTACTCTGGCTACCGGTTCTTTAAATATTTGGTTATTTATTATTAATTTTTATTGGGGGTCATCAGTACACAGTTGGGAGCCTTACATTTATAAAAGAACTTGCTTCTTCTTCTAATGCTCCGGATTAGGGGAATTATTACCCTTCCAGCAGCAGTAATTTGACTTTATCTCATTAGAAACAAAATACATATGTCAGTCTTTTGTAGATTGGGTGAATGATATCTACAAGATTCGCTACAAGATTTGGGTACATTGAGTCTATTGATGGGATTTTTATAAAATGTAAACCTGAACAGAAACAAAAAGATACCGCTGTTCAACAGCTCAGGAGTTTCCTCAGCTTTATGTCAATCAGATCGTCCAGCTCCTTAAATAATTAGCTGTCAAGAATCTTGAATCTGTTAGTTCTAAGGGCAGGGCATTCGCCTACTAGGTGCCCGAATAGATTCTATTTCTTCAACATCCCTGCAGCCTCTGCAGTCACCGTTGCGCAGTATGCCAAGCCGCTTCGCATGTAAGCCCACTACACAGTGTCCTGTGAGGACCCTGATCAGTTTGCGTAATTCTTGCAGTTTAGCCCGATCATGATATTTATTTTCCTTTTGTTTACCGCTGGCCAGAGCTGCCTTGTGTGTCTGCATGTTTCGAGGAACGTAGGTTTGTTCTATTCATGGATTCAACGTCGATTTTTCGTGCTAGTGTGCTTAGCGGAGTTCCTTTAAATTTAAGAGTCAGAGATGCATCCATGTCCGGTCCGTATCTGCTAGCTTATTCGCTTCCTCGTTGCCCGAGATTTCCTTGTGCTCCGGTACCCAGCATAGAGTTACAGTATTGATAGTTGATATCTCGTTTAGGCTGCACTGCAACACCGTCCTTGATTTGACTACTACTGACTCCATGGCCTTTATAACCGTTTGGCTGTAACAGTATATGGTGATCTGTTTGTCATCTAGATAACTTATAATTGATGAATCATAGCTAAACAATTAATGTATGAATTTACAAGCTGTCAGCCTGGTTAGCAAATAGATAGATATTTAGATACATACTTATTTAAGTAACTTACGAAAAAATTATATATATAAGATATTTAAACTTAAAAATCAAGCACATTCTGTTACTACTAACATTCTATACTTGTAGACAGATTTTAAATAGTATCTTAACAGTTTTTAGAGTCCAGTATTTTTCCACTTCGTGAACCACCAATCTCGGTTCGTACAAAAGCAATTTTTTGATAATCTGAAGTTCTGATAAGTACATGTTTTGATTATAAAATCAGCCTGTGTTTTAAGTGTATGTACTTGAAATAAAAAATTAATTGAAAAAGTATCTATTTAACTAGCTTATGTGACATTCTAATGTGAAAATTCGGTTAGGAAGGTATTCTACCTAGGTGTTCGTCGTCAAAAACAAATATTGTTTCAAAAATCTTATTCGTCAACCTTTTAGAAAACATTCTTAACTCACAACTTAACTTGCACCCCTAGAGTCTCTTCGTGAGACACTGCGGCTTTCCATCCGCTGCTTCAGTTGTCCAGACCAAGCTCTATGGCATCCACGATGGCTTGGTCTTTTAAACGAAGCTTCGGTCTTCCGTACCTTCTCGAACCAGGGGGCTCGGAATCGAAGATCGTTTTGGCTGGTACATTCGCTCAATGTGGCCGACCCAATGTAGTCAACATGATTTAGCTTTTTTAGACTATGTACATCCACATGTTGGTACAGCTCATACAGTTCGTGATTGTATTTTTTCCTCCACTCGCTTTCCTCGCATAAAGGACTAAATATCCGATGGAGTATTTTTCTTTCAAAAGATCAGCTCACATTTGCTACGCTTCTTCCAGCACTCGGCGCCATAAAGCATGACTAGCAGGATTAAGGCTAGGGAGAGCATGCATGTCCTTCGAGTGAGGAATTTCGAACCCATTTGTTTAATGTAATGTAATTCTTCGTCGAATCTCCACGAAGGTGCCATTCGTGAAGGCTTATGAACTCCTTAACTACCCCGAAGTTATTACATACTATGTATCATCACGTTTTGTCCTAGGCGGGGAACAGATGTTTGTTTGTTCGTTGATAGCATGTACTTAGTCTTGTCCTCATTACCTCCAAGACCAACCAATTTCGCCTGTTCTTCAATCGCCGTAAAGCATGAACACTGCACGATGTGAACGGTAGCTGAGACGAATCTATTGAAAATAGTATCTTCCGTGCTTACGCCTGCCTTGTGCACTATTTTCTCCAGAACAAGATTGAAGAAGTCACATGGTAGCGCATCTGCTTGCCGAAATCCGGTGCATTGAACCAATTCGAAAGAGCGGCATTACAAATACCAAAACATCAACTCAAAAGCTCCGCTGGTATGCTATTAGAGCCGACAACCATACTGTATATAGGAAATACAGGTACGTACCTACATGATTAATTGCACATCCAAATCAAATACATTCTGCTCGAATCAAATGTCGCGGAATACTTTTTTGAAGCAACACAACATTTACAGTAGGTTTAAAAAAATAATAAGTAAAAGTTAGTAAAAATGTATCGTGTTTATTTACAGTTTTGAATATATTCACATATTTCGCTACTTTTGAAGGACTATTTAACGCATGTCCCTTGTGTTGCAAGAACCAAGCACATCAATACATTTTTACTGTGCATCAACAACATGACATCTTCCTAAACCACAATCACTCGAACTACTAATTTTCAAAATTCGGAAATTTAATCACTTCTTGGTTGAAATACATCATCTTAAAATTCTTCACAGAGTACCAAATTACACACTGCCGTTGTGCTGCCAGTCTGCATTATTGTCTTCCAATCATACACTTAAATGGATTTAACCTTGCTGCTGTTGTTACCTACCGAAACAGATATCAATCAGTTGAAAATTTTTATTTTACTTTGTTCGCCTCGATAATATTGACTGACAGTTCTGTCGTGCATCCACAACCGCCATACTAATATCTACCGATGAAATCTATTCACGAATTCTAAGATTAAAAACAAGAAAAAAAAATAAAAAAATCCTCCGTGATGGTGGTCCAAAGATATCTACCACCGAATTTGATCTTCATTTTACGGTTTTGTTCGGTGTGTATCTTCTCCTCCAATTACAGTCCCCCATCAAATAGTTTTAATTTTTATCTGAATGTGTGTATGGAAAATCCTATCACACATCAAATCATCGTTACCACAGCCGCATACAGTTGACATAATTATAAACTGATTTACCCAAGCTGTGTCAACAATTTGACAGAGGGGCGCAACAACACATTAAAATGGACACAAAAAAAAGTGTGCGAGTAAATATTATATCCTCCTTCTACTTTCAGTCTGAATGCATTCCATTCTATTTTATTTGCTTATGATATACAAACCTAACACAGAGTTGATCGATAGTGTCGCTATCCACTATCTCATGGAAATGAATATTAATCATTAATTACTCGTATCATGGCAAATATTTACACGAAAGTGCTGATAGACAGAAGCGGTCTGGCCCCAGAACGCGTCAGCGTCATATTTTTAAATTTATTAAAAAAATCAAAAACACTGAAAAAAATCGATATCTGTTTCACTGACTGTGTTTAGAAAATTGTCAACGCGAATTCGAAAATATAACCGAAAATATTATTTGCTGTCATTCAGTTGATTTCCACGAAAACTCACTGAAGCGTATCTTTGTGATGAATTGCTTAATGGAGCATGTACATATCTAAGGGGCTACCACAGGGAGGGGGTTTTAGGAGAAGAGCGAAAACTAATTTCGCCACATGTTTGCCAGAGATGTGAATAAATTAAAATCTCTCCTAGACTAAATGTCGCTGGTAATGGTAGAGATGTGTGTAAATAAGTTTTGGCAACTAGAAATATCATCTCAGTCATTCTGACCAGGTGTGTAGAAATAGTTCGGATTTGTTCGTATGAATATGTCTCATGCCCACATGTGAGATTTTCAGTATATTGCACAACAGTGCCGGTGGAACTAGTGGAATTTTTTTTTTTAATTCTGAAAAAAATCGCATTTGAGTCAAGGCATGTGATTTTGATCTTACCCAGGCGGAGTGACATTTGATTGATGTTTTTCAAGCGTTTTTAAAGCTTTGAATGATTGCGTAAAGGCTTATTGCTAATAAGAAATTTACGAGACCATTGGAGAAAATAAAAATGATTCTTAGATGTACGATGAGGTAGGACAGGGTTCAAATTGTAGATATCTATCCATAGGATATCTGGAAGTGGTGGTTTAAATATTTAATGGGACATAACTCGAAATATAACATCACCTAATTTATAAATCACGCCATATCACACCATCATCAAACGATCACCATCATCAAACGATCACCATCAGTCAATCATTGATTAGTGTAGATTTCAATTTTTATTTTAGCTATTCGTATTAAAATTTATAAAGGCCTTCAGATGGTCACGTGTAGTATAAGCCAAAAGCAATTTTTATTCTCCTTCTAATATTAAATGTCAAAAAGGTAACAGCAATGTGTACACGATGTTCGAAAAAGGAAATAAACAAAAACATGTCATGAATATTTACATGACATTTACATAAGCATTTATTTAGTATTTTTTACTGATTTACTTTAATCTACTTTAACTTAATGAATTGCATCAACAATCATCGTCGTTTCATCGTCATCTTTATCGTGCATACGAGAGTTACCAAAACCCTATAAAAGGCCGCAGAAATCCATCTAGGAATTGACATTGATTGTCTACCATTAAACCTACCAAACCCTACAAAAGCACCAAACCTCGTTCCTATCCTCCTATTCTTTCAAATAGTATCTAGCACCTAAAATCATGCAATGCAATACTTCATTGCAAGGTGCTGCTTACTGTTCAGGAAAAAATGAAAGCGCTGTGTTCCAACAATATAAGGGTATTGTACATAATCAGAAAAACAAAAACCCCTTAAGCGTAGGCAAGTTAAAAAAAAACCTCGTTACGTGCAGCAATTCTTACTCCAGTCGTGCCAACCCACAGTTTTGCATGCACACTTGTGGGACAGTTTCAAGATGTTAAACGTGTCGGTGTGCTCACATTACTGGAAAAATTGCCTACAAGTGATATCTGCCCTTAGTTACCTTAGGCTAGGTAAGGTGGCCGCCTGGGCACGTAGCTCAAGCTCACTTAGACCGTTATGTCGGACAATTGGACAATTGTGTTACCACAAGCGGTCTGCCGGCGTTCACTTGGCTTGCTTTGAAACTGTTTGCCTTCTGTGAGGTTGTGATTATGTGGATATGACTCCTAAGAGGGAAGTTGGAGACTGAACACGGTTCCAATAGCCCTGGGGAGGACCAAAGTGGAGTGACTGTTTCAGTAAAACCCCAGTTCTGGGAACATTTTTCGGCTAGCAGGAAGAAAACACACCGAGGCTGACTGCTACTCTCTCTTTCCTTAAACGACAAGCGCTGTATTTTGTGAGGCGATGCAGTGATTGCATCTTGGTTGTCCCTCCAAGGGCACCTTATATAAGTTTAGTTGTATAGCATATCTCTAAACAACTTCACTTAACTCCACATACGAGGTATGTCCAGAAAGTAAGTTTACTAGGGCAATTCCGTTATCTCGTTGCGAAGGGAAAATTTTAGTCAGAAGTTTGTAAGGAGATCAAATACCTACTTAGGTTTATGGCGAAGGAGTTATGAATCGTACAAGTGTGTTTGAATGGTGTAGTGAGTTAAAAATGGTCGCACTGATGTGCACGATGAGTGGTAAACCGTCCATTTTTACTAATTCGCTTGTTGAACAAATGAGGACGCTGTTTGTGGCGATCGCAGATTGACTTTGGATGAACTTAAGATGATGTTTTCACAACTCTCCAGACCTCTGCTGAACGAAACAATCACAGAAACACTCGGATTTCACAAATTGTGCTAGTGGCAATCTCCAAAGAGTTTTTTTTTGGAGCGGAGTCGTTCGGATGTGATGTTTTGAACCACCCCGTGTATTCCCCTGACCAGCGGCCTTTAAATTACCATCTGTGGTGAGAAAAAAATGATAAAGAAGTTAAGGGGAAGTAAACAAGTGGACGAAGGAGGTGGAAGCCGAGTTCTTTGACCAAGGCATACAAAAATTGATCCTTCGTTCCCCTAGACAAATAGTTTACATATATACTGATGTATCCATGGAAACGTTTTGTTTAAATAAATTTTTCTGAAACCTACAAAAATCTAGTACATTAACTTACTGGACATACCTATATAAGTATAATGTATAAGGCATACCTTTTTTAAATTTAAGGCTACTACCACCGCAACTTTAATAATTTATGTCACAACACTCAATGCAATGCATAATAAACCACCATATCTCCGCCACAGCATGTTGCCGACCCTGAAACATAAAAAAAATCGAATTACGAAACTAACTTTACTTCCCACTTGAATGCGCATAAAAACAAATCCATAGTACGAGTATGTATCTCTTTTTTATGGATACAAAAAATTAAATTAGACACACACGCGACATAACCATATACTCGCAAACATTTGCACGCGCACTTTTGCCGCTGTTGCTCCGTCGCCACTTCATATGGTAAATTATTACCACGAACAAGTTATTGGTACCAATCTTAGACACCTGAATTCGAAGCAAACACACACAGAGTGGTATTGAATATTAATTAACTAACGCAATGTAATGTGGCTTGTAATTCACAAACGAAACCAGTAAACCGCCCACTTTCCATCAAGTTCGATATACATGTTTTTCCTCTATATCAGTCCAGTAGACTTTTGTATCAAACGCCAAAGGCAACTAAAAAAGTTAGAAAACTTCCTCATGTAAATGAAAGTAGTGTTTTATTTTTCATTTGAGTAGAAAAATAATATACAAATTAATTATAGCTACTTCTGAGTTTGAGACAAATGAGAGAAAAAAAATGTTTTATTCCCAACATAGCAATGGACGTGTCAGGAACTACAATTGGACCCGCGAATCTTACTCTAACCCAACAGAGTTTATGTCTGCGCCAGCAAATCACATCGCTTCGAATTAAAACGCGAGTTAGTCAAAACTTTTGGTGACGAGGAATGCTTCAAAATTAAGTTATCAAGAGGAGGCTAAGGATGATGATGATGAGGTGGTGGAGGAGGAAGGGGAGGAGGAGGAGCAAGAGACAAGAAGAGGAGTCCGGATTTTTTTTGTACGCACTTTTCTGAAAGACAGCAAACCTTAACATCACGCAGTTTTTTTTTCCACGAAACTGTTAAGCATAATCACCTTTGACTCTTGCGTTTTTTGAGTCGTGGCGGCTTTGTGTCGTTTAAGTGGCGGTATGTCGGTAGTGAAACGCCTTGAGTGTCGTTTTATTTCCACATACGTTTCACAGAAAAACTGACAAATGACAGATTTAAACTTAACGTTAGAAATACAAATCTTATCTTAAATAAATTCTTAGATACCAGCATTTTTTTCATTTGAATCTAAAGTTTTATTCATTTATATTGAAACCTTTAAAAATACATGTTTCCCCTCTATATGAGTGCAGTAGACTTGGGTACCAAACGCCAATGGCAACAAAAGAAGTTAAAAAAAACTTCCTCATGTAAATGAAAGTAGGTTTTTCACTTGAGTAAAAAAATACAAATTAATTACAGTTACCTCTAATTTTTAATTTCATAGAGAAATGAGAAAAACATGTTTTATTTCGAACGCAGCAATGGACGTGGCAGGAACTATTAAGAATCGTACACTTACCCAAGAGAATTTATGTCTGCGCCAGCAAATTGCCTCGCTGCAAAACCAACGCTTGGAATTAAATCGCGAGTTAGTAGAAACTATTGAGGCCAAGGAATCCTTCAAAATTGAAGTAATCAAGCTAATTACCCAGGCACAGAACACATTCGAGCGACTAAAAACATTCATTGAGCACACAACTAGCACGCCACCACCATTGCTGTTAAGTGGTAGGAAAAAATTGCAACTGAGACAAATTGTCGATTATAAGCAAAAACAACATCGGCATGCAGGAATCCTTCGACAAATTCCAATCCTGAAGGACAAGCAGCAAATTCCAGAAGCTCCACCACCGAACACATCATTGATTCAAGACGACCATGATGACATGCACTTAATGGATGAGAAAATAAATAAGTTGAAAACGAATCTGAAGATATACAAAAACGAAATTGAAAAAGAAATTAAAACGGATGAGAAGGATCAAGAGTCAAGAAGACGCAATGAATCGGCAGAGACAACAAAACAACCAGCTATAAATGTCCCAGCGGAGAACAAAAATCGAAGATACTCAAAGCGATTGCTATCCAGTCTCAGTTCAGGCAATGGTCCTACGATGGTCCTCGTATGATGAAAAAACAATTGACATCAAACAACGATAATAATAATATCTTTGATATGGCACGTGCTTTTAAGGATATTACTAATGTAGCAGGAAAGGGATTACGAGGAGACGAAGAATTGATCACCAAAAACACTAGGGGTAGGAAACTGCTTATGCTTAATTAGGTTATCTTATTTATTAACAAAATAAAATATTCAAACTTTTAAATCACCGCAAGGACATGTTTAATTGTCGTTCAATCGTCGTCAGTCTGCGGTGGTAGTGTGTCGTCTCTTATATGATTAATGACTAGAACATTACAACAATGCTTTTAAGAGGGGGATTTCTGGGTTTTTTTTACTTTTCTTGAAGACAGCAGACGTTAACCTCACACAAAGTTATATTCTCCCCGCGAAACTGTTAATGATATTTTAATCGCTGGGAATTTGCCATTTTAGAGGAAGCGGGACGAGGGTTGGGATAATATCCATAACAGAACTCCTTAGTTGACGACACTTTAGAAATAAATATAATTTAAGAGTTTCCTCTTTCTCGCCGAAGCCGAAGCATAGCTGGTGAATTATTTTCGCATTAAGCTTTCGAATACTTTTACTAGATGTGGAACTAAGTTTGGAATAAGAAATAAAACAAGATGTGTGGGGAGGAGTCGAGACGGAAAATAACTTTTAGATTTAAGTGCTGATGTTTTTGTCGTACTTGTAGTTGTAGGTACGCTTTAGGAAAGATTTTAAGTTTTAATAATATACAACTGTTAATCGTTTTCGTTATATAATGTATTAAATGGGTCTAATTTTGGTAGGACTTGAAACTCAATTAATAGACAGGTGTAAGGTAAGGTTTTTGAGTATTTTAAAGAAGTTTAACTTTGAAAGTAGTAAAAAATAAAATGAAAGCATATAAAGGATTGCAATTTAAACTAAATTTGGCTAAAAAAACGCATAAAGCATCGTGTGCATTTAAGAATAAAAAAAACTAGGGATCTCCCGGGAGCCCTTTACAATGCGTGCATAGCTACCAAATAAAACGTATTTACGTAGTGTTTTGTATCGAACTTTCTGATCGAACATTCGAACTGGGCATGAGAACTACGCTCTTTTCAACATGTTTACCGAAAGATGTTTTCAGTTCAGACAAATCTCTAAAACCTCGGTCAACGTGGGTTTCACACTTCGCTAGCGAGATTTTTCTTCAACTCCTCTAATTTTATAATCAAATAGTATTGGAACCACTAGAAAATTCGAGTGTAGGCATTCATTGGCCGTGTTCTTCTTAAATCTGTAAATTTATTTGTAGATATTCCTTAGGGTTAGGTGAGCCACTAACATGAACATCCGTTAGAAAACAATTTGAGGTATTCTCAAAGCACCGCGATAGTGAATGCGACTGCGATATGTCACAACACATATCTTCAGGTTTGTTAATTCACACTGAGTGCGATATTCCCGACAGTAGCTTACACAATTCTATCTGTGGCAGTACAAACAAAAGAAAATTATTATTAGGCATTAACGCCTTAAAATCTAGCTTCTCCAAACATTTCTGTGTTCGAAGCTATTTTTTGTCACGAAAGGCAGGGAACTAAAATTTTACGTCGATTCTGAATGGCAAGTTGTGACCAGGACCTTGGTTATTTGTCAGACTTTCGCAAGAGGTGAGGCAGTGGAAAAACTTTACGTGTAACTGGGGCAGGGCCGGCCCAATCATATTTGCAAGATGTGCAAATGCACAGGGCGCCAAATTCCGGGGCGCATTGCTAGGAGTAAGAAAAATTAATTTTACCTTGCTTGGGTGTATTTCGTTGATTAAAAAAATTTGAAAAGATTCTCATGACAGTTTATATTTTTGGATGTTTTTCAAGAGGTGGGGCAGTGGAAAAGGCTTTTCGATGTTACTTGCCCCCGCCGGGATTTGAACCCGAGACATTTAGATTAGTAGTCCAAAACACTTACTTCTGCGCCACTGAGCTATGTTCGACAGAAATATGTCAAATGTGTTCATGTATGCTGTCATAAAATCTGATCAGCAGATTCTCGTATGACCAATTGATGAATATGACCGCAAATAACCAGGCTGATTTAGACAGATATGCATGGCATTTTGACGTATAGTGAAATCAGGAATCATGTATAACTGCTACAGAAAGCCAAAAATGGCAAATGTCCTATTTACTGAATTTTTGAGATGGGATATTTAAGAATATGCCCATAGCATGCGTCCTAAGAGACTGAATCATAAGAGTATAGATCAAAAAGTTTTTTTTAAGTGGTAACTAGAAACTCCTACCAAAGTAAGGGCTTGTGGTTTTTGCTTCTGGCGGTTTTCTTTAGGACTATATGACGAGAATTCTCGTGTTGTACATATGACACACTTTTAATAAGCAGTAGTCGTCAAAAAATGTTAAAATTACTAGAAAAGCCTAACATAAAACAATACCCTGTTTTCCCTCTATAAATTTGTGTCTTGTAGCTTGAGAAGCAATTTGGGAATTTTCTTGCATATACACAGCTGTTCATGTGGCGCATATAACCAATAGAGCATATACAACTATTTTGGTAAATTGGGTTCTACAGTGCAAAATAGTGCAAGCAATTTTCGGCGTGATGGTCCTTTCGGCTGATGTAGTGGTCAAAGTTTTGTGTTCACAAATATGACAACATGGCATATAGTTTCATCTTACCTTAACACTTAAAAGGCTGCTTGTTGGCTTGGATAAGGTTAAAAAAGTAAATATAAGGAATTATTAGGATGTACTGTATCATAATACATAATACATAGCTTCTTCAACCATGTGAAAAGGACCTACAATTTTACGCCGACTCCGTTCAGAAAATTTGTGAATTGGCAATTGATACTCTTGAATGCGACTTTGTTAAGAGGTGTGGCAGTGAAAAAAAAACGTAGGGTGTTACTGGACCGCGGAGTGATTTAAACCTTAGACCTCTCAATCAGTAGTCCAACGCACCACTGCGCCTGTTTAAAATTATTTTTCAAAATTGATAGGGTTCCTCAGGGTGCCACTTAGATGACCTACTGTTAATAAATAATCAAATTGTGTACAATTTCAATTTTGTCATCTTCTAAAATCTGTTTCTCATAACATGTTAAGTAAGATTTATAAACTTTTAAAAGCACTTTTAATGGTCTGGATGAGAGGATCGAATGCATTTTCCGACTAAGTGTGCTGCCCACTTCAGTAGTCTACATTTGCCTATATGTACTTCATAAGCTTTCTCTTAAACTAAACTTGGATAACTACTTCAGTCACAAACTAAATGAAGAAATTGCACAGCAGGGATCAGAAAAAAATCGCTTAATATTACAAAAAAAACCCAAGTATAAAAAAACCTATACATTTCTGAGTACTATTGTAAAACTTAACAAACCACGATTAATTACAATGACACATGACTAATTGCAATGCATTTGCGAGTGTTAAAAAATTACAGCTGTGTGTGTTTTAAGCTCATAAAATAAAACGATAAACAAAATTGTTTCGATTGCAGGAACTATTAAGTTAAACTGCATAAGCGAAAGAAAACGTTTTGCCTTACAGTCGGAACAACGCCGCCAATAATGTCGCAGATGATCATCAGAATCTTAAACTTTTGGCCGATGTAATTTTTTGTTCAACTCACAACTAAAATTAAATTTATTACTCACTCAGACTACAACTACAATCCCAAATTGAGTAAATCTCCCCATTTGAATGCCTTACCTGCAAAAAAAAAGAAAAAAAAATTAAAAGTCTACAGTTAAAAATAAATAAAATATTTGATGTTGAGTTCTCAACAATATTTAAGTATGTTCTAATAACAGCATTTATATGCAAATTAAATAGACAAGTCCTTCCTGTATGTTTTCGGCTTTTTTGTGAAGCGCGATCATCATTATTATCAACAACATGAACCAAAAAAAAAAACTCAGATAAGGTGATTAATGACGAAAACGTATAATTTTTAAAAATGCACAAATATATAAAAGTAAAAAAAAATTAGCGCCTAATACATATTAATAATGCAAATTACCACCAAAATTTATTAAAGCGGTTAGATAATTTGTATATATTTATTTTTATTTTGTGCTTGTTGTGCCTTTTAAACTAGTTGATCGACAGATTAATTGCCCTACTCGAGGGGGGAGGGGTTCAGAATCGAACAGAAGCTTTGACTGTCTTAAATTATCCACTAATGGACTTTTATTTGTAAAATCATCACAAGGTGTTTAGCACAACAACAAAAATAAATAAATTTATAAAGGAGAATGTTTTTGTATTTTTTTTTTTTGTTAATACTCCCATCATGCCAGGCAAACACATGTCTCCGGTGTATCGGACGGTGATAAATTCAATTGAAAATGTCCGCCACAATTGACCCAATTTTTCGGGGTCTACTCCCATCATCATCAAACGAAAAAAACTTCTGCCAAATATGATAAAATAAAATGAAAATAAAAAAAAATGATTGCAAATAAAATTTAAGAGCGAAATACAACCACCGATGAAGAACAAAATAAACATTATCCAAATCTTGAGGCTACAGATAATCGTTGCGTTGCTTTGAGATTGTGATACATTTTTTTCTGTGCTTTTGAGATACATTTTTTCTTGAATCTGAGAAAAAACTTATTTTTAGTACTTTTATGAGGTTCTTCTTCTTTCCATAAAAAATCGAATAAATGTTGGAGAAATGAACGGTAATGGGAATTATACCGAAAAACAAATTCTATGTAACTATACGGATTATTTAGAATCCTTTTAATTTGCTTTTACGGGTGAAGCGGAATCAATTGTATGTCGAGGGAGGCAATAAAATTTATGAAAAAAACCAAGTAATTCTCATCGAATGGTTTTTTTAACGATAAACCTTTATAGTTTGACCATATGTGGCGCGCGGCCGTACACAACTTACTTGGACGAAGTAAGTTTAATTATCAACGATGGAAAAAATGAAATTCACAATGATACATTTTTACAATCGACAGGAAGATGAAGAAGAAGAACTCGGTCTTGAGAGTTGTTGCTCGCTTCTTTTGATGAGGTGTTGAAAATTATGATGTAATTGGTTATTATTTTTATTATGTATAGGTATATCCCAAATGGAGATTATTTTGTATGTTCTGCTTCGTGCTGATATTCGTCTTCGTAAAAGGGAAGAAGAAATCTCCAAAAACTTTCCAGTGTTCACGCAGTTTTCACATTGTTATGATTTATCTTTCCGTGATAATCAATTACGGATTACTTAAATTTATGGCAAGAAAAGGCTACTCTTGGAAATCGGGTCAGTCTCTGATGCGAATAAATTGATTTTGAGGATTGCCGGCTATTTTTAAGAAATATTTTTCAATATTTATGACATACTTTGGAATTTTTTTTCATACAAAATACCAACTTTATTTATTTTTTCTGCTTTCGTTTTTTTTTGTTTTGCTTTTAATTTTAATCGAAGTTGTTGTCTCGATTTAGGAGCAGACATATACGATATAAATTTTGATCAGAGAAACCTGCATCTGTTTATGATGGATGATACCCTTGATCCAGCATATAAGGTCTTTGCAGCTTTTGCCTTTATATGTGCAGATACTATTAAGTGCTGAGCAAAAATTAAAGACGTAAAAGAAGTGCACATTAGCTTTATCAAATGTGTTATTACAGGTAAACAAATCAAGGCTTGGCTTCAAACAAAGAAGCTACATGGACGAAGGAGAGGAGGCGACTACAATTTACCTTTTTTGTTGATGCCCTGCTCTCTCCCTTAAACGAAATCTCCATCTAAGAGCCTTCTTAGTTAATGACGTATGCGACTTGGCTACGAAGATAACAAAATTGACTCTTGCTTTGTGTGAATATCATCAAAAAACGTACTTTAATTTCACCGAAAACCGGACGTTTCACAAAAGAATAGAAACAACGCCATTTATAGTTAAGCGTTGTGTATGATTCCATATGTATTCTAAATTTGACATTCAAACTAAAGATGGAGTGAACAAATCATTTTATTGGGACTTCCATTGCTGAGCTTGAAATAAGTTCCCAATAAAATACGTCTAACATCAGTTAATATGAACATGACAGCCCCAAAGGCTATGCACTAGCACCATCACTTTTTTACAATTTTAACACTTGCTTTCTTGTCGATGTATGTATCTGTTTTCAATAAGTTCAGTTACACAGTCTTCTTCTTCTTATGCTGATTCAATTTACTCCAAATCAGCTGCGAACCTGCACCTTCTATAAAATAAATCATTTTCCTGTTTGACTGTCGTCCTCTATACTTTATTTTCAACTAAGAAAAGATAATCAATTAAAAACTGATTCATCACATTTTACATAAATCTCAATTCTAAAAAGAGCAACTTCCCCTCTGATTGATGGCCACAACGAAACGAAACAGAAACTTATCAAATAATGTCTCCATTTTGTTTGTTTTTTTTTGTCTCGATTTTTCCATCATCATTTTGTAAATTTATTTCTATTCAACCAGTTTGAATGCGTCTCCTATTCCAATCTCATCAGCTATTCAAACCTTAAACATTGAATTGCATCTCCTTCTACTGCTGCAGTCAGTCTTGTACTATCAACCATCTCCTCATCAATAATCAAGTCATGCATTTTCGAAACGCAAAGAAAAAACAACGAAACTATTCAACGTGGCATAAAAATTCAGGCATCCTCACAGAGTACAGATATATAAAACAATGCTTACGATATGCAAAAAAAATAACTGTAAAAATGCATCCTCTATTGGAAAAAATCCACATCAGTCAATACCAAAAAAAGAAAATACAATACAATTCATAAAATGAAAAGCTATCAAGGAAACTCAACAGCAAAAACAAAAATCATTCACCACCAGCAATAACAACAACAAAAACAATCAGTTTATGAGGCCAGAGTCGTGAATTTCCCTTTTTTTCTCTTTCATCTGTTTTTGTGAATTGTTTTCCTTCTGAATGCACTAAGAAAAGCTGCACAAGGCGCACTCATAAGACGTGTTTTGTAGGTAAATTACCAAATATACACAGCTAAAGATACACGTTCCTCTGACGTAGCGACTTTTATAAGGATGACCGTGTGCCAAAAAACCTCACACGTTTTCAAAATTGTCTAAAACAAATATAGGATCAAGAAGTGTGCATACGGTTTTCTAAAAAAAAAATATCTCTTCTACATCCATTTTAAGTTACTTTCAATGTCAATATACATTAACACATGCGGGGAGTACCTACTACAAGTACGTGGCAAAAGATACATCTCATTTTACTTAAAGCTAGAATATAATTAATTATAGAGAGGTTGTTTGCGTTTTTTTTTTGTTGATACTTTCGCCAAATAAATTTTCCTCACGTCATTAACTGCGGCGACTAATCGTATCTAAGAGGTATTAAATTCTCTATCGACAACAATAGCGAATCTTAAACCAAAGTCATAACTAACAGGCTACAGTTCGTAGGTCTGCAAAACAAGAATAAATCTATTCACCTGCATAAATAATTAATTAGCTCTGATAGATTGTACCTTTGGCAGTAGATAAAAGAATGGTCAACTGTGTGTTTTAGATACATTGTTCCCATCACTACCGTCGTCCGCTACAACATCATCTCATTTGCATAAGAGGAAAGTGCGCGCACACTTAAGATGTTTCTGGGAAAGTGTATTCCCTGTGTACATGGTTGGTTTGCTCATGATAGCCAATCGCTATGCGAAAATTAACGAATAATATATTTAATCGTTTTGAACTTTAAACACCCATGTTGTGTTATTTATGCGATGACAATTGACTGATTGCACATTTATTTTTGGGACGACACAAGAAGTGTTTTTTTATGTATTCTGTAAATTCTCAGAAAATATAATTAACCATTTATTTATAGCAAAAAATGTATTTTTGTGCGAAGAAATACATATACATAGTTATAAATTACTTTAAAATTGCGTAGTTAATTAATTTAATTTCGTTGTAAATTTATTCAACTTTTGATTTAGGCGGCAGAAGAGGTGTTTGAGTTAATGTTGGACTGCGTATAGTGAATGAGATGTCAGAAGTGGCGATACTTCCTCTTTATATCATTTATCTTACGTTCTTGTTTTTGTTAATTTACCTAAATTAGTAAATGAACTCACTGTGTTTTTAAAAGTAGATATTTGTCTGGATTTAATATTAAGGTAAAATGTATATGAAGGTACTGATAACAAAGGGCAATTCCTTCCAATATTCATGTCCCAGACTCTGTTAATTAACAATATTCTGAATTCAGGTCCGTTTTAGGCATTTATACTGACCTTGAAATTAAATATATCGTCAAGGTTTATTTTTCATATTTATTTTTAGAATCACTTCCCAGAGAGAAATCTTTCAGGTTTTCTGACCTATGAGTCATAATATGTATTCGATTTTTTTTCCTGTCTTTTCCTGACTCAAGAAACTTGTTTGGCTATGAGCGTCCTATTTATGTGATGTCTAGATTTATTGAATCAGTAATTTATATGTAAATGAGATGGTTTGATATGTAGATCAGTTTGGAATTTAATTGGACACAGACTACCATCTTAATGGTGAGTATTTTAAGCCATGGTTAAACTTGATAGATGTTCCAAAAAGGTGATTTAACATGGCTGGGAATCTTTCTTCGTTTTTGATGCCTTTGAAGACATGCGACGTTCAGTTTATATGGAAAAACACATTCGACAACGATGGTTATTCTGTTCTCCTAGTTCGAACACGCACCATCAGATACAAATTGCAAGAAAACCTAAGTGTCGTAGCTGTGTTTATGTGTTGTATTTACAACAGTGCGTCATGTTATTAGAATCTGCTCATTCCTCTTTTACTTTAACGGTGAGGTCTTGATCTGGATTAGAGGGATCATAACACTCCCATTTTGCTGCATACACGCTGGTCCACCTGTGTGGTTCTTCGTTTCGAGCTCAAAAGTATTGCCAGGCCTCCTGGTCAAGGATTATTTCGCCACTGAGGACGATTAAATGATGGTGTTGCGGCAATCTTACTTGTCAGACCTGCCAGTTGCTGGGAAGATCTTCCGGTAAGGGGATGGGGGAAGATGCGCTCTATCTATACCCTGCTTGAGTTGTCACCTCTGTCCACGAAAAAACCGTAATTCCGTTGTAATAACAGCGTCCACGAAATGAATGGCACTACGTTAACGTATCTTATAGCGAACACCTCCGATTTCAAAATAAATCCCTAATGGTGATATCCGAGGCTCTGCCACCGGTTGACTTCCTTTCCATAGCTGCTCATGGGACCAACAATTCGAAATCATAAGACCTTGACAACGGGCCTCAACAACAAAAACCGGACCAAGCTGGCACCCCCAGCTGTTCCAAAAACACACAATGTTTTGAGGAGACCTTGAAAAAGCTGTGCATTGAGGACATTGTCAGCGATTGTTCGCTTCTTTCGGACGAGCTCACAACTGAGCCAGGCGTGAGAAAGCCAACCTAACTTACCATTCGCTCCCTAAACTGGGTGAGAGCAAAAAGAATTTGCTGGGTCGCGAGACTCTCGCGAAACTACGTATCCTGGACCGACTAAAGGAATGAAGTCAAAGAATCTGCTGGGTCGCGAGACTCGCGCGAAACTACGTATCCTGGACCGACTAGAGGAATGAAGTCAGGCGAATACAATTTCGACACTTGCATATTCCCGTTTCTAATTGTTGTTTGATAAATTAGATTTAGTAAAAACGTGATATAAACCCGGGAAGGCTGCCGATTTTGTTGCAGGTCGAACCTCACAGCCGGACCGGTAGGGATGCAGTAAATAGGGAGGGCTCTAATCCGTCGAATTCAGGCCATGATATCGCCGTAAAGTAGAATGTGTCGCTATGATCAGACGACTACTAATATTACATGGATGGGTTTCAACCACTCAGTCGTATTTTAGGAAAGCGCTGTTTGTTGAGGCCCGATGTAGTGCAAGTACACACCAATATTAACAATCCAAAATATGCCTCAAACACACTAATTCCACAAAACCTTCGCAATACTTATGTATGCAACATTTGTTCTTCAACTTCCACCCAACACATTATTGCTTTTCGATTCCCAAACTCGCTGGGGTGCGACAGAAAATGTGTCAATAAATGCAAACATATTAAAAAAAACGTCGTCCATGATCGTGTTGACATTGTTGCTGTAAAATCGCATCCATTAAAAATGACACACAAATCCTTATCAATGTGGGTCACATACAAATCATTAATCGTTTTTTTCCGTTTGCCATTGTGAGGTCAAAATGAAAGAAAAAATAAAGTGAAATGATTTACTCACAATAACGTCAGAAATAATTATCGGTAAGTTTAGCAAACGTACCTTTCGTCACATTTAAAAGGGTAAGGCTTATCTTTACTGTGAGGTGAAATACACACTTTCGAGTACGTGAAATCACAATAGTCCCTGTTTAAAGTTCTTTTTCTTTTTTTTTAGGTACAACGAAAAATTAATTTGCAGATGCCACTGCTATTCAATCAGCTGCATGGAAGTTGCACATGTAACTCAAAACCGCAAGAAAATAATAACACTATCCAAGTATTTATTAACTCATGTTAAAAGCTTTAAGATATACTTTTTTTGTACTCATAAATTGGAACGAAGTGTTTAATATATGCATACATTGATACTTTAACCGTGCTTTGTTTTTGCGTGCAATCATCCGTTCACATATTTATACGCATGGTTTGATTAAACATAAACCTGAGCATAAATATAATTTGTATTTGTTTACATCGTATAACTAGCTCAAGCATTTCCATTGGTTCAAAGTATGCCTCAGATTGGCAAATATCGAAAAACCAACTAAACACACTGTTGCAAGGTGAAGTGAGTTAACTACTCACATACCTATCTGTGGATTTCATTTTAGAGTATCTAAAATCGCGCAAAAATTAAAAACCAAAAACAAACTTATTGCAAATAAATAATTTTCCTCACTCACCATATGTATGTACATATATGTAGATACACAGGTAGTGTGCGCTCTATATACTTGCATTGCATAAGTCCGATAGAAAGAGTGAATGCATTTATGCACTTATTTAAAACTTATGATATAATTGTTGAATCTATAGAGGTAAGGTGAATGGATGAATAGTGATGGGGATGATGTTGATGGGAATGTGGATGGAAATGGTTGATGTTATTTCTTAACAAAAAACTCAGCTTTTGATTCGGTACCATATCGTAACTCTGTGTGGCTATGATGCAAGTGATTTGTAGTTGAAAAATATATTTATTTTTGTTTTCTGTAAAAGAAGAAAAAATTTCCGCAAAATGTGCAAAATAACATATAGTCTGTGTCAGTGGGTTGTAAGATTCAATCAATATATGTACATTTGGTTGTGTGTTCGGGTGGAAATTCCTCGGCTAGAAGGGAGGAAGGAACTCAAATTTAATTCAAGAGTATCCCTGACATTAGGAGACTGTGTGGCGATGGCAAAGATTTTTGTTTAGCTCGGGCATAGCGCAGAAGAAAATATAGATTTCAAAAATAATTGACCGAGAGTAAGTAGTGAGTGTCATCAGAATCGTTTTTGGCAATACAAAAAAGGGGATCGTTTCGCTTCGTTATAATGCCGATACGTATAGCTGATGGTTTAAGCAAAATGTTACACGTACAGAATCATAATAACACTGTAAAAGATTTCTCCAATGAAATAAGCAAAGAAATGACGTACCTCAGGGTTGACGCATTAAGCTTGAACTTGTTAGTTTTTGTCTATCAACTATAGAAGCGTTTGAAAAAATGCATCTAATATAATTCAATACATGTATAAAAAGACATGTGTATTGTTGATAAAGTTAATCTGGTGTTCCACAGGTGTGCGTTTTAGGACCAATGCTTGTTTCGAAATTGTTTTTTTTAGATTTTAAGAAATGAATGACGAATTATATACCAACGACTGATTAGCAATATTGGATTTGTTAAGATTTACATATATCTTATATTGGACAAAATATATTTAAATAAAGTCAGCGCGCGAATGCGATTGAAAGACAAGATTTAGGAGATGCAAACGGATCTGGAGAAACGTTGGGAGTTTCACGTAAACATGACAGCTGTAAGAGCCTTTGAAGAAACTAAAACCAGCGCAGTGGCAAATTTATTTGTATTTGAAGGCTTTCGTGGTTTAGAAATTCCTTAAGAAAATTTCAGAAAGATTCTTTTTGCATTCATCCCACAAAGTACGGCATGACAATATTATATAATTTCTTTTAAAAGCTCTCACATCTACAACTGATTTAAGTATCAATGCAATTAATTTCATGTTTGTCTATTGCTGATGACCACGCATCTGTTAAGTGCAAACCACGTTATTTTATATCACTTTACACGCACTTGACACTCAATTTCCATTCTACACAAACAATTTCGGCAACATACCCAGGAAGGTGAATTTTCTCTATTCTATGATCTGAGTGATTCGATTAGAAAACACTAAACAATACTAAAGGCTTTTCCCAAAGAATCCGTTGTGTCGATGTTGGCGTATCTAACAAAACGAACAGTGCCATAAAAGCCGTCGCATACGTTGACTCAGCGGTTGGTACTAATAACAAATTTAGTCTGAAGCTTGAATTTGCAGTCCCTTTTACTCCTAGGCCAAAGAAAATTGAAATGAATGCGACCATTTATTGGAAATTCGTTGTTGGTAAGCCCCATTGATAGTTCTCAGTTGTAAAAGTGTTTATTTTCACGAGCTATGGTTCTACGTTTTTCTCGCGCAGTATGAAAGTGTAATATGCCAAAAATCGGATGACAATTCTCTCTTATTTTCCCACCAATGAATCTTCTTTTTTAACTTTGCAAATGCGTCAACTTCAATCTGAGAATGTGCAAATTTATGTGAAACTATCAACAGATTCAAAGGTTGAAAAGTAGAAAGTAAACCTTCTTTATCCATCACATCGGACACATGTGTTTTTTAGGGATCACCTTCCATAAGCAGGCGTCTACTCTATCGAGCTATCAGTCATAAACGTCGACGCAACGGAAGCGACAAATTCTATTGGTGGGAGTTTTAAGACTTTGTATTTCACCGAATACGAGCAACCTCAAAGGCATGTTTATACATAATATTCTAGAGGTTCGTGAAAATTAGAACAATGACTCTCCGATGGTTATCCAAAAGAAAATTATCATTTGCCAGCGGTAAGCAAACCACATGCTTAATAAATACCCTTGTCCAAAATAAGCGGGCGTAAGATTTGGTAATATTTTATTAACATACGTAATTACAAGGCTACTCGCTTAACCTACCTACCAACGATGTTGTAGATCGCTGGCCCAGCAACATGGGTACACGGGTACCTGCCTACCAGACAAATTTGTAAATTATTGGGATCTTTTAGTAGGGTAATTAAGAGCCTAGTGTCGTAATTTGACGTCGTGACTATACACTATGTGTATCTTCGGTCGAGAAATTAACATAATATCACTTTTGTGTCTGTGGGCTGAACTCTCCCAAGTGTTGCTACAAATTATATGTTAACTTTTTTTCTCTGCTTCAATGTTTTGCGATGGTCAACGAAGCGCACGCGTTCCAGAGTATCTACCAACCCGAGTGTGTTTTTTTTCCCCCAATTTTCTGACGGAAGTGAAATCGAAGTTAAGCTGTACCCAGATGCGAATTCACGTAATGCAAACGCGCTTTATACATTCACCACATACATTAATGCGTTATATGCATATTGTTGTTACTTTTTTCTCGCTAAGTGAAACAACCCACAAGACGGGTCTTATCAGTCGATTTATTTCAATTAAACCATAATTATGACTTCAATCATACCAGTAGTGAGGCTAGCTGGCTGATAAGAACGATGATTAAATGTGTGTTCCGCTGTTCAATATTAAGAAACGCAAATGAGACGACATTATGTTTGATTTAAATGTACTCACCCTCCTCTTGATTTCAGGGTATGCTTATTCAAAAGCGTGTTTCTTCAAAGATAATACATAATTGGAGTATATTTGCGGATCATAAACTTGTGTGAAAAAAGCTTTGAAATTGTGCCGCACTAAAAGAGGGAATAGCAAAAATGGAAAAAAGGAGATTGTGACAGAACGCGGCCAAGATAAGATAAGGGGAGTGCCTATAAAGAGTGCACTTTATGCTTTCCCCTGAAAGTTGTTTAAATTGGAATTTTATTTCTGGAAGCCCCACCGGTGTCTATTTTCATTTTGATAAGAAACTGATGGTAAAATATCTGAGTACATAACAAGAAGCATATAAGCTAGCTTTATCAACATATATAAATATTTAGACGTAATTTATTTATGTGAAGAAAGCCTATCGACTTCGACAAGGTTTATCGAACCTTTGTAGATAAGAAGCCACTGAGAGATAAAGCGCGATTATTTAAAGTAATTAAAGTAACAACATAATTTATACCATTTTACTAGACCGCTGACGAAGTGTTAGTTGAGAAAGTAATGATGTTGGATTTGGCTCGAATTACAAATTGTTGGTTTTTAGATTAGTTTTATGAAAAAATGTTGATGCTGAAAACCAAAGAAACTGCTTAAAAAAAACGTCAAAAAACCTTTTTCTTAGTATTAAAAGGGTACAATAGGGTGGCCGGAATGGGGCTTACCCATTTTATATTTAATCAAATAATTTTTTTATAATTTAGGAAGGAAGTTATCGAAGATGTTTTGGGTGGCACAATGTCTTATAAAAAAGTTCCGAAGGCGAAGATACAGAATGTCTTAATTGCAAAGACTTTTACTCCGGACACTGGTGCCATTGCATCGTATGCAAAAGTTGGGCCCAAAACTCGGGTGCTGGCGTTAAAAATGACAACGAAGCCTCATGCTACTTTGCGAACCTGGAAAGGAATAGAAAAATTCAATTCTACCCGGCATAACGGAGCAGAACGATAAAAGTTAACCTTTTTTGCAAAAGGATTTGTTTCGTTTTTTGAAATATGTACATAATTATATTCACTTCAAAGACCTTAAGTAACAAAATAAAACTTGTTTGGAGCCTTACAGCCGTATAATAAACGCAAATTAGGGGTGAATTATCTTAGTCAATGAATTAAATGTGAAATCTTGTTAATAATAAACATGCAATCGACTAATTCACCGAAGTTGGTGAATTAACGAGTAATTCCGCTGAAATATAACTGACAGCATTTTTGACAACTGACAGTGAATTTTTTATCCAAATTGTAGGTCCGTTCGCGTACTAATATGCAAACGTAAATTTATAAAAACTTTCGTGCGAAACTACACAAACGTTCGCGTACTGAGAAAATTAAGGATTTCCAGTTTCCAAACCATTTATTACTTAACGAAATTAGCTTATGCATGGACATTGTTTAGCCGTACATTTTAATCCACATTTTAGTTGAAATATGAATTGGAAGCAAATAAGTATTCTTTATTAATACGGCAGTTAATGTTTAAAACTACAGGTATACTCGTTTTCAAGCGACTACATTCCGACCCATGTTCCCCTACTGCAAAGCAAGTTTGCCATTTTGCCCTTCTACTCTTTTTCAACGACTAGGGTATGCTCTGGACTACAGAGACCATAACCCTACCACTTCAATGTATCCTTACTGGTCCGCCTGTGGGGTTTTGCCATTATACTCTACCTTGTCCACAAAGTGTACAGAATTATGCATTCGTTCATATAAAATTAAAAAAAAACATAGGGACGGGCTACAGTCCGCTTGGGCGAACTGTTGGATACCCTATTCTTATTCCTATCCCTCATAAGTGAGCGTGACAAAAGTCTAAGTATGGTTGAATTGTTAAGAACGCTCTACATATTTTGTTATATAACATTTAAAGGATTTTATCAAAAAAAAAAAGCTCCCTAGCTCAAACTTGGGTGTTTCAATAAAATTGTTTTATTTAATTGTGGGCGTGTCAGTAGGCGGATTTAAAAAAAATTAACACATGAGAATAAAGGGCCCCTAGAGAGTATATATTATAAATTTCAGCTCCCTAGCTCAAACTTTGAACTTAAAAAAAAAAAAAAAAAAATTGTGGGCGTGTCAGTGGGCGGATTTTGAAAATATTTACACATGAGCATAAAGGCTCCCTAGCTGAAACTTTGGATTTTCAAAAATTAATATACCCTTAGAATAGGGTATAAAAAAATTATTTTATTTATTTGTGGGCGTGTCAGTGGGCGGATTTGAAAGAGCAGTTTTAGGAGTCATAGATCATATATAAAAAATTTCAGCTTTCTAGCTCAAAATTCGATTTTTTCCAAAATTTGTTTTTTTTTTGATTTTGTGGGCGTGTCTGTGGGCCGATTTCAAAAATTCGTAAACTTGATTATTTCGGGACCCTAGAGAGTAGATGGTTAAAATTTCAGCTCTCTAGGTCCAGTTTAAAGGCCTAATTTGTGGCTACAGACGGACGGACGGACGGACGGACGGACATGGCTAGATCGACATTACTATCGATGCTGATCATAAATATAGTAACTTTTAGGGGTCTACGGGCAATATTAAGGTATGTTACAAGCTATGCGTCAAAATTAATATACCCTTAGAATAGGGTATAAAAACAGCTCTTCTCTAAGCAAACCCACAAAAGGCATTTTTTTTTTTTCGGAAACAATTGTTCTATCTAAATTTGCCGCAAAACGGTCCTTACACTCGTAAGACAAGCGAGCCGCTGATTGTTAAAATACGAATATTTGCCAAAAACAGTCAACAAAGGTACACCAACAATAATTATTATCTTGCCAAAGGTATATTTTCGACTACAACTTTCCATTTACAGTCGACATTATCTTGCGTCCACAATTATGCGACTCGAAGGACCAGTTATGTTATTTAGTTTACTACAACACAAAATCTCCTCCAGATGCCGTTTTGCTCCATACAAAGTATCATACAAAGTATGTTAAGCGCCGAAGTTCAAGAGCAATTTCCTGCTGCCCTGATAATTTAAAAGGGATATCGCCGCATGTTCTTGAATTCTTGAATTCAAATGGAAAAATCATCACCTCGAAACATAGCCACGATAATCGATAACTAATTTCACATATCAAAGAAGCACAAGATGAGGAAAGTAATTCAAAATGATTACCCATCAATGCCCATATAGTCATAATATATCCTATTCGTGTATCTCTGAGTTCTGTTAGTGCAGCATCACCATCAACCGTACTGCAATCAAGCATTCATTTCGTCGTACACTTTGGAATGATCGAATTCACAGCAGCAACAGTAACATCCGAGGGTGTTTATAATGATTATGTTTGTGGAAATCAGTCCTGGAGAGTTACAAAAAAAGATGTATACACTGCACCGCAACAGATTGCTTTGATTCAAAATTTTATTACATTTTTTTGTTGCTGGCCCATGTTTTTTTGTTTTTAATTGAATATTCATGTTAAATCGACGCATCATGCATCATATAAAGACCATTTCGGTCGATCTCCTGCTGTTATAAATATTCAATGTTTACTATCTGAAGGAGAAGGAAGTGATACATTTTTTGGAAGGGAACAGGAACAGGATATCATCCACAGAGTACGAGTTTTTTTGTGTCTGGCGCATGAAAATGAAGACGCAATATATTGCCGGATACCGATATGTAAAAAATTAAAGAATGTTGTTGCCGCCTAAGTTGAAGTATGTATACCATTTACGTGAGCAGACAATTCGGCGAATTACCTTGATGAAAAAGAACCTTCGTTATCAACTTCAAAGCAGGCGGACATTGTGTTCTGTTCAAGTTGAGCTTCCAACTATCCACGTACATATTCTCTATCAATCTGTCGCTTTAAGAGAAACCTTTATCTACATAGTTATATCTGTTAATACGCGAGTTTATTTTTAATTAAACGTCTATAAAATATACCTGTTTTGTTCTTAAAAAAATCCGACATTACAAATCTCATCAGACAGCTCATGAATTGTATCTCTAATCAAATGGTTGTTTTTTGTATAACATAACAATTATTCGTGTATTCCCCCCTGAACAATTTTTTTCTAATAAATTATATTTCCAGTTTTTTTCCACCAAAAGTCTGAAAATAATTTACTTTTATTGATTGCTGTATGAGATCGAAAAAAGAAAAGCAGACTTAATAAGGTCAATGCATTGCATAATATCTTATCTCCCGCAAAAAAAAAAAAAAAAATACATAATTAAGAATTAAAAATAAAAATTTAAAAATATATAAAAAATCAAACAAACATTAATTCACTCAGCCCAACCAACTTTCAATTTAATACATTTCACATTTAACAAATTAAATGAGTGTAGTTTCTATCAGATGAAAAGATCTTCAAAGATACCGGCAGATATCCAACATGTGTGTGGCTGTGAGGGTGGATATAAACATTAAAAATGTTTCCCCGAATCGACTATAAATCATCAATACTCTGAGAAATTTCAAAAGCAATTAATAACAAGCAGGTAGAGTGCATTGGTATATATTCAGCAATATATGTATAGTTAAACAACACTGTAATAAACAATAATTAACAATTAATATAAACTAATCTGGCAGGCAGTAGCAAAGTACAAACAGCTTCAGTTGCTTTAAAAATACAAGTTTTTCATTGCGTTATTTGGAAAACGTTAAATTTGAATAGACACAAAAATATTATGACACGCAATGCTCATAATCGGTTTCAATAAATTTTGCTAGATAGATAGATGTTCGGATAAATTTTATTAGTTGTAGGGTGGTTATGTTGGCATTAGAGATTAGTTTGAACAATTTATGCAAAACAATCTCACAAACCGTTTTATTTTTGCAAATAAATATATTTTTTATTAGGCAAGAATAATATATGGGTAACAAATATTTAAGCTCCTTATTAGTAAACAGATTTAAAAAAAAGTTGCCAATAACACAACCCTTTTTATACCCTATTGTAAGAGTATATTTATTTTGACTCATAGCTCGCCCGTACAAATTACAATAATCTTGATGAGCATCGATAGTAATCTCGATCTATCAATGTATGTCCGTCCGCCCATTGGCAAAAATTAAACCCTTAAACTTGAGCTAGAAAGCTAAAATTGGAAACATGTTCTCTATAGGGGCCCAACATAATCAAGTGTAAGAATTTAAAAGTAAAAAATAACGTACACAATGTCAAAAACATTTGAGCTAAAAAGCTGAATATAATATTCTTTAGGGGCCCTTAATACTCATGTGTAAATATTTTTAAAATCCGCCCAGTGACACGCCCGTTATTTAAAAAAACGTTTTATTTAAGATATTTTTTTTTTATAATTTACACGCACTAAAGGAATTTGTTGGGACCCTTATAATGTAATAGCTACACAGAGCAGGCATTAAGGAAATTGGGGTGAGAAGAAAAGGAGAGATGCCGATGCCGATGCCGATTATTGCAAATGAAAGTCTTATTCTTCGCAAAGTATGTACAAGGTGGCGCAAAAGTCATCTTCCTATCGGAAGAAGCATAATTTTTGCAAATGGCGGCAAATGTAAATTCTACTTTGATATTTGTGAAGTTAACTGATACAGAAAAAACTTAAGACACCAATTAACATAATCCAAAAGCAGAACCAAAGTTTTTCATTCATAAAAAAAATTACAGCGAAAGAACATCGGGTGACAACTTTTGCGCCACCTGACAACTTTTGCGCCACCTTGTAGATAAAGTCGTTTTGAAGAATTTCTTCATAAAGCGTTCTACCATGCCCACTTTTAGGGGCGTTTTTTTTACGAAACAGTTTTTCCATAAAATCCTATAAATGTTGTATCAAAAAACATGTATATCCTTCTTAACAATTCGCCCATACTTAGATTTTTGCCACGCCCACTTTATGAGGGATAGGAATAGGAACTCGAATACAATTTCAACAGATCAGTGGCTTTTTCAGCATCTTGTAAATATAGGTTTTTTATTAAAAACTAAAAGATCTAAGAGCTTCATGGTGTATCCTATCCGTCGAATTAAAGTTAATTCAAAATATACGAGGCTTAAAGAATTATTACCTTCCTCAACGGAATTACTAACAGAAAAATCGAGATGACTTTTAACCAACACATTTTATGTATCTAATGCTCCAACCATTACCATTTATTATCCGGCATCAATGCAAGACATTTACCAATCATTACAAAACAGAAAACGTTTATCGGCACCCTGTTTTCTATTAATCATTTGCATGTGCATTTGCTATGGGTCTACATTGATGAGGGATGATCATAGCTTAAAGGCAAGGTCAACACTTGTGAGCATTCCCATAAATTAAATAAATGATGCAAAACATAGCAAACAATTGCGGCTTTTGTAATAAATCAAAAGCGACTATACGTATCTTCTTCTTTTCTGATCGTCCGTCGTCCCCACAGTGTGGTATTTCTGATGGGTTCTTGAAATTGTGGGGTGGGGTAGGCAGTACCCCAATGCATCTGGTTAGAAAAACATCAATAGATATAACCACACATTATGCATACAGACATGAAGATGAATTTATTTTATTTGATGATTTGAGGTTGCTGCCAGCAGGCAACAGCGATGACGATGACAACGACAGGGGCGATGATGATGATACTACTGATGCAGATGATGGGTATCCACGTTTGTAATCAAAAGGCAAATGACCTGAACATCTTTACATCACACAAGTACTTGTAGTAGTACAGTACAGACTCACTTGTGTACTGTCATTTGGAAAATTGTAAATAAACTTAATTCAAACAAAATGAAAAACAAATTGGCGCATCAACAGGTATAAAGCGGTTATTCATTACTTGTCACATAAATCTTCTGGCCCAAACTAGTGGTAACCTTTACCGATTGCCTAAAGTAAACTAGTCATATGCATACTCATTCCATTTGACAATGGGTGGAAGCCAGTACAGTACTGTAGGCGGAACAGCTTTATTGCTTCGAGTATATAAAGCTCAATTTAAGGCAGTTTATGGGTGAAGTTTTTATTTATAACATGTTGCGGTCGTGATATATGATGAAAAGTAACACAAACAAACAGTTTTATTGATCCTGGAAAAGCGTTTAACTAAGTTTAGTGAACTTACTTCCAGTCGAACTTACCAGCAAATAAAAAGTAGAAAAAAAATTATTATTAGAATGATGGATATTTGGTTTTTAAAAATATATAAATCTAGTTTATTGCTTGCATCTAATGGTAAGAGTTACACAGAAATAACTTTTTGTATTTTGTTGCGATAGATACTTGTGTTTTTTTATAGGTGGGTATTTAAATATGAGAAATGTAACAAGGTTTGTCTTTAAAAAAAACTAGTTTTCTTATGCGTTTTCCTAATTTATTTAACTAATGCATAAGGCACGAAGTGCAATGTTAAGAGTCATGAAATTGAATCGCTTAAATACCGCTAAAAAATTTGATGACTTTTATTAGTTTTGAGTTATGCCTGCCCTTTATACTTAGCATTTTCTTAGTTGACATTCGATTTTCGTTAGACCGAGTGAAACTTATGGGTGACCACTTCAATACATTTATTTATTTAATAAATGGTGTCCCATTAAGATAATTTTAAAAAAAATAGTGTTGAAGATCTGTAGACATGGAGGTTATGCGGTGCCGTGACATAACCCCAAGCGTCATAAGCCCAAATCTCGAAATTTGGCGTTATGTCGCTTTTTGAAAGTGACATAAGGCCAAATTCTAGCATTTGGTATTATGTCACTTTCACAAAGCGTCATAAGGCCAAATCCGGAAAGTGACATAAAGCCAAATTTTCGAAACCGTACCTCGCACCTACTCCAAATCAAACAGTGACCCCAAGCAGGGGGTTGCAGGGGGGCAGCATGCCCGCCCATATGGATTACACTGTTTATGGAATCTACTAGCGATTTCGTAACTAATCCCATAAACAGTGCAAATGCAATGCAACCCCCCTGCTTGGGGTCACTGTTTGATTTGGGGTAGGTGCGAGGGCAAATTGTTGAAAACAGCACCAAGCGAAAGTGTCATAAAGCCAAATTGGTGTCATAATACCAAATGCTAAAATTTGGGCTTATGTCACTTTCACAATGCGACATAAGGCCAAATTTCGAAATTTGGGCTTATGACGCTTGGGGTTATGTCACGGCACCGGTTATGCATGGAACTCAATATCCTTTAAATGGCCGTCTCGTGACTGGACACGTTGGTCCTTTTGACGAAAGTTTCGATGACATGTTGTCGTAGTGCTGGCTGAATTTTATCAATAGCCCGTCGAATTTCGTCTTTCAGTTCAGAACAAATCGAATGATCTTGGTGAATTGGCCACATCCCGAGATAGAACTACCTTCAAATTTGGTCTTCAACAATTCCATTTGAAACCACGTGCCTTCGAGATCCATTTCAGCAATTTGAGTTCAGTAGAAGTTGTTTATAATCTTACGGTTGACGGTGACCGCATTACCAGCCGCATTCTCGAAGAAATGCACAAAAACACAATGACTCGTGGTGTGTGCGTTGATGGAGCTCAGCTCCCGAAATGCGACAATTCTGTTTGTTGACGCAGCCATCAAATTCGAAATGCGCTACATCGGAGAAGATGATTTTTATTTTTGAAAAATTACAAATCACCACTTGTTGCTGGGAGATCTATACTGCGAACGTTAATTGCTGGGCACCGTCCACTGGCTTCAAATGTTCTGTCAACTGAATCTTGAAAGCATGCAAATGCAAAGCTTGTGAAAGTCTTAATTGCTCAGCAGGATACCGAATCGAGGAAGAAGATTTATGGTCAACACTCTCACTAGCTGATGCAATGTTTTCATTAGCCCGAGGTTCACGAACCCGGAAAAGGTCTCTTTCTGGTTTGAACTGAACCAATGGCCTGTAATTTCTTGGATCATTGTTCGGCAAGAACAAGGATTACAGTTACCGAAGAATCACCATTTCGGTAATCAATTCTCACAATTTCCATGCGTTTTGCGTCCGTGTAATCTCCATGACTAAACCTTAATGTCACAACAAGACAGCTGGCAAACAACAATTCTGTACGAGCGACACAAAAAATATGTTGCCATAATCAAAATAGGCGGTCATAAAGGGATTTAGAATAACCATTAGAAAATTTCCTATGTGAAGATGTAAATAGTCCAAATCCTTGAGTTCCCCTAGGTACTGAAGAATTGGTATTGTCGTCGATTTCCAAGTCGTGAATCCGCACAAAGCGGGAGGGGACATTTTTATTGATAATTTTTCTATAAAAAAGACCAGAAAAAAGAACTGGAATGACAACATAGGTTCAAGAAGCCTATAAGAAATGAAACTTTTTCTTCTAAATTAACGGTTAGGTTATGACAAGTTAAAGCGATCATAACCCTCCCACTTTACTGCATTCCTACTGGTTCCCCTGTGGAACTCGCCGTTTCAACCGTAAAAAAGTATTTGCTGATTTTCAAGAACACTTGCGAGACAATTTTAAGATGTCAAATATGTTGTTAGACGTACCTACCTGAATGTTAAACTTGCTTAGATGCAAATGAAGAAAAGTGAAAACAAAAGTTAGGTGGCCGAAGAGAATGGACGTTAACCTACTCGCTGGATTAACTCTACAATAATTGTAGTCGTATCACACACCGATTCTCAGACAACTTAGCCAAAAATTCAATTAGAGCTATATTGAATATTTGACACCAACAATCAACTGCACTGTACTGCAAACCACAGTTCAGCCATGTAAAAAACTCAACTTTTACCAAACCACCGTCGTAACAACTCACACAATGACCTCGTATATTTCTTTTCGTTAAATTTACTTTTCAAATATCAACCCATTAGATGCTCCACACATTCCAGACACATCTCTGATCAATTAGTGCCTATCTTCATGGAGCCGTTGAGCCACCACCAAAGCTCGATTGATGCATCGTATAAAAAAAGGCCTTGATTATACAATTAATTTTACATGAATGTGCATCAGAGGGTACCACACCCATTAAGTCGATATTTCATTATCCTAAAGATACTTAAGTTATAACACAAGTTGCCCCCTTTTTTGTATTACAAGAGTCCAAAAACCGACGGTCGCGTCGCCTCCCACACCAGCCATAAATATGACTTCCACTTATTTTTCTTTCTCTTTCTTTGGTCTCTCTGACACCATCTGTAGTGCACTTTAAAGTGCATTTCATTTTTAAACATTAGCTAAATGTCGTTAAAAAAAACAAAAGAAAAAAATGGTTGAGGAAATGTAAAAAAAAAAAAACTGAGGACCAAAATGAAGAAGAAGAGAAAGACTTAAACCTCAAAATTATGTCGAAATGATCGATGAATGTTTACATAATACATCTTGACCTTTCCCCTTGCCATCACTCCTCTTAACAAACGCTCTTTTTCTCTGTGTCATTATGAATTCTTGTTTTTCTTTCTTTCATTTTTTTTGTGGATTTAATGGTTTCACGGATCCACAGATGCATCCAGCTGCTGAAGTGAGCTGCTATGCCATGACGATGACGATGATAGTGATTGTGATGGCGATGACGATGATGATGGTGAGATGGTGTCCGTCTAAACTTCCTTATAATGGGTCCCATATTTGCTTTTGTTAATATTTATAAAAGGCAATAACGTTGTGTCGTTTTTTTGTTTTTTTTTTCTCTCTCTTTTTTGTTGTATTGCAAGACTTGAATTTTTTCAGGGCCATCGTTTTCTTTTTAGTTTGCTTGTCCATGGTTGGATTTAAATACCTATACGAGAAAAAGAAAAGTGGATAAAAGATGCGCAGAGAGCAACCACGATTTGGTTCTTTTTTTGAGTGGGCTCTAAACGTAAACACATGCACGTTTGTGAGGGCTAATTGTGTTTTGATTTGAATTATAATTTTTGGGATTCAAATTATGTTTTTTTTTTGTTCCTGAGACCGAAAGATTGTTTGTGTTCTTAAGCGGGTTATAAAAGAAACTATTCTAGACTGTCTCATAGGGTGGCAGTAATGTTTCAACACGTTTGTGGGGACAATTTGGTCAAAAAATTGCCAGAAAAGGCGAAAAGCAGCAACACTAGTCATTGAAGATGGCTGACTGAATTCCAATTGCCTTAAAAATACATAGTAGACGTTCAGCTAACGAATTGTGAATTTTTTAAAACCATGCTTGGGTGCTTGAAAAATGTCGTAGGTATGAATATGAACAATATAATTTTTTTTTTAATTTTATTTTATTTTAAAAAGGAAATCCAAATCCCAGAGCACTCACCTCTGCACCTCTTTTTGGTGCAGAGGTTGGAGTAAATAAGTTATCACTCGTTTTCTCTCCATTAATGGGTGGCGTATGTTGTTGTTCCCCATGGGCATTGAACCTGCACCACACCGGTCACAAGCAGACACACTAACCTCTGCACCGTCGCCACCCCTAACAATATATGTATGTACATAGGCATAGGTACGACATAAATAAATATGTACGGACAGTTACATATGTACTTACGTTACTTAATGTGCTCCTGGCCCGTGAAGAGTATCTGCTTGAGGTATTGCAGCCCTACATCCTCTGCGATCCAACGCATGCTGCTTTCAGTGGTCCAGACCAAGCGCTCTGGCTCCGCAATGGCTTGACCTTTAAACAAGATGTTCGGACTTCCTTGCTTTCTCGAACCTGGGGGTTGGGAGTCAAAGCTTCTAGTAGCTGAAGCATTATTTCTATTCGCTCAATGTGGCCGAGCCAATGAAGTCGACGTGATTAAGCTTTTTAGGCCACATCGTGGTACAGCTCATAGAGTTCGCGGTTGTATATTCTTCTCCGTTCGCCCTTCTCGCACACAGGACGAAATATCCAACGGAGTATTTTTCTTTCAAAAGACCCCACTATGAGCTCCCCTTTCTACTTTTCTTTCAGCAGTTGGCACCAAAAGGCAGAACTGACCGGAATAAGGTTTGCAGAGTAGGTATGCATTTTTCCCTTCGAGTAAAGAGTTTTAAGCCCATTTCTTTTGCCAACCCGGAGTAGCAGCAGATATGACATAGGCTAATTCTCCGTCGGATCTTCGCAAAGGTGTTATAGGTACGTGGAGTTGTTGTTTACTCCAAGGAAAGCAGATGAACTCCTTAACAACCTTGAAGCGACTCGTTCTCCAAGGCAGTGGACAGATGTTTGTTAATAGCATGTTCATACGTCCTCATTAACTTCAAGGCCAGCCAATATGTAGGTAGTACTCCCAAATAAAATGTTCAGCCAAATAATTTTTCTTCGGTTGTAAATATCCAAAAACATTCCCGAATGTACCTACAAACTTTTGTTTGCACTTTACCTACAGACATAATCCTCGCAATCTGTTTGTTTGTGAAGATGGTACTACCTAGTACCGTGTTGTTACACAAAAATAAAACATACGTAGGTACGTACCTATAATGTAGGCAAATCGCAAGCCACTGGCGTTAAACCGCAAACAATTCATTGTTAAATCATCAACTCTCATCTGCGTTGTCTGGCAAAACCAAAACCACAAGACGTCAGCGCTGAAATTACGTATGGTATGGATACCTTTTTTCGAATCGTTTTCCACCATTAATTTCAGCTCCCATCGTCCTGCTTCTGATGGTAGCTTTTTTGTTTTGAAAAATAATCATTACCACTATGTCTATACGTTTTTTTCTATTTGAATATTTTCCCTTATAAGTAGTTAGGTACATATACCTTTGGAAGATACATACACAATTCGTTATCTTCTTTTTGCATTATATTTGCGTATTCCCTTCAAGGCTTATGTGATGTTTATCTAAAAAGTCGTCAGGTCAGACTGTGTCAACATAAACCAAGAGTTGGTAAATTAGTTGGGTCACCCTAATTAAACATACAACCTAAAGTTAAATTTCTTAAATAAACGTGAAATTCGTGAAAACCATTCAATGTCCATTGACCACGCGAACGAGCGACCGTTCTTATTTATTTGTTTTGTTCTTCATTGCTTTTATTATGGGTTTTTTTTCTGCACAAATTGGGGCAACACAGGAATAACCCTGAAGGAAAGATACGTAAAATTTTAAGCAATGAAAAAATACACATACGTAGGTACATATGGACACTTAAATTTTATTATTGTCATTCTTGCATCGAGGCCGAGGCTCAGGGTGACTGACCACAAGCCATAAATTATAATGACCCAACCACACCGCACATCCCCATCAGTTTAACAAAAAAAGGGAAGAAAACCGTCCAAGCCAAAGTCCAGCTGACTGACTAGACGGATGGACTGGACAAGTCCCTTTTCCAAATTTGTTTTCATTCATTTTTGTTTTTTTCATGTACATATATGTGTGTGTATATGAAATACGAGTATGTATGAATATGCGTATATTCGATTTTCTTACTTTCATGGGTTGGCTATAGCTTTGGACATATGAGTTGGGGAGATGGATAATAGAGACCCTCTTTCGGTCGTGTAGCATATGCCAAACGATGGTCATCGCATCACGCAGTTCCAAAGAATCAATTCTTGCTTTCCCCACAGAACGGCACAGGCACATGTGACACAGAATGAATTGTGTTTGTATCTTGTCAGTATAAATTGTCAGGAGAAATTTATTGACGAAAGGTCCAGATGATAGGGTATAACATGAGTACGAAACATAAATACATACATCTACGAGTAGATACCTCTGAGTCCAGCAAAGATGTTTTACATTAGAGATGTGATTGATAAAGTACCGAAAAGACGTACTCACGTATCTTCAAATAAAAGATGCTGAAATTATCTATGTATGTACGAGTATGTTTCGTTATTTAAGCTGGATTGATGTGTGGATGACAACATTTTGAAAAGGTTTTGATTTAGGCCACTTGCAACTTATAGAAATGTCTGCAACTAAACCCAAAACAAGTTTCAAATTCCATCGTAAATAGTCGCATTTTTAACCAAAAACAAACTCTCGAGAGGATGAAAGTTCAAAAGCACAAAAATAAAACGTGTGCGACTGGATCAAATTAATTAATTTAATTGTCAAACAAATTTGACAATTAGCCTCCTCCGTTAGGGTACAAAGTCGACGGTAATTGTCGTGCGTTCGTGTGTGCGTTTTTGAGCTGCAATTACGAGTCAATGGGAGGTGCGGCAGTCGTTGTTTTGGGTGTTAAATCATTTGCAACCCTCACGCACACGAAAAGGGCAAGGGAAATTATAATAGTCCGATTTGGCGTCCCCTCTGCATTCACCCAGTACATAATTATACGCGCCCGACTGTTTTCTGGGCAATGAAATACATATGTGAAAGTACATTTATATGTAATTTGAATGTTTTGTAAACATTTTGGGTTTATTGGTGGTGGAATAATGTTCCTTTTTTTATTTGTACCCTGATAAGCGACAACGCAAATATTGTAGATTAAAATAATTATCAACAAGTTAAAGTTAATTGGGAACATTGTTGACCATAGGAGGTTAGTAATGCGTTGAATAACTATTTTATGGTGTTAACAGAAAGTCAAAACCTGTGACATATGGTACGGAATAGTGCGGGGGAAGTTTTCTGTGACGATGAGGATCAAACAGAGATTGCTTACTCTAAAAATTATTTCCAGTATGTAAGTAAGGACTATAGGTATAGGTACCTGCAGTTTTCAAACTTAATAACAATAATAATAGTTGTGAGGGTATAGTACACTGGGAATTTATGGTCTATTGTGTCCCCTACTTAAACCTACCTTGAAGAGGTTAGTATCCCTTTTCAGAGCCCCTTCAAAAAACACTTTTTTATGAATTGCATTTGAATCTTGCTCTGACTTAGCCTAGGCAGGTCACACACTTTAGAGCACAGCATCCGGTCCAGTTTACTTGGCGAATCTGAGAATGAACTGTGCATCCATGGTTTGTATGTTCTTGTCCGTCCTTGTCTGTTATTTGGTGCTTGCACACATTTCTCATCCTCTTGTCGGTCAATGCCCCGAAGGATGCCAATATGTTGTCTGCAGTTTCAGCGGCCTCACTACAGAATGTGCGAGGTTCGTCTTCTGATATCCCCTATTTCCTCAGGTGCTCCTTGAGTCTGCAGTGCCCCCGTAAGGAGGCCTGTTAGAATTCGTAGGTTATCTTTGCTTGAGCTGATGCAATCTCTTTAGGTTGTAGTTTTCCAGGAGTTTGTTTGCTTGTCTCAGGCCTTGGAGTTTAGGAAAGTTTCTGGGTTTTGTTTCTTCCTCAGTTTCCCAAACTCTTCTCGTAGAGTGTGTACTCCCACCCCGCATGGTGGTTAAGGTCCTAGAAAAGGGTTCCGCTGCAACTTTTCTTGGCAGAGAATCCGCTGCCTCGTTATCTATAATGCCAACGTGGCCAGGTACCCAGTCGATGGTTACTCTGTTATGATTGCCTAGTCTGTTCAGCCTCCGTAGGCATTCCCACAAGAGTTTTGACAAGTGCCTTTATGGCTGCTTGACTGTCAGACATTATTGCTATGTTGGAATTTCTGTAAATTTTTTCGAGACTGATCCGAACTTACCTGTGTATGGTACCTGCCTGAAAGATGCTGGTATATAAGCCCATGAATTCGTACTGTTTTGTTCTTGGCCCAAGCGGTTCTGGAGCCATCTGTGTACCTTTTTGTTGCACGGTTGCTCATTCTATAAGTTGTGGATTCATGGCTGCAGTCTTCCTTATTGCTGAGTCTCATCTGAAAATTCTTTTCAAAGTAAAATTTCCTGATGTTATCATCCCTAGGTATAGCGAGTAGTGGACCTGTGTTATCGTGTTCTTTTGAGCGGATGCATTTCTCTCCTCCAATTCCTTCTCTTGTCATCCTTAGGATTGTCATATCTGCCGCATCCATCAATAGGACTTTTAGAGGACTCAATTCCTAGAGTACATCCATAGCTACGTTTGGGCAGCTACGCATTGCGCCGCTGATGTACAGACACGCCAGTCCTTGCACTTTATTGAGGGTCTCTCTTATCGTGACCAGACTGGTTCGTTTCACCCATGCTACGGCTCCGTATAATTGGTCTAAGAATTGCAATGTACACCCATCATAGGATGCTCGGACTGCATCGCCATGCCTGCCCTGCTAGGCTCCTGCAAATCATGAGAGAACGGATGGCGTTCTTGGATATCTCCTCTGTGTGCTTTCTCGCCAGAGGAGGTTACTGTCATTGACTGCTTGCAGTGTCGTGTCTGATAGGCGAATTTCCTTAAGTCTCTGAAATCGTATTTTCCTTGTGACTATCGTTGTTTTCGCTGGATTGATGTTAAATTCGACCGTATGCCACCATTTCTTGGTTACTTGAAGCCCTCCTCTGTATGATGTGACTAGGAGTTTCCTTTAACTTTCCCCTGGCAATCAATACAATGACATCGGCATACGCCTTACTGATGCCAAGGCTAGTTAATTTTTTCCAGAAGTTCGTCTATTACTAGCCTTCACATTAAGGGTGATAATACCACTCCATGTGGACATCCTCTTGTTGTGTCTACTCTAATGGTTCCAGATAGTGTTTGATAGCCTCGTGTGAGGTATTGTTAAACACTAACTCAATATCTAAGAAAGCACACATTATTATTTCTTTCGCGTCAGCTGTTATGTGGCGGTCTCTGTCGAACTGCCCGCCCTGTATTTGTGCTGACGATGGTGTAATGGGGATGTGTTCAGTGCATCCTCTTTAAGATTGTTGTCCACGAACTTTTCTGTCATCTTTTGAAGAAATGACGTAAGGCTAATGGGTCTGTACCCAAAGCAATTCTTCTATTTGTAATTTTGAGCAGATGTGGGGGTGGTACACTCACCGACTTAATAGGCTGGAATGAATTTATTGTCCAGTTGGAACAGACGGCTGTTTTCCCAAACTGCCTTCCTAGGTCTGAATGAAGTAGTGCTACTTTCGAAATTCAGTACTAGGTGAGCTGTCTGGAATGTGAGTTTTCAGTAGCAATAGTGCCCTTTGATCCTCATCTTCCTTAAAGCTGCCATCTGGTTTTCTCAGAGACCTCGTCACTCCTTCGGACTTCGCCAGTGCTTTATGTAGCCTCGCTGCAGTTGGTGTACTAAAGAATATCTTAATAACTTTCTAAAGCTGTTTCTTTGAGCTTCCTGATTTCCTTGTTATAGATTGTAGGGGAAATTTTTGCCAGTCTCCGCTGCGCTTTGCTTTCGTGCTTCGGATCTGAGTTGACAAATTATTGCTCCACCACGTCATCTGTTTTCTGTCTCGTGCCTTGCAATTTTTCGGCAGACGGTCTTTAGTTAATAGAATGCGTCAAAAGTCTTTACATCCATGGTATTGCTCAAGTTGAGGTTAGAGTCCTGCAAATTAAAATACATACTACATAACACCGAAATCTACTGTTAAACCTAAGCCCTACGCCCCATAAAACCATGTTTGCAATATTTGCCTATCCTCTCACAAAAGTCTGTAAGCATACCTTACCCTCATCAAAAACCAAATCCACTTCCTATCCGAATTGAATTACAAAGCACACTTCCACTTCCACCTTTTACAAACAATATCACACTTGTATTCCTTCTCACAGCTTCCCTTTTTTTTATGTAGAATCTGCACATATGAGCCCATTTAGTATGAAAATGCAGGATGAAATTCAGATTCAAAGTATAGGAACCTATCTATCTCGCGGGTCCTCTAAAAATAAATCTGATCTACACTGGCACTTTCGCAACAAAAAAAAAAAAAAAAAAAAACACCATGAACATCAACAACCAGAAACGGCAGCACGGAGTACAGCGAGAGTGAGGTTGATAAACCAACTCAATGTCGATGCTAAACGAGTGAAACAAGAATACGTAGACGACGGCAACGGCAAAGAAACAAAATAAAAACAAAACTCTTCTCCCAAGGAAGAAAAATAATAAATGCAAATAAATTGAATAAAAAATAAAACATTGCTCAGCAGTTTGCAATCCAGCATCCGAGATGTTGTACTGGCAAAAGTACCAAGATACACTTCCTTCCTCTAGCTGTGCTATAGTCATACATCTCTACATCGATAGTAGGTATACTGTATACTCGTATATGCTGCTACACCAAAGAGGCTAACGTAAACAAATTGACGAAAAATATATAGATATATATTTCTTTAAAAAAAATATTTCGCTGCTGCACTTATGTTTACCATCGACCAACGTTCGAGCCCTGCACCCTGTTCTTGAAAGAGTCAACGTGTTTGCATTTAAACAAAATGCAGATTCGACTGTATACAGTACACTCTGTGAGCTCCCCGCTGCTCAGTGTGTGAAGGAAGGACGTATCTATACATAAACAATTGCATTTATTTCCGTGCGCATTATTGTGTATAGTCTGCATGGATTTAAGCAGCGCAAGATTCGCGAGGCAAGATAAAATCCTCCTCCAGAAACTTCAATAGCGTTACAGTAGGGTTGGGGACCTTCCAATTCATATAAAATACACCCTTACCGGTCGCCGATTCCCTCTCAAATTCGCATTATCATTATTTCACAACTTTAAAGATTCGCGGTGTACTTAGAGGAGAAGATACATAAATGCGTTAAGTGGGAGATCCAAGCGCTCCCCTCCCATCGCAAACTAGACAAAAAAGGAATAGCCAACAACTGTGTGATCTTCAGATCGTGATAAATCCATAAATAACAATGAACCGCGACTCGTCTGTCCATCGGATTGTAACATTGAGTTATTTTCATGCCTTTTTGCCAGTGGTATATCATCTATAAGCATATAAAAAGTACTTACATACACGAGCAATGAACCTGCGAAGACGACGAGAGACCTTGACCCCAGTCAAGCCCAGGAAAAGTTCATACGCGCGATGTGATGGCCGCAAGTAGTACTACTAACCAATACCATTACTTGTCTGTCGTATCACTGATTCAATTCAGTGTTATTCAAGAATCGAGACAAATACTTAATTTAACTGATAATGCAAATGCGCCGCAAAAGGCACAACATATACACAGGCATTTCATCTCCGCCTCATTCTCCCTGCTTGTGTATTGATAATAGATAATCGAGGATTGTGTTATCGCAGCTTAAAACCCACATAACTACCACTATCAGCGCAATTGTTGAAATGCACCGCATAATGGAATATTATGTATCTTTAATGGTTATACTTCAGATATTCTGTATCTATTCAAGAAGTCACGCTGATTAGCGTTAACTTGCTTCATTTTTTTTTAAAGATTAAGACATGGTTCTTGTCGGAATAATTTAATTTTGAGGTGACCTACATAGAATTTTGAGTTAAATTGTGCGTCTTGTTTTGGGAAATCATTAATTTATTAGGCATTCATTCTCTACAACCAAGATTGGTTTATACTGACAAACATATTTGATTTTTCCTTATTTTTTGTCTTTTAGTCATGTAGTCCATTAGTTAGTTAGTCATTGTCTGACAAATATCTTAGAGTATCAGTTTTCATGAGAAGCTTCTCAAACTTGTCATTCAGAGTCGACTTCATAGAAGTAAATGGTTGGAGGAGCTAGGTTTTAGGCCCCGTATCGCCGTTAAAGGATAATTCGATTTTTTAGATTGTAGTGTAGGTTTATATCTACTTAGATTATTTTTCTCTTCAAGTTATTAGTCAAGTAGTCGTTAGCAGTTAGTCGTTAGTTGGTTAGGCATTTAATCGTGCACAAAGATTCATAGTCATGTAGTTATTCGGTGGAGTGGTTATTCAAACTTTTCTTCATTTAGTTACCTTTAGTCAAGTGGTTATTCATTCCATGGTTTGTTAGTTGTTTATTCGTTAATCGCTTAGTTGCGGGTATGCTATTCATGTATTTAGTCTTTAAATTGCTCCAAAAGTGATCAAATGGGCATCTGATATAAAAATGTGGCAAAATTATGGCGACATTTTGTACAGAGGTGGTCGTACTACACAACTGACCACCTCTGTTTAAATCTACCAATTTAGCAAAGAAAAAAAAATCTGCTATAGCCTGATGTTCATGCAAAACTACCCACAACTTTCTTTTAACCGCAATCAAAATTAAGTCTAGCCATTATTCAGTAAAAATACGAAAACAATCAAATCTAAATATTCAAAACTAGACTGCTATCACTATATACTCTAGCTGGCCTATCTCTCTTTAAAACCAGTATCCCAAACAACCTACATTCACTAACCCAACAAATAATAATAATAATAAAAACAAAACCACCATCGCGCTAATAAAAACAAATTTTCGTTATAAAAATAAATGCCGACAAAATTCAAAATGCCAGTCAAAAGTTTATTGACTTCGTGTTGATTAATGTGCTAATTAATTGATAACCAGTTGGGCGTTGTTGTTGTATTCTAGAACTTTGAAATCCCGAGGATCTCATTTCGCTATTGTGTCATAAATGTTTTTCACAGATACATACAAAACGCAATTGCAATTGTCAACTTACCTCCTCCACCCATTATCATATATTGCAAAATTTACGAATTACAACACCGAAAAAAAGCATCGCCAACAATACTTACGTAACACACCCCAAGAAAGCAAAAAAAAAATATTTATTCCAAAATTGATAATGTTCTGTGTTTTGGGTAATTTTCTCATTTTGTATTTTTTTTTTTTGTTCGTTATTTTTGGTTGGATGTTTCATCTTATGTAACAACAGCTGATAATTATTACAAAATACAAATAAACAATGGTGTGAAATTTAATTGTAAATTCGTTTACAGTTTTTTGTTTGTAAATTTGTTGTGATTTTACTTTTTTTCCTTTTTTTGTGCAAAATAAATATTTTTTTCAACGATCACGTTGATCCGGACTGGGCTAAGTGGTGCGCGCTAAATTGTACTCGTATGCAAATCATTTGGGTCAATGTTCTTCCCTTACAAACCGACAACAACCCAGTTTGATAGTGTAGTTTTGCCGTATGTACGGATTGGAGTGTAGTGTGCCTGTGTGTTGTGTATGCCTGATTTCAGTTTGGAGTATAGAATTTCCAAATGGAATTCTATGACTGCTGACCTTCTAACGCGCACAAACCGAACTACGAATTTCAGAGATTTCGCAACTATGTTGTCGGACATTAGACAGCACTCTACAGCTTGCAAACATTTTTTCTGCTCCTTTGGCAGTTTGTGCTTTTTTAGAAATGTATATAGCAGCAGGGCCGGCAGCTCCAAAACCGAACTACTTTTTTGTATTTTGCAATGCTCAGCTGTGTATGATTAGAGGCAAGGTGTTTGCAAATCGATTCTATGCATAATAAAATTAGAATATTCATTCGGGGAGGAAGTGACGCGACGTTGAGGGCAACATATTACATTTATGAGCACGTCAACTTTCATAGCAGGGAATACGTTCTCAGCGGCCAGTGACTCAGAGCAGCACAAGATGGTGGTGTTGCACATCTTTTTATCATCAAACAGCATCATATTCATGAACATCATGAACGTTTGAAGAGCGTTTTTGCTGCTTTTTATGTGGGGGCAATGAACAGTTTTTATCTTTATGTGCGAACTAGTTTATGGCTAGGGAGTTTAATATGCGACGAGGGAAAAAATACCAACAACAAAACTGTGATGAATCAGACCGAAATGATTCCATTCGTGATGAGGTTATAAGATTTATAGCAAAGTGCAAATCTATTTGGAATTCATTTGGGAAAGTTTATGACTCGTGGCTATTTAATCGACTGAAGAACTGTTTAATTCTTGAGGACTTTGAATGAAAGATAATCATGTTTATTTTGGAATTCGAATAAAGTAATGTTAACTTTTTATTCCACCGAATATCAAAATGCAGATACTTCGATAAACTTGCGATCGAAATCGAATGTCAAAATAAGTATTAAAATGAGCAAAGAGTACTGGTGAAGCAATGTCTTTTGTAGCGCTGCAGATTTTTATTCCACGCAATCTTAGCCGATCATTTACTTTTTATCATATACATGAGGAAAAACTGACGGACTTTTTATGAAAGTTTGTGGTATGTCTGATATACACAAGAGCCCTACTTACCACTACGAACAGTGTTGCATTTGAATGAGTTAAGCTGAAGCACGTCAACTTAGTCAAAACCTGTTCAAATTCTGCAATGCGGCTCGAAGGACCATAAATTATAAAAAGTTAATGAAATTAACTTAGAAAATAATTATTGGTAATAAAGCTGTGGAAAAGATCAGATCCAGTGTTTCGCGAGTTGGTGATGGATCGAGGGTTGAAATCACCTTAGTAACATCTTTAGGTAGCAGCACAATGGACCTATTGTTGGTCTAAGTGCATCCTCATCGAGGGACGATTCTAACCAACCAACAACTTAAGGCTTTTTCACTGTCCCGCCTCTTGTGAAAGTGTAGCTACCACACAAGAGTATAAGCCAGGAGAAGCTTCTGAAATTTGCCGTTCAGAATCGGCTTAAAACTGCAGGTCGCTTACATTCATGCCAAAAATGTAGCATAGCACACACAAACGCATGGAGAAGCTTGGTTGACGCCCCGCTTGGATTTTATTGGTAACAAGTCAAAGGTAGCTTTGTCAACTCTGAAAAGAAGTCAATCTCCACTTTGTGGCTCGTACGTAAATTCGAGAATTATTTGTTTGAACATTTGGAAAAAATGTGAGAGCTTCAGATCGAGCTCGAAGTACTTCATAACCCGTGCAGCATCTAATAAACAACAAATGTAGTTGTATTTCAGAGTGCAAGTTCTTATCTTCATTTAGAAACCTTGAGAAAGCTTCAGATCCCTACTTACTTACTTGATTTAGATTCCACTTGAAGAATATCAAATATGTATCAATTTATAAGACAAATAATTTTCATTTTAAATCTTGTTCGTTTCTTTAACGACGAGGTTATGATATGGACAAAAGCTATCACGAACCTGCCACTTCATTACTTCCTACTGGTCCGCCTGTGTGGTAAGTGGGTTTTATTTCAAAAAGTATCCGCAAGCCTGCCGATTTCAAATCACTCTTATACTGAGGCCAATCAAATGCTGGTGTTGTTGCATTTGTATGATTTAGGAACGTTGACTGATATTGTTTTTTTGACGGGGTTCATTGGAGATTTCATTTTAACATGACAGTACAAACGGTGGCTCTCCATATTTTCTGAGATAGTTTCTTTCACGTGAGATCTTCCTCGGACCTCGGAACTTCTTATTCGATCAAGCTTTGTTACTCCTGTTCGCATGCGGAGCATCTCCATCTCAGTTGCCGTTCATTTACATTCATACTTGATATACGCTGTCCATATGTGCGCACCAGCCGAACGACTGTGGTGTAGAGCCCTCCATTCATCTTAGGGGACATTTTTCGACCACAAAAGATGGCAGAGTATCCAGGCAACTTCAGCCAACCTACTTTCATTTTATATACGTTTTTGAAAATCAATGATGTTGGTATGGTATTTTGAAGAATAGTGAAAAACCTTTGCAGAGGAAATAGAGACTAGAAAAACTTAACGAATTTTAGAATAAAAAAACCTATACATTTGTATACAAAAATTCATAGTTTACAAGAGGTATCTGATCCTATGATTTTAAAAATGGTATAAGTTAACCCTTGGCGTCTCCAGTTTGAAAGTTAATAATGCGAGTGATCCGAATAAAATGATAGCACAGAAAAAAGGATTAGTTCCCGGTGTCCCATTGCGACATTTAACATTTAGAAGATGACTTCTGGGGTATAACTTTTGTACAATTTTCAAATCACAAAAAAAAAAACATTAAAAAAAATTATACGACTCAAAGGACCACACATATGCTACAGCAAAGAAAACTAGCAATACTTTGCTCTTGCATTGCATTCGCAAAATGCAAGCGAAAATTGTCATTCTCATTCCTCTTGTTCAAAGTTTTACACATTCTTAAGAACATCCAAAATCAACTAGGAAAGCGGTAGTTTAACTTTCTCATTAAATAAGTTTTTCTCTCCTTTCGAAAAATAAGCTAAAATTCAAAAAGTATCAGATCTGTGTACCGCAAAAGAAAAGAAGAGTGCACACTAAAACAAAAAATGACTAGGTATACCGAGTGCAGAAAAGTTTTCTTCTTTTCCTTATCTTTTTACTTCAAATTCAAAGTCTTCTCGCAGCGTCTAGGTCTCTGTCGTCGACTTATTTTTCGCCCTTCTACTCCTTGCGTTAATTTACTTTTTAATGTTTTCGTTAGTTTTTTTGAAGATGCCACCAGTCCGACAACGACAACTAAGTGAATCTACGAAAAGTTTTGATAATTTTTCAGTTGAGTTTCGAAGTCCTTACTCCAATCTCTGACCCATTTCCGAATTTTTTTGTACGTGAACCACTACTTTTAGTGAAAAATGTGTTTGCCAATTTAATGTCTTTTTTTTTCATTCGCTTTTATTTAATATAATGGGAAACATGACACATTTTATGAGGAACAAAAGATTCGATTGAATTAAACTAAAGCAGAGTAACCCCTAGGACTATAAAAGAAGGAGGACCTCCGAGAAAATAAAAAAAAAATCGGAGCAATAACCTCTGCTTAAACACAGGAATCTTCAACTCGGGGGGATTATAATGATACTTATACGCACACTTGTATAAAAGAAGATCCTTTCTCATGTCCCTTGGGTCGTCATCAACAATTGGCTTGGGTTTAAATGGAGCGGAGCAGTGAAATGAAGTGCGCTTCGAACATATAGTATGACAACAGGTAGGTAATAATGCCGATTGCCTGAAAATTCTTCATCACTCCTCAGCCCTCATCATTCATCCATGAAGGATGAGAGAGGTGCAGCAGGTACCAGAGGACTTCTTCGTCTCCTAGCCCCGTTCAATCTTAATCATTTATTCAATTCCGTTCTCCTTTTTGTAAGGGATTTCTCCTTGCTGCTGCTATCAATCTATCCATCCATTTGTTCACCAATTCTGCTATCCCTGAGGTGGATGCATTTTAATGACCTTTTTATGTGCGAAGATGTGTGGAGGTGCTTGTATCGGTGAGAAATACATTTCCCCTGGTAATGGTTGGTATGGTAGTTTTATGTTGAACATTGTTGCAAGGTTTTTCTCTTTCTTATTTTTTTTTAAATAATAAATGGCCTTTGAAGTAAACATATAATAATAATGTGCTTCTGAGGGGTTAATGCCTGTTTTTTTTTTGTGAATTGAAATTGAATCACGACGGTGATGATGATGATGATGAGGATGAAGATAAAACCACATGTAGTGGTACTGGGCAATGATCCCTTGAAAAGCAGGTGCTAGCTTAAACAAGTTTTTTTTGTTACCATCTCAATCCCTCTGGATTTTGTTGCTTTAATCCATTTTGATATGGTATCAGGGGATGATGATTGAGCGCAATTTTATTCGAAAGATACCTGCTCACGGTTTTGCCTTTTTCAAAGGAACAGCAAGGAACCTCTTTTATTTGTGAGATGAAAATAGGACAACAAAAAATAACAAACATCATGGTGTGGATTAGGGAAGAGGAATGAGATAAAAGTGCCTATTGTTGGGCTTGCCATTTTCAGATTACATACTTTCAATGATTCAATAGTAATGGATTGCAAACGAATTAAAATGGTTTTTTCCTCTTAGTATGAAGGATTTCCGACAAAAGGGATGTGTTTAAGACAAGATATCTAAACGTGACTGACTTTCGTCGGGATTCTTGTCAGCCATATTTGGCTTTCTTTGACTGGTCAAATTATGTTATGTCAAAACGATTCTTTTTTTGAAAGCGTTAACTGAATTAAAATAAAAGAAGATAACGACTGTGGGTGCATCCTCACCAGAACAATGGGCCTTACCAATAACGAATTTAATATGGACTTAAATTAGTGGACCCTTTTATTTAAATTTCCTTTTGCATAGGAGCGAAAGGGGTTACAAATTTAAGTTTGACATTAAATTTATTACTGGTGCTGGCCAATCAAAACAAATGAATTTGATTTTCATAAGCTGCTGTCAAGTCTCAAATTTCAGTCTGGGTTTATCAGCACAGAAAAGCCAGGAAATAAACTCTGAAATAAAGTGCGGTCTACATTTGACACATTTTTGTCATGACTTGAGTCTTGACTGAAATTATATCTCGTGGAGAGTGGATGTAATTGAAGTGCAGATTGTAGTGAAACGCATTTAACAACTAAAGTTTCGAACCGGTTCAAGCTTTTCGACAAGCAAAGGTTTACAATCAACATCAAGAGCTAGTTAAACACCTTGAAATCAATTACTGATATCTTTTTCCGTTTGGAAATCTTGGATACAACTTTCTGATTAAACCCGAGGCAAGTAGGTTTATACAGGAAATTTGGATAATTTTCAAAGTCAATGATACGGCTCAAAGAGCCACATAGGACATACTCAGCTAAGCCTGCAAGCTACTAAAATGTATTTTGGTAGAAGCCAAGTACATGTGCTGCCACTCGAAGCTGTGATTGTAAAAATGGAACAATAACCATTATTCCCAAAAAAAAAAAACACTCGAATAAAAAAAAAGGCTAAAGAACGATTGCTGTTCAGCCTTGAAGGACTTCGCATTTTTAACCCAAAAAGTGGCCGAAATCAAAAGCAAAAATAAAAAAATTAAGTAGTCGAGTAAAAGATTCAGGGCCGAATACAAGGAACAGTAAATAGCCCAACGAAAGAATAGACAATCGAAGTTAAATATATTTTTTCACGAACAAAAGGGACCTATAACTTTATGCCGATTCTGAACGGCAAATCTAAGAAGCTTCTCATGACAAATTTTACTGTTGGATCTTTGTCAGACTTTTGCAAGACGTAGCAGTAAAAAAAAAAACAAAGCTAGATGGTACTACTCGAGGGATTTGTCCAAGGCAGTTTTTGCGCATTGTAAACAAAAATAAACTCTGCAAGTTCGGTCCTTCCATCGTCAATGTAACAAAGGTAAAAAAAATATTAATTACTGATGACAAAGTAAACAAATTTATGGAGCTCGTTTCAAATAATGTGCTAGGGTATTACACCTTATTCTAATAATTTTCAATTTTAATTCTAATTTTCAAAGTACGTAAGAGTTGTGCTATCTCTTCGTCCGCAAATGCTGTATCTGCACCATCCTGAATTCGAATTTTTAATTAATTAAGGCCTTGGAGCTTACGTTACTACTGCAGTTGCATTTAATAGGTTTCGACAATAAGTTCACTTAGTAACGAATACGAAATAAAAAAAACATCGTAATGCAACTCAAAAGAAAATGTCGTAATCCAAAATCAGAGCCATTACAAATTAAATTGTGTAATATTACAAACATTGACATTGTTTATGCTCTTTTGGACTTGTATAACTGGTACGTAAAGAGTAAATACTTTAATTATGAAGGTTGTCTTAAAAGCTTACGGTCATCATTAAGAGTCGAGATTCGAAATGAAACGATTTATACCAGCAGTGATTGTTTATTTTAGTGTTTGAGTGCGTAAAATATACTCTATATTGTTGAGGTTCAAGTTGATAGGATTAATTGAAATGATATTTCTTGAAGATTATCTACTAATGAATGGCATTTCATAAATTCAAGATCGTGGTTGGAAATAAAGATCGATGACTGGCGAATAGTTTTTCGATTTTGTAATCAATCTAAGAGGTGAGTAGGTGATTGCAATGTGTTTTCAAAGTTAGTGGCAATGGGACGTGATCTTGTCATCTTGTTCTGTAATTAAGCTATGATCTTGTGCGTATTTATCATTGTTAGCGTTTACTTGAAATATACGAAATATACACATGTCTTAGAGCATTTTTAAATGATATGTACTTATTTTTTTTTAAGTGGGTATACCTATCCACTAAATAAATTTGGCATTAACTTGAAAGTAGTTGATGTAAGGCAGGTTTTAAAAGAGCCACAAAAAGGTCGTTAAAAAAAAAATTAAGTATGTAGTTGGGTTAATAAAAAGTTTTACAAGAAACTTACACATCTATGTAGTTCCAGCTGGTTTTAATGATTTGCCTGCGTGTGTCCAACCGTTGGCCCAAGTGGAGTTCATCCTTTTTTAATATAACATTTTCACCTACGACAAGCAGAATAAAGTGCACGGCTTGGTTGTAAAAAATGCTTTCGATTGTATGTATACGAATTGGTTTCGAATCACATTTTCTCACAAGCCATTTTCTATACTCGTAAAATTAGGAAAAAAATGCTGTTATAATTTTGATTATGTAAAAATGACTTCTAATTCAGCTAGCTGGATGGTAGTACCAATTTTGGACCTATATGTATAGAATGATCCACACCGATTTGATAAACAGGGAAATCTCCCTTAAGCGGACAGTGGCGGTGACAAATTTTTGTGTCCGCGTAAGGGAGTTGTCCGTCCAAGAAAAAAAAACTATTTTAATTTTTTTAAATAATATTTTAGTATTCATCAAAACATAACGAAAGCCATTCTGCAATCTTATTTGAAACAATAACAAAACAAAAATCTTTTGGTGACATGTCTCTCTGTACGCCATACACAGTTTCATCGGGTTCGTCGTTTCCCCGTGAAAAAACGGTTATATGTCATTTTCACGTAAATAGGTGGACTGTGAACGTGCTTTTAAGAGAGGTATCCTTAGTAGGCATTATCCTCCATTAAATAAGTTAGACAATTGGGAAATAAATTTAAATAGATATGTATGAAGGACTTGCTTGAAATCTATTCCAAAATACAGTGTGTCTGAGTATGATAGTTTTATTTTTGCGCAAAATTGTAGATAAATTTAATATTCCGCTTCGGTTAAATCGTTGGCAAATATGGCAGCCGAAGCCGAATGTTCACTCGGACTGTTCTGTAGACTCAGTTTACAAGTGTTCATTTAAAAAAAGATAAATAGCGCGAACGAACAATATGAACAGCCTTTGGAAAACAAATTGCCCTGTTGGTGAAAATCAGAGAAAAAAAAATTAAGTGCATTTTCCGATGTTTTAACAAAGGAAATAAAAAGCGGAAATGGAAGGAAATGGAAGCTTGAACATTATTTCGCAAAAGAAAGAGTGGACGTAGATACGAGACGTGTTTTGGCAAAATTATCGAAAAAGTACTGTTGTAAGAATTTTTAAGACAACCAACTTGTAAAAGGTCAAAATGAAGGTTATATCTTCTGCTGCGGCAGAAAAAGGTTTAAGGTTGCAGTTGCAGGTTTAGGTTTGCAGCTTTATTGCGTATTTTTTGCAGTTGCTTCATTTAATCAATGGTCATATTGATCTGCCATCCGCAAGCATGTGGTGAAGCATTTTATTGCGTTTTATTGTATTAGTTTGGGCTGTATATCTATATCCACGATTTTAACAGAAACTTTTTTCTCGAGCATGTTTTTCCTTTTGCAAGTTCTCCAAGATCCATTCAGAGATGTCATCGCTGTCAAAGTTCTCTTCTGGAGACATCTGGTTAAGCATTGTTGCGATGTCAGTTCCCGAATCAGAAGCAGTTTTCCTAATCCCACTTTTTAGTACTTCAGATCAGTGAACCGAATTTCCCACGAACTTTTTCCCATATTCAAAAAAATTGGTATCGTGAATGATTTTTAAAAGAATTTCCCCGAATAATTGCTATTGCGAACCAAGTTCCAATAGAATTTTCGTTAATTTTCTCTAGAGTCATTTTGCTGTGGAATTTTGGTGAAGAAAAAGCTTACATGATGCGCAGATCGTTGTGACCTGGGTGTAAGCCCCACAGAATGAAACTTGTCCTTTTTTTCCAGGAAATACAAAATACCACATGGTAATCTCTATTAATGGTAGAAGCCTACCATCATAAGTTAAACTAACAAGACCAATTCGCCTCGATACTAAAAATAGAAGCTTAATTTTAATCAGGATTATATTTGCCAGGTCGAAGAAGTTTTACTTTGCTCGTCTTGAAAGTTATTATTGACATTTGTTTTTCGAGGAGAAAACAACAATAACAACAACAGAAACCTCCTTGGCTATTAAGTCTCCTTAAAAAAAACAATTCTTTTTTCTACATTTTTTACCTTTAACTTTTTGTAGCGCGTTTCAGTGACGTTCATTCCACCGGAAATGCCAGAGAGTTTCATTTAACAATCCTCCACGGAAACGAGCATTTCATGATTAAAAAGTTTTCCGTTTTGTGCCCTCCTTCTCATCAGACGTTCTTATGAATGTACTTGTATATGTGTTTTTTTAGTTTTTGTTTTATAAAATTGCTAATACATGCCTGACTGCATTTATTGTATTAATTGCTTGTGTTGTTTGGACAAACAGTATACAGCTACATACATATAAAATTATGATTGATTGATTTTTTTTTATAGAATTGAGTTCCTTGACACTTGGATTCTTCACTATTACCATTTTAAACTCAAATCAACGATATTTTGAGTGACAGTTGTTTATTCTGTCGCAACAGAACAATGATTTAATAAAAACAAAAAAAAAGTACTTAAGTAGCTTTTTGGGATGCATCTTCGGTACGCCTCTTCACAAATTATTAACTCTCTCGACTTAATGCCCACACTTGTGAATCTGCGGCAAGTCGTGAGAATCTTTTGAATCATTTCAATCTGACTGTCATCTGAGTAATTTGTATATTTAGGGAGGAAGCAAAGTATTTTGGCTTTGAGAGAGAGAGAGAAAAAAAAATCGTCATTATTTTTGAGAAATTTAAACTTAATCCGTATAAGGAGGATAAATAATGTGGGTTTTTTTTCATTCAAGCCCAAACAGGTAGGTCATTCATCCTTCTTAAAAAAATATCAACGAACTGCAGAGGCAAAAAAAATACATGTTTTTATTTGTTTTGGCAGGTGAAAAATAAACAACTAACGTTGGCGACACTACACGTGCCGATTATTAGAAACTTAAATCACATTAAATAAGGCTCAACCTTAATCAAGTCTTTCAATCGGGTTGATTCTTATATCATTTATTTGTTCGTGATTGCTTGAATAAATGTTTTGCAGTTCGCGTTTCCATCACATTGACGCTTGGAGGTGATAACCCATTTGTATTCTGATGCATTAGCGACGAATCAAATGGATTTTTTGGGATTGTTGACATCCGAGTTATTAATTATGTTAATCAGCCAACAGATCGTGGGCATAAATACGGCCAGATGAACTGTGGGAAGAATTATCAATGTAAAGTCAAATAAAGTGATTGCGTATTGAGGTCTAAAAGTGGTAGGTAGGTGCCCTGGGGCATGCACAAGTTGATAACATATGCATTATGGGGTGTTGAGTCATAATACAATAATTTACTCTTTGTGCCAGACGCTGCGAATGCTCGTAAAGAGGTCACTACGATGCAGATTTTATTGAGGCATTATTTAATTAATAAAGTAGACCCTAACGCGCTCCAAATATTCTCAAAAGTTTTGGTATGCTGATAACTGCACTGTCGGGTGGTGCGCATTAGCTAGCCGCCTAAAGAAGACCAACCAATGTTAAACACGAATAACTTTTTTATTTATATACAGCAAAACTGTAGATTGTGTGGCTCCGAAATTCCGAGGGCAACATACCAGCATCAGTTACACCCACCCAGATGCACTGTTTGGTGCGGTGCTTTGGCCGAAAAAGCTATCGGCCCATATTTCTTCGAGAAGGAGGATGAAACGACAGAAACGGTTTCCGAGGATTCTAACAGAACACTGATCAACAACTTCCTAATTTGCATCCTAATATTTGGTTCCAACAAGATAGAGCGACTGCGTACACTGCTAGGTAAACATGGAACTGCTGCGTGTAATTATGGCGAACGTTTGATTTCCAAAAATTCAGACTTCCCTTGGGCACCTCATTCACCAGATTTAACTGCGTCCTGATGTCACATTTCATACATAGCGCCTATATTTCCGTGACATGTATTTAATACATAAAAAAATTAAAACAAATAATTATTAAGAGTTATATGTGGTAGTTACAGTAGGTAGGTTTTATATAGCCCTCCCTGTGGTAGGAAGAGCAAATGATGTGTTTCTAAGAAAGACTGCGCTTATTTTCTGAGAACATATTACATAGTATCTATACAACAATCAATTTAACGAGAAAAATGTTTGATGAGCAAGATGAGATTGGATGTTAATTCCGGATCATTAAACAAGACGGACGGCTCTTCTCTGAATACTTTCGAGGCAATACTCAATCTCTTGTGCTAACTTGTTCTTTTAAAATGCAGATGAGAAGGAGTTGCTTCTATGAGAATAATTAAAAGTCATGGAAATCAAACTAAACTAATCAAAAATTCAATACTGTCTTGGGCACCAACATATATTTTTCAATTTAAGAATGTGTTGTGTTAATTATCAACCCTAGGTAGTAAAATTTGGCTGGTTTATCGGCTTTCCGTCACGAGACCTGCGTCTCATGCAATAGTTTTTCCTGCCTGATCATTATGGATAGAAAATTGAACTGGAATTAAGAAAGCCCATAACGCACTATTTACGTGCCATGGAACCACCCTACACAATGCTGTATCCCAATTGAGCGGAGTGGCAGAATAATGCAGTCATTAATACAATGTTACATTGCATTATTCACGTATGGCTCCAAGACCGATGATGGCACTGGATCCGGAATTTATTCTGCGGAAACAGAGTTGAGGGAATCGCTGCGCCAGTGTCTTCCAGTCTGAGATTCTGGCTGTACTTAAGGCTGCATAACTACTGCTAATGAAATCGATATCCGACCGAAGTATCACCTTTTACACGGACTGTCAGGCCTCCCTAAAGTCACTGGAATCATGTGTCATACTCTCAGGGAAAAAATAGTCATTAATAACTATTTTTTGACTATTTTCATAGTCCGAATCATGACCACTATTTTTATTAGTTAAAAATAGTTACTTATTATTATTTTGGTTGTAAATTTATTATTTATAATAGTCATGGTTGAACTTTTGACGTAGTAATTTTTGACAATTTATATTACTATTTCTAACTATTTTCAACTTATTTTTGTTCTTTAATAGTCATTCCGTAAATTTCGTAGAATATTATCTAATTACTAAGACAATAGTTACAAAAATAACTATTTTTTTCTCTGAGTGAAGATCCGAAATAGTCTGGTATTGTGAACTATCAAGAAGAGGGAAAGAAATGCGTCTGCAAAGCGCGGGAGTGGAAGTTATCGGAGGCCGCCGGGTAGTCAAAGATGGATTCACAAATTGGGGCATAAGTTATCCCACGACCTGTGGCCCAACTTGAACACAAAGAAAACTGGGGTGTTTTTGAAACTAACTAGATGACAGCTAAGAATGACAATCGGCATCCTTTCCGGACATTACCTTCTGAGGAAGCACGTCAAAAGATTAGGGCTCTCAGAAACGGACGCGTGCAGTTAATGCAATGATATCTTCGTCACGGAGACATTACACAAATACTTTGAGAGTGCGAGGGTATCGCTCGACATAGAAGAAGCCGCCTGGGCAGTCAGTCCTCTGGCTTAGTACGCAAGCAATGAAATATTTAAAATCGGTAAACCTACTTTTTTGAAGGGCTATAGGCTACTTACCAACAGCTTATGGTTTAGCAATATGTGTGCGACGTGTGTATAGTATTTTCGCCCAACTGCTATTGGCGCTGGGCTGGGAGTGCCAGGCGAAAGAACACCAACACTGTATATTGATCTCTTTTTTGGGGCGGAGAGATAAAAAAAATAAAGATGATGAAACGGACTCCTGTTTGTTACCTTCTTTGACATGGTAGATGGTTTATTTTTCCAAATGGGAATGGGAGTGGGAGAAGACATACACTAGTCGCTGTATCTCAAGAAATCCTTGGCTGAGGAAACTGAAATCTTGCATGGTACCTAATTCTTCTTATGCTGTACTGTGGGGAGATGTACTAAGAAAGAATTTGTTTAGCCCTATGAAATACATACGGTGAAGAAAAACTGAATATTGCCAGAGATATGACAGTAGATTCAGGCGGGTCAATACAAATTATATGAGCGAAGTTAAGTATAAAATGTAAGTTCAAAACCAGCCCGTAAGTTGAAAAAGTCCATGATGTAATTGAATCTTAAGTCTAATATGTTTGAAATGTCATCAAAGAGTCTGCCGAATATAGCATTATTTATTTATTAATAAAGTGACGTGTTTGGCTGCGTGCATGCCTGTCCGTACGTATGGCCACCAAACTATCAACGTCAATTTTCTACCGCAGTCGAAGTATTTAGGTATGAACCCACAATAATCCTCTTCTTCCTAAACAGCGACGGTTTGATCAATTTACTGAATCTCTGCAGGTCCGCCTGTGATGTTCGCGGTTTCGGCCTAAATGAATATTGGCAGGCCTTCCGGTTTCGGATCACTTCATAACTGAGGCCAATCAAATGCTGTTGATGCTGCATTTGTGTAATCCTGCAGCTGGTATTCATCCCTGTTTTTATTACGATTTCGTCATGTGCATGCTCCCATAATTGATGATTGTTTGATCTTCCTTTTATGACACCGGTGATCTTCAGCCGTGTCAACCAACGGATTTCATGCACACTTTCGCATATCAAAGGTAAAATTGGCTAGATGTGATTTATGCCCTAACTCACTTTTTACGACAAGCGTTGTTTTTTGGGGGGAGCGCAGTGGAATTCTGTGCAAGTCCCTGTACGACCACAGTAATGATTTATGTAAAGCAACACAAGCAGAACCCTGTGGGACCCCATATTTAGTTGTATCACAAAACAAAAAACATACCAACTCTATTAATAATTCCACCGGCGGCGATCAAATCCACAATGATTTCCCTGCGTATGAGAAATTTCACACTTTTTATGGGGAAATCAGATGCTTTTGTGTTTTGTTATTGAATATCGCAGATGTATTACAAGAAGAACTTGGATGGAATCGTATGCCAACGGAAAGCAATTGTGGGATTTTTTAAAAAAATAATTGCAATTAGTAAAAATGACTGGCCCGTAACCCAAAAAAAAACACCCCATACACCCACATAATCAGTACCTTCGTGTTTTGAACAAATCAAAAATAGATGTCCAATTAAAATAAATCATTCCAAATCAATTCCACAAAAATATCTTTGCAAAGAAAATGCCGAAAGAGTTGCGCACATGCCGTTCAGGTTCATTGACATTCATACGTCTTTTATTTTTTGCCCACACACAAAACAACGTCATATTATTTTGAAAATTTCACACACAAAAGTATAATGATAAAATTTATTTAAAAAAAAAATCGCACGAAAAGTTCATCTTTGCGAAAAAATAATTTCTCAAAAAGTTTACATTATATGAATCCAACACGGCCCACTCGACCACACTATCTAGATATCTATTTTATTTCTATGATATTTATTTAATTCGCAAAAAAAGCACAACTGCATTCGCAATCCGATTTACCAAACAAAAAATATTTACAAAAAAAGTTTATAAATAATAATTCACACATTCTGCAAATGGGAATAACATATATTTTATCCGCGCTGCCCTATAAATAATTATATATGCATGTAAAACGTATTTTGCATATATTTTATTTTTGTGAATGAAATCGTGGTTTATTGTTGTTCGCCCTCTAGAAGAGCGCTGAAAAGTATCTAAATGCGAGGAATAGCTAGTACCTACGTAAAAAAAAATTGAATTTCAGATGAGTTTTGATTTGTTTTTTTTTTCTGCCACTGTTGAATTCTTCTTCCTTTTTTTGTAGCGTGTATGGTTGTATTAACACCAAGTCATGTAAGAATGAGAATATGGAATGTAATGAATGGGGTGAGTGTTTCCTAAGATATTTAAAAAAAAAAGAAATACCTACCGCCACGATTTACAAAAATTCGTGCCCCAACAACACCGGCGGCCATCCGACTGAAGTGTGTCACGTTGAGTTGATTATTATGATGAATTTCAATTTTAAAGTAGGCAAGGAACAGCCGGAAAAGAGAAGTTCTTAGCCAGAAACGAATAACCAGGGAGTGTGAATGAATTTCCTATTGGAAATGTCGGCGGCGGCGGCGCCACTCTCAGTGGTAAACAAGACTTCTAGGACTACTTCTAGCTATCAAATACGAGCTCGTGTGGCAATTGAGACATCCGTTGCGTTCAATGTTTCATAATGCGTTTGAACATTTCGCGCTACTCCACATCAATATTGATCGAGTCGACTTGTAATAGGGAATGAGTCATAGAACTATGACCGCCGAGCGATTCACGCTTGCATTTTTTTTCTCCCATTTTACATGTGAGAAATTCCTCTACTTGCGAAGTTAATCGTATTTTAAACAGTCAAGCGATTCGAATGAATAAACGCCCTCTCCCTTTAGTCCACCACCACTCGATGTGTTTCCACCACATTTCGAGTAGTGAATTTACAATTTCAACGGGAAGCATGTAACGTGTACCCTATACCCAAGTGAAATGTTTATATAAGTAGCTCCTGTTCGACGTACTCGTCGTACTAAGAAATGTTCACACTTTGAAGATTCATTTTATTTTGTAATATCCTACTCGTCTCTCTGAACTTGGGGGGGAAGATGTGGGATCGGTTTGTTATCTTTCTCAGCGCCAAATGGAGAAGGTCGTAACCGCACCCCTTTTCCCCTATGTCTACTGTTATGCACTTTGAAGGGTGTTTTCCTCATCTATGTATCCCTTAGAAAGACACACAACAACAACAGCAATAAAAAATTCAATTGAGTCTGCATGAGTGTCTGCCAGACGAATAAATATATAAAATTGAATTGAAATTGAAAACATTATTTTTCTGCGTATCCATGTGCATTTGTTTATCTAAATAACAAACAAACAAGTAGACGAAAGGTACCTTCCCAAAATGCATTAAAGGAGTCTTCCACACCATAACAAAATATCAAGTGATTTTCAAGTTAAAGCAAGCTTTTATGATTTCAAGCTTTCATAAAAACATATATACAACAATTTGCTGTATGATCAAGTTTATTAGCGAGCATGTATATTTCCGTTTGATACCGGATTCCTTTTATTTGTTTGCTAACGAGATTTTAAGAGTGGACTATGAAATGGTTCCAAAAGTGAGAAGTGATGCCATGACATGGTAGTCAAGGAGACTCAGTTCTCTACGAAAGCCAACAGAGCCAAAAAACAATTTCAGGATGTATGTATTCTACCTTCTGACTCCGAACATCACATGCTGAAATACCATGCCAAAAGAATGAAAATCAAAACGTATGATCTATGCAGAGGTGGGGCGATAAGGAAGCGCAGGAGGATATTCTCCATTTTCTCTGCCACTGCCCAGCACTCGGATACATCAGTTACAGATTCTTCGGAAAATTCCCTTTCTAGGCCATGGAAGAACTTCACGGCAGTGCAGTTTTTGACATGCTAAAATTTGTAAATTCCTCCGCAGTGCTTGCTAATCGGTAGGTTTTCAAGTCCGGGAGTTAAAAACCTCAAGCGCCTCACAAAGGGGCTACATTTATCTAAGGGTTCTCCTGCCCCGTTAACTTATTAATCCTACCTTACCTACTTTCGTACTTGTTCAGATGTCAGAAAGTTCTTTAATTAGATGACCTCCTAGAGGAAAATCAAAAAGTACTAACTACAGCAGGTCCTTCGTCGTTTTTTAGTAGGGCATATTATGTATGTACATAAAACATTGATCCTTTATCGTTTTTAGTCCCAATTCATGCGGGCGCAGTGGCTCGATTGGTTTGTGTATCGGACTACTAATCGAAAAGTCAACGGTTCAATTGCCGCCAAGGCCAAGTAAAATCAAGAATTTTACCCCACCTCTTGCGAACGTCTGACAAGCATCCAAGGGTAGGTATCAATTGTCATGAGAAGCTTATCAAATTTGCTGTTCGGATTCGGCTTAAAATCGTAGGTTCCTTTCACTTCGCACAAAAAAATGGTTGGAGGAGCTGGGTTTTAGGCCCTGTATGCTAATGCTAGGTAATGTTAATGCTAAATATTTATTATTTTTCATATTTTTCATATTGTCAAAAGAAATGTTTTTTTTATTTAAGCTTTAACAACATTAAATTTGATTCTACAAATAAAGAACCTATAACAGAAAATATAGGGATAAACGCCAGTTCAAAAATGGACGCTTAAGAAACCTCAATTTGTACCCACATTATTCGCTGCAGCTGTATTTAACAACTTCAACAGCAATATATAAAAAGAACATTAAAAGCATCATAGTATGTACTCGGCAGAGATATAATCAGCCCGTCCCTGTGGCAACCTATATTTTAAAAATTTCCAAAACATGTGAAAAAAAGATAAGTCCCTTAGCGGGGATAAACAGTGCTTCCAAATCCCATTTTCTTCGTTTCTGATGAATCCTTCCGATGAATTTTTCAGGAAATGTCAAAGTTCGACAACCCACCGACCACTCACACATCCCGCCGAATATTTTATTCGTGATTTTATTATTATTATTTTTCAAACTTCATTTTAAGGGTAATTCAATTTAGCAAATCTGTTAATGTGAAATTGTTTTTCATAATTTTAGAATATGCTTGGCATCAATTTCAATTGGCGGAAGTAAATATTTTTCAATTTCAGGATTTTCAATACAAATTTCTTAACTACAAATTACAGCTGTGTCACGGTGCATGTCATAGGTGCATCATGTGCTGCCAAGTTTTTTTGATGAATTCTTAAGCGGCGATAGTCGTTTTCTGATGCCATCCCTATATCCGCGTGCAAAGAAACACGGCTAGTGAAGAAATTTGGGCGAAAAACTATAAAAACACACCCAATACAGCAACCTTCTGAAACCTCAAATAATTGTCTAATTTTAATCTTATACTTCATCGGCGAGGTTATGATCTGCACTAGAGAGATCATAACCTTTCTACTTTATGGCCTGCGGAGTTTCCCGCTTCGAACTCAAAAGTATCGGCAGGATTTCTGGCTCCAGATCACATCTCCAGTGAGACTAATCAAATGCGGACGTTCTTGAATTTGAAAGATCGAAGAATTATTAGGTCTGACCCTCTTTTGCTTTTTTGACGGGTTTGTAGGATATCTCCTTTAAAAATACCAACAGAGCCGGAGGCGCGTATCATTGAATTTCCTTATCCGAATTGAATAACCTTTCCTTAAATTATCTAAGAGAATTCCATGGATTCAGAATGATGTTTCTAAAAACGTGACGCACACGAATTCGAATTCAATCATTTGTGGGTAAATTTTGCTAAAATTTTAAAACAAATGATCGATTCTGGTTGAAATCAAAACCAACCATTCGACACGACACATATTTTTGCCAAATTCCACAACCTTACAGCTTAAATTGGTCTCGAATTCAATTAACCAATCACATAGTCCATACTGATTGGAATTTCACAATCGAATGCACACAATCCTCACAGTCATGCCTAAAAATGCTGTTACAAATAAGATATCCAAGCGAAGAAAAAAAAAATGCATGCCAACCAATTGTAATCGATACCTTTTTTCCTCATGAAACAGCGCTACCACATTAACATCATTTAAGTATCTATCATTAGACAAAAAACAAGAAGACAATTCACTATCAATCTTACGGATAGTATCTATCTTAAACTGCCACCCGCTGTCTGTTGTTTAGATTGCGTTCGCTGGCTGATTTTATGCCTGGCTAGATACATATTTATGTCCACCATGTAATTTACACCGAGAAATAGTTCAAAAAATAAATCCTCGAGTCTCAACTCTCAATTCAGTGAGTCGGTGCAAATATTCAGCTTTAGTGAGTCATCGAATTATTGTGTGTGTGTGTGTCAACAAAGTCAGGAAACTTATTTAAACGCTTATCTACCACCAGCGGCAGCGGAATGAGGATTTATCAATCTTTGGGTTGGTTTGGTTTTTTTTCAAATCGATTAAAGTTCTCATTTGAAAGTTAAAATTTTTCTTACACTGCCGCTGCAGCTGGGATTACATAATTGCACTTATAGATGCAAATAGTAAGACCGGGAAAATACACATGGAACCACACCTTGGGCTCTCCGTACCCGTACCACAACAACACACACACATAAGGGCGAAACATTAATTTTTGAAAAGGCGTTGAAAATGACTGCCAGCAATGTTTGAGGCACGTCTCCCAATAAGCAGAAAAGTATCTTAAACGACACGGAGTGTAATATTTCGGGGAGATTTTACAGTTTTTCTGTCTTTCTTTTTCCAAATTCTTCTTGTCTACGGTCACGACTTGATTTGCTTCTTAGCCATTTATATAGGATTTTGTAATATTTTTTTTTATATTATTTGAATCCCTTTCATGATGAGTTAATAGCGTGACATGACTTTTTTATTACTCACTTTGCTTTCATCCTCTTTGGAGGCTTTGAGGCATACATATGTCGTTTTTCCTTACAAGTAAATACACGAAGGTACCTCTAACTGAGTGTATTTTATGAAATGATTTGTATCTATGAGACAAATTGATTGAATGCCCGTCAGTTTCGAAATAATAATTACAACGGTTGTAATACACTTAAGAATGCTGTTGCTGAGAGAGATTCAAACAAAAGAATATAGGTACCTATGTACACAATATGTACTCGTATATTTATTTCCTTTCATTTATCAAGTGAAAAAAAAACACTATCAATGTCACTGTGGTCTAGTCATAGACAGGTACAAAAAAAAAATAAATGATTCATATGCTTTGACTTTGGTAAGGTGTGCGTAGATAAAATCTGATTACTTGTACCTATAATTTTTCTGTCTATTCAGCTTCTTTTCGGGTTTTTCTCTTTTTTCTTCAAATATCATTTTTAAAAAAAAATTATCTAATATTACTGATGAGTAATGACCTTGAACTTGTTATTTGAAAAGGCAATGTTAATAAATAGATATCTAGCAAGATAGGAAGAAAATAATTGGTTAAGTGTTGGAAAATGATTAGTGAAGGAAGGCACGCACTCTATGATGGTTTTTATTTTTTTTATTTATAGGTAGGTAGGTACTTTTTTTTAAATTTTACTGTCGCCCAAATCTTTGCGTGATTACCTACCAATACAGAAAGCGTTTAAGCTTTCCAGTCTACATCATCAATTATTGTAAGATTTAATAAAATCAGTGCTGGCCAATCGATTAGAGAGAGCTTACTTGATTGTTTGTCCGTTTCACCACAGGAGGCTTACTGTCTATTTTCTTTTATTTAAAAATAAGTTTTTTTCTTAAAACGAATATACTCTCTGGGCTCTCTATGGTGTGATCATACGATAACTTGATCAATCCAATAGCTTGAACATACTATTTTGCTAGTTTAAGTATTCTATAACTTGAACAGACAGTTGGTTATGTATCTATAAGTTGAACAATGAAAAAACTGAAACCTGTACCTAGGTACAACTTGAAAAAAATTGCAGTGACAACTTAAATCGTTTAAAATGTTGTGTAAACAATTTTCATTAAGGGGAATCCTATAGAATTTTACAGCCAAACAAATCACAAAAAGAATTGCAAAAACTTTTTCTGTGCCAGGTAAAATGTGCACAATGAAAAAAGCAAAAATTCCAAAAAAACAGAGAGAGCCCTTTGCAGGTGGTTTCTGAATCAACGTAAAAGAAATGTGCCATTAAACGGACACCTAATAAGAGAAAAGGCTAGGCATATGTATGTTAAATATGTGGGCAACAATGTGGCTCTTTTAAAGCTAGCTCTCGGTAGTTTCAAAAATGGAAAACAGATTTTACGAATATAAGTTTATTGACAATAAGTGGAGAAAAACTAGCGGCAAAGCCAGGGGCTATCGAGCCATTCAAAAAAGGCTTCAAGACAAAATTGTCTCGCCTCAGTTTGCAACGCTACAAATTTATGATGTCGATGAAACGAGATTATTTTGGAGGACGTTGCCCAAGAAAATTTAAGTCATTTTTAATGAAAAAAGTGTTCCTATTGGAAAAGTTCCAAAGCAAAAGAGGTTACCTGCTGTTAGGATCCAATGTCCCAGGTAGACTGTAATCCATCGAAAGTAAAAAAAAAAATACAAAAGTTCTGCCAATGTCTGGATGACAAAATGTGTCTTCAATGAGTGCTTTTTACAGTTTTGTTTCTCAAGTAAAAATACATTGTGAAGCAGAAAATCTTCCACCAAAGGCACTTTTGTTAATCGACAATGCTCAAAGTCAGCCAACAGAAGAAGATTTTAAGGCTATAGAGGGAGACATTAGCACGTTGTTCTTATAACCAAACGTAACTACTTTATACATCCGATGAATCAAAATGAAATTAAAATAATTAAGCTTGGTTGGTTCATCATGTCTGCCCTCGAAAACTTCAATTTGTGATGACATAATTTTGATTTCAAAGGAATAAAGAAAAAGTTGTCTTAAAAACAAAGTTCTGCCTTATTATTTATAAATGAATATTAAACTAAATTTTCTTTTGATCCCAGTAACTTGAACAACCCAATCACTTGAACGGCCCTGGTTTCGTACTTGTACAAGTTAATGAGAGTCCACTGAAATATTGTTTGAATTTGTAAGACGAAAACTGATTTATATTTCAATGGAAAATGATACTTAAATATTATAGGAAAAAAGCCAAACACATTTTAACATAAATCATTTATGTTGGCTACATTATTTGCACTGTGTTAGATGAAGAAAAGTCAATTAAAGTTGCCATAGGGTTAAATTCAAGGTTGTTGCCTTGAAATGCTAGAAGGGTTTTTCCCTGAAAAGGTAATGGGTTGGTTTGTTACGTATTTACAAACGTTTTTATTCATAGAATTACTAAAACTTCTTTTGGCTAGGGCGAGGACACGAGAACGAAAATTACTTATTATTCCCAGAGGTATGACGGTAGATGTGGCAGGTAACGTAATAGATATGTGAATAAAACCACGGATGCTTGGTTTTTTGATTTGAAATTATTTCCGTAGCGAAAGTACAACTAAATAAATAAAAAGCTAAATAATGACATAATGCGGAGAACTCAAAATATCGACACGTGTCTGAAATGTTTCGTTTGGTCTGGAAAGGCCTTGTCAATTTGTTGTACCATTAATAAATGTACCCTTAAGTTGCCTAGATAAGTAAACTTAATAATTGAAATCAGCCACGCTAGCCGACAAGAGCTGCTTCCTCAACTCACAATTTCAAGGCGGAAGGAAAAAATACTTAAATCAACTTAATTATACTCCAAAGAGATACATATACATATTATAAGGCCGATTACGAGGGTATTCCTACGATCTGACGTACAGATGACGGTTGATGTTTTGACAATAACGACTTTGGACAAAGTAGCAACCTTATAAAGCTTTAATTTGAAGTTTATTGACGACACGTTGTTTATTATTCATTCGCCATTTACATATAGGGGCGGCTCTAAGTGAATTCGTATACATGAAACAAATTGGTCATTGTTACGTGATACAATACTTTCATTTGAAAGGCTTTATTCCAATCAATATAAAAGCAAAGCTCGACTCTTCTCTGGGGTACATTTACAGCAGCAACAAATTGTGTGAACAATAAATAATTATTTAACATTGACAGTCCATATACAGGGCCTAAAACTTAGCTTCTCCAACTATTTGCTTTTGCAAGTGAAAGCAACCTACAATTTTAAGGCGACTCTGAGCGGCAAATTTGAGAAGCTTCTAATGACAATGACCGATAACTTCATAAGTAAAATGAGTAAAATGAGTCAAATGAGTCTTTTAATCCTGTTCGTGTTTATATACTTACTTATGTGCTTGTATATAATATATGTGTATGTATATATCTATTTACTCGTTTATTTATTTATTTGTCTTTCTATTTATTTATTTATCAATTAAATATTTATTTATTTATTTGTTTATATGTTTATCTGTTTATTTATTTATTTGTTTATTTATTTATTTATTTGTTTGTTTATTTATCTATTTATTTATTTTTTTATTTATTACTTATTCATTTATTTACCTATTTATTTATTATTTATTTATTTATTTGTCTACCTATTTATTAGTTTATTTATTTATTTTATATTTACTTTTTATTTTTTTATTGTTTATTTATTTAATTATTTTTTTAAATTGGAGGTTTTTCTTGCACTTTCCTTCAAAAAGATTGCTATTTGCTAAATAATAATTCCCTTCAGATTTGTTAAACATATTGTTTCAGTAGTAAGATACAAAAATATCATCTCTGTACTTATGTAAAATGTGTGGTAACGTACCGAATGTAAATCATAAGTATGCGAAATAAATCTATCTATCTATCTATCTATCTATCTAATGACAATTGATACTCTTTGATGTTTCACAGACTTTCGCAAGAGGTGGGGATGTGGACAAAAAAAAGCTTTACGTGTTGTTGGGGTCAAGGCGTGATTTGAACCTGAGACCTATTGATAAGAATGCAATAACCACTGCGAACATTGAGTGGCAAAGTTTAAACGAAACTGTTTTAGCTGCCAAGACCAAATGACTGCGACGCCAGAAATAGGGAAAACACATTCACAAAATTGTATTGTACCGTCGATTGAAAGAGCGCTAGCTAGAAGACTTCAAAAAGTGCTGTACTTCGCATGTTGACAGAAAATTCGGATGTGAGAAAGCTGTGCGCAGGATGGGTGCTCACAATGGAACAAAGCCGGCGTTGGCAGGATTTTTCAATTGAGTATTTGGCGAAGTTTCGCATCAATAAAGCCGAGTTTTTGTGACAATTCATAACCATGGATGAAACATGAGTCCATTATCTCACACCCAAGACTAAGGGACAGTCAAAGACTGAAAGAGGCGAAGATAGTTTTATATGCAGGCAAGGTCATCGCGTCAGTTTTTTGAGGATGTTCGTTGGATAATTTCCAACGATTATCTTCAGAAAGGAAAAACAATCAACGGCGAGTATTATGCGAACTTATAGAAGCGCTTAAGTGATGAAATCAAGAAAAAAGGGCCTATTTGAAAAAAAAAATGGTTTCATGGTTCGCATATCGCGATGGTCAAAATCAATGAGTGTCCGAATTGCTTTCTTATGATTCTATTTGCCAGATGAAGCCCCTCGGATTATTTTCTGTCTCCAAACTTGAAAAAATAGACCGGTGGTAGAAGACGTTTCCATTAAGATGCCTGATGTTGACGGCTATTTTGAAGAGCTCGACGATTCTCACTATAAACAGGGTATCGAACCTATTGAACAGCGATGGAAAATGTATCGAGCTATAAGGAGACTATGTACTCGTATGTAGTGAAATAAAGATATGTTTTTTCCCAAATCTGTTGGTCGGGCAGCTCGCAACTAAAATTTCAGTTCACGCGTTTATGCAGCTTATTTACTTTGTACTCCTCAATTGCAATTCAGATTCGCAACGAGTGTAAAACTTATGTGTTCAATAAATAATTCCAACTTACTTATCTATGTATATGTCGGCGTTTTCATCACTTTTATAAGTACTTACTTAAACATACACGTGCATGATCCTTCAACTGTTAAATCGTTAAACATTCATCATTTGTATTTTATAATAAGCTCTTCGATTCTTCATTTCCGCAGCTGGATTCACAAATCAGTTCATGTATTGCATACCCTTAAAAACCTCCCCCGGCCACTAACACTTTAGTATCATGGAACAAAATATCACACCCCACTCACTCCAACTAACTAATAGAGATTATTTGCTTAATGCATCTTCCTAAACCTACTTTAATATTTTTATCTAGATGCATATGTATTGAGATGTTAATTTTAAAACGAGAGGGAAAAATACATTTGCTGCTCTTGTTGTTGATTGAACAAGAGCAGCAAAATTCTATCTATACTTCTAAGGTGAATAACATTTGAAAATGTGCCCATTAACCTTGCAAAAGTAACAAAAAAAATCACACAAACAAATATGTATTGGAAAAAAAACTTGCATTGCAACAAATTGAACCAACAATAAAAAAAACTCGTAAATAATTTATATTGAACTCACAGTGTGTATCATTTCATACCAATGCAACATCATAGACAGATAGATACCTACTTCTATTATTTCAAGCACCTATCTGTTATCTACAAAATTCAGATAGAAAAAAAGGGAAGTGTCAAATAAATGTCAGAAATCCAACAACACCACCACCATTCATTCATTCAAAATGATAAACAATTGATTAAAACGATTGCTAAGTGAAAGTTTTTATCAGTTCAGCACTGACTCTCTTCTGTGTGTATAGAAGGAAAGGTGAAGTAAGTAGGTAGGTATGTTTCTCAATCTTAACCAAAATAAAATAAAATATATACATATATATAGATACACATTTTTTATATATTGATAAACGCTGTTTTGATAAATGGCAAAAAAAAATGATTCATTTCGTGAGTTTGACGTTAGCCATTGGCTTTGAAACGTACGACGGTAGTTGATTGCCCTCGAATTGATTTTTGTGTTGTATTAGGTTAAAGTCAAGGTCGAGGTGAGGCTGTGTTTAAAAGATAGGCATAATGTATGGATAGGATTAGAATGCCAGAACGTACTCGTTCGTACCCAGATACCGATACCCATATATGTCGCTATGAGTTGTGGGCTGTTGAGTTGATGAAATGTTGATAAATTAAAAGAAAATAAATTAACTGATGAATAATCCCAAGAATACCAATTATGTTGTTTTCTTAGATTGTGAAAATAATTGTTGTTGTTTTTGTTAAGCTAAATTTAGATGCAGACGCGATGCAGTCATATAGTTTTTTGTTGTTTTGTTTTTTGAGGCGCGTGTTGGACAAATAAATTTATTATTATAATTAGCGTATTATACAAGAAGTGAAGGAAGAGCTCATATGGGTTCAAACAGAGAATGATGATTACTGCAGCGGCAGATGAGTTCAGAGTTGAGTTACGAGTGCATGAGGCTATGCTGATAAGCACTGGGGCATAAACAAAGTAGGAAGGAAGGTATGTAGGCAGACATATGCCCCAGTAACAGATGTTTCACACATTTTGAGTCAATTTCGAACAAAGGTAACTATGTGTCTTCTAATAATTTGTTTGAAAAAACACACTTTCTTCTTATTCAAAACCACCTAGACTTGTGAATGAATCGCTGGAGTTGTTTGAGCTCCACACTTTCCAGATCATCCAGTTTATAAAGAAGTAAATGTCCATAATCCTCAGTCTGTTGTTTTTTAAGAGCTTGGCAGGCCAGTAGCTAAGAAGGTGACGAGAAGATTCTATTTTTTCTAAGTCTAACTTCTGCAGTCATCGTTGCGCAGTAAGCATAGCGGCTTCGCATGAAGGACTATCGCACAATATCTTATTAGGACTACCATTGGTGGATGTGCACCTATTTGTACAGTTTAAAATAAGCCGCCTGCCTGTTAGAGTATAAGGAAATGTTTTAATAGACAAAGATGCGCCTCTTCTGTTTGTGTTGTAGCAGTTTTCCCTGCCTGAAAAACACTGCAATCTTTGTTGATCAGAGTTTCGCAGAAAACACCCTGCTAAGAGCAGTAAGAAGTTCTTTGACCAGAGAATATAAGACAACTCTATGAACTTGAATGAATCATTAGTAACTGTTGCTGCACTAGTAAATAACATTTAGCTAGGATATGAACCTTTTTAAACCGTCTTCATGTCAATAAACACATCTTAGAGGAAATGCGCGAACAGCTAAGTAGGTCTTGTTGCTGTCCTGCTCAAAGGAGAGATCTTTCTAACCCCGTCTAACACGCAATATCAATCAATATCCCTATATAATCGCGAATAACGGATGTTCACCGCAGCAGTTAATTTCTGCAGAAGCTGCTTGGACGAAGGGGAGAGGGAGCCTATTGCCTACCTTCTCTGTGCATGTCCTGGTTTCCCCCAACGACGAAAACTCTATTCGGAAGCTTTCTTCTATAATGATCTAACCAGCAATATAATTAAGTCTCCCATGCTATCAAACAAGCTCTAAATGGTTTAATGAGTAGGGTAGAATAAGATTCACATTGTTTGACGCAGGACCTTATACTAGTCTAAGGGTGCAAGTTTTTTCCGACTGCCACTGCAACGTTATCATATCTAAACTTACCTTCGGACTTCCATCCAAGTTAAGCTGTTTGTAATGGGAGTTTACATCAGTCAAATAAAGACTTATGGTAAAACGTTTGAGATTCAGGAATGTATAGTCCGCCCAATATCAAGACACAGCTTTCCATGTAAAAAAACACTAGTTTTTTTATGGAGCTTTGCATGTTTTAAACCTCCACTGAGCTAAATTTTGCTCTACAATACTTGTATGCGTATGCAATGGGGTTAGCATCATAAACGATGTATCAGATCTTTTTAAGCTAGCTCGTACCCTTTCTATACAAGTGTTCAGTGAACTATGTAGTTTGGTTGGTCCAAATACGGCGGGAACGAAAAGTTAAAACACTGCCGATAAAGGTTCACAAAAACAAGCCTGAAATGGAAAGACACCAGTTTCGATAGGAAGGTATTGAGGAAAGTCATAAGTACTCATCTTCTAAGTCCTAGAACAGCCGAGAATTGGGCTGATACAACACTTTTATAAAGTAAAAAAAATGCTAAGAAGTTAAGAAGACGCGAGATTGAACGATTAAGACTGGAATTCAGCCTGCTTACAAAAAGAAAAATGCAAGTAAAACGATGGAAATTGCCATCAATAATATTCATCCAAATAGAGCTCGTACCGCGCGTACAGAAGAAGCCATCGTCGCTGCAGACGTGAGTCTGAGAGAGGGCCCGTTCGTAGCCAACTCGGTCTCTGCCCGTCCACTACTTGGATAAATTTAAGGAAAGATCTTGGCCTACATCCATATAAGATCCAAATGGTGCAAGAATTAAAGCCAGCGGACCATCGATTGCGTCGTGTGTTCTGTGAATGGGCTGAGAATCCACTGGAAGTTGAACCAGATTTTTATCGTCAAATCATCTTTAGCGATGAGGCTCTTTAGGCTAAAGAGCCTCATCGCAGTCTTTACTGACTTCACGGGTTTGTAAACAAGCAGAATTGTCGTTTTTGGAGTCAGCACACTCCTCATGAGACTCTTGAGACTCCATTACATCCCGCAAAAATCACTGTTTGGCGTAGTTTACATGCCGAAGCCGTCATCGGCCCATTTGTCTTCAAATCCGAAACCGGTGCCAACATTACCGTGAATGGCGAACGCTACAGGCAAATGATTTGTGATTTGTTTATTCCTCATGTCATTGGAAATCATTTGGAGAACAAATGGTTCCAGCAAGACGGCGCAACTTGCCATACGTGCAACCATGACTACGTTGAGCCAAACGTTTGGTAACCGAATTATCTCAAGAAATGGAATTGTGAGTTGGCCACCTCGTTCGTGTGGTTTGACACCTTTGGACTACTTTTTGTGGGGGTACGTCAAATCTCTGGTCTATGCTGATAAACCAGCAACGATTGATCACTTAGAAGCCAACATTCGACGCAGTATTGACGACATAGGAACTGGTATGCTCGAAAAAGTGGTGCAAAATTGGACCGACAGGATGGCGTTCATAAGGCGCAGTCGCAAAGGCCATATGCCAAAATTTGTGAGCTAATGAAGCCAAAATTTGGTCATTCCATTAAATTTGCTTTTTTATTTAAAAAAAAAATTGTACTAAGCATCTATAAAAAAACACCCTGTACTTATATTTATTTTGTAGTAGGTATGTACAAGGTGGCGCAAAAGTTGTCACCCGATGTTCTTTCGCTGTAATTTTTCTTATGAATGAAAAACTTTGGTTCTGCTTTTGGATTATGTTAATTGGTGTCTTAAGTTTTTTCTGTATCAGTTAACTTCACAAATATCAAAGTAGAATTTACATTTGAGGCCATTTGCAAAAATTATGCTTCTTCCGATAGGAAGATGACTTTTGCGCCACCTTGTATAAGAAAAATGATCTCTAACAACAGTCTTTCTCAACATCGGAGAACATTTACCCAATTTTTCCAATTTATTTCAAATAGCGACTTTGTTACTAAAGGCGATTTTTTGATTTTGCGACCTTATGAAATTTTTCAGCGGTAACGCTGAGCGTATGTATGTATATTTCTCTCCACCTTATCCACTATTTTGTTACGGTAATTTAATCGGAAAGATGTTTTTTTTTTCCAAACTTATCACAATCACAGTTGTTTGTCTGCCCTTTTTATGAATTGTCCAGCACAAACACACAATTATTGGCGATTGTTTGCTTTATTTTATTTTTTTCAACTATCAGTTTCCCCTCGGGTCTAGGTGCAGTTGTACACCACCTATAGCAACCTACAATCTACACACCGTTCCATATCTAGTAAAATTTTCGCGTGTCTTTGGTACGTGATTATCGTGTGTTTTCTGCCTGAGCGACTTTAACAAAGTGTGGAAAATAATAATGAAAAATTATGACGTTCGTCTGTCTGATCATTCGCAAACTTCATGTTCTTCCACTAAATAGGGGAAGTTGAGACATAAAAAATTATTTTTTTGTGAGCCAAAACAAACAAAAAAATAACTAGATTAAACTTTTCACATTTCTCTTGTTTGGTTTTATTTATTTTAATTTTTTTTAATTTTCTTCACCACTGGGTTTGAGTTTATTTTGCAACTCAATCGCAATCGCTGCACCGAAATTGAAAACCGTTTTAGCTACAAGTCCCGTACCCGATTCCAATTTTTCCCCCTTTATCACCCAATGTCATATCGATTTCTATTCCATTTAGCACTCGAGATATAGTAGTTCAGATACACTGATACCTACTCGCTCTGGGCACTAGTTTTGAGGTTGGTCTCGTAGTGTGTTATACTAGTACTAGTACAACATGTATTTATTCACGTATTCGCATGCAATAGCGGCAACAGAACGTAGCAACAACAAGTCGCCGTGTTATTTACATTGTCTAAAGTTGAGAGACTCAACTATGGACTTTTTTTTGTTCTCTAATTACAACACACTGACGACAGCGACGCCAAAATGTCTGTGGCGGGTTTTGTAACAAAAAAAAATATATTTATATATAAAGCAAATAGCGTTAAGTTTGTGTGTTTCCCTGCTCTGAATTGTTGTTTTTTTAAGCAAAAAGATAGTTCTAGGGTTCTAGAATTTCAGTGGAAATGAACGTTGTTGGGAAATGTTATGAAAAAAAAAAAAACAGATTTAATGTCACTCTTTAGATACTTTCGATCAATTAATTGTATCTCATAGCGAATTGTGTTGGTTAGATAAGAACTTTTATTATTATTATTCGCGATACCCGCATAATGTGTGAGGATTCAAATTGATTTTTTGACTATACGTATGGTACTTAAATAGGGGTGGTGCTATTTTTCGTTTGGTTGAATGAAATTCAATTGAAATTAATGCAATTCATTGGAGAATTTTTTATCGTTCAACCAAGTATGAGTACCTATCTGAGCTAATTGTATACATTGACCGATATAAATCTAAATTGAAAGCGTATAATAAGTATTTTATTTTGCATGCAATCCGTGGCGAATTTTTCTATGGAATAATTAAAAAAATCTGCGAAAAACAAAATCCTACATGTATAATTGGGGCGAGGTATTTGCGCGAAAAAACAATAAGAAGGTAGATGAGTAAGGGTATATATTGCAGATCACGTTTAAATTGGATAAGGTAAGAGTATTTAGTTTTAATTGTGCGGAATTTGCCGCATCAATTAGAATGTGAGTCATGTTCTTTTTTTTGTGAAAAATATGTGTCGATAAAACACTTGAGCGATTAGAAACGATACAAACATATTGAAAGTATCTCCGATCAAGGTTATTAATAAATGGTAATGTAGCATTTAATAGGAGGTTTAAAAATAGGTGTGGGAAAATATGCTCTGAGCCGTTCAGTTCTTTTAAAATCGAGACCATTTGAATTTATTTTCTAGATTTGAACCGTACATTTTAAATAATTAAAATAAGCTTAAGTTTTCATATTTAGGGCCGTAAGATTAAGGGTTAAACCTCCCGCCCTCGTTTGTTTCATAAGATCAATTGTTGTTAATTGTCCGTCGGGCGTTTAATCTGCCGATTATTTTAAACGAGCTCGGAGTAAGAGTTAAACTCTCATTGCTTCGATTAATTTCCAGTATTGATGTTCATTGCCTGTCAACTGTTTATTTGCCATTCACTACAGTGCAACGTCTCACCATCGATGGTAATTACATTTACACCGTACATATAATGTACATTTTTAAGCCTTTTTCAAAGCTCGTGGCGTTTTACCATGTCTTGTCAAAAAATTACCGCATGCAGACAAATTAGAATTTTTTTTGTCGCTCAATGTTTTTTTAGCTACTAAAGCAATGTTTTAAGGAGCTCACATACCAGAGGAACTCCCGATCGCTACTCGATTTCGTCCTCTTTTCCCGTATTATAATACTCCTCGAAAGTCCAATCTAAAAAAACTTGCAGGTTTTTCACGATTAAAAAATTTGTCAAGACAATTTTTAGCCTGCGTCGCATTAAAAAAAAAACCTCCAATATTCTCCGAGTTATAACTCCCCCGGATTATAAAAATGGCAAGACTACAGCCCGCTCGGGTTAACTGTTAGATACTGTATTCCTATTCCCATCTCCAAAAGTGGGCATGGCATTGCACAAGGAATTCTTATCCATTTTAGACCATTATAAGCTTCGTACAAAATGACCCACTTCGGGCAAATTTCAAAAGTGTCTGTAATTGATTTTTTCGGACCTCTAGAGAGCGTCACCAAAAAGTGGGAGTTGCAAAAAACGTACCTATAGGCAAATTGTTAAAAAGGATATCTACATATTATTTTGTTAAACTTACCTAAACTGTTTTCTTACGTTTTTAAGGATTTTTTTCACACAAAAAAACGTTTTTAAGCCCCCCAAAAAGAGTAGGGGCTAGAAATTTGTACGAGCGAATTGTTTAACTACCTACTCTCATACTTTGCAAAGGAAATGCATCTTTTTTCATTGATTTCTTCCCTAAAACGGTTTTTTAAATAGTTGGCGTGTTTATATTTTATGTGAAATATTTCTGTATAACTTTTAAAAGAAGAAACTAATTTCAAATATTCATATTTAAAACAACAAAATAAAAAATTAACAAATGTCTCTTGTTATTCTGTCTAAAAAAAAACAACCAAACCACGGAACTGAGCTAGATCGATTCAGCATTTTGGATCAAGACCAGCTAACCAGCCACAATCGGCGAAAACAGGTCACATGAACATTTCTAAGGTTTGAAAATATCCTTGATAAGAAAGTACACTTCACTTAAACCGATTGCTGTGTATAAATACTTTATGAAGCAATTAATTTTACTCGTGTAGGCATCGTTCAGATAATTAAGGCCATGGAAAATGTATTGCGTTTCTTATGTCGGCAAGTCCTGCAAGGAATGACTCCCCTTTTTCGTTGTATCTGCAGCTCTCGCAGACGTCATTGTAGGGGCTGCCTAACTATGAGCATATGAACCTATCGACAGTGTCCGGTTATTATGTTTGATTTAACAGAGAGGGTTCGTCTCTTATAGTTTAGAAGTCCGCTAAAACATTCCTGGTCAAGATTTGGCCATAATTGCATAGAAATGCAGCACTGGCAAAGATGGTTCTATCTACAGTTAGCCTCTTTTATAGCATGTTTATGCAAAATGGTGTTAGCAAATGTCATTGGTACATCAATGTTTTTTGACGCTTTAATTTTGTAAAGTAAACATTATCAGTCAGGTTAAGGTTTTTAACAGCCTTATTTATAAACTGCCCATACGCACACAAAATTAAAAAAAAAAACTGTTAGCCATTTCTCACAAATCCGTGGGTTGGCACGAGTGAAGATCATCGGTGTAGTACTCGTAAAAGGACGATCAAAAAAATCAAGAGTATAGCAGCATGTACTCGTCGAAATCGGATAAAATAGGGAGCCTGGGATGCAACAAAAACATTAACACCAGCATTTTGTTGGCCTCAGCAAACAAGTGATTCGAAACCGAGAAGAAAAAAACACAACCGAACCCAAATGGCGGACCAGTGGGGAAGTAGTTAAGTGGGATAGTTATGATCCATTAAATCCTGATCAAAGCTTCGCCGTAAACGAAGAAGAAGAAGGCATAAACGGCCCTACAGGGCTTAAAACCTAGCTTCTCCAACCATTTGTGTGTGCAATGCTTTATTTTTGGCACGAATGGAATTGACTTACTACATTTTCTCATGACAAGATGTTTGTCAGACTTTCGCAAGAGGTGGGGAGAAATTGAAAAAAAAACTTTAGGAGTTACTGGGTCCGGCGTGATTCGGACCGAAGACCCCTCGATCTTTAAATTTCATTTGCATGAAAACTATGAATTACTAATCTGCTTCGCAAATTGACTCAATAAAATTGTCATTAAAACAGTTTAATTCTTTTCGTTAAATGAAGTAGCAATCTGCAGTTTATTTGTTTCCATATTTAGAAAAAGTGTCTGATCACTCACTAAAAATGTAAAAAAAAAAAAGTTAAAACCAAATGAAATGTGGGTAATTATTTCAATCATTAGCTACTCTGTTAAAAAGCCACAGTCTGATTCAATATGTACGCCGCGTTAACTCTTTGCTTAAAGCAATAGGACACTTTAAACCCGATTGACAACAAGTTAAGAAGAAAACTAATTACCCTGGCAAAACAAAACAAAAACTTACTTGCTTACAATAAAATTGATTTAAATACCTTAAATGTAAATTTCACTGAAGTTCATACTGACAGCAACGTAAAAAAAATTATCATGTTTTTCCCGAGACGCAATTATTGAGCATTTTCGAGATGTCATTTCAAGAAGAATTTTAACCTGCAGTTTTATTATTTTGAATAAATTAAAAAAATGTATATAATGTGCACACGAACAAATTATTCAAAAGTGAAAATGTGGTTGACATTTTTATATCAAAATAAGCAATAATCCAGTTTTGTATTGCTGTTTTAATCTGTTCTGCAATCCAATTTGCTGCTCAATTTTGACATTCAACGCAACCAGAAACCATTTTTTAAAAGTCGACATTTTGCTTTAAATATTTACACAACTTCCGTTCTAATAATTAATCTTATGTAACCGGGCATTACCTCTGAAAACGTAGAGGGATGTTATTGATTGGTTGTATTTGAGGTAGTTACAATTTTAATTAAAATATTTGTAGTATAAAAAAGAACTTAAAATAGTTAGAAAACAACCAGGAAAAAGTATATGCCTTGTATAGACATACTATATTGTCCAAAAACAAGTTTCAACTGTCCCAAGATACGCAGAAGAATCTTCGTTAAGGGAAGGTTTTCTGTTTGTGGATTTTTGATCAAATAAAATGGTTAATGCTTTTCTCAACTTCATTTCGTTTCCATTTGTATTGTTGCTTTGATAGTTGGAAGTTTTGATTATTTCGAAAAAAAAACTATCGATACTATCGATGGCTTACAAATTCATAACTTTAACGCATTTAGGTCACGAAACATATACCCTTTACGATGTCAATTGCCACTAACGGTGGGCAATAACTTCACCTTTTTTGTGGGAAATAATTTGTCTTCATACTAGAGTATCACAACGTCTCCTAGACAACCACCTGAGAGGGGCAATAGAAGCTTCACTCCTCTCCAAATCTCAACACGCTTACCTCAAGGGAAGATCTACAGAAACAGCTCTTCACGAGGTAGTGCGTACGATAGAAAAATCCCTACATTACAAAGAATACACCTTGGCTACCTTTCTAGACATAGAAGGAGCCTTCAACAATGTACACACTGAAGCAATTCTAGAGTCCCTGAGGGAGTTGGGAATAGCAAACCATCTAAGTCAATGGATTGTTTCCATGCTCAGCACTAGAATCATTCAAGCAGCTTTAGGAAATAGCAACATAACCAAATATGCCAGGAGGGGAACACCTCAAGGAGGAGTCATCTCACCCCTACTCTGGCTCCTAGTAATGAACAAAATCCTCATAAGTTTAGACAGAGAAGGAATCAAGGTAGTAGGGTATGCGGACGATATGGTGATATTGGTGTCAGGAATGTTTCCCTTCGTGAGTAGTGAAATCATGGAGAGTGCTCTAAGCAAAGTTAGCACTTGGGCAAAAAAGTGCGGTCTGGGAGTCAACCCGGAGAAAACTGTGCTGATGCTCTTCACCACCAAAACCAACATACCTGACTTCACGCTTCCTCGCCTAAACGGCACACCCCTACCCCTTTCAACCAGTGCCAGGTATTTAGGAGTTATCCTAGATCCTAAACTCAACTGGAAAATAAACATAGAACAACGGGTAAAGAAGGCATGTATAGCCTTCTATGCCTGCAGCAGAACCTTCGGCAAAAAGTGGGGCCTGCAACCAAAATTGACCCTGTGGATGTACACAGCCGCGGTACGACCAATCCTCACGTATGGGTCAATAGTATGGTGGCCGGCTCTAAAGAAAAAGTACAATATAACCAAACTTAATAAGGTACTAAGAACAGCATGCATAGGAACAACGGGAGCTCTACGGTCAACAACGTCAGACGGACTCACAGTGTTACTGCACCTTTTACCTCTTGATCTACATATAACAAACATCACAGTACACAGCGCGATCAGACTCAGAGAGTCTGGAGCTGGACTGCGAAACCCTACGGCCACAGTAGTATTCTAGATTCTCTACCTAGAAAACTAGTTCCGCCTTCAACAGACTACATCATTCCCAGAATGTCTTTCACAAAACATTTCGTCGTTCAAATCCCTACTAGATCAGAATGGCAAAATGGACAAGTGACAAGTGATTTCGATCAAACAATCTATATCCTGAACTCCGCAGGTTGGATTTAGCCTCCCCCAGGTTTACGTGAGTTTGTGGTAACAAAACGGCACTCGGTGCTAATTGGGTTTGTCTTATCAAACCGCCACACCTACCTACCTACCTAGAGTATCACAAGTGGATCCCAAAAACAGTGCTATTCGAATGGGGGGGGGGGGCATGGTGGCACCCATAATGGGCAATAACTTCACATGAAAAACAGTAAAACTATTGCCCACTCATGGGGAAGTTATTGCACGTGAAGTTATTTCTCTGCGCCTTAAAAATCAAATGCGTATGTACGATGTTATGGAGCTTGAAAACACGGGCATTCCCATGCAATTTAGGAGTAAAGGCGTCATTCGAATGAAAGACATTTTGGCAGACGGAACAGCATGAAATCTAAAACATGAAATAATTTCTCTTGTATCGCGCGGACGCTTTCACTTTAGTTCTTTATCGACTATATAAGACTCTTTCAACGGAAATACGGTCCTTAGTGCAAGAATATACATCTTAAAGACTCAAGTTCTCCTACACTAAAACAACTTGTGCCTGAAAGTCAGCCATGAAAAGCAGTGCGATCTAAACGAGCAGCAAGTTCTTCGTTTCCGCAAAAAAAAATTTTAATATTAGTGGGCGCAGTCGCTCAGTTTTTGGTGCGTTGTATTATTGCCCATGTTCAAATCACTCTACTGCTCCACAGCTTTCGAAACTCTGACCAATTTGACACATCGATATGAGAAGCTTCGGAGCCGGCGTAAAGCCTTCCATACAACCCAAAAATATATATATAACTTCAGACGAGCTTGTTCCTGTAAATAGAAGTGTAGTGCCGAACTGCTAGGTAACTTGCGTGGGTAGTTGCGAAATAGCTATCGTACAATCTCTATCGATAAGACAACTGTATCTGACAGCAGAAGAAGACACCAAACCGTCAACTCCATATCAATCGGAAGCAAGATATTTTTTTACGGATGCTTATGTGAATGACAGCTTTCGCTGCAACGATATGGTCCATGCTTTGGAAAGTTATCGTTCAAACGGTATCTTTAGGCGACTTTTCTCAGTCTTTATTAGGCCAAAAAGTATGCAAAGAATCTGTAGCGTTAGCTTTTCCAGGGCCCAGATCATGTAAAATAAAAACGATCGAATGACGTAGTTTCGACGACAGCGGTCTCTTTCTATCTCTATAGATATGATAGATATAGCTTAAGTCGAAAAAGATTCGATCGTTTTCATTTTACGTGATCTGGCCACAGGTACTGCCGCATGTCTATAAAGAAATCACTCATGGAACCGATTCCGTCTTGTATTTGATTTGCAGCTTAAATTGAGGATGGCGCAGAGCAATGAGATTAAATGTCAAATAAAACCAACGATAAATCGTTTTGTTTTGCCATCGATGTTTGAGCAACAATAGAGATGAATTCGGAAACGCCAACTAAATGTGCAATACAGCTGATGCTGATACATTGATGATGAATTTGATGAATTTTTCGTTGACATTTGCCCATCTACTTACGCAACTTAACAAAAATTAACGGAATGCACCTCCAGTGATGCAAAATGTTTGCGTTAATGAACAGGCCTGACTAAGCATCAAGTGTGCTGGTTTGCGTTTCCGAACTTACCTATAACGACAGATGAACGCAGAAGTATGCATCTTTTTTCAAAGTGCACAGCATTTCATTTAGCTGTCTTTATGGCTACGACACTATCTTGTGTATGGGAAAGAGAAACAAAAATCCCAGTAAAGAGACATTCGCGTCAAAATTTAACTTAAGCTGGGATGGACTATAAATGTACATTCATGGTTGCCCGGTGATGCTATTTTTCCCCAAGGGCTCTTTGAAAAATATCCTCGCTACTACAAATTAAAAATAATGATTTATCAAAATTTGGGATGCTTTCCAGCCGGTAAATTAAGTTTTCTGTTTCTGCATGACGTTGTAAATAAAAATGATTAAAGGCTAAACGTAAGGACAGTCGAGGGGTTAATAAACTTTCAACAACTTTTTGAAATTCCTCTTAAAAAGCGAATAGGATTTTTTTTTGTAGACTATGGCTTTGATTTTATATTAATAAACCAACGTCGAGGAGGACCTCACTCAATATCTGCGATAGAAAATAGATTCACGACTTAAAACGCGCGACCTACATAAATCGGTTGATATACCCGCGAATAATTTTTGTTTCTTCGACTTCGACTTCAGTTTGGCTTCCCCCAAATCTGTTAGGTTCAAAGATGTTTTGATAGGACTGCTCTTTTTAGTTTATTACTTTTATGTTCTTGAAAGTAAATGGAAGTATAATGGGACGCACTCAATCCTAACCGCAATCTCAGTGGCAACATATTAGATACTAAATAAATAATTATACATATTAATCACAACCAATCACTGCTGAATTGATAAAAAACAACTTCCCGCTACAAATACTAATAATTGCTGCTTTTTAACAACGAGATTATGATCTGAACTAAAGGAAACACACAGTCCGCCTGCGGGGTTCTCTTTCGCTTTAATTATTGTTATCGGTCCTAAATTTAGATTTTTTTTTGGTTTTTCCCCGAAAATATCTTATATTTTATTTCAATTTTTATTAATTAACTAAAATAATAACAACAATAAAGTCTCCAGTCATAGAACGTAGGTAGTTGAATGCAGCCACAAGGAATTCGCAAGTCCAATGGAACTCGCCTGATGAGTAACGAAACCTACGAAACTACAGCAACTATCACGACTAATACCCCAATTGTATGTGTAGCTGCTGCAAGTGGTGGTAATCTCGCTGTCTCTTAAACAATACGCGAAATTTAGTCAAAATTCCTCGATTGAGGGTATAATTGTCCTTAAATTCTGCTTAGTTCTGTCGTTCAGATTGTGTAATGGGTATGCCAAACAATTTTTATTTGTGGTAAAAAAATAAATACAGCTATGCCTTGGGGTCATTGAGGATTGCACTGTTCGCACTATCAAACTCATTGATACCGTTTTAATTCATAAACATATTTATGGAATTCGAAATTTCCTTATTTATAAAAAACAAAAGATTGTGAAATAAAATTAATCTAAATTTACATAATAATGTCTCTCATTTAGTAACTATTCACAACCGTTTCGATATCTTAAATATTATTCAATTTTTTAGAATAATAGTACCTACTTTAATATTTTCAAAACTTAATGACATTTTTTAAAGCCTCAAAATGATTACATATTAAGGTTACAATTTGAGAATTATAAAACTAATTTATTAAAAAAAATTTAAGTTGAAACTTTCTAGCTTCAGTACGGAGAACTTGTTTTGCTCAACTTTTAAATTTTTTTTCCAATGATGCAATTTAAAAAGTTGAGGTTAAAAATATGCTATCACCAAAATTTCACATTCTCAACTTATTTCCAGCGAAACTGTTATGGCTTTTAAAGTATTTATTGATATCAATTTAGCTCGACATTTAGCAAGGATAAAAAAATTGTCAAACATGATTTTATTGCAAACAGGCTGAACCAGCAATTGGTTTGAAGTAGATCCTTTTTAAATATAAAAAAACGCGGTTACTTGAAAACCGTTAAAATTTGGTATGGAAAATATATGAAATAAATAGAGGTCTTGATCTGATCTTTCACCGTTTTAAGGATTCTGCATTACTTTTAGAACACCCTGTTTATTCCTACGAAACGTAACTTCAAAAATATAACGTTTCAAGAAATTTCGCTGGGAGACAAAGTGGTTTCAATCTTAGTGAAGGTGCAAAAAATTGAACTCGTCTCGCAATCAGAAATGTACAACAAAATTTTAAAGAAAATACTTTAAAAAAATTATCGCTGCGAGAAAAATATTATCGCGTTCAATATTTGTTCGATACGAGAGAGAATGATTTATGGCAGTGAGGGTGGGACAAATTGAAATCGTCTCGCAATCAGAAATGTAGCAACAAAATTTTACTGAGACATTTTTTTTTAAAATTATCGCTGCGAGAAATATATTATCGCGTGCAATATTTTTTCGATGCGAGAAAGAATGGTTTATGGCAGTGAAGGTGGGACAAATTGAACTCGTCTCGCAATCCGAAATGTACAACAAAATTTTACAGAAAATGTTTTTTAAAAATTATCGCTGCGAGAAAAATACTATTTTTTCGTAGTGAAAAATAATGATTTCTGGTAGTGAAAGTGCGAGAAATTAAACCTGTCTCGCAACCAGATACATTCAACATTTTTTGTTTACAAGTCTTTTAAAAAAAAATATCGCTGGGAGAAGAAATTATTACGTTCAATATTTTTTTTATTGCGAAAAAGGATGCGTTATGGCAAGGAAGGAGAGAGAAATGAAGTTTTCCTCGTAACCAGGAATGAACCAGATTTAAAAAAAATCTCTTTAAAAAAAGTTTTCAAAAATATCGCGTTCAATATTTTTCAATTATTCATTCTCGCAACTCGCAAATTTTACAGTAAATTTTTGAAAAAAAAAAAATTCGCTGCAAGAAATATATTATCTCGTTCAATATTTTTTCGATGCGAGAGAGAATGATTTATGGCAGTGAAGGTGGGACAAATTGAACTCGTCTCGCAATCAGAAATGAAGCAACAAAATTTTACTGAGACATTTTTTTTAAAAATTATCGCCGCGAGAAATATATTATCGCGTTCAATATTTTTTCGATGCGAGAGAGAATGATTTATGGCAGTGAAGGTGGGACAAATTGAACTCGTCTCGCAATCAGAAATGTACAACAACATTTTACAGAGAAAATTTTTAAAAAATTATCGCTGCAAGAAATATATTATCGCGTTCAATTTTTTTTCGATGCTTGAAAGAATGATTTATGACACTGAAGGTGGGACAAATTGAACTCGTCTCGCAATCCGAAATGTACAACAAAATTTTACAGAAAATGTTTTTTAAAAATTATCGCTGCGAGAAAAATACTATTTTTTCGTAGTGAAAAATAATGATTTCTCGTAGTGAAAGTGCGAGAAATTAAACCTGTCTCGCAACCAGACACATTCAACATTTTTTGTTTACAAGTCTTTTAAAAAAAAATATCGCTGGGAGAAGAAATTAATACGTTCAATATTTTTTTGATTGCGAAAAAGATGCGTTATGGCAAGGAAGGAAAGAGAAATGAAGTTTTCCTCGTAACCAGGAATGAACAACAAGATTTAAAAAAAAACTCTCTAAAAAAAAGTTTTCAAAAATATCGCGTTCAATATTTTTCAGTTATTCATTCTCGCAACTCGCAAATTTTACAGTAAATGTTTGAAAAAAAAATATCGCTGCAAGAAAAATTTTATCGCGTTCAATATTTTTTCTCATTGCGAGAAAGAATGATTTATGGTTGTCAAGTTGCGAGAAATTAAACTTTTCTCCCAACCCCAAATGTACAACAAAATATTGCAAAATACTGTTCGAAAAAATATCGCTGCAAGGAAAATATTGCGTTCAATATTTCTTTCTCGCAACGAAAATGCAAAAAATTAATATTGTCTCGCAACCAGAAATGTAAACATCGCTGCGAGGCAAGAACGATCTAAATTTAATTTTTAACGCTGCAAGAATAATTTCTCGTTGTGAAAGTGCAAGAAACTGAACTGTCTCGCAAACCAAAAAATATACACAGCACAACGAAATCTGATAAAAAATGTTGAAACAAAATTCGCAACAGGAAAAATGATCACTTGTTGAAAACTGAAGGTTATTTCACTGATTATGTTGACTCCTGCCTATTTGCAATCTCCATACAAATCCACCATTTTCTACTAACCTTAGTTGCATCCGAATAAGGTGTAGTCGAGTTGACATCCACACATTGGGATCCAAAGGGGCCAATGTACTCGTTGTTGGCTGTATCCATTTCGATGGTACTAAATAAATTACCAGTTGGGTTATTCATATTAATTGTGTTATTGATAATATTGCTATTGTTCATGTTAAGGACGTTACGGGTGGCGATGGTTTCAATAGGACCGGCGCTAGACGGCGATAGCGGTGTTACGTTTGATTCTTGTGTATGCTGTGGCACCATTTTGATCAACAAAATGCTATAGAGTATTTTTTGTTTGTTTTCGTTTTTACTCTAAGTCACGTGTTTTTGTTTCTTTTCTTTCAATTATGTCCAATGATGTATTTATTTAATTTATTTAAAAATTAGCAGAAAAAACAAAGTAAAATCAGAGTTTTATTGGCAGTTAACGATTTATAATTTTTTCCTATTTGTGACAAACACTTGTTTGTATTTTTTGTAATCCGGTAGACCGACAAAATGGGTGGGATTTTGTTTATACGACAATTTGTAGTTTTATTTCGAAGAAATTAAATTCACTTTTCAATTAGCACTGGAACACGTGTTTTGCAGAAAAAAAAATTATGTATATTTTTCCCACTTGATGCACTTTTTGCACGTTTTTTTTGCGGCGGAAAATTTGGTTTCCGTTTAATTAAACTTGATTTGTTAGAATTCAGCACAAAAATATTTTTTATTTGTTTGGACTAGATTTCTGAGGATATGTACAAAACTAATTTTGTTTTCTATTATTTTTTTTAAATAATTCACTTTATTTTTCCGATCGCGATTTAGCTGGCGAATTCGCAAATTTGACATTTCCAAGAGGGGATGTACTCAACGAGAGAGGTATGTGTAAACATTGTCTGCAACATATTTTGCATGCGATAATTTGTTTGGAGAAAAATCTGATAATCCGTTAGAAATGTGGGGTAAAACTGTTTGGTAATCCGTTTATTATTTTTTCAAAGTATGCTCGGGAAGAGAACAATAAAATGTTCTTAATGATCGGGAAAATTCTATCTCTCCAAACTTAAAACAAAATTAAACTACGTCCGCACGGTTTGTCTTCACATTGACAACTAAAATGCTTGGCGAATGTTGTGCTACTCTTTCGGTGGTAAATTGGTGGCTGGCTGGCTGGTTCGTTCAGTTGTTTCATGGCGCATTTGTGTGCACAGTCTAGCTAATGGGAGGGTGTTTGTGACAATATATATATATAACGGCTGATGTACTCGAAATTGCGACTGAGTTTGTTCGCTTTCCGAGAGGCTTTGCAACTGCAACTGTGTGAGTTAGTTAAGTCAGCTGTTTTGCAATTGGAAATTTACCACTGGAAGTTATTCATTTTGATTACTCGAATTCATCCACTGTTCTATTGAATTGTTTCTGTAACGTTAGAAAGGGGTGTAAATTGTAGTGGTGAGGTGTATGAGACTGCGCTGGAATTCTAATGTCAGCTGTTCTTAGTAGTATAGGTAAGAATTGCCAAGATTGGTTTAAGTGTTTGATAGAGTACAAGAAAATTACTATGCCTGATGTCAGGCACAGTGATTCCATTTTAGCATTTTTACGATTTACAAGAAGCATTTTTTGAGTAAAAAATAAATAGTACCATAAGCATTCATTTTCAGCCAGTTCGTGCAATTTGTCTCGGGTTTTATCAAGTTTAATGAAATTTTGATGATGTTCAGTGTACCAATATAAAATGAAAGAAATCTGAAAAATTAACAAATAAAATAGTCAGCCGTTCGGAATTAACACATACCTACAATTTTTTCTTTGCCAAAAAGAATAATCGCTACATCTGCTTACTGCGTGCAAGTTCCCTCAAAGACAGGAAGCAAACTAAAGCCAGTGGGTGGTATTAATGAAAATGTCAGAGAACACTCGATTTGATGAGAATGAAAAGATTTTGCTCATTGCTGTTTAAGAACACACTGCATCTGAGAATGTTGTCCTTTGAGGGTTAACTCAACTTTGGTCGGAATACAACTTTTATTTTTTTAATAAAATATTTACGCTGCATACTAAAGAAATTTGATAAGTACATTTTGAAGAATTTAGGCGTCACAAATGTATTGTATCTTATAGTGAACAGTTTTAAATAACGTTGCTCTTTGAAAGAATGCATACGGCTAGTGGCAAACAACAAGAATATAAACAAATTTTTCCAATGTTGGTCACAGAAACAGAATCAAGTTGATGTGTTCAGAAACAAAAAATGCAGTCTGGCAACCGAACAGAAACCACTCAAGAATACTTTTTGATGATCTAAAAATTCGTTGTAGCCATTTTTTTCTGAATCTGGCTTCCCTTTAGACTGGCGATGCGTCTTCGAAGATCATTGGTATGGGAATAGATGCCTTAACCTAATAGACGAGTACGCTCCCTAGTGAAGGTCACTACGTCTTCAGCGATAGAGTTTCTAAGCTCCATCGATGCGTCGGCTTCACCAATAAAGTGCCAGTCATTGTCAGAGAAAGGGCTCAGAGATTTCTTCACCCTCCAACTGAACCTGTATTCTATCTCCGGACTTCTATTAATTTTGTTGTGATATCTCAAGCCGCAGTGACCTGTAAGAGGGCCCAATAGTTCCTAATATGTCTCTGTTCTCTCTGCCCCCTCTGACTTTGTAGTAAGTCGGAGACGATAAGCCAGTAGAGGCAATCTTCGCTTTATTTGTCCAAATATCCGCAGTTGAACTTCTTTTACACTTCAAATGTGGATTTTTTAAGATTAGCCTCATAATCAATGGTGTCAAAACATGACCTTAATTTCAAATATGGCTCCAACTGTATTTTCTATTTTTATTGTACGCTGTGTAATTGTGCTACATTCTTGAGTCATTCGACAACTGGCCATTGTACATCAATGCTTTTGAATCACTCCTGTAACTTCAGGTAACTTTCCGGTTCCAATTTAGAGAACACAAACAAAAAGCAAAAAGCGAAAAAAACCTATTTCGTTGAGAAACGCATTTTAATGTTAGTGCAATATATAGCACCCATCGCACATTGTATAGGACATTTCATCCAGAGATCTACTTGGGTGCACAAAAGGGCACCACACTTGTCAAGTAGTCTTCGAATCTACAGATCGAATGGGTTCACCAAGTGCAATTTGAAATCCCGCTTAACGAATATGCTGAAGAAAGATTTTCATCTTCTCAGCACAAAGGAAATACATACATACTTAGCTATTCCACGTTGGATATTTTTTGTATCCCCCTTTAAAATGGTATTCCACATGACCACAGAGAGCAATAGTTCCAACTTAGCTAGAACAGGTCAGTTGCACAACTAGTAGTTTGGCTCTGAAAATTTACAATGGATGTGAACCGTATATTCCTTATAGTTATATAGTTTCTTTTCCCATGGTCGTGGCTAATTTGTATTTGATGATTATTGGTTCTCTAGGAAATGCAAACGCCAAAAAAATGTTTTTTAACGAATAAGCCATTGCTAGCCACAAATTAGATTGAAATGAATGTGTTAACAATTACCAATTCGGCCACAATTTAAGAAACGTCTTTAAATCTTCATTAAAATATTGGCCACTTCGGCAAGGGTCGTCCAAAATTAAGGCTTCCTATTGGGGCCGAGCTTGAACAGGCTGAAAGGATTAGTTTGTTCACAGAACTAGGAACCAAAACAAGACTACAGTATTATTTTGGGTTGGTGACATTGGACATAATCCCCTAGAGAAAATCCCCAAACGACAACCACCAGCAACGAAATCTCAACATAGGCCAAGGGCTAAAATCCCCTATATAAAATCATGCGATTTAATTGCTCGATTCACTACATGAACATCTTTTTATTGGAGGCATTATTTTATGTTTAGTTATACATATTTCATTAAATAACAGCACTCAGTCCCTTATGAATATTATACTTCAGGCTTAAAACTGCATCCATTCATAATTTTTGGTTTTGTTCATGAAACTTAATCATTATCGCGATACTAAAGAGAGCTTCTTGATTTTTTTTAAAACTACCTAGATAATTGCATTATATCCACATAAATATTGGAGATTTCGTGGGGGTTTTAGGGAAAAAAAATTGTTTGGAGTTTTTTTTTTTTGGTATTTCCACTCATTTTGGGTTCTGCTGCCAAGCTTTTGGGTTGACTTTGACCTTTGAAATTTATCGTTTTCTTGACAGTTAAAACGATGCCTAAAGAATAATGGACAAAGCTGGATTTGATTACCGTCACTTATTAACAATTTTCTTTGTACGCGAACGCTTTCTCTCAATGTTTATCTAAATCAAAGTTTGCGTAATGACTAAGCGGATACGACACAATGTGGTAGGCCCTTTCTTGTACTCTGTACATTTGCCGGCGAGACCTCTAATCACGTACGGACTAACGAAAATATAATACAGTCAAAACTTGAGTAACCAGCATTTATTTTGAATTTTTTATTCCGAATTAATGGCTTTATTAACCGGCATTTACTCTACTATCCGTGATTGACATCGGCATAGACACAAACATTGTACACAACTAAAAGCAACGCATGCATAACAACTTTGTTGCTGCAATTATTGATTTTGATCAATTTGGCAAGGACATTCGTATGTTGTACTCCGTTTTTTTGTTTAATATATTTACCGGGATTTCCAACTGTCCGTGATTCGACTGTGCGTATGTCAATTCAATTCTCGTTCTGTATACGATTTTAGTGACATTGTCTGTTTGGTGCCTTCTATGCTGAATCATTGCGATAGAAAAGAATCTTTTCTCGGCAAGATTTAACTTATTTTTATTTTTTTAAAAGTCTAAAACAAGCAACAGTCAACAAATTGGTTGCGCTCTCATATACCTTTATTAACACCTTCCAAATGTTCCAATACAATTATGTACTTTTTTTTAGTTGGGGCGCGTAAAGTCAAATCTGCTCTTTTCTCTTTATTATTTTTGATACCTGAGCAATGGTAACACTAACAATCGTGATGCGTCATCCACTCACCAAAAAATTCTGCTGTCAAACACATATTTTGCTCGTGTAAATATAGAGCACACACATAAGTAATGCTTCCAATGAGAAAACAAACACAGCTGCCATCGTTCCATTGGCGAATGTGGCCATTTGTTGTGTTTTATGCAGCCTAAACATGTGTTCAACGGACTCAGCTGGTTTCATGCGTTGGGTGTGTTGGGTTTGTTTATTTTTTGCTGTTTCTTTTTGCATGTTGGCTTATTTTTGCATCGCTCTTCGTTCGCATTAGAAATAAGCAAACTGAAACTCACGTGTTGTCTTGTTCCATAAAATTGACCAAATAATGTTTAGGTTCACTTGCATTTGAGAATATGTACTTGACAATCAAATTAACAAAGAAATTAGCCAAAAAATAAAAAAAAAACAATATTGATTGGTACATATGTAGCTATGCAGTCATTTAAAAAAAAATCATAAAATATTCGTTGCGTAGAAGTTCGAAGTTCACTGCGAGTCCCCTTCTGGTCACGTGATTTAATTCGATCAATCAGGGAGGGTTAACTAGTTGGGGACTTCTTACTTTAACGCACCGATTGATACATACATACAAGCGTTTACATACATATGGAAGCACTTATGCATATTTATATATGGCTATACGTTACGTAAGGAAGTAGAATTCAGGTATACACCTACTTTTGACCTAAGAACTAAGACGCACTTCAGACCAAACTCATTTTTGATGTCTAAAGATAAGATTAGATTAGATTAGCTATTTGCAATGTTGTCATTTGAGTGACCGCAAATAAAGGGTCATCCAACAAGAGGCGTATTTAAATCAATAGAAAAACCCAAAATTTTTATGAGGTGTTGTATTTTTATTTCAGTCTAAAGTACCGTCAAACTTTGAGGTTAGAAACGGAATGTAATATTTTTTAAAATGTCCGCCTCGGATCTGCCTACAAATAGTAATTCTTACGTTTTCGCATAATTAAGGCTGTATTTCGCAATTAACAGATTTTATATTGATGAATCGTTGATGAAGCATTGGCGTAGACTTTATCTTTGACATAGCGCTAAAGGAAAAAGTCTGATGGTGTAACGATCTCGGCGGCCAATTGAAGGCTCAATTTAGAGAATTCACACTTCGAGGAAATGAGTCACGCAATAGAGCCATAATTTCACCAGCTGTGTGGCATGTGGCGCCATCCTTCTACTGATTTCTCTTTAACGACGAGGTTATGATCCGGAATTCACTGCATTTCTACTTACGCCTGTGCGGTTCGCCGGTTTGACCTAAACAAAATAACAGCAGGCCGTTCGATCACGAATCACTTCGTCACTGAAGCCAATCAAATGCTGGTTTTGCTGCATGTGTGTGATCCTTGGGTTTATAGGCCTGTCTCCCTTTCACGATTGTATGGGAAAGCTGATTGATATGGCCTTTTTGACGGGGTTCGTAGGATCTCTCCTTTGAAAATGACAATCCCAACTGAGCCGGTTGCGCTCCATTTTCTTAGAGAAAGGTTCTTTGACGTGAAGGCTTCCTCAGATCTTGGCACTTTTTATTCAATCAAGCTTTGTTACTCCTGCTGTCATGCGAAGCATCCTCAGCTTAGCTGCCGTTAATTTGTCCTCATACTTTTTGAACGCATGTGGCGCCGTCCTATATAAATGATCCTATATAAATATACAAGTCCATATCATCAACCTCAGGAAAAAAAATTGGGCTATAACCCCCTGCTTGAGTTCCACTAAAAACGCAACACAAAATGCATATTTAGTAGAAAGTAGCACGATAACAGTGCCTTTGTGGAACATTTCCCGGTAAAAAAAAGTGTTTAAAACTCTGGACATCTGTTCGACTCATACACCGGCCGGCCTTCGGCCCCCCATGCAGGTGCTCAGGGTGCCACTACTCGGCGTGTTTCAAAGCCCATTTTGTGTGCCCTTTTTAGGGTTCCGTAGCCAAATGGCAAAAAACGGAACCCTTATAGATTCGTCATGTCTGTCTGTCTGTCTGTCTGTCCGGGAATGTCACAGCCACTTTTCTCCGAAACTATAAGAGCTATACTGTTGAAACTTGGTAAGTAGATGTATTCTTTGCCGCATTAAGATGTTTACATAAAAATAGAGAAAAAACAATAAATTTTGGGGGTTCCCCATACTTAGAACTGAAACTCAAAGTTTTTTTCATCAAACCCATAAGTGTGGGGTATCTATGGATAGATCTTCAAAAATTATATTGAAGCTTCTAATATCATTTTTTTCTAAACTGAATAGTTTGCGCGAGAGACACTTCCAAAGTGGTAAAATGTTGGTCACCCCCTCTTACTTCTAAAATAAGGGAATGAAAAAACTAAAAAAAATATATGATGTACATTACCATGGAAGGTTAGGTTAGGTTAGGTTGAGGTGGCTGTTAGCCGAAAGCTAACACACTTAGACCAAAGAGGTCCATTGTGATGCCACTAGGATCGGGAGTATCTACCACTACCCGCTAAAACCATTTGGAGCTTCTAATGAAGCGTGATAGACTTCTAACATCTGAGTTAGCCAAGTTACTGAGTTCATTAAGGAAGAAGGCTCCCAAATAGAGATTTCTTTTATGGGAGAGTGCAGGACATGTGCAGAGGAGATGAAGTGTAGTCTCGTCCTCCTCCTCATCCCTGCAACTTCTGCAGAAGTCGTTAGAATAGACGCCAAGCCTTGATGCGTGCTTGCCTATTAGACAGTGCCCTGTGATGGCACCTATGACAGAGCTAATATGCAGTCGGTTAAGTGAGATCAAACTCAGAGAGCGTCGCAGGTCCAGCTTTGGCCAGATATGCTTGGTCGCTAGACACGTATCACTACCTGTCCACCTGAGGTTTGTACTCTCGACTGCGGCTAGCTTAAGCATGAGTTTACAAGTAGCGATGGGCATACCTAAGAAACCTTTATCAGGTAGAAGAGGTAATGCTGTTCCTTTTTTGGCGAGTTCGTCTGCCCTACAGTTCCCTGGGATGTCTCTGTGCCCTGGCACCCAAAAGAGGTGAAAGTTGAACTGCTCTGCCATCTCCTCAAGAGACGAACGGCAGTCTATGGCTACGATGGAGTTTGAAGAGACTGAATCCAAGGATTTCAGCGCGGCTTGACTATCCGAGAATATGCGGATGTCCTTAGCGGATATCACGTTTCTCTTTAGCCACGACAAGACTTCCTTAATCGCCATGATTTCCGCCTGGAACACGCTACAATGATCAGGAAGACGGAAAGAGAGACTGATATTAAGTCTTTCTGAGAAAACACCACCTCCGACCCCATCACTAGTTTTTGATCCGTCGGTGTAAAAGTGGATCGAATTATCTTCCGTGCAATCAGCCTCCTCCCAGAATGATCTGGAGGGGATAGTGATTTGGAAGTTCTTTTCGAACTGTAGCTGGGGTATAGTGTAGTCGATGTTTCTTGGTAGGGACCCATGTGAGTCCAGAATGATAGAGTGGCCAATATTCGTATTGATCCACTGTGATGTGGCTTTTAAACGGACAGCGGAGCAGGCAGCTGATTGCCTGCTGAAAATATCCAGGGGTGTTAGATGCAGTAAAATGTCCAATGCAGCGGAGGGGGTCGTACGGAGTGCTCCGCAGATACACAGACAAGCTGTGCGTTGCACCTTGCTCAGCTTATCACGGTTTACCGCTTTGTCTAGAGCAGTCCACCAGACAACCACCCCGTATGTCAGGATCGGTCTAACTACCGATACGTATAGCCAGTGTGATATGCGGGGCTGTAGGCCCCACTTATTTCCGATGGCTTTTTTGCAAGAGAAAAGTGCTACTGTAGCTTTCCTTACTCTTTCTTGTACATTGGGTTTCCAGCTTAACTTCTTATCGAATATTAGACCGAGAAATTTGGCTTCGTCGGAAAAGTTTAAGCTTGTACCGTTGATAGAGGGAGGGTCGATATGAGGGATTTTATATTTCCTGGAGAAGAGGACAAGCTCGGTTTTGTGAGGGTTAACCCCCAGCCCACAGCTTCTTGCCCAAATTGAAAGCTTGTTGAGAGCGTTTTGAAGGAGTTCCTTTAGAGTGTTGAGGTATTTCCCTGAGACAGCAATAGCAATGTCATCCGCATAGGCAATCACCGTGCAACCCTCCCCTTCCAGGCATGTCAGTAGTTTATTCACCACCAAGTTCCACAGAAGGGGGGAGAGGACACCACCTTGTGGCGTGCCTCTACTGACAGACCTTCTAGCGGATGAAACGCCCAGTTTTGAGTTGATAATCCTGCTTGTGAGCAAAAGATTGATCAATGCACCAAGCGATCCATCCACATTTAGTTCTGTTAGTGCATTTGCGATTGCAGATGTGTCGACGTTGTTAAAAGCGCCCTCTATGTCTAGGAAGGCAACCATAGTGTATTCCTTGTGGTGAAGGGAGTATTCTATGGTGCGTACCAAGGAGTGAAGGGCAGTTTCCACTGATTTACCCTTACGCATGTTGTGCCGCAGACAGTAGTTGCGGGCTTATATTCATGCGAAGATGGATATCAATCAGACGCTCCAGCGTTTTGAGGAGGAATGATCATAGACTGATGGGTCTGAGGTCTTTTGGACTAACATGGGAGTATTTGCCAGCCTTGGGTATGAAGACTACTTTAACTTCCCTCCATTACCATGCAAACTTCCACCAAAAATTGGTTTGAGCGAGATCTAGTAAGTAGTTTTTTTGTAATACGTCATAAATCGTAAACCGCAATTTAGCTTCATTCAATCAACTCAAATATAAAAAAACATTTAATTTCATAAACATAAACCTTATGCGTAAACCGTGAACCATTATTTTCTAATAATAAATCTGCAATAGGTGCGTAAGTAAATAATAATTATAATTCGCGCGGAACCCTTCATGGGCGAGTCCGACTCGCACTTGGCCGCTTTTTTCATTTGGTTTTTTTTTTTTTTTTTTTTTTTTTTTTTTTTTTTTTTTTTTAAAGTTCTGGCTCGCTAAGGCGATTTAATATGGGGCACTTCGACCTAAAAAAAAGATCTTTTGTGCCGTGTGGGCCAGAAAAATTTAGACTAGTAGAGTTTCCACTTTCCGTGTAAAGCGGACAATTCTACTAGTAGAAGAATTCTTTATGTCCTCAGGGCACATCTGTTCCCTGAAAAAGATCTTCTTTCTAATTCCGTTTAGGGCCGGACATTCACATAAAATGTGTTCAGCTGACTCGTCCTCTGCAAGACAGAGTCGGCACTCAGGAGAGTCTACTATTTTCATTTTGTGTAGATGATATCTTAAACCATGGTGGCCAGTAAGGTAACCTACTAAGTTTTTGATATCATGCCTGCTTAGGTTTAGGCATTTGCTGGCATTTCTATTGAAAGGCCGAACGGTTTGTTTGGTCTGTCTTAAACCTGGGATGCTTTCCCATAGATGGATACATTTTCTGTATTCCCAGCTTTTTATTGCTGCCGTTGCTGCTGATCTAGGAGTGCAGCAGAAGGGTTCGGGACCTATGAAGGGTGTTTCCGAACCTTTTCTGGCCAGTTCGTCGGCCTTTTTGTTACCTTCCACCCCGACATGACCCGGAACCCACCATAGCTTGGTCTTGTTACTTGTTCCGAGTGCCTGTAGGGTGTTGAAGCAGTACATGACTGATTTGGAGTCAATCGTATGCGAGCTAAGGGCGTTTATAGCTGCTTGACTATCCGTGAATATATGGATGGTTGCACCTTTTATACCAGATAAATTTATGTGGCTAGCGCATTCTTGAATGGCGTGGAGCTCTGCTTGAAATACGCTGGGACTTTTTCCCATGGGTATCGTAAAGCGTTTGTTTGGTCCGTAAATTCCCGCTCCTACCCCCGCTTCCATTTTAGAACCATCCGTATACCACTTTATGCCGTTGTGGCTGTTAGGTGGGTTATTACTAACCCATGCTTCTCTCTTTGGAATCTCCGTGGAGAACCGCTTATTGAAGCATAGTGTTTTATGGATGCGGTCTGTGACCGCGCAGTTCAATTTGAGTTCTGGCAGTTCACCAAGAAGGGTCTTAAGTTCCGGATGATCGTTAAGACTTATCTCGTTTAACTGTATTTGACTTATTGCACTGCGGATCGCCACTTTTTGAATGTATATGTGGAGAGGTGTAATACCTGTTATTGCCTCTATGGCAGCCGTTGGGCAGGTTCGCATGGCTCCGGAGATACCAAGGCACGCAAGCCGTTGTACCTTTTTGAGTTTCTCTTTTGCGACCTTTTGTGTGGATTTTGTCCACCATACAATGGAGGCGTATGTTATAATGGGTCTTATCATCACTGTGTAGATCCAGTGGACAATCTTTGGAGAGATTCCCCAGGTTCTGCCATATGTGCGTCGATAGGCCCATAAAGCTCTGTTAGCTTTAGTGATTTTGTTGTTGATGTGAGAGTTCCAGTTTAGTCTTTTCTCCAGGATTACTCCAAGATATTTGACTTCGTCGGAATACTCAATGGTCGTGCCATTTAGTGAAATCTGAGCTAAGCTGAGATTTCTTCTTTTTGTGAAAGGAACTATGATAGCTTTACTGGGGTTTATGGAGAGATTTTCCTTGACGCACCAGTCTATAGCTATCTTAAGGGCGTTTTGCATACGTGAAGTAACTACGTTTGATTCTTTGCCCCTAATAATGATGACCAAGTCATCGGCATACCCTATTATGTCGTAGCCTAAATTACTTAATTTTTGAAGTAGGTCATCTATGACCAAAGACCACAGGAGGGGTGATAAAACTCCTCCTTGTGGACAGCCTTTTATAGCTGAAACTGATACTGAAGTCTGTCCTGACGAAGCAGTGATTTTCCGACTTTCGAGCATCGCTTTTATCCAGTTTATGGTGGGAAAGTCTACCTTTCGGTGAATTAAAGCGTTTGATATTGAATCATAACCGGTGTTATCAAAAGCACCCTCTATGTCAAGAAAAGCGCATAGTGCAATTTCTTTGCAACGGTAGGCGTTGTTTATGTGATTTGTTAGTTTTAACAGGGCGCCTTCCGTTGATTTGCCTTTTTGATACGCATATTGACAGGGGTGTAGAGGCATGCTAATAGTTACGCATTCTCTGCTATGAACGTCAATTATTCTTTCTATTGTTTTCAGGAAAAACGATGTCAATCTTATGGGACGATAGGATTTAGGTAGTTCACTAGGTTTGTTACCTGGTTTGGGGATAAATACTACATTGACCTCCCGCCAAGTGCGTGGTATGTAGCCCCAGTTGAAACTGAACCTAAATAAGGCAATCATGTTAGGTAGGAAGAATTCCATACCCTTTTGAATGAGGGCTGGAAAAATTCCGTCATTTCCTGGTGCCTTGAATGGTTTAAATGAGTTTATGGCCCATTTTACCTTATCTGGACTAAATAATTTACCAGATAAACTATTATTTCTGCTGAGGTTAGTTGGATATGAAACCTCAGTAGTGTGATCAGTTGTGTGATCGACAATTAGGGAACCAGGGAAGTGAACTTGCAGCAAGGTTATGAGAGTTTCTTCCCGGTCGCTTGTGATTGTTCCATCAGGTTTGATGAGCAATCCCATGCAGTTTGAAGGATCTATTGATAGCGCTCTCTGGAGCCGCGCCACTGCTGGGAGTTTTTCCAGCTTTTCGCAGTTTGCGCGCCATGAGGCCCTTTTAGATCTTCGCAACTCTTGGTTGTATTTGGTTAGCATGGATCGATATTGATCCCATACGCCGGTGCGTTTCGATTTATTGAATTGTTTTCTCACCTTCTTGCGGATAGTTTCCAGGTTTTCATTCCACCATGGTACGCTTCTTTTTACCACGGTGCGCTTTACCTTACAACTATTCCTAAAGGATGAGATAATGATGTCGTTAAGCTGACATTGTGCAGCGTCCGCATCACTCGGTGTAATTGGTGAATCTGGTAGCAGATCAGTTCTGATTGCCAGATTTTCACTATAGGTTCTCCAGTTAGTTAATTTATTATTGTATTTGACCGGCGCGCACTCGGTGTTGCATCGCAGCCTGAACATAATATGCATATGATCAGACAGAGAAGCTTCATCAGACACGTGCCAGTCCTCTACAATGTTTTGTATAAAAGGAGACGAGAGAGTAAGGTCTAAAACTTCTTCTCGTATACTGTTCCTAAAAGTGGGCTTATCACCCTTATTTAGAATAACTAGGTCTTTACTATATAGGTAATCTAAAAGTAACTCACCTCTTTTGTTTGTGTCTCGGCTGCCCCAAATCTGGTGATGTGCATTCGCGTCGCAGCCGATAACAAGATGTACTTGCTGAGTTTGGCAGTACTGGACAAGTTCCTGTACTGGTGTAGGTGGTACCTCCTCTATGTCCTCAGCAAAATACGCCGATGCGCATACAAACTTGTGTATCACATGGCCATTGTGGCGTTCAATTAAAACGGCCACCAGGTCCCTAGTATTGAAACCTGGAATGAGAGAGAATTTTATATCTTTCGCAATGGAAAGAGCTGCCCTAGGTCTGAAATTACCTTTGGCAAAAATTAGCTCTCTATTTCTGCTGTTAAGACCAAAGATCTTACCTGTAGTTGCCCATGGTTCCTGGATTAAACCAAGAGCGACGTTCCTTTCGGCACATCTTTGGCTATAGGTGTCCGATGCACCCATAGCGCGGTGCAGGTTTGCCTGCAGCACAGTTAGAGACGTCATTTCTTCTTCACGTACTCGGGATTACGCACTCTATGAGGTTTGTTATCACCCCTGCGTCGTACGTAACCCTGTTGAGAGAGACCACTTTGTCTCCCCCTTGGACTTCTGGTGTTCTGTCCATCTTTCCCGCTTATATGTGCCTGTTCGGCCGCCAGTTTTGGCCTAAAGCGGTTACGGTGCGCGTTTGTGCTGTCCGTTTTCTTAGCCTTTGCTTTAGCATCCAGCACCACAGTTGTTTTAGCAACTGAGTTACCCGTGGCAGCACTAATGCCAGCCACTGGTGGTGTGGCGCTACTGTTGGCGCTTGTGGAAGGCTTTTCTGAAGCATCAGTGGCAGTACTAATACTAGCCCCTGGTGTTGTAGCCTTTTGTTGGTTTTCTCTTGACGCTTGATTCGTAGATTTGTCCGCGCTCTTGAGGATTATTTTGATCTGTCCAAATCTGAACGAGACCATCCCCTTTAGCTCAACAAGTCGCTTCATCGTGCTTTCGTTTACAGCAAGGACCATATGGGCGACATCTCTGTCGTCAGATCTTTGCAGAACTCTCCACGTTCTGGTGTTGAGTTCTTTATTCTGGCCATCTAGAATTGCCAGTATTCTTTCATTCGCTACTCCGGTACTATGTGGGAAGAAGGCTCTGACGATATGTGGTTTCGGGAACAGTTCTTCCCCCACAAGCGTCACTTCCATCCCGCATTTCTCTTTGAGCTTCGCGAAGTTTGTTTTCATCCACTCTGCAGTGGTAGCGTCCGCACATACGATCATTAGCCATCCGGCTTTGAAGGTTGTACCGCGGAAGGCTGGTTTGGTCCCCTCATCACGTTGTTCGATGGTGATGTCCATAATCCTCTCCTGAATCTGAGCCATTTGCTCGTTACTGAGAGGATTGCGATCCAGATCGACAGGTACTACACCCAGTCTTACAAAGCTCGCTATATCTCTATAGGAGACTTTGTCGACGGCTGTATTTCCTGTGCGAGCTCGTTTCGCTTCGGATTGGGGCGGCGTATTGTCCTCGGACCTTGTACGCTTCACCTCGGAAATTTGTTTTTGTTTTTAGTGCCATTTTGCATTAGATCAAACGGACACTAAGTCCATTAAGATTGGACATCATGACTGTTTGTAAGCAAGACATAATGTCGGTGGACATTTTAAATTGGACAATCTTCGTGTTCAAGTGCTTATGTCAAATTAATATTAGGCATTGATGGCCCATATAGGGCCTTAAATTTAGCTTCTCCAATGATTTGCGTTTGCGAAGTAAAAGAGACCTACAATTTAACGCCGACTCCGGGCGGCAATTTTGAGAAGCTTTTCATGACAGTTGATACACTTGGAAGTCAGGTGTTACTGGGCCCCGGCTAGTTTTGAAGCGGAGAACCCTCGATTTGTAGTCCAACGCACTTACCCAACAGAAGTATTGTCCCACCAGCGGAGCGTGTGGGATAAGTTGGACCAAATATTAAAAATGAAAAAATATAACATGCGGAGCACTTCGAATGAGCTTATCTACTTTGGGCAAATATGGCACTGTGCGCACTCCTCACCCGGTAAACTTTCTGGAAATGCTTTCATGCAAATCAGACAATAACATTCCAGCTGATATTCCTCTTCGAAACTAAATTTTTGCAACACTCTTTCCACCAGTCCCAACTTACCACTCACCTAGTTTGATGAACATATTGCGTCAAAAATAAAAAAAAATAATCAAAAATGTCCAAGTTTTCATGCAAAATGCTATAGAATATAATATTAACGTGACTCATGAAAATACTGTACCTTAATTTATAATTCGCACGTTATCACCACTAGAATAAAAAAAAACTGATCGAAATTTTGTTTACTTATTCACCTCAAAATCAAAAATTTGTGCGTTCTTCGTCTGCGACACAATGCAAGTGAGACTGATTTTCGCGTGGTCAGACTAGGCCCACTCTATGCACGGATTTTGCGAATTCGAATAGTTTTATGAATCCCTAGCCCCGGCCTTAGAGGGCGAACTGTCAAATAGTTAACGTCACCGACAATTGCAGACATTCCTTCTGCAAACGTAAATTAATATAAAGTTTTGTGCGAACCTACACAAACCGTTCGCGTACTAAGAAAATTGTACAAAAATTAACGAAAGAAAAATGAAGTTTCGTTAATTTTTTTTCCACACAGAATTTCGGTTGGTAAAAAAATTGAAACTATAGTGGTAGGAACACATCAACACTTCAACATCGACTTCGACCTTGAAAAGGGCAAGAAATTCAGCGATTAACCCTTACAGGTCCATAGGGTTACCAAAGACAAATTAAAACATTTGGTTAGTTTAAATACGAGTAGTTTATTTGAACATGAAAAAAATATAGAATACAAAAAAGTAGCACAAAATTTAGTAGTTTCTTAGAATTTTTTTGGGAAATATTTTTCCCTATAGTCGTTATAGGTAACCTTTAATTTTTAAACATGATATTCAGCAAAACAATTTCGATTGCTTGTAAAAGAAAGGTGGACATTACATATAACACATATATTGTGTGTACGATTTTCTATGCGTTTCTTAGCACAATTTACGCATCTTTTAAGCTTGTCGCTCTTTTGCATATCATGTGCAGGTAGACTGATCTTCAAACCTATGCGGTTTTTCGTCTTCGCTACAACAGTGGGTCTAAATAGTTGTCTGCAGGTGAAATCACTTATCAAACTTCGAGCTACATGTTGGCGGAACTCTAGGCTGCTAAGCAAAGGTCCCTCGGTCCGTTGAGCACAATGCAGTTTTACATAAACTGTATAGGCGTTATTCATTGCTATGTCCATTAGATCAAAAAACAAACGCAAATACGAGTAGTATTTGACTTTTTCCTTTCGATTCAGTTCGTAGCAATTTGCGTTGGTCCATGAGATCGCCACCTCCCATGTTTTTATTATAGAAAATAACAACTTCAGGGCACGTTACCTTCAACTTGTGTGCTGATCCAGCTTGCCTTCTTTACACGTTTGATGTTGTTATAGGAGACAAAAAGTTTGTCAACATGTGAACAGGTTTATTGTCCATCCACTTGATGAAAGATATTCCTTGAAAGCTCACATGGTCTATGTCCCCTCTTTTCATATTTTTATCTGATTTTAATGATTTTGGAACATTTTTTCTGTTAGTGCGAACAGTTCCACACGCTTTTACGTTGCGTTTTTTCAGTTGGTGTTGTAAAAGAGGTGAATTAAAAAAGTTGTCAAAATATATTTCGCAGCCTAGCCCGTTCAGTGATTCGGTCAAATGAAGCACGACAGATTCACCTAAACCCACTTCGGTGTTTGTCTTCTTTCCTGTATATAAAGGGTTTTTCAATAAGAGCGCTACAAAAGTTTTTTTTAAATAAAACAAAAACGGTTTTGGATATTAATGAAATTCTTTATTCCTGTGAAAGTACGTTCGATGCCATTATGCATGGAACTCGATTTCTTTTGCATGGCCACCACGGGCACGCTTTCAGAAGTCCAGACGCTGAACCCAATTTTCGACGGTTTTCAAGCATAAATCGGCCGATACTGCTGCAATTCCACTTTCGATATTCGTACGAAGTTCATCAATCGTCGCTGGCTTGTTGGCATAGACCATAGACTTGACGTAGCCCCACAGGAAATAGTCTAACGGCGTCAAATCGCACGACCAAGGCGGCCAAGCTACTGGACCATTTCGTGAGATAACACGGTTTCCAAAATTGGTTTCCAATAAATTGATTGTGGCATTCGATGTCTGGCTTGTGGCGCCGTCCTGTTGGAACCACATGTCCTCCAAATCCATATCATCCAATTGGGGCCAAAAATATTCGGTTATCATTGAACGGTATCGATTCCCATTCACAGTAACGTGCCGGTCTTGATCATCACGGAAGAAGAGACACATTTGGGCTTTCTTCAACTGAAGCCTCACCGGCAGCAATATTCTCGACACTACGGGCACTTCTTTGTCTCACTGGCACGGGAACATTTTGTACTGTGATTGTGGATTCAAATTTGTCCACTAAACGCTCAATTGTTGATCTGCAAGGCGATTATGACGACCATAAATTGGATGAACGCTCTTAACGTTTAGGCCACTGACTCCGAATTTCGGTTGTAAATTTTAATAATTTCGACTCATTGTTGGCTCCTATATCTTTCCATCATGAAATGGCAAACCTTACTGAAGAGAAATGTCAAAAGAGCGGCAAGAAATTCAGCGTCGTTTGCTGTCCCTGTCGCTCTACTTTTGTAGCGTCTCTGTTGAAAAACCCTTTAAATCGAACTTTATTTTTTATATATTGCTTCATAGCATTATGACCCTTAAATTTTAGCATATGTTCGTCAATAGCCTGTGTTTTCGAACTGTTCATACAGTCTTGAAAAACGGTGTTGAAATGTATCATAACGGGTCTGATTTTGTAGGCTCTATCAAAAAATACAGTCGATCTCTGAGGCACATTATTATTAGCACAAAAGTGTAGGTTTTGTCGTATGTCCTCAAATCTTGTCCTTGGCATGACATTTGCTATAAAGGGGACGCCCATATCTTGGTCAGTCTCAGTTGACCAATAACTTCTAAACTTTGGCAGCACATGGTATCCCATTACGTAATTCATGGCTAAAAACGCTTTCATTTCCTCTCGGTAGACAATAAAACATCTCCCATTCTGTTTCGCGTAACGTATTGATTCGGGAATAATAATATTATACACCATATCATCTAACTTTGTAGCTTCCATGAAAATGTCCATTGGAGTTAGCAATCTACCTTGTCCGTTCAAAAATATATTTATGCGTCCAAATTCATACTCACTTTCTGAAAATGTATGAGGTACATAACGTTTAGCCCATTTGAAATCAGGAATATCTATGGCTTGTATATCAACATATGAATTTGAAGTGTCATTCTGGCTAATTCCCGGCCTGGAGTCTTCAATTTCCACCGTATAAACTCCGCTTTCAATATCCTGGGCTATAAATTCCTGGTCCTCTTTATCTAATTGCATGTCATCTTCTCCATCGCTGTTATCCACCCCAAGTATTTGAACTATTTCATCTTCTTGCAAAATGAATTCTGTGCATCTTCTTCTAGCCATTTTTGTGAATGTTGACGACCACTGGGAAAAATATTTCCCTTTCAGTATTTTGTTCGATTTCAATACGTATTTAGGCTTTTATGTTATATTATAATTTACTTACCAAATTGAATAAAGAAACTACAAAAATACACTAATAGCAACAAACAAATTAAATACCAAACTTTAAGCTTTCATAGAAATACTCGCGAAAACCTTTGTTATACCTATCTATAATTTTGACAGCTACATTAGTCGATGGCTACTATATTATCAAAATTAATAAAAAGAAAATTGGGGAAATATATTTCCCTTAGACCTGAAAGGGTTAAAGTCGAGTCAAACACAACACAAAATGCAACTTCGAAAGCGAAACAAAAAATGGTTGTAGCCAAAAGAGAAAATTGGCTCAAAATACGAGTACAAGCATTTGCATGTTGGGAAAACTGAAGACATCGCCTCAAGGTTGGTGATTGCACTGCAACTTTGAATTTAGGATTTAGGTCTAACGTTGAAGTCGAAGTTGAGGTTGAAGTGCTAATGTGATCCATCCCAAAAAGCGATTCTAAAACGTGCGGCGTGATTGTCAAAGTTGAAGTCCAAGTTGAAGTGTTGATATGTTTCTATAATAAAAGAAAACATTTGTCAAATGGAAATGTTTGTCAAATCGAAATATTTGTGATATTCGTTTACTTGGCCTTGTGGAACTAACAAATCAAATTCATTCTCACTCTTAATTAACAGTTCATTTTAAATGATTTCATCTAAATAGTTTTCGCACATTTTTAGATACAAATAAATGCAAATCCCAGATTGAAGAAACGCGAAACGCGAAAATCGAATATTTTAGTTTGACGTCTCACTCACAATACTTTTACGGTTTTAATCTTTTTACCTAAAAGCATTCGCGTACTTTTCTTTTAGAAAAGAAAATATTCTCTCTCGATTTTGGAGGTTTGACAATTTTTTATTTTTCTACACATAAAAGGTCGCGATAGGACCTATAATAATTTCGACCAAATAAATAAAGTTATATGAATTCGATAAACATTTCGGCGATAACATTATTTTCAGAAAAGGACTTGGGAACTGGCCTCTAAAATTATGCAGAATTGTGATCCCATGAAGTCAGCAAAACCTTCTAAATCAAGCAAGTTCCGGCAAAAGATTTGGACGAAACCGAAATCACAACTTAACCTTGTTTTTTCTTTTGCCACTAGCTATTTTTTGAGTTGTCTTCTTTAGCAGCCTAAACAAACAACAAATTGTTTGCAAATTGTGTCGGGTGCACGTGGTGTTTCAATATTTTTAAATAAAATAATAATAATCTATCAATTTGAGACAAAAAAGTTTGAGTTACGATCGGTCTGTCACTACGATAATAGTAACCTAAAATTAATTTTTTATCAAAATAAAGTCCTGAAAATAGTCCATACACGAATCAGAATCGAAATGCGGTCCATTGATCTATGTATCAGTGATAAAAAATGTATGCTTAAGGCATTCGTTAAAAATGTATACTTATGACAAGATTCAGAGCCAACTATAATGCACTTAAGTTAACTCAAAACCGAACGATATGCTACCAGAAGCATCGTCGAAACGAAAAGTGTCTATAATTGCTTCTGACAGCTTAACCAGCTGTTGCCACACGTTTTACGGTTTCAACAAATAGTATAAACACAGAGAGAGATAGACAACTACTGTCAAATTTCAAATCTGAATGTACAGCCCGGGGTGGACCACAGCCTCAACCAACAAGCCCCTCCAACCAGCTCGGTCCCTCGCTAGCTGCCTCCAGTTGCGCTTACCAAGTTGGTTGAAGTTGTTCTCCACTTGTGCGCGCCACCTAATGTGGGGTCTTCCTCTGCTGCGTTGACCCTCAGGGGTGGATTCGAATACTCGTCGGGCTGGTGCGTTGTTGTCCATACGCTCCACGTGTCCCAGCCATCTCAGCCGTTGTATTTTTAGCTTTTTGACCAGGTCAGCGTCGCTGTATAGCCCGTATAGTTCGTCGTTGAATCTTCTTCTCCACACTCCTTCGTCACAAACTGGACCGAATATCACTCGAAGAATCTTTCTCAGAAGGTTTTCATCCGCTTTTGACAGGGTTTTCATCCGCTTTTGACAGGGTCCATGCTTCTGCACCATACAGCAGGACCGCCATGATTAAGATCTTATACAACATCTCCTTGGTTCTATGAGTTCTATGAGTCGGGCCTTTACTTGTTGGTTAAAGATTACATTTGTGCGTTTAATGTGTCGGCGTCTGCAAATACTATTTCAAATCAATCTCTTCAAACATAACGAAACATTTTTGATTAGCCAATACTTGGGGCTTCAAATAGTATCCTTCCTCATTTTGACCTATTATCCATGTGGTTGTAATTTAATGATTTCATCATAAGACTTAATCATTGCATAATTTTTTGATATTACGATTTCTTTTTTAAACCACGCTGCAGTTACTGATATTTTAACTCAATACATTCGTATTATTAATACAGTTACGGATGACCATTATCTATACCACCTCGATTGGTATTGAATGTGCTCCGCAATTGGGAACCACCAAATAATAATACAAATAGATGTACATAGGTATGGTACATACTTACGAGTACCTTCAGATTATTTTTTCATTTATTGCCAAATGACAATTTGTGTGTAAAGTACAAAAGAAAGGTAAATACGCAGTTTAAACAAACACCTATTCAGTCGCGGGGTTACCATGATGTTTGTTTTAGTTTTGTGTTCTATTTATTTAGCGGGGTCACGCGTTTCATAATAGATGATTTCGACTAAAAAGTCTCGCCAGTTTGTTCAACTCCGACTGTACGAGATATGCAAAGGGTGAGTCAACAGATGGTGTGGATGTTGGTAGTTATTAAATGGCATTTACTTAACTCATCATCACGGATTTTTATGACAGATGTCAAGTTAAAACAAACGCAATATCAGCCATGGAGTCGTTTACCACACATTCAAGGTGGTTAGTTTACAATTTTCATAAAAATGCAAGATAAATTTCCACGTTTCATGAACGATTCTAAATGATTGCGTAGATGATGTGAAACCAATCAGCTGTTGGATACGCGCCTTTGATGCGACTATCAAGTGTGGACAGATCAAAAGTAACAATGATATCATCCAACTTTTTCATAATTTACAATCTTGATGTACACACCAAATTCGGCAAGGAGATGCTCTATCGTCTGAATTTTGCAATCTGTTTCTGGAGCAGAAAGTGCGCAGGGCAGGTCTCAAGACGGAACGCACTATCCGTCAGAGATACGTCCAACTAAGCGTGCGGTGGAAGAGGCTCACATGGCGATTGAAGAACAGGCAACATTAGTATGCATTGAAGCCAACGAAGACAAAACGAAGTACTTGCTTTCAACAATCAAACAAATATCTGTCACTGTTGATAGCTGAAACTTCGAGGTAGTAAGGGAGATCACCTACCTCGGAGTAAACATCAACTCCACGAATGTCATTTAATAGAGTCCTGATGAAGAGTATCCATATGAAACCGCATTGCTTCTTCGGTTTTTCAAAACAAATGGATTGCAAACTCCTAACCCGGAAGACCAAATGTAAGCTCAATACAGATACTATCAGTTCTGCTTTTGAAAGAAAAATATTCCGCCGGATATTTGGTCCTGTGTGCGACGAGGGTTGAATAGAGGACAAGATACAACCGCGATGACTATAAGCTGTACCAAGATAAGGATATAGTCCGAAGACTAAAACAAGTCATGTAGATTGGCTCGGTCACATAAAGCGGAAGGCCAATAATGAACCACCGAAGAGGATTTTTGACACCCAGCGCCCAGGTTCGAGACGACAAGGAAAACGAACCTCCGTATTATAAACATTAAAGAAATAAATAATCTTGACGGAAAAAGGTTTTAATAAGATTAGATCAGATTACCAAAGAGGTGCGACTCAATACCTTATCAATCTGACTTATGGCGATATTCTCGGTTTTCTAAAACTTGCTCATGAAGCCGAATTTATTGATTAATTCATTGTAAGCTGGGCGAGCTTACAGTTTATATCATCTGTTTCCAGGTAGGGTTACTTATCAAATTCAAACGTGATCTTGCTAAGCAATTACAGTGGATCCGCTGGTTCTTCGTCTTTGTTACACATTTGCCGAATATTATCTTCAGCTGATCCCATGGACGGAAAATGTTTTTTGACCCTGCAGTGCCCCGTCAAGAATCCAGTGAATAAATGTATATATATGCCCCCCTGAACAGTTAAAGGAGTTGCTTTGTTATTATAATGAAAGGGCTTGGTGGAAAGTTTTTGGTCTGATTTGGATACATCCCTAACCAAAGAACGTTCTCTTGTCCCGGTGATCGGATTTGTGAAAAAAGTTGTTCCTTTTCAGACTGGTGTCCGTAAAGGTGATTCCAAGTAATTCATTCCTGCTAACTTAATGTACCGAGTCTGTGTGTTTAGTTTGTAGTTGCTTCTTTCTGAATGTAGAGATTAAGACAGCTCAGTAGAACCTCTAACGCAGCAATAGCAGCTGTTCTCACTACACCCGATGTACACAAGCAAGCTAGTCACTGCAAGCTGTTGAGCTAAGCCTATATAGCCTTTTTTTGCACAGGTAATAGTGGATCCGTCAATAATTGTTAAGTGTTTATCTACAGTTTCATAGTGATGATTAAGCCCCAGTTTTTTCCCAACTAGACTTTTGCAGGTCCATAGCGAGATCCCTGCTTTGTCTATGGTCTTTATATTGTACGAGTGCCAAGTGAGTTTTTTATTAATGATTACACCCAAATATGTTACTTTAATTGAAAACATTATCGTTTCGCAAAAAAAAAAAATGGGATTTTTGAGTTTGTCCAATTTCGGTGAAAGCTACTATCGTGCTTTTACTGAGGTTAAACTTTAGGTCAAATTTTTTGCACTAGTCCGCAACGACGTTAAGAGCTTTTTGGAGGCGATCTTAGATTATATTCTCACAATAAACTGTCATTAAGATAGGGATATCGTCCGCATACATATTAACTTTTTAACGATGGACCGATGACCCATTTAATTTTACCCTCGTCCAGTCCTGTCTTGAGGGTCTGTCGACTTTGACCTGGAGGGGAATATCAGAAAGCATCTGAGTAGTGGAGTAGAGCCCGTCTTAGGCAACGGTCCCATCTGGCTTTTTTAACAGTCCTATTTGGTAAGTGTGCTGTTTTAATAGAACTTTGTGAAAACGGGCGCCACTATGGGTTTCGCATAGATCTTGGCAGAAGGTTTTCCACGATTCCTCTACTATTTTGAAGATTGTATTTACTAAGGCTGCCTTATCCCTACGCCCTTTTAAACATTTTTCAAGTCTCAGATCTCAACCTGCCGAGTTTGGTAAGCCAATAGGGCGTGATTCTGTTGCCTGATTTGTTTTTTTTTGGCCAAGTTTGTGATCGCCAAGCTTAGGTTATTTAGGCTGTGAATATTTCTATTTTGTTACGGCCATTTTGAGTCCCAGTCTATGTATTTTGGCTGTCCGAATGATCCACGGACAGTATTACCTAATTTTAAGTAGAAGATCATAATGGCGATGATCTGACATTGAACAAATACATACACGATTATTTTTTTTAGCAAACCATATTCCTCGGAGTCCTCCAAGCTATCTTCCACATGCTTTCGAGTACATAACGACTCTTCCTATGAGAGGGATATTTGATAAGTTCATCAAAATGTATCAAGAAAACAGGGTTCAGCATAGTTCAAATAAGTTTAGTTTCGAATGCCAAACTTTTTGGCGCAAACAACAACACCCATACCGACTCGCTTGATCGACGAAAAAGGCACTTCCACCTATAGCATCTTTTGTGCCCTAGCCGCCAGAAAATATTTAGGCTTGTAGAGTTTCTACTTTCCGTATGAAGCAGACAATTTTACCAGGAGAAAATTTCTTTATGTCTTCGGAACTCAGTTGTTCTCTAAGGAAGATCGTCTTTCTTATTCCATTGGGCGCTGGAGATTAACATTAAATATTTTCTGTTGTTTCGTTTTCTTCAAGACGTAGCCGGGGCACTGGAGATTCGACTATTTTCCACTGCATTTGGTCGCGTTTCACATATCGACGAATAAAAACATTGTTCAAACTTAAACAACTATGATAGTCAGAGCGGTGCGTAGCCTCTTATTTAAGGTCGTTTACATCCGATTTGGCAGTAGAATTTTGAATGATTTGCTTCGTCATTTTCTTAAGCGCAATGTCAACTCCTTATTCCTCGTCTTCGTACAGGAAACGAAGCATGCAATTGAGCAAACTTTATAATCTTTCAAATTGTTTATGTACCTACAATCGGCAGGGTTACGGTGTGCGGACTCAAGAGGTCGGACGAGATCTCTGGGCAGACAGCCCAGCCAGAATCGAATCTGAACTCGCAGAGCGCGCAGTCAGAGGTAGAGCATACTGCTCCTCCGAAGACTAAAGCACCTTCTTCCGTTGTCCAATCGGCGGAGCAGGCTCCTGAGGAGACCGAGGAGTCTCTTTCCGTCTCGGAGAGCATGATCTCTGAGGGGGAAATGGACAACACGGTCATCGACCTCTTCTAGGAAATCACCCAGGAGGAGGAAGATTCGTTGCTGAAGGAGGATGGGGCAATTGCCCCGCGCGAGCAATAGCTCGATGAACCCCGCCAACAGAAAAATTAAACTAGCACAGGTGAACATTCATCATGCTATAGCCGCCTCGGCGACTATATCTAGGATGTTTACCTGCCAAAGCCTAGGGCTAGTACTGATCCAGGAGCCATGGATCCTGAAAGGACAAGTCAAAGAATTGGCGAGCAAGGATGCAAAGGTAATATGGGACACTCGGGCCGAGAAACCGAGAGCTTGCATTCTAATAAACAATAAATATAAATTTATTCTACTTTCAGAATACGCGACACGAGATCTGGTGCCAATTCAGGTACATCTGGATGTTGAAGGATGTCACCGCACCATTGTCATCGTATCGGCGTACTGTGCAGGGGATGAGCCGGTTGTATCATCCCAAATGCAGCGACTGGTGGAGCATTGCAACAAGCTCCGCATGTCGCTCCTTATAGGGTGTGATGCAAATGCCCACAACATCATATGGGGGAGCACCGACACCAACACCAGGGGTGAGTACCTACTAGAATTTATTATGAGCTCGTCACTTGATATTATAAACGTGGGAAATACCCCCACTTTTGTAACTAGTGTCAGGGAGGAAGTACTCGACCTCACGCTTGGTAGCCCAAGCGTAAGTAAATTAATTAGTAACTGGAGAGTATCTAGTGAGCCGTCATTATCTGACCATCGAATAGTAGTATTCGACCTGGACAGCACAAGTATCACGAGAAATCCAGTAAGAAACCCAAGGAAAACCAATTGGGAAACTTATAGAACTGCTCTAGAGAGCAAACTGGGGCGCCTTAGTCTAAGGAAGGCTCCGGGACACCCCCTAGAGATAGAGAGCGCAGTGGAAGGCATAACAAACGCCATCATCACTGCGTTCGAAGAAAGCTGTCCTCTAAGTAGAGAACGGGACAGGAAACAGACGCCATGGTGGAGCAATAACTTGTCAAAATTAAGATCCGAGGTGCGGAAGCTTTTTAATAAAGCAAAGCGCAGCGGAGAATGGCAAAGCTACCAAATGGCCCTTACTACATATAATAAGGAAATAAGAAAATCTAAAAGAAATAGCTTCAGAAAATTCTGTGAGACAATCACCAGCACCCCTACTGCGGCAAGGCTACACAAAGCTCTTGCGAAGTCAGGAGGGGTGCCGATGTCTCTGAAGAAACCAGATGGCGAATTCACGGAAGATGAGGATCAAAGGGCACTATTGCTTCTAGAAACTCACTTTCCTGGCAGCTCGCCTAGTACTGAGCCAGGAATCAATACCACTTCAATCAGACCTCGGAGGGAAGACTGGGAAACAACATCAACCATCTGTTCTGAGGGACGGCTGAAATGGGCAATAAATTCCTTTCAGCCTTTCAAATCTGCCGGAGTGGACGGCATTATACCCGCCCTTCTTCAAGAAGGGCAAAGGGTACTAATACCACACCTGCTAAAGATAACAAGGAGCAGTATTGCCTTGGGCCACATACCAATGCAATGGAGACGAGCAAGGGTTGTGTTTATACCAAAAGCGGGGAAAAAAGACCCCACACAGCCAAAATCGTACAGACCCATCAGCCTTACGTCATTTCTTCTGAAGATGACAGAAAAGGCTGTAGACAACTATTTAAGGGAAAATGTTCTGAACACATCCCCCTTACATAATCGTCAGCATGCGTACAGAGCGGGCAGATCAACAGAGACCGCCCTATATCAGCTGACGGAGATAATTCGAAGTGCCCTGGAGGCAAAAGAAATAGTACTGTGCGCTTTCCTAGACATAGAAGGAGCATTTGACAACACCTCACATGATGCGATCAAACGATCCCTGGATAGGAAAGGAGTTAACAGTACAGTATCCAACTGGATGTGTGAGCTGCTGAGCACTAGATCAGCAGAGACTCAAACACCATCTGGAACCATCAGAGTAAACACAACGAGAGGATGTCCACAAGGAGGGGTACTATCACCCTTAATGTGGAGCCTAGTTGTAGACGAACTGCTGGAAAAATTAACCAACCATGGCATCAACTGTCAGGCGTACGCCGATGACATTGTATTGATTGCCAGGGGAAAGTTCGAAGAAACCCTTGGAGACATCATACAAAAGGGGCTTAAAGTAACCAAGGAATGGTGCCATAATGTCGGACTTAACATCAATCCGGCAAAAACAACGATAGTACCATTCACAAGGAAAAGACAACTTCAAAGACTTAAGGACATAAACCTATCAGGCACGATACTGATACCAGTCAAAGAAGTAAAATATCTAGGACTCCATCTAGATAGTAAACTCCTCTTTCGAAAACATACAGAGGAGATATCCAAGAAGGCCACCCGCGCTCTCATGATATGTAGGAGCCTAGCGGGGAAGGCATGGGGATGCAGCCCAAGCATCCTGCGATGGATGTACACTGCAATCGTGAGACCAATGATCACATACGGAGCGGTAGCATGGGCGAAACGAACCAGTCTAGTCACAACGCGAGAGACACTCGGCAAAGTGCAAAGACTGGCGTGCCTATGCATTACCGGAGCAATGCGTAGCTGCCCAACCGCAGCCATGGAGGTGTTATTGGAACTGACTCCTCTACATATCATGGTGACGAACGAGGCAGACAAAACAATCCTTAGGATGGCAAAGGAGGGAATTGGGAGAGGGAAATGCATCGGTTCGAAAGAACACGGTGACTTACTCAAAAAACTCCCACTTCTTGGGATAGCTAGGGACGACAGCATCAGGAAATTCAACTTCGAGAAGAATTTCCAGATAAAGCTCAGCAATAAGGAGAACTGGAGCAACGAAGCCATAACTTATGGACTGAGCAACCACACAACAAAGTGGTATACGGACGGCTCGAGGACTGAGGAGGGAACTGGTGCAGGAGTGTTTGGGCCGGGAACTAAGCACTACGAATCCATGGGCAAATGTACCAGCATCTTCCAGGCAGAAATATGTGCCATAGACAGGTGCGTTCGAATCAACCTCGAGAAAAACTATAGAAATTGCAATATAGCAATAATGTCTGACAGCCAAGCAGCTATAAAGGCTCTTGACGCCTACGTTATCAAGTCAAAACTCGTGTGGGAATGCCTACAAGGACTGAATAGACTAGGCAAGAATAACAGAATCTCCATCTGCTGGGTGCCTGGCCATGTTGGCATTACGGGCAATGAGGCAGCGGACTCTCTGGCAAGAAAAGGGGAAGAGGAACCCTTCATAGGACCTGAACCATTCTGCGGGATAGGAGAACACACTATACGCGAAGAGTTCAGGAGACTGGAGGAAGAAACAAGGGCCAAAACCTTTCTCAACCTCCAAGGTCTGAGGCAAGCAAAGAAACTCTTAGGAAATTACAACCAAAAGAGATTCAAAGTTTGTATCGGCCTTAACAAAAACAACCTAAGAATCCTAACAGGCCTCCTCACGGGGCACTGCAGACTCAAGGAGCACCTGAGGAAAATGGGCATATCGGAGGACGGGCTCTGCAGATTCTGCAGTGAAACCGCCGAAACTACAGACCATATACTGGAATCCTGTGGGGCACTGACCCACAAAAGGATGAAACATTTGGGCAGGCACCAAATAACAGACAAGGACATACAAACCATGGACCCACAGCTCATTCTCAGATTCATCAAAGAAACTGGACTGGACGCTGTGCTCTAAGGAGTGTGACCTGCCAAGGATAAATCAGAGCAATACCTCGACACGCTTCACAAAGAAGTATCTAGAGAGGACTCTGAACGAGGGCATGCACCTCTCCGAGGCACAAGCAAGGGGACACAATAGACCAATAGGTCGCAGTGTAATATACCCTAACCAACTATCAATCAATCAATCAATGTACCTACAATCGGTTGTTTTGTACTACAATTAGATTTAAATTAATGCAAAATAAAACGTTAGAATTATTATGCCATGAATTTAATTTTATTTTCATGTCAACTTTTTTTTTTGTGTCAGCTGTCAATTTTCCGCACTGAATGTCACAATTTATTTATGGTGGAAATAGGTTTTATAAAGATAGAATACAATAGCGCCTAATTCTCAATTTCAACTCGAATGTTATCCTTAATTCCAAGTTGAAGTGGAAATCCCACCAACCTTGCTTCGATGTGTTTAGTTTTTCCAACATACAAACGCTTATTTTGTAAGCATCTTTCTTGTTTGTATTTTGAAATGCTTTTGATTCGACGTAAGACGCTGAAGTTCTCTACCTGAAACACAATCACGCTTTGGAGCTTCGAGTTGACAAACGCATCGGTTGAACCATAGGAATAGTCAGTGAAACGTAGCACACTTCAAAATGTGACACATAAAACGGAACGTAATGTTTCGTTACGTTACTATAAAGCGCCGATTGGCAACGCGAAGGTAGGGAAAAATATGGACGAAGCATTTTCTTGGAGGATACAAGTCTTCGGTAATATTTGAATTTTCGGTTTGAGTCAAAGGACCATTTCTTCAGTTTCGTTCACATTTGCTTACGTACGAAAACAGTGATCTCATTCAGACTTTACGTACGTGATTTTGACATCCAGCTTTGTGTCTGGGGTAACACAGGGAGTTGCTTCCGTTCCCATACTTTTATTATGGGCTACTTAAGCTATTGATAGATTGGAATGGAACGGCTTGTTTAAATATGTATAACATATGCTTCGTCCATCTATTATATTTGGGCCTTTAGACATTCTGTAAGCCCACCGAAAGTTAACGAAAACTTGATGAAATCAAGCATAACCAAATTATCGTCTTGACATATACCTACTATTTGCATTTATGTAATTGAACATTCCATTAAAGTGACGTAAGCCCAATTAAGTCCATGTTAGTTGGTCCTTTAGATAGAGATATTTAAAAAAAAAAAAATTCCAAAAAAATATCTTTCGATTCCTTATGTGGTAACCCTGGTCTTTGGCGACACACCGACTGGACAGTGATATGAATTCTGTGCATAATTATAAATATTGTGTTCTTTAGTACAGGCACATATTATGTACACATGTATTAGAATATTGAACAGCTGTCAAATAGCACGTCTTTTCAATGATTACCTATACATATATTCCAGTCGGGTCATTCCGTAAGACATCTAAAAATAAACAATGAGCTGGGTGAAACGAATCCATGCCCATGGAGCAAATGATAAGACATCAAGCTATCGACAAGTTCCAACAGGTTCAGACATAATTACACTCGTATCAAGTGGGTCGAAGCAGTTTGATTTTTCCATGCGATGGTGTGGCCATGATACTCGTACCTACGTGACAAGCACAAGACCATAGAAATGGTATGAAACACGTGTAGCAATCGAGCAAGAAGATGAATCAACCGCCTGGCAAAAATAATCGTTTTCAGAACCAAACAAATTCGAATCGGAAGACGGTTATAAATTAATTTATTTATTTTTATTTCCTAACATTGTGAAATTTTTTTTCTCACTTGTCAATGTTGATGCTCCATTATATAGCAAATGTTTGTCGCAAAAAAATAAGCATAATCATCGCCCATCGTAGTTAAATACAGCGTCTAGGTATATAGAAAAGACTCGTGTGTCCAAGAGACAGGAGAACTCCTGAATCTCAGTATCTACACAAAACACTATCCTAACAAGTTCCTATACGATACCGTTCAGTTGAACAGGATTGACAATTTCCTCATTAAAGTGATTCGAAGGCAAGTTGCCAGGGCGATGTCCAGCGACATTAACGTGATCTGTGAGGGTATAATCAGGATTAAAGGCATCATGACCCTCCCGTTTTTTTTTGTGTTGTCGGGGTGCGTGGCTTCCTACACTCGAGACTACTCAGGCTCAATACTGGCTCATTGTACTGCCAGGAAGACACACCAATTTAACTGAAATTTTCTCGTTCTTAGAATAAAGGCGAGTAGTCGCTTCAGAGATGGGAAGCCTAGACTTACAACACTCACCACATCAACGCCAAATACCTGCTCCTGATACGAGCAAAAGCTGGAAAATCACAAAGGAAGTTTTCGCAGTGTCATCGCTTTCTCCGCAGGCTTCGCAGTTGGTGGAATGGCGTAAGCCTAGCACCTTAAGGTGCTTGGGAAAATGTTCCGTAACAAAGCCAGTAATTTGTCTGCAGATTTTTTGTTGAGTGACAACAAGAACGCCGCAGATTTCTTACAGACGTCGGGTAGAATTCGTTTAGTCTGTCTGCACCCTGAAGAGTCATGCCATCTGCGATTGTATTCAATCGGCAGACATAACGTCGATTCAGGTCCTGAGAAATCTCCCTCTGAGAACTGGAAAGATGGATTGTGACGCCTTTTAGTAGTGCCTGAGTCAATCCGATCAGCTTACTCCTCTTCGTTCAGAGAACCAACTCAGTTTTGAGAGGATTGACAGACATTCGCTAGGCACGATACAACAGGAAATACGGCAACATCATCCGCGTACGCCTGAGAGTCAACCAGCATGCATCACAGCAGTGGAGATAAAACGCCGAATTTTGGGCACCCTTTCGGGTCAAATAATTTGTTATCTTCGAGGCTCGCTCAGATACGGACTTAATCTCCTGCTACAACTGCATCCTTGCTTTTGATGACTTCAGGGACCATTTGGAAATCGACGATGGTCGGAATCCTCTATCTATGTTTTGTCCATTGCCAGGCTAAGACCAAGTGCATCGATCCAAGAGTTTACACGTCTCAAGCTTTGTTCAGTTCTCTGTATGTTATCGGCGTCTTTATTCGTTAAAAGACAGCGATGTCGTCTGCATACCCTACCAGGAAGGTATCCTCTGGCATCTCCATGCGAAGTATTCCATCGTACGAGATGTTCCAGAGATCAGGTCCCAAGATCGATCCTTGAGCTTCTCCGGCAGTGATTTTCTTTCTTCGAGGGCCTTCTACGGTATCATATAACAGCTCCCGGTCCTTAAGATAGTCGTAACCCATCAGAGTTAAGTTGGGACGTTGAAACTGATTTGCTCTTATGATATCACATTCAGGAGGACTGAGTTAAAGGCATTTTGCCTTTCCAGCAACACACTTACCACTGCGCCCATAATATATTCGCTCATTAAAATCTGGGAGAGCGCGGGTAAAATTGGGACACAGAAGGGTTGTGACACTAGCTTTTTGCTCAACACCATCATCGGCTTTATTTTGTCTCTATTGATCAGCAACTAACTAGTAAGGCTGTATCCATCGGCCAACAAAGCAGTTTATATACGCAGAGGAAGAACTATAGTGTAAAAAAAGAAGTTATTTTGTGTAAAAAAGTGAAATCCGTGGGTGAGTTTTGAGTAAAAATAAAAACCAATGAGTAAACGAATTGCCCATTTTAGTGAATTTAATTGCTGTGCAGACTTATCATAAAGCGAATAAAGACCAAGCCAGTGGCCTTAGGCGGACAGTGACGGTGACAAATTTTGTTTCACACGGAGTCGTCCGTGGAAGGCAAGAGGCAACAGACAGTTTTTTTTTAAAATAAATGATGTATCTTACTAAAAGGCGACATAAACCTTTTCAAAAACTTTCTACACATATATCCGAATATTCCGTAAAAACTGGGGACCCAGCCCCAACATTGTATGGATGTAAACTGCTAGCGATCATAATGCCTATATTAACAATGACTTGTCTTGCGCCGAGGCTTGAAATCGTTCTCAACCTGCCACCATGGGACGTATATATGTATGAATCTGAAGCAAAAAGCGCTCCGATTTAAAATGTTGTTGAAATTACAAAAAAAAAAAACATAGGGAAGGCTGCAGTCCGCTTGAGCTAACTGTTAAATACCCTATTTCTATTCCGATCCTTCATAAAGTAGCCGTGGCAAAATCTGAGTATGGGTGAATTGCTAAGAACGATCTAAATATTTTGTTATTCAACATTTAAGGGATTTTATTGAAAAAAACAAAGTTTTTGTGAAAAAACGTCGCTTAAAAGTGACCATGGTATAGGTATAGTATTTCTTAGGGGTCTGCAAGCAATATTTAAGTATGTTTAAAACTATTAGTTAACATTAATATGCCCTTAGAATAGGGTATAAATGTTTTGATGAACGTGAACTCTCCGAAGAGTTCCTACAGAGGGCCTACACACAAGTGGATGCTCCCACCGAATCAAACGATTTAAAACTCGCAACTGGCAACAACTTTAACTTCTCATTTATTAATAGAACCCAAGTTAGTTTGAGCACCTAGATAAATCATCAAATTTTGTGTCGGTACATTTTCATTTAAGGTGTTGTTGGTATGGTCGAATACCGCTTACCTTTGTTTTTGTTTTATTTTACCGATAAGAGTGCACAATAGAGTTTTGTTCAAATATCACAGTAATTTGTCAACTTCTATATGTATAGGTAAGGTGTAAGAAGAAACATATATAAAAAAAACACGCGCAAATTATAAATTAAAAAACAGCAAATAAATATTTCTAATTTTAGCGACCACAAAAATAATTAAATTATTAAACTAATAAACTTTTATTAACTTTTAAAAGATTAATGCTATCGCAATTGGTTTTATTACAATTATTGGACAAAACAAATTTTAATGACACGAATTGTTTCCCCAAAAACAAATTTTTGGTCACAAGGTTATCGATAGCCAACAAATTGATTAGTAATCTGTATCTGAGAATGTGGTCAGCGACCTGTAGATAGTTGTGATCTTAATTGTTTCTCTAAAATATTGGTAGTTTTGTATATCTTTTTTTGAAACATTTTTCATTAAGAGAAAAAGGACTCCTCAACAGCGAACCGAGATGCAGACACAAAAGGGATGTTTTTGTAGAGTAATTGCAAAGTTTGCACATTTTGTAGAATTAAAGTTATGCCCTTTCTTAGATGCTTATTTTCTTTCAATATTTGGCACATAGTGGTCGCGCTCGGTATAGCTGTAGTATGTATTTCTTTCAGGCTTCAAATAACATGTCATTTTAGGTTGGGGTGTGTTCTTCAAACCTCAGTGGTTAAATTTCGGAGCGGATTTGTAAAAAGAGTGGAGTAAATCGAAAATTTCCAGGGGTAGATTTGAAAAGAAAGAAAAACTCAAGTTTCAAAAACTGTATTTTTTTCAACTCAATAAGATACGATACCAAAGAGAACGAAATGAATGATGCACGAAGCACGAAAAAAAATGATTCCGTTCAGAATAGAATTTCGGATTCAGAATCTGGTTGCTTAAGTTAAAGTCGCTGTCAGCTTTAGCCAACACACTTAGACCAATGTGATTTCCATTGTGATACCACGCGGATCTAGAAGGTTTCTCCTACTACTTGTTAAACCAGTTGGAGCTTCTTATGAAGCGCGATGGGCTTCAAACGTCATTGTTAGGCAAGTTAGGAGTGGGAGTCCTTCGTCTATGCAGCTTGTGCAGAAGTCGTTTCAATAAACACCAAGCCTCTTGCTTATTAAACCGTGTCCCGTAATTACACCTTTATTGAAGCTAATATGCAGTCATTTTAGCGGTGTAGAAAAGAAGGACTAGATCTCAAAAAAGCGTAGTGTCGCAGTCGATTTTTTTTCTTTCTCGAAATTGGAGTAAATTTACTCCGATCGGATTAAGGTTCGAACGCATTTTGTTGATCTCCTTCATTCCCTTTAATGTCGAAGTTGTGATCTGTATTTGAGGGGTCGTAACTCTCTCATGCAACAGGCCTCGCGGTTTCAAAACCCAAGGAAGAGCCATTGTAATGCCATTAGGAAGGGGCAGGTGGGTCTTGCTGCCCAGTTGCTTTCTAAATCAAATTGTCACCTCCTAATGTTGGCAACTGTGGGACACGTGCATAGGAAGTGCAGGACTGTCCTCTTTTCGTCCTCGTCTACACTGTCTAAGCTGGCTCCATCTAAAGAAGTCGCCATTAAGGCCAATCAGGTGCTTGTGTTGTTGCATTAGATATTTGATTTATGCATATTGATAGGTCCTCCTGTAAGAGTAATACATTTGTCCTTAATAAAACGACGATGTTAGAGTGATCATAAACCACTTTACTGCATCCCAACTTGACGGTTCGATCCCAGGAGAATGCCGCAGTGAGGCCTTATCTGGTATTGTTTTAGGAGTTTTAGTCCTGTCGCCTTTATATCGATTTGTTGTTTATCCTTCCTTTTGCGGCCCCAGCCTGTCAATTCACGACATACACACTTACGGATCAACTTCATACTTGATATTTAATGTATTACTACATTTCAGGATCGGGTTGGGGTCGAAATTCTGCCGAGTTCAAAATTCTGGAAATGTTAAAAAGCGCGCGCTTTTAAACATTTTCCAATCCTTTTTTTTATTATTTGCAGAATTTTGTAAAACATTCTACCTACCTACTCACTTGTTATAGAAGAAGAGGTAAAAGTAGTTTTTTATTGGTTTTAAGATTGCTCTCTTGGTTTCTATATTGCTATTAGTTGTCTGTTAATTGTTAACAACAACAACAAATTCATTGAATTTGATGTGCAGGTCAAACGATAAAAACTAATTACCCACCTGTGTACCTTCTTTATATGAAATATATTGTAATTTGTTGTAACAGTTGAAAAATATTTGTTTGCCTAAAATTCGTAAATTGGAAAAAAGCAGAATTAGCGAAATTTATTTGTTTAAAATATTGCCTGTCAGAATTTTGAAAAGCAGAATTTTTGTGTTAAAAGTCAGAATTTTGCAAAGCAGAATTTTGAAAGCAGAATTTCGACCCGCTCCCTTCAGGATCATCTGAATAATGAACTTGCCTCGAAGTGATGTCTCCCCTGTGTCGCCATTTACGAAAAGGGTTTTTTTTTTGTCAGGGGCACTGCAGTGATATTTTATATTGGCTGTCCTGCACGGGATAACAAAAAATTAAAAATGATTTCAAATAGCTTCGCCAACAGTTTTGGCATGCATTTTCCGAACCTTCAATTTAACATCGACTCCGAAAGGCAAATTTGAGAAGCTTCTCATGACATTTGAAACTCTTCGTCTTGGAAGCTTGTCAGACTTTTGCTAGACATGAACAGGATTGTTCATCGTTTACGAGCCCTAGAAACAAACGCGCACCCGTCCTTTGATGCGACACTTTTTGGACTTAATCCAGCAGCTAGTAATGTCTGGCTGTTCTCTATTGTCCTCGTGCTCCACTCTCCTAAATAACTTGTTTATCTGTGTACAAACCAATGGCCCGCAGCGATTATGCCACATAACTCTACCTACATTTATATAGTTGATCAAAAACCCAGAAATGTAAAATAAAGACTACAAAATACTGAGTCGATTCTGGACGGCATATTGAGAATCGTTATTATGAGGTATTGAAAAAAAGTTTTAGTCTTTCTGGTGTATGGAGTAACATATATTCTAAAGTCATTTTTGTTTTATGCGTGATCGCTTCCACCTGAACTAGAAATGAACAGATTCCTTTGGTGGCAGATGGTATCTTCCTATCCTATCACACATTGAACAGTTTGTTTCTCTATTTGCCAAATCGAAAGATAAGGTATAGCCCCACCCCAACCAATTCACTTTGCCATTCTACTGCGCAGGTCTCTTCAAATTTCTCTGCGCATAATTGTGAAAGATTCACAAAGAAATGCGAAAATGGCAAAAAAAACATAGAGTTGGATACCCTATTCCTATTCCTCATAAACTGGGCTGGAAAAAATTTAAGTATGGGCGAATTGTTAACAACGATTTATACATTTTGCTGAACAACATTTAAAGGATTTTATCGAAAAACAAGGTCTTTGTAAAAAAAACGCCCGTTAAAAGTGGTCATGTCACTGGGCGGATTCGAACAATATTTTCACATGATCATTAGGGGTCTCTCGATTATAAATTTAAGCTTCCTAGCTCATTCTTTGACTGTTGTCGGTCGGCCTACTGGCAGCGGGGTGCTGCACAGTGCTGCACAGTCGAGTAGTTGGCTTAATGCGAATATAGTATCTTTAGGGGTCGACGAAGGTATTTATATGTCGACTTTACTTCGAAAACCGACAGGTAAAAAAATATATTAAAAAACAAACACATAAAACAAATACAAACACGTCGCCCAGGTACCTATACCGGGTGCTTAACCACAAATTATACAACCATAAAAAAATAGCCTTTAACTCTTTATTAATCACGTCTAGGTAGCTTTATATATTTAACCCCATTGCATTGTGCCAGGTTATAAATAATAATAATAAAAAAATAGAACTCATACATGCAATAGTATTTTAATTTAAAAGAAAAACAAAGTTGAATTGAGCATTGTGAAATTTAGTAAATAAACTTCAGTCATTAAACCTATTCCGCACCATTTTTGTTCTTTTGAACTCTCTCTCTGCACAACCGACCGTTTTCCGAGGGATTTGGTTCGCGCTATACCATCTATCCCTACATCCTGTTCCTTCATTTTCACCTTATATGGTAAGCAACAAATTTTAAAAAATTGGGAAACTTTCATGAATAAATTTATAAACAAGTAGCGGAACCCGGCGAACATTGTTTTTTTTGTCTGGCAGGCGGCTATGTCAGCTTACTTTCGAATCAAACAGTGTTTGGTAGGTAAAAATGATGCCAGATACAGGTTAGGTTTGGTTAGGTTAAAACAGGGGTATGCAATTCGCATACAGCACTAGGCACCAGAAGGGCCCATCGCGATCCCTAGGGAGCCATGATACAACTACTCAAGATACCGCAATGCGTATGGTGATCCGCGCCGATGACGTTAAAAACGCGTTACAACGCAGCAAAATTCGAAAGATTCTATGTATTTGGTATGTTGCTTTGGGCCGATGACGTACTTGATACAACAAAACAAGATGCGAAACTCTCCATTGCCGTATCTTGCTTAGTTGTATCATGGGTACTAGTTATCTGGCAGGAGCCTATGTTAGCATACTTTTTTGAGTCCAAATCGCTCCCAAGCGTTTCCCCCAGTTATTATGCATTTGGTGGCATTTGCGGTGGCTAAGACATGGTGGCATATTTTTCAAGCTGGTGTCAACGCTTTTTAATTTTTTTAAATGTTATTGTTTTGTCTTAAAATTTGTTTTTCATTACTATACCTGTCTGATAAAACTTGGCTAAGACTCGGTATAGTGTCAATGCTCTTTTATACTGCGTTGAGGTTATGCGATGAAGTTATGACTTTATGAATATCAAATTTAATTCTTACAAAATAAAAAATGTTTTTATTTTTTTCACAATATAATTTTTTTTTTATTGTTTACTTGGAAACAATTCTCTCTTTTATCACTTAAAGTGTTGTTTTCACATTATGTTAATTACTAACATGACTGCCAATCGTCAATTAATCTAACCTCGTTAAGATTAATCTGGGCACAAAATTTTATCAAAATCCATCGAGCACACACGAAAACAACGAGTCATTGAACCCTATTCTAAGGATATATTCATTTTGACTCATAGTTTGTAACATACCTTAATATTGCTTGTAGGCCCCTTAAAGTTACTATATTCCATGTCCGTCGGCAAAATTTACGCCTTTAAACTACATTTAGAGAGCTCAAATTTTCACCATCTAGGGGCCCAAAATAATGAAGTTAAATAATATTTAAAATCCGAAATATGACACGCCCACAATCTCAAAAGAATAGAATTTTGAGCTAGAGATTTGAAATTTTTAATATACATATTGTATTTAGGCCCCAAAATGCTCGGGAATTATCATTTTTCAAATCCGCCCACTGACACACCCACAATTTGATTATTTTTATATGTTATCGGGAAGTCAAAGTTTGAGCTATTAAATTGAAATTTATAATATAATCTTAATCGGCTCCTTCTCATGTTTAAACATTATTAAAATCTGCCCACAATTTAAAAACAACCGCTATATGGAACTAGGAACCTGAAATTTGAAATACACTCTGTTCCACGTGTTTACGAACAGGTATTTTCTTGATTGATTAATTTTACGAAAATCTTAATGCAATATGAAAGAAGGCTATATAATGTTTATGTTGTAGAAAAAAATTAAGAATAAGTAGATAAATTAAATTTGTATGATGCTTTTCCGAATAAGGTCAAGTTTTTTTTTTCTTCCACATGTTTACGAACAGTAACTAAATCTGGGTTGGGGTCAAAATTCTGGCGAGGTCAAAATTCTTTTTTCAAATTTTGCTTTACAAATTCCTTTTTTCAAAATTTTGCTTTCAAAATTCTTTCTTTGAAAATTTTGCTTTTCAAAATTCTGCAAATAATAAAAAAAAGGTTTGGAAAATGTTTAAAAGCGCGCGCTTTATATATATAATATAATTTTGTATAACATTCTACCTACCTAATCACTTGTTATAGAAGAAGAGGTAAAAGTAGTTTTTTTATTGGTTTTAAGATTGCTCTCTTGGGTTCGACAAATATTCTGTTAGTATACCCTTGTGAGTGAACGTGTGCTTCTAGAATGAAAATGAATATATCTGTAATTAAATCAAATACAGGAAAAGATAAGTTGTGCGTGGATTATTGTGAAAAATTAAATAAATTTAAAATTAAAATTGGGCATGTGCAAACCGAATAAAAAAATTGCAAAAAAAAACAGAATTAGCAGAATTTATTTGTTTACAATATTTCCTGTCAGAATTTTAAAAAGCAGAATTTTGAAAAGCAGAATTTTGTAAGACAGAATAGAAAAAAACAGAATTTTGAAAAGCAGAATTTCGACCCGCTCCCACTAAATCTACCTGACAGATGCTTAAAAGGTAAGAAAACAACACAATTTTTCTTTGGAATGAATTAATTTGGGTTGTATTAAGATTATAACTATAGTTTTTAATAAAATGTACTATATCAAGATCGCTGCATCACTTCAAGAATCCTGCTATGAAGAGATTTATACAGTTGTTACAAGTAATTTAGTGAAATTTCGGACCAGGTTTGTTTTATGGCTTCAATTATTTCTTCCTGGTTTGAGTATTGCTTTCCTCCTTCATAGGACTTTTTTGAAAGCCATCGCAACACGTTTTCGATGATGTTCAGGTCAGGTGAATATGCCAGCCAGGCCAGTATATCTACATTTTGACTTTGAATCCAAGTTTTGGTTTTTCTTTCGGTATGTATCGGTGCCTTTTGCTATTGGAAAACCCATTGATGTCCACCAAACAATTCGGAAAAATGAGGGAAACCTCATTCCAGTATAGCTTTCTAGGTGAATGCGGTCATTCTTGAGCTTTGAAAATCAAGGTATTTCTCCACCTCCATTGCTGTGTCTTCTATTCGAGGTTATTTCATCCTTAATCAAATCATGGAAATAATAATACATAATTAATAATGTATATCCATCAGGGCGATCCAAATTCAACTATTGAAACATCTGAAAAGACATCGGTATGCCAGTCTCGACTCCACCTGATATGATTTGTTGCAAAATCAAGTCGCTGACTTTTTCTGTGGTTTATATTCCATTTTTTGTGTCTAATATTTTTGGACTACTGTATCATGTAATAAACAGTTAATCTACTAGCTTCAACTGCAATTTCTGCCTTGATTTTACTTAGGGAAAGTCTTGAATTTGAAGCAGCTCTCAGTTTCGCCCGTCGATCCTGACTTGTTTTTGCTCTGATTATTCCTCCTTTCCGATTTTCCCATAGTCATCAGGGTCCTTAAGATAGCTGTAAGCAACAGTGGGTCCCCTTTCAATCCTACCAGTTACAAAACGGATAGATTTACATTCCTCCTTGTAAGCTCGAATTTGGCCTATTTCCCGCTTGGTTAATGAATTTCTTTTACCCATAGTTGTTGTTTCTATGAAATTTTATTTTGAACTAAGGTTCCTGGTACTCTTATTGCCTTTTTATTTGATTTAAAATATGATAACGGTAGATTTAGTTACTATTCGTAAACAGGTGGAACGAAAAAAAAAGGATTACAATTGAATTTACCTGCCTTATACTATTTTTTTTACAACATAAACATAATATAGCCTTCTTTCAAATTGCTTTTGGTTTATCTCATATTATCGAGGGATTTATAAAATTTTGTAAAATTAAGTCGAGAAACTGCCTGTTCGTAAACACATGAAACAGGGTCCTTAATGCTCTTTTAAAATATTTTTAGAATCCGCTTACTGGCACGACCACTATATAAAAAAAACCTTTAGGTGAAGAAATCATTTTAAATGAAAATCCAATTCTTAGCAATGTATGTAGAAAGTAGTTTTGAAAAATTTCGTTATATAAAGTTATCTACACCCACGTTTTTTTACAAAAACTTTTTTTTCAATAAAATCTTTTAAACGTTATATAATTAAATATGTTGAGCACTCATAACATTTCACCCGTGCTAAGACTTGCCACTCCCATTTTATGTGGGATAGGAATAGGAATAGGGCACCCAACAGTTCGACCAAGCAGAAGGCAAAGGGTATAGTGTTTATGGCTTTACCTTGAGCACCTGCATGTGAGGTGTTTGAGTCGATATCCAGAGTTTAAAAAATTGCAACCCGCGAAGCGTGCCACACAAGCACTATTACATATAGCAATCCACATGCTAAAATGTTACCTAAACCTAGATGGCGTCCGCATTCTGAAAAAACACCAATAAAAAATTATGTCAAAATGCATTTGAACCGCGAATTGAGTCCATAATTCAAGTTTATGGAAATTACGAATAAAATCACCTTTTTTGGTTTTGAAAAAAATTTTAAATAATAAAACAGAATCCGCATTTCATATTGGAAAACTCTTTCCAATATCTTAAAATATTTTGTTCGTACTTTTACACATTTTTTTCAAGCTGTAGTTTTTTAGGCGTAAATCTTTCACAAAAAAAAAATCAGAATAATTGGAGAACTACCATAATAGAAAGTGGCCCCAACAATTTTTTGTCGTATGGCACGAGGGCTTTTTTTTTTGGCGGGGTGCGAGATTTTCTACACTGGAGCACTCAGACTCAATACTGGTCCATTGTACTACCAGTTGTTCTTACTGCACAAACTACTAAGCCTACGTTTCCCAATCTACTTAGTGAAATTAGTTCAATCATTTTTATCAGGGCGTTCTTTCAAAGTATTTGTTAATAACTGGTTATCAGTAGATTTCTCAATTGACGCAGGGGTAACCCAGGGTTCGGTTCTTGGGCCAATACTGTGTAATATTTACACGCACGATTTTCCAAAATTAACCAACTGTGAAATGGCCATTTTTGCAGACGACACATGTTTTAATTCATCAGATTCAGTTGGTTTAAACATTGAAACGAAATCGCATGTCTTTTTTTACTAGAAAAAGAAAAGTCTGCTTTTTACCAAGCAGACTAGTAATAAATAATATACAAACGGATTGGAAATCAAGTGCTCAGTATCTTGGGGTTCATCTTGACAAGTCTTTAACATTTAGCCTTCATGTTCAAGAAAAGATCAGAAAGTTAATATCACAATTGAGATGCTGTATTCATTTATAAACAGAAGATCAAAAATGAGTCGAGAAAACAAACGCATAGTTTGTAACATACCTTAATATTGCCTGTAGACCACTAAAAGTTACTATATTTTGATCAGCATTGATAGTAATGTCGATCTAGCCATGTCCGTCCGTCCGTCCGTTCTTCTGTCGGCAAAAATTAGGCCTTTAAACTGGGCCTAGAGATCTGAAATTTTAACCATATACTCCCTAGGGTCCCGAAATAATCAAGTTTACGAATTTTTGAAATCCGCGCACAAACTGAAAAAAACAAATTTTTCGAAAACATTGAATTTTGAGCTAGAAAGCTGACATTTTTTATATATATGATCTATGACTCCTAAAACTGCTCGGGAGATAAAATTTTTAAAATCCGCCCACTGAAACGCCCACAATTAAATAAAACAATTTTTTGGAAAATCCAAAGTTTGAGCTAGGGAGCTGAAATTTATAATATATTATGCGAAATAAATCTATCTATCTATCTTTATGCTCATGTGTGAATGTTTTCAAAATCCGCCTACTGAAACGCCCACAATTTAAAAACTTTTTTGAAAAGTTTCAGCTAAGGAGCGGTTTTTTACGAAAACTTCGTTTTTTTCGATAAAATCCTTTAAATATTATATAAAAAAATATGTAGAGCGTTCTTTACTATTCAACAATACTCAGAATTTTGTCGCGCCCACTTATGAGGGATAGGAATAAGAATAACAAGGGGTATCCAACAGTTCGCCCAAGCGGACTGTAGCCCGTCCCTATGTTTTTTATAGTAATATTTCAAGCAATCTTATTTTATGGATCTCCAGTTTGGGGCAAATATGCAAAAAGCCACATACGTAGATTAAAGATAACCGAAACCAAGCTACTGAAAACGATTTTAAACTTACCTTTGTATTTTTCGACCGAAGAACTGCATGTGATCTCAAACATTGAAAAAATATCAGTAAGACTGAATAAATTATTTGATCGCTACAGCTGGTCTTGCAGCTCCTCTGACAACCCCTTGATTTTAGGTAACTACTTGTTTCACTTTTTTGTTATTATTTATTTATTTATTTATTTGTTTACTATATTTATTATTATTTATTTATTTATCATAATTATTATTATTTATCTATTTATTTATTTTATTTGTTTGTTTATTTACTTATTATTATTAAGATACTTATTTATCTATTTATTTATTTATAATTTAAATTGACTATTATTATTTAAGTTATTCATATTTGTTAAATTATTTATATTTGTCAAATTTTTATATATGTTTCTTTAAATTACTTGTATCTGTTAACTTATTATATTTGTCAATTATATCTATAATTGTTGATCTATTCATATATGTTAATTTAGTAATTTTACTTGTTAATGTACGTGGTATCTGAAATCAAGTTTGCCCACCATCACTTCTCTCATTTCAATGATCCTATTATAAGTTCGTTATGAGGTTTTTTTCCATCAGATGATCCTCAAATTATCAAGTAAATATATACATACGTTTGATATTTGTTATTTACAATTATATAATATTATCAGTACGAGTAGTAAGGTAGTAATAACCACATCTCTGTAAATTGTGCAATAGTAATGTATATCTTTGCTGAAATTAAAAAAAAATGCAAATAGAGGGTGGGCTAAATAAGGCCAACCACCTCCTGCGGAGGCTTATGGCGCAAAGAGTCACCGGGCTTCTCTGTTAAGGGACAGGCCGTCTGATAAGCATCAACACAGAACTGACCTGGCCTTTACGTCTTTTTCTGCTTACCCCCCCCCCCCCCCCCCCTCGACTTTCCTTCCTCATCCCTTCCTACTCTCCGGTAATCATCGAGGAGATGACCCCGCGTAAGTGATTAAACCAACTGATCGCTAACGGCCCCCTCCGATGCCAAGGCAAGGTCGGTTGTATAAGTGCCTTGTCCTGGTACGACGGCTCTGCCAGGATGGACCACCCCTTCCGGTCTTACTCGTGGAAACAAGATCTAAAAAAAAAATATGGATAGAAAAGAAGGAGAAGAACAAAAAGACCAGCAGATGAGGGTGCCAGAGCCTGGCACCTTATCAGAGGACGAATTGCTGGCCTCCAGTCAGGAGACAATCGTCCCATCATCAAGCGGCGAGAGTGCTAAGGCTAGCACCTCGACCGCAAACCATACAACAACCAAACAGACCCAAAACAAAACCAAATCCGCAGTGAAAGCTAATAAGAGCAAGTACCAGATGGCCCCCCATAACTTAGGTAAGATAGCGAAAAATGAGGCTGCCGGAAAGGTCCACGAAAAGGATCAGGCGGATAAGATCAAATACCAGGTAATCGTTGACGAATACAACGAGAGCCTGAAAAACAAAAGCCGGCAGGGAGCGAAGCGTGATAGGTCTCAAGAAGAGATCTCTCACCGCCCAGCCCCTAAAAAACATAAGGTTGCCAAAGGTTCAGCAGCAATAGCCAAGCCAAGCACGTCGGCGGCGGGTGCCGCCCAGAAGCGACCCTTTACCGAGGTGGTTAGGGATCACCTTCGGGTCGCACTAGTGGATGACCTCTCGACAAATGGGAAATCTATAGCCAATGCGTGTGGAAGCATTGAGGCCAAGCTCTCCGAAATGATGATAGACCACATCCAACCAAGGGGAACCCCGACTTTGACTCCGCCGAGGTGGTGAGGGGATATCGGGTAATCAAGTGCGCCGACCAATTCTCCAAGGACTTCCTTAGTGGATGCGTTGCTAAGGTTAGCGACTCCTGGGATGGTTTGAAGCTCAAACTTATCCCAGCTAAGGATATCCCGAGGAGACCTAGGGCCCGCATTTGGTTGCCCAATATGAAGATAGAAGGGGGAATGCTTCTCCAATGTCTTAAACTCCACAACCCGGCGGTTTCAATGGATGACTGGTCAGTCATCAAGGCGGAGGAACCCTACAAAAATACGATGTCCTTACTTCTACTAATAAACAACGAGTGCCTGGGTGCTCTCGAGAAAACAGACCACAAACTTAGGTTTGGCATACGGCATGCCAAGCTCAAAGTCTTCCTTTCCTTGGGTCCTGAGGACGATGCGGACATCGTCGATACCGACAAGTTGTTGGAGGACCTGATGATCGCCGACGAAACCCCTTCAACCACATAATGCCGAAAGTCATACAGATTAACCTGAGGCACTCAAGGTGTGCCTCCGATAATCTAATGGTTTTTCTAAGGGAGAAGAACATTGACATCGGCATTATCCAGGAGCCGTGGGTGAGAGACTCGTCCGTAAAGGGGCTTCAAGACACACAATACGACCTGTTTTACAAACACCAGGCCACAGGTAAGCCTAGAACATGCATACTAGCTAAGAAACATCTAAAAGGTTTTTTATGTCCCAATCTTAGCTCATATGATTTAACAGTGGTTAAACTAGAGTGTGCGAACCAAACAACATACCTGGCTTCAGCATACATGGCTCATGGGAGACCTGCACAGCCAGAGGAGGTGGAGCTGCTCATAGCCTCAACAACACTGAAGGACAACCTACTGATAGGCTGCGACGCCAACGCCAGGCATTCTATATGGGGCAGCTCAGAAGATAATGAAAGAGGTGAGTCACTTTTTGATTTTCTGTTAACCACTAACTTATCAGTCTGTAACAAGGGCACGACCCCAACTTTTGTCTTTCCGAGTACGGAAACATACAGGGGATGGGAAGAGGTACTAGATGTTACATTAAAAACAAACAGTAATAACTTTGAGGTCGACAACTGGAGAGTTTCCAGACCACTCTCAGACCACAGATGGATCCTCTACGACATGAGTCTCGAGGTCGAGACCACAAAACCTTATAGAAACCCCAAAAGAGTTAATTGGACCAAGTTTGGCCAAGTCCTTCGGACAAATCTCAAAAATATACCTGAAACAAACACAGCTGCAATTCAAGAACTTGAGGTACAGGTAAAGACTTTTGAGAAGGCTATGGATGTAGCATACAAAGTCTCGTGCCCAGTTAAACGCAGTAAAAAAACGCTTCCCCCATGGTGGAACGAAGATCTCCCCAGTCTCAGACAGATGACTAGAGCGATTTTCAACATCTGCCACAAACACAATTTTTGGCGGCCTTATAAGGACTGTCTAATTCTATATAAGAAAGCCATAAAGGCATCCAAAAAGGAGGCCTGGATGGAGTACTGTCAGTCGATAGAAACCCTTAAGGACTCCGCTAGGCTAAGCGGAGTCCTTAACTAAGTGTCCAAGGAACACTCCAACCCTTCATTTCTGAAAAGATCAGACGGAGGATGGACAGAATCCCCAGCGGTGACCCTGGAACTTCTTATAAACACTCACTTCCCCGGATGCAGTGATATTAGTACGCAACCCGAGAGGCCTCGGCAAGTACAACCAGCTCCCAACAACAACATCACTTCAATAATTTCCGAGGAAAAGATTTCCTGGGCTATTAACAGCTTCTCCCCAGGGCAAAACCTATCAATACCTTGGTTAGCGTCGATCTTTCGAAGCTGTTTATTGCTAAACCACGTACTATACTCCTGGAGACGCGCCAGGGTGGTGTTTATACCGAAGGTGGGTAAACGCGGGCACGTGTCCTTCTCCTCCTTTATACTCAAAACCCTGGAGCGTGTCCTAGACATCCATATGCGAAGTTCTCTGCCGGAAACATTGCTTTCCAAATCACAGCACGCCTATCTCAAGGGCAGATCCACGGAAACGGCTCTCCATGAGGTAGTGCGAACTATCGAAAAATCCATACACTACAAAGAATACACCCTAGCCTCCTTCTTGGATATAGAGGGAGCCTTCAACAACGTACACACGGAAGCTATTCTTGAATCTGTGGTCGAACTGCGCATAGAGGAATCTATTAGGAAATGGATAGCTTCTATGCTCGGAACAAGAGTTATTCAAGCAACACTAGGCAACAGCCACTTAACCAAATTTGCCCATAGAGGAACGCCACAGGGTGGCGTCATTTCTCCGCTACTATGGGTAATGGTTATAAACAAAATTCTAGTAAAACTAGACAGGGAAAGGGTCAAAGCTGTCGCGTATACGGATGACGTAGTGATACTAGTGTCAGGGAAGATTCCCTCCGTGATAAGTGATACCATGGGGAATGCTCTAGACAAGGTAAGCACCTGGGCTACAAGTTGTGGCCTCGGCGTTAACCCGAGCAAAACCGAACTGATGCTAAACGGTCAAATACTTACACTATCCTCCAGCGCTAAGTATCTGGGTATCGCGCTCGATCCAAAACTTAATTGGAAACATAACATTGAACACAGAGTGAGGAAGGCGTGTATTACCTTCTATGCCTGTAGCAGAACCTTTGGAAAGAAGTGGGGACTTCAACCAAAGATGACCTTGTGGATGTACACAGCAGTAGTACGTCCAATCCTCATCTATGGATCACTTGTATGGTGGCCCGCGTTGAGTAAAGGTTACAACCTCACAAACCTGAAAAGATTGCAAAGAACAGCCAGTGTAGGCACCACTGGTGCACTGAGGGCGACCCCAACGGATGCCCTCACTGTGCTCTTGCACCTTTTGCCTCTCGACCTAGACACAAAAGATACCGCACTATGCAGTGCGGTAAGACTCAGGGAATCGGGGTGCTGGACTGCAAGGCCATACGGCCACAGCAGCATTCTGGACTCGCTACCAGAAGGCATGGTCACGTTTCCAACCGACTACATCACTAATCACACTCGAACTAATCACTAATCACACTCAAACTAAGCTTCAAAAAAGGCTTCCAAGTAAACTTCCCTTCCAGAGCTTGTTGGAAGAGGGACGAAGTAGTAACAGATTTCGACACGGTCATATAAACCGACCGTTCTAAGATGAACTGTGGTGTGGGGGCAGGTGTCTACTCGGAATCATTAAAAATATCAATATCCCTTCGCCTGCCGGATTTTTCCAGCGTTTTCCAGGCGGAACTACTGGCTATCCGAGAGGCCTGCACGCAACTAGGGCGTGACACAGCGTACAAACAAAACATTGCTATCCTCATAGATAGCCAAGCCGCAATTAAAGCTATTGACTCGGCTACCATATCCTCCAAACTGGTGCAGGAGTGCCGCAACGAGCTTGCGCGACTGGGCGAACGTTTCAGTGTTACACTACTCTGGCTTCCAGGGCATAGTAACATGACAGGAAACGAGCGTGCAGATGAGCTGGCCAGGCAACGCTCAGCTCTGGACGGCTTACTCGCTGCAAGGGTTCACATTCCGCTAGGTGCGGTCAAGACACAAATACACTCATACTTCCTGCAGAAAGCCAATCTTCAATGGAGAAGGTTAACTAACTGCATCATATCGAGGAAAATATGGCCTACTTATGACAAAAGAAGAACAGAGGATCTTCTGAACAGAACCCGCCCCGAAGTCTCCAGAATTACGGCGATAATCACCGGGCACTGGCCAATTGGAGACCATGCGGCCAAACTAGGTATCCCATTTAACACCCACTGCCGAAGCTTCGGGAATGTAAATGAAAGAAAAACTCTCTTCCATTTCCTCTGCGAATGTCCGGCACTAGCAAGAGTCAGACTGCGGCACTGAGCCAACCATTCTTCGACGACCTTAGCGCTATATCGAGCAAAGGGATACAAGATCTTATCCGTTTTCTCAATTCCACAGGTTAGATATAGCCAAACATCAAATGCTCTACAACCACTACAACATAGGTCACACGAGTCGTGGTAACAAAAAGGCACAACAAGTGCTAATTGGGTTCAAGTCGAACCGCCACCTCTACCTACCTACCTAAGGCCAACCAATGTTAAACACGAATAACTTTTTTGTTTTCCAATATAATTGTGTTTTTTCTTTTTGCAGGTATAATTGAATTCTTGGAAATTCATAATAAATACAAACAGTATACAACAACGCTTTAAAATTATCGATTTTTTTCTATTGTTGTCAATGTTATGAATCAGCGAAAATGTTGCCAATATTTTATTTCAAGATCAGCTGGTAGGGCTTATTTGGCCCACCTTGTACTTCTTATATGCGCGGGTGGCATTGGTGCGATGGTAGTGTATTCACTAACTGATTGGCAGGTCGAGCGTTTGAATCCCGGCCAGGATCATGATTTTTAATTGAATTCACATAAATAGAGATCTTCCTATGCAATTTAGGCGCCACCCGTGGAGAAAAAAAATACTAAGCACCAAAACTTCTTTCCTATCCACCTAGCACCTAAAATCATGTAATACAATACTTGATTGCTAGGTGCGGCTTACTGTTGAACAAAAAATGCATATACAGAAAAAAGAAAGCCCCTTTCTTTAGCGTAAGCAAATTATAAAAAAGGATAGATACAAATCAAAATTCTTAAATTATCAAAAAAACATAGGGACGGGCTACAGTCCGCTTGGGCGAACTGTTGGATAGATAGATAAGAACGCTCTACATATTTTGATATATAACATTTAAAAGATTTTATCTAAAATAACGAAGCTTTTGTAAGAAAAAACACTCCCTAGCTCAAACTTTGGATTTTCAAAAGGCGGATTTTGAAAATATTTACACATGAGCATAAAGGGCCCCTAGAGAGTATATATTAAAAATTTCAGCTCCCTAGCTCAAACTTTGGATTTTCCAAAAAATTGTTTTATTTAATTGTGGGCGTGTCAGTGGGCGGATTTTGAAAATGTTATCTTCCGAGCAGTTTTAGGAGTCATTGATCATATATAAAAAATTTCAGCTTCCTAGCTCAAAATTCGATTTTTTTTTTTTAGTTTGTGGGCGTGTCTGTGAGCGGATTTCTAAAATTCGTAAACTTGATTATTTCGGGACCCTAGAGAGTATATGGTTAAAATTTCAGCTCTCTAGGCCCAGTTTAAAGGCCTAATTTTTGCCGACGGCCGGACGGACGGACGGACGGACATGGCTAGATCGACATTACTATCGATGCTGATCATAAATATAGTAACTTTTAGGGGTCTACGGGCAATATTAAGGTATGTTACAAATTATGCGTCAAAATTAATATACCCTTAGAAAAGGGTATAAAACTGGCTGCTATATCTGACTTAGGAACACTGATGCAAACTATATCTTAATAATACCTCATTGCTTCCTTATGCATGCTTTTCTCGGTATATCTATCAATGACGCACCTCGTCTTATGTTTTGTGCGGCATGAATTCAATGGCCCTTGCCACTGGTTCTTCTACCCACAAAGTTAACAAAACTTGGAAAAAAATGCTAAAATAAATATCACTGTAAAATCAAACTGAACATATTATATCCGAATAATTAAATATTTATTTTGAAAAAAGTTAAATATTTGTTATATGTAGTAATTTAAATGGAATGCACTAAACTAGACAAAAATTAACTTACATTTTCATTTACCAAATAAAGCTGCAATATATAAAACTAAATTCTTTTAAAGAGGAGAAAGATTCTTAAGACATTTATTGAGATCACAAACAATTTGTTAATTTTTTATTTTTTCAACGTTTGTTCGGTTTCAAAGTTCAATAAACACTTTCTTTATTCTCAATAAAAAATTGCATGGTTAGGATTTTCTCTTGATCGCCTATTATTAACATATCCAAACGATATTCTGCTGGCGGCCACAATAATGGTATATTATCCGAGCTCACAGGAAGATCTTTTACGCACATATATCCCTGCCAAAACGTAGATATCAATTTTTAAAGCCAATATTTTTTTGTTTTTAAGTGAAGGTAAGCTACTTACAAAATATGGACAAGTGTGGTTCATATTGGTGTAGGGCAAATATATTTTTGCCAACTGGTTCATAAAGTGGCTTCCGCTGTTTTTGATAAAAAAATTACAATAGTTCTCCGTGATGTTTAGTAGAAATGGTTTGTACTTGAGATCCGATCTCTTGTATAGTTGAATGTTAATCTAAAAAAGTTACAAAATGTAAATATTTGACGATAATAAAATTAAATATGTAGCAAAGCTTACATTCGCTTTATTCACAATTCGAGTAATGTTACCTCTAATGTTGATCATTTTTACGGTGCGACTGATTGGTCTGGCCCAGCAAGTGACGTTCTGTATTGCTGTTGGATCATGTACAATGCAAGAACCGCGCAGGATGTTCACAGTTCTTTTTGCCTGGAAAACTAATTAAAATTAATAAATTTTTAAAGCTTCGAAATACTCATACTGTTAATACATTGCAAAATGTTGATATAACTAGAGCTACAATGATGCTGATTCTCATATCTGTGCAATCCGTTTAGACGCGTTGCTAGCCTTTTATTTTTTCGATTATTTGAAATAAACCTTTGCAGGGTATTATATTGAATTTGCCAAAGCAATTATATTTAAAAAATTGTTGCCAAATGTGTTTTTAATTACAAAAAAATGAATTAATATATACATACGCGATTCTAATGATATTTTTTTAAATATTTGACAAAGCTACGGGATTGTTATCAGCAGTCAATGTAATTGATATTAGGGCTTGCAGGTGGCAATAGTGCTACACTGAATAAAAACGGTACGTAAAAGCAAGAAAACAGTTCGTTGGGCCAATTGATAATTTATTAATATTCGTCCAATAAACTAGTTTGTTGAGCCAGAGAATATCAGTTTATTAATTTGAGAACTTTTCGTTGATTCGAACAACAGTTGTTGTTGCTTAAATCAGCAAATCGTTGTGTTAAGAAATAATTTGTTTCTTTTATAAAATGAGTTCATTGCGCCAACAAAATATTTATTTAACTCAGTGAACACTTTGTTATATTTAATGAACAAGTTTCTTGATATTATTATTAACCGTTTGTTAATTTTAACGAATTTAATAAACAAGTTTCTACTTTTTGAACACAGGAAATTATTAGTTTTATTTAGACAAAGGGCAGATCAAACCTCAGAAATAAAAAAAAAATATCCGTGACACCGTGTATTCTTTCTTTAATTGAGCCTGGGATCCGTTTTCCAATACAACAAAAATGATGGAAATGATTAATTTAACTTCCTTTCTAATAATTGGACATTATTTGGATATTCTATTAGTGCATGTAAAGTTTTTACTGAATGAAAATAATCAAAAAATTCTTTCCGTTCGATTTGCACTTTTAACTTTATTGCTCATGGCGCACAGTTCATTAATTTTGGTAAAGGTACGAGTTCACTGAACCAACAACCCGTGATTTTACAAACGTGGTTTACTCATATAACGAAAATACGATTTTTTTTTTTAATGTTTGAACAATTTCCTTGGATATACTATCCAAGAGCCGTTCCTAGCAATGAAGAAGTACCCGGCATCAATATCGAAGAATGTAGGAAGGCGGTCAAAGACTCCAAAAAACGATAGGCGGTTGGGCCGGACGAGATCCCGTCTGAGTTCTGGGAAAAGATGGGAGACATCAGGTCCAAATGCCTCATGATTCTCATCTCAAAACCGAAGAGAGGCGATCCAATGCCTAACCACTGGAGGGTTTTGCACAAGGGAAAAGGCGATACGCGAGACTGTGACAATTATCGTTCTATCAAGCTTGTACCAAACACAACGAAGATCGTTGAGCGGGTATTGGATAGCCGAATGCGGAAAATAGTACGGCTTTCTGAGGACTAGTTCGGGTTTGTCGCAGGTGAATCAACCACAGATGCACTCCAAATTGTAAGGATATTTATGGAAAAACATCGTGATTCCTTAAGGGATTTTGTTCTGAGATGTATAAGGGAGTAAGGCGCCAGTAAGAGGCCCCACCTGAAGTCACCGAGGTGTTTTGTTTGCGAAAAAGTGGGTGTACACCAGGGATGCGTTTTAAGTACCTTGTTATTTATTACAGTCCTTGATTATCTGCTCGAAGAAAAAATTAAGGAAAGTTATCCTTTTGCATCAACAAACTAATATGCCTGCTCCATATCAAATAGGCTTATTAAAAAAGCTCTCCAATACACAATTCGATTAGCTTCGAAATTGAATGAACCCTTTTTGAAAATTGAAAATTCCTCGTTTATCCTTCAACCGCATTATAATCAATCAGGATTTATAATAGAGCAACCATGAAAACTCGACACTACCTCGACATTCACTACCTATTCTTACCTTCAACATTAGCCCAGGGTTACCAGTAGGTTACTTTAGTGGCAATTCTCTTTATGATCTGACTCAATTTTATAATGAAAAGGTAGTCCTAATTGTTTAACGTAGTTGCGACTTTCCGAACCATGCCAACCAAATAATCTGTACAATTTTCAGTTTTCTGCCGGTCGATTTCATTTTAATATATTTTTGTTTTTGTATCCATTTTTTAGGGACTAAAAACGGTACCTACTGTACTAGGAAACGCTTATATAAAATTGTGAGGAACACAATTCCTTAATAATTTAAAAACGGCGAATACCACATGCGGACCAGTAGGGTTGCAGTAAAGTGGGAGGCTTTTGGATCCTTTAATTTTGATCATAACTTCGGCGTCAATGACGAAGAAGAAGAATAACTCTCCGTCACGCGCTCTATAAAGGTTCTCCAATCATCAAAATCTATTTTTAAAGAATTTCGATTTGGCGCTTGTTCTAGGACAGAGAATATGTTCAAACACTTCGATTCCAAAGCTCAGTGGAAACGTTTTTGAAATGGTTTATTAGTTCGTATTTTTAGTTTCACCAGGTACCTAACTAGTACCCATTGTGAACTACAGGTCCACTTCTTTTTAGCCACTTTTCATTTTTTGTAGAGGTAACCATGACAACAGACACTGTCTAAAAAAACGAAAACTGCGATATTCATTTTCCGACCCCATTTTGCATGAGAATGCGAACAATTAAACGGAGACATTTCCTTGCCACTAACACAAAAGCTTCATGTAAATCATATATTAGACATCCTTTTCCTTTTACGGGTTCGATTGCAGCTGCGGAGGAGTAAACTAAAAACTAGGGGAATAAAACCGAGCATACGGTGTTGTGTATCAAGGCGATGACGTTGTTGTTACGTTCTGGGGTCGTATCGCAAATAATGTTTCTGATTCAGACGTATCGCAATGTGGGCATTATACCAGAGAATGTCGGTGACGTTGGTTATCCTTTGAAATTACGCCGTTAAAGTAGGCAAGTAGTTCAATCTAATATATTTGCACATAACACAATGTGATATACATAATACGTAATATGTACCTAGGTGTGTGCATTGCGTAATATAAACGTAGTGTAAAACCAGCTTGTGCCAATTATTGTCGTAAGAACATAACCCTTACCTATACTTTGAATAGGAACAGCAGTCACAGTCCCGTTCATGTCCCATGATGCTTTCAGGTTGTTGAGGAGGAATTAAAGGAATTTTATTTATGTCTTCTTTGTGAAAGTAAATGAGGTGAATAAAATTAAAATTTTAATTCATTGACATTTTTCACGTTTTGCTATTGCGAAGTTGTCAGTGTCACGCAATAAGCTAATGAAAAAATATTATCAAATTTAAAAGATAATAACAATGTCATTATTTCTTTGATAAAATACATATTTCGTTGATTAATCTTCGCAAATGCATTTGTTTGCCTAAAAGGACCCAGGTACAAATACATTGGCGATTTATCAAAGTAAACTGGCATTATAAACCCTCCTCCTGAGGGTATAGATATTAGTTTTGGTACATTCTGTACATTTACATTCTTAGTTTTGTAACATATCTACCTTAAAATTGGTCATATACCAATAATAGTATATTGATACTTATATAAAATAATTCTGATTACCATTGAACTTTATGTCTATCTAGTCATTTCCGTCCATCCGCCCGATACCAACTTTGAGGCATGTAATAAAAAACCGTAGAGCTGCAATTTGTAACATTCTACTCTCTAGGTCTATGGGGCCTGAAAAGTATGATTGTAAATGTTTTTCACATCCATCCATTTTTTGTAACCGAAGCCTTTCTTACGGGTTGGAGTCAAAATTCTGGCGAGGTCAAAATTCTTTTTTCAAAATTCTGTTTTACAAAATTCTGCTTTCAAAATTCTGCTTTTCAGAATTCTTTTTTACAAAATTCTGCAAATAATAAAAAAAGGTTTGGAAAATGTTAAAAAGCGCGCGCTTTTAAACAATTTACAAAGCTTTTTTTATTATTTGCAGAATTTTGTAAAACATTCCACCACTCACTTGTTATAGAAGAAGAGGTAAAAGTAGTTTTTTTATTGGTTTTAAGATTGCTCTCTTGGTTTAGACAAATATTCTGTTAGTATACCTTTGTGAGTGAACGTGTGCTTTGTTTAGTTTCTTAATGCTGTTGTTTCTTTTTTTCTTTGGTAATTTCAATTATGAAATAATTTGTTATTTTTGGCTTTTTTTTTGTGTGTTCCTGGTACCCACCTGTGTACCTTCTTTATAAGAAATATATTGTACATATTTTGATGACAAAGTTGAAAAATATTTGTTTTCTTTAAATTCGTAAATTGGAAAAAAAACAGAATTAGCAGAATTTATTTCTTTAAAATATTGCCTGTCAGAATTTTAAAAAACAGAATTTTGAAAAGCAGAACTGTGTAAGACAGAACAGAAAAAAAGCAGAACTTTTGTGTTAAAAGTCAGAATTTTGCAAAGCAGAATTTTGAAAGCAGAATATCGACCCGCTACCCTTTCTTACACTTTACTTTTTTTTCTTTTTTTTTTACTGACTCAAGGTTGTTATAGATCATGGAGGATCCCCTAGAATAAAAAGCGAATCACGGGGAGAGTACGATAAATTTGGCGCGCAAAATGAAAACGGATTCCTGTGAGAGGAATAAAATACAAGAAGTTGGCTATTTCCCCCCGATTAGGCAGTGGACACAATTTTCTAAAAGATGAATTAAAATGAAAAAAAAACACAAATATTTTAAAACAACGGCAGTACAAACAATAAAAAAACTATAATTTTTTTGAGATCCAGAAATCTGTTCTTTTATATTATATTTATATCATGTTATTTCGGTGTGCCATTATTTTCTGAGGTCGAACGTGCGATCACCCCCCCCCCCCCCCCCCCCACCGGCGGACCAGTAGGGTTGCAGTTAAGTGGGAGGTGTATGATCCCATTAATCCTGCTCGTAGCCTCACCGTCATTTAAATACATACTTTTAAACTCAAAAGTTTTAAAAACAAATGTAAAAGTAAACATTGTTTGCTAATTTTTTTCAAAATCATGAAAGTGAGTATGTTCTAATTGGCTTTTTGTTTTTTGCTGCCCCCATACATTTTTTGTAGAACGGATGCTGTTATACGAGTAAAATCTCGTTTTTGAGAAAATTGCTTTTTCATTAGATAAATCATTTTGTGCAGTTTTATGTGGTTTAAGCGGGCCACGCAGATACTGTGAACTCCCATTTTTTTTACAACACAAACTTAATATATCCTTTTTTTATATTGCATTTGGTTTTTCCATCTAATCGAAAGATTTAAGAAAAGTCTTAAAATTTAACCAAAAACTACATTATCGACAGTGTTGAAGTGAGACAATTTATTTGCTTAAAATATTGTCTGTCAGAATTTTGAAAAGCAGAATTTTGAAAAGCAGAATTTCGGCCCGCTCCCGATCTGAAACTGTGATGCCTACCAGTATTTTGAGGAGTTGAGGTTAAACCGGCAAACTAATTTTTATAGTTTAGGTCTAACCATTAAATGTTATCCTCTATTGTTAAAGTACTATAAAAGACTAAATCTTATTTGTACATGATGCTCAATAAATGAAATGAAATGAAAATGAAATGAAACCAAACGGGTGGCTAGTAGGCATGTAGTTGAGTGAAGTTTTATGATAAATTAAATCTTGATCATAGCCTCGCCGTAAAGGAAGAGGTTGGTGATATGGGTGTGCCATTTGTTCCAAATTTTTGAGGAATCACTCTGTCCGTTTTTGGGGTATTGCTCTTAATCTAAAGTACAGTTATTCCAATCTTTTAAAAACCCAAAGTATGTGATTTTCTTACTTTCACTCAAAGTATTTTAAATATCGTAGGACTAGTTTTTGCGAAAAGGGACATTTTTAAATGTTTTAGAAACTTGTATTAAGAAGAAATTAAAAAACGAAAATTGTTTTGCCAAATTTTTGTTGTTCGAGTCATTTTGGAAAAACTGAGTTCTGTCGGCATTTTCCTACTCTCAATCTAAGTTTTCGAAATTGTATCGATTACGTTAGAGCCATTTTTGAGAAAAGTGATGTTTTTTTTTATAAAATCGCTGGAACTGTTTTGAAAAAAAAAACCATTTCAAGAATCAGAGTAGCTATGCAAATTTATTCAAAATGATAACAGTCAATATTTAGTCACTTCCTATCATTAGGAGTTAGTCGATTTAATAAATGAGGGAAGATCATTTGTTAATTACAAAAAGAGTAATTGATCTAGGCGACTAGGAAGTCAAGGAGTGGTACCCCAATAAGGATGTTGTAAAGTAAGGATGACGATTTTCGCAGTCCAATTATTTGATGTCCCTTTGCCAAGCAAGAGCATAACCACTGGTTTATAATTTAGGGAATCCCCAAATTTACTCACAAGCATTTTCTGGTTTAACTTATCAAATGCTTTTGAGAATTCAGTGTAAATGGCATCCAATTATCTGCCGGACTCAAGACTCTCAAGGAAATGCTTGGAACACAGAGCGGAATTGGTGGTAGATGATCTACCATTCACGAAACCATGTTGGAAATCGTTTTTACCGTTCTTAAATGAACTTAACCCCCTGTTACGGGTAGCGAATCGAATGTTCGACTCGAATCGAATCAGTTTTTGTTCGAATCAAATGTCATAGAATAAGATAATTTCAATGTCACACAAATGTATGAATTAGAACAATTTTGTTTGTTGACGACATGCATTTTATTCTTGATAGGTCGACTGGAAAGATTTGAACGTTCGATTCCACGTAATGTATATTGGGGTAAACTAGGTTACAAGAGGAATTCCGTCAGCAACAACACTGCATTAAAGCCCACTGAAGGCATCTTCGCCTGATAACAAAAGTGAGTCAATATCAGTTATCAAATCTTTATCAGAGGATGAGATGTTATAAACAATTGGATTAGGGTCAGCAAAAACCGATTTGAAAACGGTAATGGCTGAATAATCGTAACGTAGGCATTTCATCTGTAGATGAATAATACGGCTTATACTTTTGCTGAAGGGTCTAGGAATACAAATACCGCTCATTTTAACTGGAACGATCACTTAATGTCAAATTTTGGTGTATTCAGGAGTACTTCATTCGTTCCTTGATTTTTTTATTCACTCAGGCCCCAGCTTTTGTGATTTGGTTAAATAAAAACGTAAAAATTGTGATATGCTTGTTTGGCTCTCTTAAAAAGAATAGATCGACCCAATCTTTTGTCTTACAATGTTCCTTATAAATGATTTAACTAATACCTACGTCACAAAAGATTGAGAAATTGAACATAAAATTGACTAGAAAACAAATTTATTTATTTTTCCGTACGGACAACTTCAACAGTCAATTCACAGAATTAATACAAATCGTTCAATGATGTGTTCCTTTCATGTGTTTACTGTTCCACTTTTTACGTATTGCTAGTTCGTAACCAAATTTGATTACGCAATTTTATCTGCTTAGGGACGGATTATGACAGCAACAAAAGAATCTCCTACTCTAGCATTTCAATTTCAAATCAATTCATTTTCTGCAGAAGAAAAGACTCATCGATGATCTTGTCCAATATTGATGGTATTTGTACACCGAACAAATGAAAAAAAACCCCTATCTTTTGCAGAAGATTGATATATTCCTCCAACAAAAATTAATACCTACTCATTCCTTCGTCGCTGCCGTCGCCATGGCTACCGGGTTCGCATTTTATTTGGCAATGAAAATGACGACGCAATTTCCACTACAGATGCGAGCAGTGTAGAGAGTTGAATGGAACTTTTCACTTCATGTAACAGATACACATTCATAGATACACGCACATAGGCCAATGCACGTCTAACGACCTTTCCATCCTTCCTAGGGGTAGCATTTGAAAACATCATAATAATTTATCCCAGTCACTATCAGTGTGGAACCCTTCTCAAACGCATCCCTTTCCGATCAGACAAGAAAACACCAGCACACCAAGCATGCTCGATTCTCTCATGGCAGGGATTATTTTACTTCGAATGGCGTCGTTACGGTCTTGGGCTTTTGCAGTCTCGGCCCGAAATCAAAGTACACAACTTTCACCCTGCATTGTCAGGGTTGCTTTGCTTGTTGGTATCTCAAAGGGAAAGAAACCAACCAGTCTATTGATGGTGGGTTTTGGAAATGGTAAATCTTTTTGTTTTCTTCAATGTTTTGGGGTGATTCACCTTGGCGCAGCACCTTTAAATGATTTTGTTTTTTTTTGTCCGTTTCCTCCCTCGTAAAGCTCTTCTATTTTTTAGTATTCCATCATTGAGCAGGGGTGGCAGTTTTACAGTGGGACTCTTCGGTGTTTGGGTTCATTCACAAAACACGAGGCGAAAGGCCGATGACTTTGGAAGGATTCCTTAATAGAATTTGTGTTGTGTGGAGTTTTCCTTTTTAATTTTGTTGATATTGTTCATTTTTATGTTTTAGATCAACGACTTGGAATTTCAGAGTTTATTACAAATTAAATTATGTTTGTAACTAGTTCTTGAAAGAGATTTGTGGACGATGGTATTATAGGTTTTGTCTTAGATGTTGAAATGTCTTTCGGGCTGATGTACGGTTTCTTACTAAATATTTCTTTCTGAGGGTTGTTTTCGAGATTCCCGTCTAAGATGGAATAAAAGTTCACTGAATATCGATAAACTCTGGATGGATGCAGGGTCAAGGACGTTGGGTGTGGTTGGCATTGGAGACAAACTTTTACTATGTGAGTTATTGGTATCATTCAACTCGCATCATCAGTGTCTGTGGGGGATTGGATATAATCCGAAAGGCATGTGCTTCTGAATAAGTTTTTATTCCATATTCTCTAGGTTCTACAATTTTGACTGATAATTTATCACATGCCTTAATATTAAGACTGTTTGTTTCTTCAAAGTCGTAAGTCAGTTTTTTTTACCCACATCACACAAACATATCTAAAAACTACGAAAATTCCATGTAGTACGCTTTTATAGTACATCATAGTTTGTCGGGCCTGCCGGTTGAATTTTGATACTTTTTTCAAAAAAAAAAAGTATATTTTTTTGGCAGTACCAGAGTATACCCAAAGTTGTGTCATGGGATAACTACAAATAGAAACGGCACTTCAGCTAACATCCGCTAAACGATACGCAGTCATTGCGGCACTGGGTAAAAACTCTTAAATTGGATGCAATAGCCAACTAATTTACACTGGCGATCACAAGGATGAGGCCATACATTTTGTAATCGATTTTCAGTTTTATACCTGTTAGAAATTTTATACCCGGAAACTTTTACTACCTGTGACCAGGTAAATATTTTCCCAACAGCAAGTCATAAAACTAAAGGGTAAATAAGAAATGACCACTGGAATTCACCAAGATCAAACAATGAACTACTTGAAAAGCGTATAAAAAGATGCGAACTAGGATAAGGCCATTGCGAATATTTCGTTGCAGGAATTCACATCAGCGATTTTTTTCAAAATTTTGTTAAGAATATTTAAAAAAGCATTGAAAACAACTGTTTTTATTTAGTTAAACAAAAATGGGTTCCGGAAAGACTTTGACAGCGACAGAAAGAAGAAAAATAGATGCTTTCAAGGAGTTAGGACTCTCAGGCCGAGAAATTGCAAGGAGGCTTAATAGAAGTAAGACCGTTCTAAACAGTTATCTTGCGGATCCACACCACTATGGAAAAAAATCAAAAAGGACGTACGTCAGAAGCAACAACATTTCGAGAAAAGCTGGTTATTCTACGGCTTGCAGCAAACTCTACTCTACCAGTGACTAAAATAAGGGCCAACAGCGGAGTATCAGCCGAAAGATAATACGAAAAAGTGGTTCTATATAGAGAAGAAAACTTAAAAAGAAACCGGTTTTGAGGCAAGTGCACAAGGAGCATCGAATGAATTTTGCAAGTGAACATGTCGCTTGAAGCAGTGAATGGAAACGCGTTGTCTTTTCGGATGAAAAAAAGTTTAACATTGACGGCCCAATGGTTACAACTTTATTATAATGATCTAAGAAAGGACGAGCTTATTTTGGCAAGACTTCACAGCCCTACATCAGGTGTAATGGTGTGGGGAGCTGTTAACCACTATGGCACAATCGAGTTGGAGCTTTTGTCCACAACAACGAACGGAAACAACTACAAATGTTTGCTGGAACGGTCTTTTCCAAAGTGAAAAACATTTTCGGACCCCTGGTTTGGATATTCCAACAAGACAATGCCCCTATCGATACTTCCAGGGTTGTTAGAAGTTGGATTCAATCAGAAGATGTGAAACTTTTGCCATGGCCGCCCTATTCACCGGACTTTAACATAATCGAAAATGTTTGGGCATGGTTAGCTCTTAAAGTGTATGAACGCGGCAGACAATTTGAAGACAAGGACATTTTAATCGAAGCTATTCATGATGACTGACTAATCCCAGAAACAGTGCAATGTCTAGGGGGGGGGGGGGGTATGCGGCCCCGCCTGCAACCCCCTGCTTGGGGTCACTGTTTGATTTGGAGTACTTGCAAGGCCAAATTGTTGCATCAGGTTATTTATATTTTTAAAAAAAGTTCATTAACTATGAAATGAGTACTAAGGGCACCTTCTAAAGCGAATTAACACCATATGGCTTTAGTTCTCATTTAAAAGTGAAATAAGACCATAAGTGGATTATGGCGTTAATTCGCATTTGAAAATGAATTAGCACCATTATGGCGTTAGTTCATATGGCCTTCGTTCACGGCACCTGATTCTATTCCAAACCGTCTTATAGAGGTCATATCGAAAAATGGCGGGCATACTCATTATTAATGTAGAAAAACCTAATGAATAAATGTTTTAAAACCATAAAATGTAAACATTTTATTCATTTTTTCCTTTCTTCCGAAGATTTTGCATGTGGCCTCATCCTAGTCGCGCATCTTTTTATACGCTTTTCAAGTATATAGTTCATTGTTTGATCTTGAGAAATTCCAGCGGTCGTTTCTTATTTACCCTTTAATTTTATGACTTTCTGTTGAGAAAATATGTACCTATTACCAGGTTGTAAAAGTTTCTGGGTATAAAATTTCCAACAGGTATAAAGACTGAAAATCTATTGCAAAATATATGGCCTCATTCTTGTGGTCGCCAGTGTACCAAAAGAAATATCCAATTGCATAATGGTCGATGGGTAATTTATGGTGTTATCCAGGTTGGCTAATTTTTTGTTGTTGTTGCTTTTATTATAAAGACGTTACGCTTCAAGTACTGTCTAGAAGAGGAGTTTTTTTTTGTGTTCAGAAAAATGGCGTTAAAAAAAAAACAGCAATTATATTTGTGATCAATTAGGAGCGAACGTTATGTCGATCTAGCCAATTTTGAGACCCTAAAATTGCAGCTAGAAGGCGAAAATTTAGAAAATATACTCTCAACGGGCCCGAGATGATCAAGTGTAAGTATTTATTTTTAAAATCTCCCCACTGATACGCTCACTATTTACAGAACAGCGTTTTATCGAAAAAGCCAATGGAAATGAAAGTCTTATTCTACGCAAAATATGTCGACGAAGTCATTTTAACAATTCGACCACACAAAGTATTTAGCCACGCCCAACTTTTTTGGGCGTTTTTGGCAAAAAACTATTTTTTTCGATTGAAACGTTTGAAAAACGTAAGAAACAGATATACAGTGCTGACAGTTTACGCTGCCTGGTGGAATTTATGAGAGCGTTTATGTTTTATTGCACTTTGCAGCAAAATGCCGCTCGAATAGTGCATTAAAGTGCAAAAATTATGATTTAAAGGTCCATTTAGCTCGAAATAGCCGTTCAAGAATCAAAGTCTTTTGTTTATTTATTTATTTTTTTCAAACCGCAAAAATCAGCTCGGAAAGTGAAGAGATAATTGAATTCGGCAATAAGTACAGGTTGGGTCAAAAGTGAATTCCTAATTTGAAAAAATCATAACTCTTTTGTTTTTAATTTTTTTTTTTCTTTTTTTAAGGTAACTTGGGAGATTTACTAAAATGAACTACAGCGCTTTAGAGAGGACCAAACTTATTGAATTTTATTTTGAAAATAATCAGTCGATTATTTTAACCTAAAGAGTTTATCGCCGTCATTTTAATGTGCGAAAACCACCCTCTGCGCACATGATTACGGAACTGGTGGCACGATTTCGTCAATAAGGAACTGTAGTTGATTTTCATCGAGCTGGAAGACCTCGCAATGCCCGAATCGAAGAGAATATTTAACGCATTCTTGCAAGTGTTATGGAGAGTCCAGAAACATCGACACGAAGGCGCTCTGGTTAGCTCGGTGTGTCCCGCAGTTCATTGCGAAAAGTTCTAAGAACCGAATTGCAGCTGTTTCCATACAAAATCCAATTTGGGCAAGAATTAAAACCAAAATGTTGTTTACGCAGTTCGAAATAGTTTCAAAAAATTCGGCATTTAATTGGTCTCCACGTTCTCCGGATTTGACTGCACCAGACTTTTTTCTGTGGGGTTATTTGAAGGGTAAAGTGTACGTAAATAAACACACCACTATCTCGCAACTGAAGGAGAACATTCGTGCTGAAATACAGGCGCTGAGCCCTGATGTCCTACGAAGAGTTATGGAAAACGCTCTAGAAAGAGCTCTCTGAGGGCATGGAGCTAGTGCTCATTTGAGGGACATTATATTCCATACTTAGCAGAAAAAAATATCCATAAATCATACTTTGTGACTCTGGACTAAATAATTAATAACGAAATAAAATCTATAAAAGTTATTATCACTTTAAATTAGGAAGTCACTTTTGACCCAGCCTGTACAAATAGTTCCCAAAGTGAAAATTTTTAAAATACATACACCCACATACGTCGGCGTCCTCTATATCGAAGAATTTTTCCTTAAACTCCTTGTGCGATTAAGTTTTTTAAGCTGTCGTGAATGAGACTATAAAATCATAAAATAAGTTTGAGTCTGTTTATTATATGAAAATATTCACACTCTGTTCCCATGGTTTCCAAAAGTTCTGCTGTTGTTGATAAAATTTTTAAAAACAATGAGGCTAAATGCTAAAAAAATCTGTACGGAAGTGTGGAAGTTATTGCAACCAAGTTTTAGTGTGTATAAGTTTTTAAAGCTTGCCAAAATTGAAGCTCAGGTCTAGGCAAGCTTTGACCTGGTTCACTTTTTGAAAATCGAAATGGAATGATTGAGGTTATTGTATGCGATGAAAAGAGAAAACAACTCGTTTTTTTACTTTGTGAACTAAAGTACTTTTTGCCGCATGTATTTATCGCTTAAATCGCTTAAATTTTGTGTTTGGTGCGATTAAATGTGTTAAGTTCCAGAAATGTTGAATATTTGTCAACGAATTGTAAAATGGAATTTGAAAAACTATAATTGGACCATGAGTACTAGCAGAAAGATAGGCTCACGGAGACAAACGACCTGAGTGAAAGATGGGTTTTTGGTGCTCCAAAGCCATCGGTATCGGTTCAAGACTTGACGGGATATTAAAACTGCTCTATTATTATACCAGGAAACCAAACTTCAGCAAGCTCAGTGAAAAGTCTCGAAAAAGCTGAACTTAGAGCACTGAAGCCAAAACAGAAGCCGGGTTTCCAATAGGAGTCAGACAAAAACGACGAGCTCAGAAGCATCCTAATTGGAGGCACAGGTGAAACAAAGTCATCTTCTGTAACAAATCCGAGTTTAAGCTGCATGTTGGAAATGGGCGGATTCTTGAGTGAAAGTGACCAAAGAAAAGGCTGAGTTCTGAATGCCTCTTACGGTTGCTCCCCAAAACTGAAGGTGTGTTGGTCTGGGGATGTTTCTCTGCAGATGAAAAGTGTGAATGGTCTTCTTAGAATCGAAAGTCATTGCATCAGCAGTTTATCTGCGGGTCCTAGCAATAAGTTCGAGCCCTGCGCGACTGAGCTTCCTGGTGACACATCAAGGTTCATCTTTTAACAAGACAACGCTCCTTGCCACAAATCGTAATAATGAACTTAATTTCTTTTAAATGAAAGATTAAACTTAATAACTTATTTAACGGGCTGCCGACCCATGAAAAGTCTATACCTGAGATACCGCAGCTTTCCATCCACTTTCATACCGCGATCCCGGGTACGCTGCTTCCAGTTGTCCAGGTTAATCGATCTGGCATCCGCGAAGGCTTGGTCTTTAAAGCGGAGGTTCGGTCGTTCTTGTCGTATCGAACCTGGGGGCTGCACGACGCGATTTAGCTTTTTGGACTACATCTACATCTTGGTACAGATCATAGAGGTCGCAGTTGTATGTTCTCCCCCATTCGCCCTCCTCGCACACAGGACCAAAAATAAGGTCTCCTCTTACTCGCCTATTATTTCAGCAATCGGCGACATGAAGCAGAACAGACAGTATCAGTGTTTTGTTGAGCTTACTATTTGGCTTCCGATTTAGGAGTTTTGAGCTTAGTTGTTTTGCCAATCCGAAGTAGAAACGGTTTCTTGTTTGTTTGTTCGTTAAAAGCAAGTACTTCGATTTACCCTCCTTGAATTCAAGGCCAACCAATAGTGCCTTCTGTGTTGAAACCTGCCCTGCGCATATCTGCTCCAGAACAGATTTAGAAGTCACATGACAGCGCATCTGCTTGCCGGAATCTGGAGCAGGTTTTGGATATTTCATATGCGGCCTTAATATCGATGAAAAGATGGTGGGGCTCGACTTGAAATTCGACCTGTTGCTCATCGATCGGAAGATGAAAAGAATTAAACAGAGCCTCAAATCATTCTATCGACTTAGTTGTACTGACTGCATTCAGCATTTGGGAGCTCGACAAATGCGCCTTACATTCGTGCCGAAAATTCAATGTCGAACACAAGAGTTATTGCAGGACCTAAAATCTGTCAATATGGAACCTAGAAAACATATTTTACCTGAATTAAGGAAAAACTTGCCTATACGTAAGTCACGATGCATGATAACACTATGAACCAAGTACCTTCCTACTTAACTATTGGTTTCTGCCAATCCGTCCTCACTATTCCGCGAGCAACATTCAAGTTCAAGTAAATCACTGACGGTAACTCTTCTCCCAACATAAAAGTAAACATCAACACATCATAACCAGTCCGAAGCGTTTACCCATCTCATACATAATCTCTGACGTTATGCCCAGCACTAGCCGAGCCGTAGCTAAAGTCATCTCCCGAGAAGCGAACAGGACAAGGGGGGGATCCATCCAATCCAACCACAAAAGATGTAAATATAAACACAAGAAGAAAATTGTGCGTCAACATGCTGAGAATGAATCATAACAAACCCGAATCAAGCCAAAACATAACTTATGCTGGAAGGTAAGTTCTTCGTGTGCCTTTTCCTTCTGACTCAAACCATGTACATGTTGTTACATTGGTCTGGTTAGGAGGCCCCTGGCCTACATAGGCTTCAGGTTTTCACTAAGTAGTTGAACTCTCCATCTCCATCTCGTGCAGTATTTCTGGTTTTCTTTACTGCTTGTATGTGTGGATGAAATGAAAATCCAACTCCTTCTGGTATCAAACGAAAACAGCTGACTGTGAAGCAGCCTACGACTTGCGATTCGGATTCGACTTGAAATGTTGCAGAGACAGCTGGGTCTGCCTAACTAATAATACCATGGCAATGGTGTGCGTTGGTGTGGGAGAATCAATGAAACGGCGAACTGATGGAGGAACACGCTGTTCGAGGATTCTAGTCACTCCATCTCCATACAGAGTGCTTAGCTTAGAGTGATTTTAATATCTGGTCAAGCCGGTTTTTCGTGATGTCGTGCTGTGTGTTGCATCTGCGGTGTACGGATATTTTTGTACCTTTTTCTGCACCAATCCGTACATGAGCACAGCACATGCTGAGCACTAAAGTAAATATCAGCTCTTCAACCTATGTGGAGACAACTAGCAGATAGGTTAATCGTAAGTCTTGCATCGGATAAGGAAAAGTTAAGCAAAAACTGGTTCCACTTGAATTTGAAAACCAAAGCTGGTTTCCTGTGCTGCATTTTGTTTGCTGCTTTGAGAGGAGGCGAATACAATATCAAAACAAACTGTCTCGATGTGTTAGATGCAATGTACATACATATCTACGAGCATGTTTTCATATAGAAATGGTGGTTTGTTTTGGTTAATCGAACATCGCTTAATTGGACTGGGAATAAAACGCAAACCCACTTTGGATTAGTTTTTCTAGAACAATCTCAACATTTACAATGATGGTAAGATTAAATGTGGAAATGATACCTAGGGGTAAAGACAGCTTCTACCGTGTGTAAAGTCGGTGGAAGTCCGTTTCGATGGGCTTTTAATTTTAATATATTATCACTTTCAATATAAGTGTAGATGCAGAAATTATTGCAAACTAGGGGTCGTCCCAAAGTCGAAATTCGACCAATTTATTCTATAAGTTGAAAAAAAAAACAAAGTCGACTGTTATACATATTAATCGGAAAATTAAATTTTTCGACATTGCATTCTCTGATTTCACATGATATAAAATTTTTCCGGCATTTTCAAGTAACTTCAAGCATGTCCAAGTACCTAAATTCAAGTATGTTCAAGCATTATCAAGTAACTTCAGTTTTTAATCATTTTCAAGTAACTTCAAGTATTTTCAAGTAACTTAAAGTAACTCCAAGCATTTTCAAGTAACTTCAAGCATTTTCAAGTAACTTCAAGTATTTTCAAGCATTTTCAAGTAACTTCAAGTATCTTCAAGCATTTTCAAGCACCTTCAAGCATTTTCAAGTAACTTCAAGCATGTCCAAGTAACTTCAAGTATATTCAAGCATTATCAAATGCATAACATGCACAGAAATGTTGTTGTTGGTAACTTCAAGCATTTTCAAGTAACTTCATGATATAAAAATGTTCCGTTCCGATTGGCAGATTATTGCCTCACACAGCAATGTTGTTGTTGTTGTAATTTCATCCAATTCGCTTCATTTTACCTGCTGTAATTCATAATGTGTGTTATATATGTGGATAATTTTTGTATTGTGCACTTCTATGTATTAATTAATAGATAGATAAATGTTCTTAAATTTAAATGTTTTACCCATTTGGGGACAAGAACATGTTCTAGGTAACCCATAAATTGGCAACCTTCTCAACCACTTCGGATTTATTCCTGACCCTTTTTAAGTCAACTTAAATAACGTTTGTCGCGTGAATATAACCTAATCTACCTTTACCAAAAGCTCAGCTTATGTTTAGTGTGATTGAAAGTTCAAAAATAGAAAAAGCGTATTGGTCAAAAAGTGTACCTACAATGAAGAATAGAGGGTACCTTCCACCTAGTTGAGGTTCGAATAAATCAGTCACCTCAAACTGCTATTCTTTAAGTGGAATGTCACTCGAGAATGGGGTTCGATTAGTAACAGGTATATGCACCTCAGGAGCTCCGCTGTGCAGCGAACCAGCAGTAATCTGAGCTTCAGTTATTCCTGCCTCATAAAACTAGCAAGTGGGCAGTGCCCTATCCTCTCTCGAAATCCCTATCGGTGAATACATGTGAAATATAAAATTGACCTTACTTACTCACTTAACGGGCTCCCGAACCGTGAAGAGCCCCTGTCTGAGATACTGCAGCCTTCCATCCTCTGCGATCCCGGGCACGCTGGTTCCATTTGTCAAGACCAAGCGCTCTGACATCCGTGATAGGTTGGTCCTTGAAACGGAGGTTTGGTTTTCTTTGTCGTCTCGAACCTGGGGCTGGGAGTCGATGATCCTCTTCGCTGGAGCATTATTGTCCCTTCGCTCGGTGTGGCCGAGCCAATGTAGTCGAGTTATTTTTGAACTACATCCACATCTTGGTACAGCTTATAGAGTTCGCGGTTATATCTTCTCCTCCATTCTCCCAGCTCGCACACAGGTCCAAATATCCGACGGAGTATTTGTCTTTCGAAAGAACCCAGAATTAGCTCGCCTTTCCCACTTATCGTCCAGCACTCGGTGCTGTAAAGCAGAAGTGAGTTGGGATTTTTGAACCGATTTGTTTCGCGAAACCGAACTAGCAACGGTTTCCTAGGGTAATTCTCCGTCGGATATCCACTAAGGTGTCATTTGTGGAGTTGATATTTACTCCGAGGTAGATGAACTCCCTTACTACGTCGAAGTTATTGCTATCAACAGTGATGTTTTGTCCAAGTCGGTGGACAGATGTTTGTTTGTTGACTGAAAGCAAGAACTTCGTTTTGTACTCGTTGACTTCAAGGCCAACCAATTTTGCCTGTTTTTCAGTCGCCATGAAGGCCTCTAATACGGCACACTGAGATCGGCTGATGATTTCGATATCATCAGCGTATCCCAGTAGTTAACCAACGACCATACCACGTCGAGTTAATCGGTTCTCGTCAGATCACCGCAATTAAACGACGTTGGGCGCGGTTAGTACGTAGATGGGGGACCGTTTGAGAACAACCGCGTGTCGTTGGCCAGTCCCATCTACAGAGTTGAGGTAGATAATACATACGTGGTATCACAATGGACCTAAATTGGTCTAAGTGTGTCGGTTTCTGCCGACAGCCACATAAACCTAACCTAACCTATCCCAGTAGTTGGACGGATCTGTTGAAGATAGTGCCTCCCGTATTGAGAACTGCCCTGCTTACTATCTGATTCAGAACAAGATTTAATAAGTCACATGACCTCCTTGCCGGAATATGGTACAGGTTTGACATAGTTCGGAAAAGCTGTTTCTATACTGCACATTGCAACGCGTGTTTTCCAGCGTCATGCGACACAACTGGATCAGCTTTGCCGGGATCCCGAATTCGGCCATCTCCCAGTATAGCTCCTGGCTATGAATGCTATTACATATATGCGGCTTTAAAGTCTATGAAAAGATGGCGGGTCTTGACTTGAAATTCCTTGGCCCTCCCAGGATTTGCCTTAGTGTGAAGATCTGGTTTATTGTCGATCTGCCGGGACGGAAGCCACACTGGTAGGTACGTGCCGATTAGTGTGTTGCAGAACGGCTTTAGGCGTTCACACTGTTCGTTGAATAGAATTATATATGCGACATTTAGCAGGGATATGCCTCGAAAGTTCTTGCAGGAAAATTGACATAACCTTTCGTTTATTTGCAAAAGCACTGTCCAGAGATGGCTGAAATAAAAATTTTGTAAAGAACAAAAAAATGCAGTTATTACCTAGGTACATCTTCTATGGATTTTGGTACTTTCGTGACTGCTTTTAACACCTAAATTAAATTTGCTCCTTTCACATTATAAAAGATGGCGTCGTCATGCCATGATACTCTAGCTGAGAAGGTGTGCGCGAGCCTCTCATATGATTTCTATGCAAACACCAATATCACACGTTTAAAAGTCGTTGACAGCTGTTTTTTTTTTTAATTTGGGGGCAAATTGAGAGACTCTCGAAGCTGACTATCCCTCCCATATGTGTATTGAGGAATGCGGACGATTTCGGTATCATCAGTGTGTTCGAGACTTTTATGGCGGTTAAGGAATCCGATGACGAATTTCCTTAGGAAACAGCTGCTACTTCGGTTTGGCAAAACAAATGCCTTTCGAACTCCTGGCTCGAAGCACAAAATTATTTAAGTCGTTGGTAGGTGAAACACGATGAAATGTTGTGGATTGTGACTAAGCTTTGACAAATAGAGGCAAGGGTGTTGCTGTTCGCGGCTTGGTTTGGAACTCGACATTTGGTTAACTAAACCGTGCTGAACCCTTTTTTTGATGAACTAGTCTCGTATATTTTGCTCTTGGACTGGTAAAATTTGTAATGTTCTGTTTATAAACGCTTTAAAAGTAGTCTTCTCCGCAATGTGTCTAATAGTTCGTTCGCGCAAGCCGCTCATGTGAAAAGTCCATAAATCTTCCTGTTCTGCTTTATGGCGCGGATTGCTGGACGATAAGTAGGAAAGGTGACTTAATATTGGTTATTTGTCAACTCTATGAGCTGTACCAGGATGTGAAGCGAATGGATACCAGTGGTGAAGCTTCATATTGTTCAAGTCGTTCATGAACGACTAATTTTCACAAGAAGTTATCTCAATTTGTGCGGTCTCTAAACTATGTACAACATATTTATACACTTCTTCCCATTGCTGTAATTTTTCTTATTTCCTATTTGAACATTTCCACACAGAAGTGAACCACCTACCAACCAACCGTAGCTTGTTTTCAACTCTTCTTTCCAACTCGTTCAAACGATTCGGCAACGAAATGATACAATAGAAAGTACAGGCACAAAGAAAAAAGAATTTCACGTGTTGTATGGGCCATTTCGTTCAAGTCGCTTTTGAACGAGGCGAGCTTGGTATGATGTGTGGAACGAATAAAGAAACAAGACAAAACATATAGTACGTTTACATGACCGAATCGAAAAATCGAATTGAAGCTGAATTGGTTTTCAAGGCGGGTTTTCGCTCTCACCGAATTGAGAGATTGAATTTAAGTAGTATTCAGTTCCACACCTCCTACTAAATACGTATTTTGGATAGCCTTGTGTTAGTGGCGACAAAAATCCCAGTCAAGTGAACATATAACAAAGGAAAAGGAAGAAGGCACGCACACACACTCACTCGATCTCCCGATCTTTCAATTTGCGTTTACGTGCTGATTTTCAATCCAATCGCAGAAAATTTTGTGATCGGATTGAGTGAATCCCTCAATCTTTCAATCTGCGTTTACATGGAATTCAATTCGGATTCAATCCGGGTTGAATCTCTCATGTAAACGGGATAATAGATCGAGCGCTGTAACAACCATTTCGTTTAAATGATCTGATCTTGTGTATGTAATCGTGCAAACGATTCTGCAACGAACTGATGCAACTGCAAGTTAGGAACGCAGAAGAAAAACAAATCCTGTTTTGTATCGCACATTTCGTTCAAATCGGTTTTGAACGAGAAGGCTTTTTTTTTAATAATGAGTAGGGACACTCTCGACGTTTTCTTTATCAGTTCTTATCACCAAGTACGTCTGTGTCACAGAATTTAAGTAATATAATGAAGGTACCTACTTATCAATTGCTTGTTTATTAAAACGTAATTTTTTTTTAAGTGATGAAGAATTGTTTTTTTTTATAATTAAAATCTAAATGTAAAAACACATTTTGTTCCTTTAGTCTGAAAAATTCAAACTGTTAAATAAACTCGCTTAAAACGATGTAAACGTTATTTTTTTATTTAATTTCAAAATTTCTTTTTACTGGTAGCAATTCAAACTTCACTGAACGACTACACATTTTTGGCACGCGTCGCTACTGATGGATACTAATGCTCCAACCAAGAGGACCTTGGACTCTCAGCCCCCAGGTTCGAGTCGAGAAAGCAAGGAAAACCTCCGTAAAATACCAAGGCCATTATCGGGAATGCGTGTTGGCTCATCAACAAGCTGAGTAACATTGGCAAACGGTTCCACCTGTCTTCTTGCCACATCAGTTCAGTTTGGATACTGTAACCAATGGGATAAATGGATGTTTAAATCGCCCGGAATAATTATTTCAACCTGGCTATTTAATCGTCGTTACGGGCACGGTAAAGACAGCATACAAATTTGCCGGAGCCTTGCAAAACAAGCTTTTACCACATAATTTTGAGAGTTGCTGGCGTTTGCGGAATACATATATTTATGGTAACCTACTTATTAAGTTCCAGTTGACACGGAAGAATGAACCCCGGTTTCAAAGTCCAATCTATAGGGGCTAGCAGAGCGCGTGGTCTGGACAACTGGGGATCGAATACTGCAGTGTATCAGGCCGCTTCATTTCACGGTAAGTAAGTAAAAAGCATGCAAGATTTGTATCAATGCACCCCTTGGCCCACTTACCTCAGTCCCGAAATAGATGAATTGTTTAGGTTCTGATAGACATAGTCTTAAAAATGCTCCTGGTTCCATTTAAGCATCCAGTGCCCTTCTACCCCACCAACAACATTGTAAATTCCAGTCACTGCTGCAAGAGAACATCCCCAATCTACCAATCAAAAGCAATAACACAGCCCATCGTTTGAATAGGAAACACTAATTACAGCAATAAATTACGAAACTCCTCCATTCATCAATTTGGAATATCATATCCGCCTCGGACTGCAGACCATTCATTTACTCAATCCACCACACCGCTCCCTCGACGCAGCTCTTTAGTCCAAGTACCATTTATAATAGCCTCCTACCTTCCCATTCGCACGTTGATCAATGTGCCCTCTTTACGATCGGTTTCGACTTCATGTATTTGCGCTCCAATAAAATGCAATTTACCCTTCAGGTGCTCGCGGCCAAAACTAGGCTGTTGACTTTTAAATTCATTTTTATTAATTATTAGCTTATATCAACTTATATACTAGACAAAAATGAGTAAATCTAACTTAAAATTAACAGGTAACTTATTCTAGATTATTGATCCTTATGCGGACGCCCTAAACTTAACTCTATCTTATAATTATTGCCTTTCGGCCTAAAAACTATTTTACGAACTAATCTTACATATTATGTTTTCATCGAGAAAATTTTTAAGAAAACTCGGCATCTTTATCAAATCAAAACTAGGCTGTCTTCGTCCAAAACTGAACTAGTTCTGCAAACTGCAAGTGAACTAGAAAACCGTTGATGCATTTACCTCAATTATCTGTTATTTTCCTCACATCTATTTCCATCAGAGCGGACTGCGAGCCGAGCCGAGATGCCACATGAATCGTGAGTGTCCATTCCCAGGCCTGCTGAGGTGAATGACTGATTTGTCCTTCTTTCAAGAATATTATGAAAAGGAAGACGAAGACGATGAAAATGAGAAACAAAAAAAACATCAGTCGCCCAGTTAACTGTAAAAAGAGCCTTAAATACACCAGAAAACGGATTTTAATTTATTCTGACAGCTTCGACGAATCTCCACCAACAGGCGGCACATAGCGCTCCGGCTCCACTCGATGGCTCCACTCTGTTGGCCGTTGGTAACATCCACTTGACAGAGCATTTTAGCAACAAATTATGATGAAACGAATCTCTTAGTCATCCCCTTCTTCTACGTACTCTGGCCACATCCTGTGTTCTCCTTTAACCAATTTCTCGTGTCCATCCGCAGCCAGATATCGGAGCCTAATTCCTCCTCTTAACACACAGCAGAGTAATTTAACACCCTGCCGCTCGGTGGAACCTGTCAACTTGAAGGGCTTATATTTACAGTATGCCCGGTCAGTCAGTCGGCCGGTTGTATTCAGTGTAATCCTTGCAATGACGACGGACATGGACAGGACGGGACCTACGCAACATATGTGCACATGTGACCGGTTATCTTGTTTGCATTTTGGTCACTGCTCCCATTTCAGTGTGTCATGTCATGGTGCGGGTTCTGACTTTCTGATGCTCTGACGCCCCTTCAGTCTCGTCCGATGTAATAATTAATAATGACAATTTGGACATTTTTATTTTGTAAACATGAATTCGGATTGGGTGTGTGCGCGCACAATGGACGGAAATTATGTTTCCTTCTGTCGCGGGGTGCTGTCTTCTCATTGGAATCGTTTTTGTGCCATGATCGCTGGCGGACAACAATGATACTGTGCGGGGAGAACCGTTTTAGATTATGACATGGGTGCGAGTGCATTCAGGTAGAGATATGTACTTGTAGTCGTAATCGTAAATTTACGAGTAAATATGCGAAATGCAGGAGCAAAAGGGCACTTTTTTTTACAGAAGTAGGTATATTATTATAGTGCCACCCTTCATTTCCCTGGGCAGTAAATTAGAAATTTTATGGAGCAGGATAGTCGAAGTTGGAAAGGCACAGTGCGGGTCAATGGGAAAGATTGATGCAAACGCAATTTAAACTGGAGTGGGAGTTTATGTGGTCAATTATTGTGACTTGCGATGCAAGAACAAACAATTTATTTATTCATTGATTCGCTGTTAAATGAAAGCAGCAAATACATTCATTATGTACATACAGTAGACGTCCAGTATAATGAATGCTATAATGAGCTCGTTCGCTAAAACGAAAGAGATTGTTATATAGGTATCGTAAGATGTTTTGTAGTATTTTCACAATATTAATCGAAAAATGAGTGTGTAGGTATTTAACATCTGCATAAAATTAAATTTAACACATCATGAGAAAAACAAAATTGCTGACATAACTTTGCTAAACTGCACGTTGAGATTTCAAGTGTTCTGCTTTTTCTTGAAGCCGTCTCAAATATGTCAGACGTTTCAACATTGACCTGTTTTGTCCATGTTACAACACTGGCTTAGGAACCTACTGCTTTAGCATGCTTAAATGCAGCTTAAAAAATATTGTTTTCATCGCTTTCATCGCGCAGGTAATTTTCATTGATGTACGCTGCTTTGACAAAATTTATATATTTTGTCGCAATAATGAAAGTGGAATTGCATCCTCTTCGTCACAGTCTCCAGAGGTTCATATTAAAATGCTTCTTCAACATTTACAAAGCATTCGACTTTATCATAGATTATGCTTGGTCCAGAAGAGAAACGCATAACGCAATCTGGGAAGCATTTGTGGTATTAGAGTTTTGTAAGACGGATGGCGTTCTGGCCCATCGGTTTTTACGTTCCGATTAACGGTGTAACGTTGGGCGGCATAAACATTTCTCAAATTCACCCACCTTCCGTCTCTTTGGCAAGCTCCTCTGCCGAGTTCAGGAGCAAGAGTTTTTTTTTTGTAAATTGTTAGCACTTAAATACCTATCCACCCAAACAACTATTTTAAAAATTTTCAAGATTTTTAAGAAAAAAGGGTAAAATACATTCGTAGCTGTGGCACAAAGTTATCAACGGACCATATTTTTAAAATTCTGGTCGTCATGAAAGCTGACTTGGAAAAATAGTAGTCTACGGGTAAGTATTTTTGTTAAGAAAAGAACGCGGCTTTCAAGATTTTCGAAATAACCTAACCATAGGCTTAGTTTCAGCAGTTTAAATGCGTTTGCGCAAGTTGATAACATTAAGAGTTTTTGTGATGTTTTCCGACCTGGGACTGTTGCTTCACGATCTGTTAACAACTTCCAGAGAAGCTCAGTCTCATCGGCAATAAAAATCATATCCATTGTGAACCTACTGCTTTTGATGACTTCTAACGATCCTTTCTGAACGGCCCAACTTAATCAACTTGCGATGATAATTTTTCTCCGGACTCATTGAAAATTCGCGCTCCCAGCCGTTTCTCAAACTCTGTAAACCACCCATCACTCCGTTGGGTCAACCACCCTACATAAAAAAAATACTGAGAATAACAAATATTGCATGAAACAAGAATAGACGTGAAAAATGTAAAAAGTTTGTGCGAACGTTCACTATTTGGAGATGCCAATGCAATTTTAACAAGCGTTTGTTATATCGAAAATTTGTTTTATCGGCATTCGTTATACTGGATGTCCACTGTATAAATATAAGAATTATGAAAGACTGGGAATGATACATAATAATAAGTATTTCCAGTCCTACCTATTTATTTGAACTCAAATAAAGTTCTTCAATATAGGTAGGTAGGTATTGAAATTTATAAAAATGATCAAGGTGCCTACAAATGATTTAGGTGGCTTAAAATTAAGCTGGCTATGTAACCACTGAAAAGGTTATAAAAATCTGGAAAGATCCATTCCCTCTGGCAAGGCCAAAAGAAGAATGATGCACATACATTTATTGTACATGGGAAACTAGCAGCCTCTTAAGCAGCCCATGGTCATATAAGCATCTTAAAGGCGCACACCAGTACGGACTACCTGGTCCCATTAGCTGACTTCATGAGGAAATATAAGACTGAACTGGCCGGGGAGGAGTTCCAGATTCATAATAAATCCGCCTTAGAAATATGTACAGATCTGTCAAAGATTGCAGACAGCACGGGAGCAGGTATCTTCTCATTGATTCCCTAGGGCTTTCAGACTACTGCAGCATGCATACTGCTGCAATGGAACAGAGCGACTCTGCTACAGCACACTTAGGTCCTTGTGGTCCCGTTGTGATGCCCTACAATGGTAGTGTTGAATTCGCTGTTCCTAGATTGGTACTACATCCATCGTCTTCTTTTCCCTATTCCACGTTGTTTAGCCTTCTTGGTGTCCTTATGAACCTAAGCCCTCATCACGTAAGGCTGACGAAATCGTTTTCGTAATCGACTTCCATAGCAATGATTCATGTAACACTCGCGTCTGAATGATATCGTTACGACGATTCAATATTTAATTCACATAACTCACGAAACGTCAAAACACTGCCGTCGAGACGATAGCAATTGCGCTATAGCTAATTATGTATCGCCTAGCATCGCTTTATATATTTAGCACCCCATTAAAGCATTTTAATGGTTTTTAAAAACAATCGGCTTTAGATCTTTTCCTTTATATGCTGAATGTTGTCAGTGCAATTTATTATAAAAAAGAAACTCTGTTTCATTGCTTTTCTAATTATTGCGATCTAGAAACGTCAAACAAATATATGTATTTGCTGATGTCGTCATCGACCAAACTAAGGCATTAAAACAGGTTCGGGCGTCAACGAAATTGACCACCCCGAAAACATCACTGGGCAATTGCCCACCAACACCGCCTCCTCCTGACAGACATTTTTATGGCGGTGGGGATGAACTATACAAAAAAAAGTGTCTGCGAGAATCAAATGGTACAATCTGGACAAAGAGAAACGCGGAGCATTTATTGCAAATATGCAAGTTTATCTCCATCACATTATCAACGAAGTTGCGGATCCAGAGTGCAGAAAATAAGATATGTGGAAGTCCCTACAACGACCTTGCTTGATAAGGGGCTTCAAAAGGACACTATCAACAGGGCAAAGAAACATGGTGGTGGACAGATGAAGCTAAAGCAGTGATTAGTGACAAGAAAGCGGCATTCAAAGCTTGGTCAAAGTGCTCCACTAATAATGGAGATGAAAAAGCTCGCCTCGAATTGGAATACAGACTTTGCAAGAGGCTCGCGAAAAGAACGTGCGCTCGAATTCGAGCAAAGTGTGTTTAAGCTATGGGGAGTTAAAAGAAATTTCTTCTTCGGCTGCTGATAGAAACCAGGCTATCCACGAACTGCGACAAACTTGAACAGGGGCCCAGCAATTTTCAAAATAGCCGCTCAGAGAAGGAAAAATGCCAAGGAAATCCGTTTGCCAAAGTTCATCGTGCTCAAGGGCTGTTTCTTGTGGATGACGAAAAAATGGGGAAAATAATACGGCTATCTGAAGACCAGTGCAGGTCGCAATGTTGCGATGGTAGTGTATTCACTAAGTGATTGGCAGGTCATGCGCTCGAATCCCGACAAGGGCCATGATTTTTATAAATTGAATACACACAACAAAAACAGATCTCCCTAAAGCAATTTTAGGCGCCACCTGTGGAGAAAAAAATCCCATCGCACCAAACTTCTTTCCAATCCTTCTATTATTTCATACAGTAAGTAGCACCCAAAAATAGGCAATGAGTCATTTGCTGGGAGCTACTTACAGCAACAAACAAAATACCTGCGCTTTTCAGGTTTCCACTATAAGAATAATATATATATATATAATAACTAATACAGAAAAAATAAATCCCTTTAGCGCACGCAAATTATAAAAAATAATAAAAAAAAGTGCGGGTTTGTCTAATCCGAAGAAAGCAGAATACTTGTACTGCACGTTCTCTGATCCACTCCGACCTATTCCGGACATTGATATGAATGGAGGAGTGATTCCCAAAAGCGGAAAGCTCAAATACAAATCTGGGATCTATGATCAATAGCAAAGCTGCTGTGATGTCGACATAAGCTTCGCGTAAGCGTAGAATGGATGAAGTGGCGTGAAAATTCAGCCATCTTCTTGGATCGAAAAATGTCTCCTAAGCGCCCTGCGCTCACTAACAATGTTGGAATGCGTACCAAAAATATGAAGGCAAATTAAAGGCAGCTAAGATGAGGATGAGCCGCATGACAGCAGAAGTAACAAAGATTGATCGAATAAGAAGCTACAAGATCCGAGGAATCCTTCACGTCAAAGAACCTATCTTGAAGAAAATGGAGCGCGACTGGCTCAGTTGGTACCTACTGTCATATTCAAAGGAGAGATCCTATAAACCCTGTCAAAAGGGAAATATCAATTGACGTTCCAATAATTGAAACACCAAGGAGAGGCAGGCCTAAAAACTCCTGGATCACACAAATGCAGCAACACTAGCATCGAAATGGTCTCAGCGACAAAGTGATTTAAAATCGGGAGGCCCGCAATTATTTTCTGAGGTCGAACCGGCGAACCCAATAAAGTGGGAGCGTTATGATCCCATTAATCCTGACCAAAGACATAATCTAGGTACAATATGTATGTTCTATTTTGTCAACATTTCCCGCAGACGAACATCTCCTGTGGCCGGACAAACGCACTGGAACTGTGGGTGTCTGCCGACGGGAGCTTTGGCTGTACATAGGGTAAAGGCACTAGTATCCGGACAGTTAACATATTTGTTAACTTTGACTTCCAGTTGTTTTCTTACTATTGAAGTTTTCGCAAAAAGTTTTAATGTTTGTAAAAGTAGCGATATTTTTAAATAATAAAACATTTACATTTTTTTCAAATATTGCATTATGATTATTTATAAAAAATAAATTCGATAAATTCGAACTTCGATTTGCACTAGAATCCGGACAACAGAACTTAGTTTCCGGACACTTTGATTTTAGTATCCGGACACGAACGTTTTGTATGAAGTTTTACTCCTTTTTTGCCTTTATAAAATAAAACACCGTAGATTTCCTAAATCCGTTTTATATGGTAGCCACCATATCCTTATTTTTAATGATTGCATCATTCAAAAGGGGACAGAAGTTTCTTTTTTGGTAAAGTGTGTCCCAAATTTGTTGATTGCCAATCACGTTTTGTTTTTTTTTCAATCGGATTTCAGGGGCTTAAAAACGCTAACGTCGAACGGCTGCATGATGTGGGTGGTATTCGGTGGAAACGCATACAACATAATTTCGTTACTGTTGCAAAACTCTTTGAGTTCCAGGGGTAAATGCGACTTGTGCCCATCGACAAACAATACTACAGGCCGTTCCACCTTATTAGTCAGTAACCGCTTGTGAACACAGTTAGTTACCATAGGTTCAAAAAACTTTCCGTCTGCTTAAAAAACGATTAGCACCGTTACCTCCTCTTTCTCTTTCCCAGCAGCAATTTGATAAATGTTTTTGTATCCTTTGGGGGCTATAACTTTGCCAGTTTTTGGGCAGATCCAAAAGCTGCTTTCGTCACCATTTAAAATTCGTTTCGGGTCATTCATGATGTGCTCCTGACCAATGCCCTTTAAGTAGTCATCAAGTTCCTTAAGCCATTTTATTATGGTCTCCTGGGTGACTACAGCCCTATCCTTGCTGATGCTTTTGAAGGGTTCCGCTTCATGAAAGCTCGCACTCATGTTTTTCCAAGGCGATCGTTTTTAAACGGTGTAATTCGGTTCGAATATTTTATGTTTTTTGAACAGTATTTAACAAATCGTCCATTTTAATGGGAAATCCACACATGCACAGATCGGCACACCACTGAGCAATCTGTTCCTCCTCTTCAGATGTCAAATAAGGATCTGGGCCCATTTTCGTTGCTTTTTCACCGATTAAGCTTTTGCCCTTTAATCGGGTATACAATGTTGAACGACATAAACCATATTTATTAGCACTTTTCGAATACTTAGTTGATTTGACCTTATATCTTCTAAGGCCTTAGCTGTGTTATCTGCATCTATTCTTTTAAAAAATTATAAAAAAATGCCCAAGTAGGATATTTGAACTAAAAGCCGAAAACTACATTACAAAATAAAGTTGTCCGGAAACTGAAACTAATTTTTAGTATCCGGACAGACATATTCGCACTTAGTAAACGCTGTCCGAATATTGAAAATCTGCGAGAAAATCACCATTCTCATTCTTTAAATCATAGAGAACTTACATAGGTATCGTTTAGGAGCATTAAAAAGGGAATTTGTTTATTGCCTCACATTTTCAGTATCCGGACAGTCTGTCTGGATACTGAAAACGCTTTCCAATTTTAGTTTTTTCTATCTTTTTTTTTTATTATGGAAGCGGATTGTATTCGAAGGAAAACAAAGTACTTTCCAAAAGAATTCGTTAAACAATACTCTTTAAATTACTTACTTCTTTCGTGTGCTCGCACTATTTTTTTTGGCATGCAAAAAGACAACACAACCGCATACTCGGATCAAAGCCACTGAGCTGGAGCGTATCTCTTGCACTATGTATGTATGTAGTTAATTAATTCGAAATTTAGCATGGATTTGTGTGACACCTAATAGATTCTATTTTTGTTAAAATCTGTGAGTATTTATGTCTGATGCAGGTACCTGTTTTTATAAAGTAAATCACATACTGTCCGGATACTAGTGCATCTACCCTACAACTAGAAGCAAAAACGGCAAGAAATGACCGACTACTTACTGGTTGAAGGCTGACTGCTGAGTGGTTTACCCTATGCCCGAAATTGTGTTTTAAAACTAAACCCTCACAAATAAATAATATAAATTTTAATGAAATTGCATGTGGTTCTTAAAATCAAAGTCCCAACACTGACTTAAGCAAACACTATTTATTACAGAAAGAAATGGGTTTCAGTGGCCGGCCACCAGTACCGTTACCCTACCTAGGATTTCAAGAACAAACAAAGTAATTTTTAACCCACGAATCAGTAAACACACGTAGGTGCGTAATATCACTTTGATTCCGTCTATGATGACGATTTGCTTTATGGTTTCTAAATAACAATACCTCTTCCTGCAATTTTCCGAAATGAAGACATCTGATCTATTTAAAGCGACAGATTGTATCTTCTTGTAAGATGGGAAAAACCCGCACCTATTATTGTATTTGTATATACTCGTATGTACATAATATCATTCCCATTGTTGTTTGTTCCTAACCCATAGAATCACTGATAATGTTCAAAAAACAAATACCGCACAAAACAGTTTATTCCGAAAACTAAAACTTAAACACATCCACTTCCCCGAACTGTGTAGGTGCTCAAGTACCTACTTACGCTGAATTTCCCACAATCGTTAAGATAATGCCAAAAACTAAAAAAAAGAGAGAAAACATCGCCAAGCAGATGTACAATGTACCTACATATCTACCAAAAACGGCCCCACATAACAAAAAAAATATCATCATCGAGGCCGACCAACAGCGAGAGCGAGGCGATACCTACATATTTACTCAACTTCCGCTACATCACACATCTGTGACTTGATCAAAAAAATAAATAAATGGCATTTGGCCAAAAATTGAATCATAATTTGAAATCTTCTTGAAATTTTGAAAGTCACCTGTTTTATGCAAAGTTTTAACCAAATAAACCACTAACCAGTGTTCAATCAATTACGGGATCTGTGCGGGGATGTGTCACTTCGACTAGGTAGTTTTTCGAGAGTTTGGTGCATGTAAAAGCTGTCACTACGATGACCCCATAAGCCATTCACCTGCAATCGCTAATTGATTGAACAAGTTCCTATGAATAATCGTACATACATATCCTATCTGCTGTCGGTACTCGGCGAGTAAAAACAAATTCACAGACACCCACCGAACCGGGATTGAGATCGGAGATGCTTTTTTAGACGTGCCTACGTAAATTCCGTTAAAATCGATAATATTCTGTTCACCACACCGCAACACAACCCGCCACGAGAAGTTCTTATAAATGACATTGACATTGGGCGAAGTTTTTGCACCGTGAATTCCATATCTGTATCTGTATCTTCATGAGTGATCAGCTAATATGGATGTATCTATGGAAGTATGTACACTACAGGTAAGGTACCTATTCCAATCGAAACTGCGTATCGATCGATGACTTTTATTGGGGGACATTCAACCCGACGATCATGGAAACAGAGTAAACAAACGGTTTTCTGTGTGCGTTAGACCTTGCTTTTTTCCGTCTCAATTGTTTACTTTTTTTTGTTTAAACGTGGTCATATTTAGTAAGTATTTACGTTTGTTGTTTAAATTTTAAATAAATAAAAATTGTCAAATCGCATATTTCAATCTTCATTTGACTGCCATGCGACCGATGGCGATTGATGAATTTACTTGTGAATAATTAATCTTTTCCGCAAATAACTTTTGTTTATATCGAAAAGATACTTAAAAACAAATTTGGAATTCGCAGCTCATACAGGGTCGAGGAGGGCAGGGGCCTAGTTCAGGGTTCTCCAAACTATGTGTCACTACGTGTTTGCGATGTTACAAAATGGCACCAGGAATATTTTTATTCCTCGCCTCATAGCAAATGAACACTTTTTTAAAGTTTATAGAAAATACAAAAAATGCGTCAAGTCAAAATAATAGAAGAAGAAGCTTATAATTTATGAGTCATTGATTTTAATGAGTCAGTTGAGATTTTGCATTTAGATTTTTCATTAGTAATAGGACATAAAGTGGCACTTGAATTGGATTCGGTGCCACATTTTGGACTGTGAAAATAATTTCGGACCGTCGATGGTAATGTCGATCTAGCCGTCCGTCCATCCGTCCATCGGTCCGTTCTTCGGCAGATATCAGGCCCTCAAACTGGAGCTAGAAAGCTGAAATTTTAACCATATATTCTCTAGAGGCCCGAAATAATCGAGTTTAAGAATTTTTTAAAATCAGCCTACAGACCTGAACACAATGTCCAAAAAAACAAACTTATAGAGAAAATCGAATTTTGAGCAAAATACTGAAATATTTTATATATGTATATGGTCCTTACGGGACCAAAATGCTTGGAAGTTAAACATTTTTAAAATCCACCCACAATATTCAAACTTTATTTTATGGAAAAGTGAAAGTTTGAGCTAGGAAGGATTACATTTAAATGTGTAATATATACTCTCTAGAGGCTCTTTATGCTCCTGTTAAAAGATTTTTCAAATCCGTCCACTGACATGCCCACAATTTAATAAAACCGTTTTTTTCGAAAAATCAAAATTTCAGCTACGAAGCTGAAATGTGGAATATTATACTCTCTAGAGGCCCTTAATGTTCATTAACCAAGGAGCAAGAAGATAAAAGGTTATATTTTAACAGGATCAATTGTTTTTTTTTTGATTTGTTTTTTCCGACCACTATTTTGTTGATACTTTAGTTTACCTTTTTTTCCGGCTTAATGGTCTTTTTTATTCTGATGCAATTAAAACACTTTAATCCATCCTTGCACCCTACGTTTCATCGGTTTTTTGCCAACTTCCTCTGGGGTTTTTGTTTTCTTTTATTTAAACATTATTTTACATATTTAATTTAATATGATATTGTAACAGCACAAAACACAATTTCAATAAATAAGTAAAAATAAACACATCTATCTTAAGCAGCCTGAGAACTATGATAAAAACCGGAAAGGAGGAATAATCAGAGCCTTTCGTTATTTTATAGTTGCATTCCACCCATTTCAACCGCAATACCCGCCATGCATTGAATGCTCATCAGTTCACCCTCAAGCGTGTATTCGGACGTAGAGTGAAGTTCGAAGAATCTTTCCTCAGCCGTACAACACGAATGTGGAATACTCCACGCTCCATTTTTCCTTCGCCTTATAACCTACAAACATTTAAAACCAACGTGCATCGGCATCTCTCCTTTTCTTCTAATCCTAATTTCCTTAACGCCCGCACTGTGTAGCCAATACATGATAAGGGTACTAAAAAATCCCTTTAGTGCGTGTACATTATAAAAAAAAACAACAAGTCAGGATTGACGGGCCATACTGAGAGCTGCTTCAAAACCTAGGAAGAAACTGAAGTTGAATCTAGTAGATCAACTGGTTATCGCGTTATACAGCAGTCCAACCATATTCGAACGCGAAAAAATGAAAAATATACCACGACTGAACGCAGCAGCAAAAGTCAGCGACTTGATTTTGCAATAATGCACATCAGGTGGAGTCGAGAGTGGTATACCGTTGCCTTTTCAGATGAAAAAAAGTTTAATTTGGATGGATCTGATGGATAGTATTTTTGTTTCCATGATTTGAGAAAGGATGAAATAACCTAGGATAGAAGACACAGCAAGGGAGGTGGAGTAATGGTATGGGGAGCAGTAAGTTTTTAAAGGGTGGCGACGGTGTATAGGTTAATGTATTGGCTTGTGACCGTGCGGTGCAGGTTCAATCCCCATCTGTCACCCAATCTCCAGCCTCTACAGCAAAAGTAGGATTTCTGCCTGGTAGTACAATGGACCGTTACCGAGTCTGAGTGCTCTGGGATTTAAATTTCCTTTAAAAAAAATAAAAAAAGCTTTTTCAAAGCTCAAGAATGACCGCAATCACCTACAATTCAGTACTGGAAAGAGCTTTTCCTCATTCTTCCGAATTGTTTGGTGGACAACGATGTGGGGCTGGCTTTCAAAAAAGGTTTACGAACGAGGAAAGCAATACTCCAACCCGGAAGAAATAATTGAAGCTATAAAACAAGCCTTGTCCGAAATTATACTAAATTACTTGAAAGAACTGTATAAATATCTTCATATCAGGCACAGGTAGACATTATTAATAACTATTGTTATAATCTTAATAAAACCCAAATAAATTTATTTCAAAACAAATTGTGTTGTTTTATTACTTTAAGCAGGCATCTATCAGGTAGATTTAGTTACTGTTCGTAAACAGGTGGAACGAAAAAATGACAAATTTAAGACCTTATTGGGAAAAGCATAATAAAAATTGATTTTATCTGCCTAATCCCAATTTTTTTTACAACATAGACATAATATATTCTTTCATATTGCATTTGTTTTTTACCATATTATCGAATGATTTAAAAAATCTCGCAAAATTAAATCAGCAACCTACTTGTTCGTAAACACCTGGGAGTTGAGTGTATCATTTTAGAAAATTCAAATCTTTATCTTGGTCAAATGCAATCACCAATAATTCCTTTAGTGCATTCATCAATGAGAAGCATAAGGTTTCGAGTACGACCAGTCCGAACGCATTCTCCAAAAAACTGGATTGCAACAAGTCAAGGGGACCGGTCGGAATACCTGTCATAGTAGTGATAAAAGCTTTTTACTATGTGCTTGGTACTATTAAAAGCTTTCTGAAATTTTCTGTAAAGTCTCCCACGTTCAACCAGATACCAAAAAAAGAAATAAGTGCCCGCCAATAAAGTATCGTCCAATAGATTAACTGTCCAGCCGCCCCAGAGAAAGAGCCCGTGGTATGATGATGAGTGCGCCCACCGAAAAATGGTGACAAAACGTGCACATATACAAACGCTGCAACGCTAAACTAGGGCAGCAAGGAAAGAGCGTCGAGACAGGAGGAGAGGAGAAAGAAGGAGTAAGAAGGAGAAAGAAGGAGAAGACGATTCTGCGTAGAAAGAAGAGGGCATAAGCAAACTTCCTGCTCAAGGAGATCGAGGAGCCTCGCAGAGGTTTAATAAAAAGGTGAAGCCACTACCTGCTGGCTTTAAGACCGGAACGCAGGCTCTTAAAACAGAGAAGTAAACCTAGTCACCGAAGCACAGGGAATCGTAGATGTGTTTAAGCATCATTTACAGCAGCTGTTAAATGTGCATCATTTAGAGAGAGTGATAGGGCAAGAAGAGAACCCAAGTCCAGTCAACGAAGAACCGGTTTCACCACCCAGTATTGAAGAGTGTTCGGGACTCAACAGTTCATCGTTTTATATCATTATTGTTACTTAAAATTCTTCATATTGCTACGAGTACTATCGTTTAATGTTACATTCCAATCTTGTATCTAAACTTCCTTATCATCCTAATTACTTATTGTCATTAATGGTTTCTTTTGACCCGAACTCTTTTAACTTAGTTTTGATGTAATTCACATTGTTCTCAGTGCTATGAGTATATATATTATATTAATTTCCTTTCCACGTTCATTCGTATGACTGATTTTGTCAAGTCATGTGTGTTATCAATCACTTTTTTGTCGTTGTAATGGTCCGAGGTGTTGTGTGTACATCATGTTCTATTGTCTCCTTCGCCAAATATATTTGCATAGCTTCTCCAACAACAAAGCAGAGAATGTGATTTGAGGAATGAGATCAGTTCTTAGCGCTGACATTAGCGATTACAAATGCTCTCGGTCAGTTGGATCGTGAAAGCGACAAAACCATACCTTGGGTTAGGTATTAAGTATATTCCTTAAAAAACAATTATTCTATTTCTTTACTCTATCGTTTTCTTCTTCCCGAATTTTCAATTCGAAATTTTTGATTGTGGTTTGATCCAATACCAGTAAGCATAGCTAAACGTTTCATAACAAAATATGTAGACCCTTCTTATCAATTCACATATAGGTACTTAGATTTTTGACGCGGAATAGGAAAAGGGTATTCAACAGTTCGCCCAAGCGGACGGTATCCTTTCGCTATGTTTCTTGGCTCTCTTTGTGGCTCTCTATGTTTTTTTATAATTAGCGTTGAAGGGATTTCTTTTTTCAGTAATTGATACAGTACCCTTATAATGCAACCACAGCGCATTCATTTTGTTTGTTGCTGCAAGCAGCATCCAGCAAAATGATTCATTGCCTGCTTAGGTGCTATTTACTGCATGAACGAAAATAAGGATAGGAAATAAGTTTGGTGCGATAGGCTTTTTCCTCCACAGGTGGCGCCTAAATTGCTTAAGGGAAATCTGTTTTGTTCTGTGTATTCAATTCAAAAATCATGGCCCTTGCCGGGATTAGAACGCACAACCTGCCAATCACTTAGTGAATACACTACCATTGCACCATTGGCACCCTCAATGATGTTAATAATCTCCGTTTTCCTTGCCGCCACTTCTGTGCTATCGGGTTTCAACCGATGGTACTCAACACAGCCCTCCTTTTGGCTTCGTCAGGCGCGAAGCCCTTTTTTGATGAAGCGAAGGTACCATCCTGTGCCAGAACCACTTAGTCCCTTTCGTATTGGGTCGTCCCTAGCGCCTAGATCACCGGGCTGGTACACAAGCTGTGCTACTCTCCTCCACCGGTGTTTTCTCATACAGGAAGGAGGTTAGAGCTTGGCCCCCCGCTGCATGCACCTATTTGTTCAGCAGGGATTTTTCCCGGGCCTTTTGGCATCCTCGTAACTTTTCGTGTGATGGTGGCGGTTCTGGTGCTTGGTTGTAGTTGTTTAGAACTTCAATCTCAACTTCTTCCAAGTATATCCTGTTCCAGGCGGTCTTCATGGATGTCCTGCTCCATAAGACCAACAATTTCAGTTGTTGTCGGTTCCCGCATTTTGTTTAATTTGTTTTTTTTTTGATTTTTTTTTTGTTTCGTTTATTGGTTTCATATTCGCACGAGTAGCGCTTCAAGACAGTCAAACACGCCAGACCCATGCGCTGGCACGGTAAAGCCATGGTTACTCTCTGAAGTGGCATCATCAGCCTTTCGCCATCAGCCACAGTGTCGGAGCAGCCATGTCAATGCCGGATCTGAGTTCCGACATCTGGCAGTGCTGATCTTATGGCAACAGATCTGGATGATTCGCCCTAGGCCTTCGCACCGAGATCGTAGTGTCCGACGCCATTCGCCAAGGAGTCTACCGATGCGAGGGTCATCATCAAAGATGCAACCGAAACTATTCTAGAACAGTGGTACGATTATTTATTCGTAGGCATGAAAAAGGTGACTGAAGATGCACATATCAAAATGCTGTAGCGCTAAAAAATGACTGCGTGGAAAAGTAGCAAGTCAAAACAAGAAAGCAGAAGAAGATCTTGCGCAGAAAGAAGAGGACCTTCTCAGACTTCATCAAGAATCCGGAGATTTAACAAGAAAGCTATTAACTTTTCAACACTTAAATATGACACCTAAGCAATAAATTATATTTAAACAAAAATATATTTAAATTTCAACACCAAATGTCCAAATAAGCAAACTATTGGACCATCTAAACCTCGATTTGAAATTCAACAACTATGGTCTTTAGGCAACATTGAACAACTTACGTCAAACATATTTAATAATCGTGGAGCCAACCAAAGCTTAAATATTAAAACTGAGTTCCGCTTTTGATATCGCGTAAGCAAAATAATCGCTTTCGAATGTCCTCTGCATATCCTACTCGTAGACTTCGCAATTCAATATAAAATTCCTTATACAGCATTGACAAAATTTCAGTCATTTAACTCTGTGCCACCCACGACTGAAGGAGAAAGAAAATTGTTTTATTAACCGCCCCGACAATAATTCAGGAAATTCAAAAGAAAAATGCACTAAAAATGTATCCTTTTACGGAACAATAGCTCCATTTCGCCTGTAACCAAATGCGTTGCATAAGCACAAGAACAACAACTCCAACGAGAGCAGAAAAAATCGGTCCATGTCACCATTTGTCGCATAAACTTATGTACAACACATAAGCGTAACTTTTTAACCAGGTGGCCGCCAGCAACTTGTAACAAACTTGTGAGCAATTAATAATGCCCACCAGTCAAACAATTAGGTTACTGATTAATGCCGCCTTGAAATAGAAGCAAACAGAAACAACGCCAGCCGCTGCTGCCTGTGCACGGGCAGGTACTGAGCTGAGCTGTGCCACAGTGTCGGTGTCGGGCTTGTTCAAGGGGCTTTCAGCGAATGTTTCAGTCGACCAATTTCGCCCAAAGGGATGCCGAGTGATAAATTTTCTATTCATCGCTCAACGGGCCGACCAGTTGCATAAGTCAATTGGACCGCAACACGCGCGTGAATCATGTTTCGGTGGAAACACAAATTAGAAGACTCATAGTCGAATCATAAAGGTTGTGGTGTTCTTTTCCAGCTTTATCATCATCTCTATGTACTAATCCTGCTAATTGCACATTCCAGACATTCCATAGTGAATAGGTAACTCACCGGTCCTAGGCTAATTGCCTCACTTTTAGCATCTGATAAGCAGCTAAAATCTTAATTGCTTCCAAAGCGCTCTCACTCTTAGCATCGCTAATCACACGGATGATTTACGGAAGACTGTTAAACAAATGTAGACAGAGAATGTGCTCCCATAGAACTGCCGTTATCGCGCCGGCCGCCCACACTACATGACGCATTGGCATAGCCTATTGTGGTAATACGAGCATCAATTAGGGTGTGTGAGTATATGATTGTAAAATCAGCGCGAATAGTGCATAAGTAGCAAAAAAAGAAAACAAAATCGTTTGAAGAGAGAAGAGGAGAATACCTTGTTCAAGTGAGTCAGACTTTGAGACGACTTTACGGCTAGATGGCAAACTTAACACAGTGCGAATGGGTTTATGCAAATGAGCTCCACGTAAGGGGCCTAATTAGGGTATGCGATGACATACGACACAAAGGAATTTGGAGCAATTTCAAGTGGAAAGCGTTTGTTTACTTTTTGTTTTTTATTTTGTAGGACTGCTCGTGAAGCATATTCTACCCGGTAAGCTCATACAATCTTTTACATGGTGTAAGTGCACATCAAGAACCAGCCCCGGATCTTCATTTGTTTTAGGCGGGGTAAAAACTGAAAAATGCCGCCCCGCCCACTTATATTTATTTTTACCTTTATCATCTATATAATTTAAGCTATCAGATATCCACTAATTGACTGACATTTGGACATATACTACGTAGATCTTCCGGAAATAATACATCCATCGCTGTTCTTTCTGCGTTGAGCCTTTTTTATTTATAGATACATAGACATGAAGGTGTGGAATATATATTTTATACACAGCACAGCATAGGATTTAAAATAAAAATATGTATAATAAAATTAAAAATCAAATATATTATTGCATTTGTGAATTGAAATTACAATTTTACTCTTCCAGCTTTTTGTTCAGCAAATAAATCTATGGCCTTGTCATAATTTTACTCGTGTGCAATTCGATTTTCTATCGCTAGAAGAAAGACTGCAAGACTCGATAAGCTTTCCTGGCTCATAGACGATAGCAAAAAAATTTTAATTAGTTTTCGTGGGAGCGTATCGGCATCCCGCTTTTTGAAATACTGTTTTTTAAAAATCCCGCTTAAAACGTTTTAAAACATCGTCTTTGAAAATCCCGGTTTTTTAAAAAACTGTCTCTGAAAATCCCGCTTATTCTAAATCCCGATCTATTATAATCCCGCTTTTAAAATCCCGTTTTATCCCGCTTTGCCCGTTTCTCAGAATCCCACTTGAATTTTAACAACGTCATCGTTCAAAATTGAATATTACTCGTTTCCCATTTTCTTTCATAGTTTTATCCATTTCAATTATTGCTTCTTTATATTTTTTACAAAGAAATAACAAAAGTGACAATAAAAAAAATAAGTTGCTTTTATTTTCCAGTATACTTTTTTGCTTACATTAACTGAATGAACTTTAAAACCGTGTAAGTGCTCATAAGAATATAGTTTTATGTTTTTATGTTATTGCCTAAATGCCTATGTACATCCCGTTTGTCATGTAATATTTTTTCTTTGTTAAAAATAACCAGATTATGTATTAATTAAATATTAAATCATGGCAAAGCTTTGTTTTATTTCACTTATTTCAATTTGTTTTTACTTATAAGTCCGTTTCTTTTATTCCCGCTTTTTTTAATAATCTAGCTTTTGCAATTGAAACTAGATGTTTTAATTAAAAATCGCGCGATTTAAAGAAACGGACTTATAAGAAACAGGATTATAAAAAGCGGGATTATAAAAAAGCGTGATTTAAAAAAACAGGATAAAAAAGCGGTATTTGAAAAACGGGATTTTAAAAAGCAGGATATCGTGCCAACCCCGTTTTCGTTTGGTAAAACTTTGCTCACAGCTTGCAGATCCAGTAGGAAGCGTAGAGTAAATGCGCAGGGCAATACAAATTTTAGGAAAAGCATCCTGCAAATCATGCGCAGAGGAAACATTAAGGAGGAATGGAGGGTGGTAAATAATATCCTTAACAGGCAAGTCACCAGGGAAAAAATAATAGAAATCGAAATTGAAAAGACTGTAGTTTCGAACCCAGCGGATATTGCTGACGCTTTTAATAAATTCTTTGTATCTGTTGCTACTGAATCAAAACCCTGCTCTCTGCAATTTGAGTGTAGTTGTGACCTATATTCAAATATATTTTGGGATAGGTTTCAAAGTAACAGTTTTGTCTTCGAATCTTTTACTTCATACGAAGTTTATCAAAATATTATGTGTTTTGACAATAAGCAACCATGCACATCCGATGGTATTACAAATTATCTCCTTAAACGCATTGCATTTTATACAACAGATATATTATCCCATATATTTAATAAGAACGTGTATTGTGGTATTTTTTCCAAAATCGTTAAAATCTGCTGAAGTTATTCCTTTGTATAAAAAAGGCAATAGAAAACAAACATGCTAATATAGACCCATTGCCGTACTTCCTACCTTTTCTAAATTATTTTAAAAGCTTATGAAACCATGCATATGGTAATTTTTTTAAAAAAATAGTTTTTTGAGCGATAAATAATTTGGATTCCGTGAAGGTATGTCCACAGAGGATGCCATTCTGAAATTGTGTAGCGAATTATGTTCTAGTCTTAACAATAAAAAAAAAGCACAGTAGCTTTATTTATTGACATGACCAAGGCCTTTGATATGGTCAATCATAATATTCTGCTGGATAAACCGTACAAAGCTGGATTCAGGGAATCGGTCTATAATTGGTTTGCCTCATATTTAAGTAATAAGTCTCAAAGAGTCAAACTTGATAATGTCTTCAGTGAAGAGATGGAAATAGGAGTCGGTGTACCCCAAGACTCTGTTTTGGGCCCGATTTTATTTTTGATTTATGTGAATTCCATATTCGAACAAAATTTTAGTAGCAATATTACAGCTTTCGCTGACGATATGGCACTTACACAAGAGAGTCCTTAATCAAATTACAAAGGGATTTACAAATTTTAAGGCAGTGCCAGTGGTTTGCAAAACATGAACTTTTGATAGGCGAAAAAACAAAGCTTATAGTTTACAGTGTTCAAAATTCGGAACCGATTGAATGTGAGATATACTTTCACTCTGCTGCATGTGAAAAACTTAGCATGTCCCTGCACACTTGTGGTAGAACAAATTTTTATACAAATGCTTTCTGTTCCTCGACTTGTTTTAAAATTGAATCAGTTGATAGTTTCAAATATTTAGGAGTTTTAATCGACAAGAATTTGAACTGGAAGGCACATACAGCTGAGTTACAAAAATATATGATGGCTGTTACTCGAAACATGTTCATGTTAAAACCGTATTGTTCTAAAAATCTGATGTTAAAGTTATATTACGGACTCGTACATTCGACACTGCAGTATGGTATATCGATTTGGGGAGGGACTTAATTCAATACCATTGAGCCTCTTGTATTAGCCCAAAAGCATATACTCGTAATTATGTACTCAGGATTATTTGCAACAAGAATAGGTTAGCCAGCAGTTGGCCCCTGTTTCAAGAACTCCGCATCTTACCCCTTAAGCAACTTTCCGTTTATAAATTACTTAAAGTGTTTTTCATCCGCAATGGTTTTACATCGACAATCCGAAGCTTAAATGTATATAGCTTAAGAGTCAATACAAAAGCTCTTGTTAATGTGCCAACCTCAAACAAGACTTACTATTCAATTTTTTTCACTGTAACTGCACCTACAATTTGTAACAAACTGCCAGACGACATAAAATTGTTTTTAATATATGTAACGTTTTTTTAAATAAAGTTAAAAATTGGCTTTTTGAAATTGCTAACTAACAAGTCAAAAATTTACTCATTAATATTGTTTAAGTAACAACTAAAAAAAAATCAACTAAAAAATTGTCATTTATTTATGCCCTTTACTTTAACTTCAATATTATATTATATATATGCATTTGCCAAATTTTTCTTTTCTTTTTGGTTATATACATACATAAATAAAAATAAATACTTTCTCTTTATTTAATTTTACAGAACCATATTTCTTTTAAAATTACGTTTTACCCCACATATTATTTATTAACTAGATCATTTAAAAGGATCATTCGCCACTAGTCTTACATGGCTACAGAATGAATTCCTGTTATCTTTTTCCTTTTTATAATGCATTTTAGAATTGTGCACTATTATTGTTTTGTAATTATAATTGTAAAAAGAAAGGAGATAATAAATAAACAAAAAAACAAAAAAAAAGATCTGTTGCAAGAGATAGAAATCGTTAGCCTTTTCTATATCACCAAATAAAAGCGGAGCTTGGTCTTTAAGAACGTAGAGTTCCTGGCAGAATTCAACGGCGCTTAAGTCTCGCTCGTATTTTCGAGCCAAATCTGCTCCATACTTTTGCAGTTCTTCAATTGACATTTTCAAAATATTAGCACCATTAAGAAAAACAAAATTCAAATTCAGCATAATAGCACAATCAAACCTCTTTTTAATTTCTGATATGATTCGATCAAATACCATTATTATTTCTTTAGAAAATAGTTGAACAGGTTAGAGTGATTGTAATTCGTCTTCACACATGTCATCGAAATGTTTTTTACGTTTCGGAATTCGTTTGTTTTGCAAAATAGCGTCAACACCTCCAGCCTCTTTTATCCAATAGTCCATTGGGTTTTGTCTCATTTTTTGCAAAGTTTTGAACAGATCCATTAGTGCGACGGAACGGGCAAGGATTTCTTTCTGAATTTCTATATTCACTCGATTGATTTCGCGGAGAATATTCACCCAAATAGTTAAATTAAGAATAAATTTAAATCCCTTCATAGCAGTTAAGAGATGACCTGCCTCGTACTTAGCTTCTGGAGCATGAGAAGTTTGCTTAACTTTTTCTAATGCTTCCGCTATTTCTGGTAAATTATTTAATAGAACATTAACAGCAACATGTTTCGCCCACCATCTCGTCTCACTACTTCCTTTTAAATTAGTTTTAACGTATTTTTTCATAATGTCCCACCTAGTAGTGGAGCCAACAAAAAAGCAATATCCTTTTTGAATCAGTACAAATATGTCAATAGCTTCCTGGCATGATGAGGCAGAATGAACACCTGCAAGATGTAATGAGTGAGCCAAGCACAGTACGAACTCGGCCAGCTTATTCCTTTCTGCAATCCTGCCTTGTACTCCTTTATGGATGCCGCCGATATTGGACCCATTATCATAAGATTGGCCACGACATTGTCCAATATCTAAATCATCAACTAGCAATTTTTCTAAAATCTGTTGACTAATGTCCTCTCCTGTCTTTCCAGCAACTTCTATGAAACCAATGAAACTTTCTTTTATTTCACGCACACGCCAGTTCTTTTTACATATCGAATTACCTGGCTCATTTGTGCTGTATGGGATACATCTGGAGTGCAGTCGAACATTATCGTGTAGTATTTAGCTTCTTTGATGTCATTTAAAATGCTATTTCTAACTGTTTTTGCCGTTATGTCAATTAATTCATTTTGTATTGTCTTTGAAAAATATGATACTTGTCCCTTTTTAAATTGTTCTAATTGAAACTTAAGAGTTAAATTATATTTGACGAGCAGGGAAATTAAGTTCAAAAAGTTACCTTGACTAGGCTGAGGGCATTGTGTGATGAGATCGCTAGGCAGTGCCGGATTTAGGGTAGGGCAGCCGGGGCTACGACCTTGGGCCTCCACAAAACAGGGGACCCAATATTTCAAATTCCGACGAGTAGCGTTATACTACCGACGAATCTCATATCGATCAACTAACTATAGTTGTTAGATATATTAAAGGATCGATGCTAAAAGAAAGATTTCTCACCTTTTTACCAAACTGCGGCCATATCGGCGAGGCCATAGTAAACGCTTTACTAAAATTTTTGGGTGACCATCAAACTTACATTTTGGATTGCCGCGGCCAATCATATGACAATCCTGCAAACATGAGTGGTAAATAGAAAGGAATGCAGGCTCTTATTTTAGAGAAAAATAATTTATCGGCGTTTGTACCATGTTGTGCTCATTCTCTTAATTTAGTTGGAAAGGCAGCTGCTAACTTTTGTCTATCGGCTGTTCAATTCTTCGATTTCGTTCAGAATTTATATACATTTTTCACAGCAAGTACAGAGCGATACCAAATTCTGACTGAAAAATTATCGTAGAAGAAAAGCGGACAATTTTGCGTTTTAAAAAAGCTTAGCGATACTCGTTGGTCTTTGCGAGCTGAAGCTACGAAAGCTATTGTCGATGGTTATTCTGAAATCGAAGGAGCTTTAACCAGTATATCTTCTGATAAGGAGCAAAAAGACATCGCGAGGATTGAAGCATCGAACCTTTTACGAAATATGAGTTGTCTCGAAACCGCTCTATTTGCTATCTTTTGGAAGGATATCTTAGAGCGATTCGAAGCTACAAACAAGATGTTGCAGGACCCGAAAATAATTCTTGATTTGCAATGCGTGCATTGGAATCATTGAAATCATTCGTTGAATCCAAAAGAGACGATTTTGATCAATACGAGAAAGCAGCTAAAGAAATAAATATGTAGTACTGACCAATATGTACAATGACGCACCAGAACAAGAAATGTGAGGTTGAATACACTCGATTATATAAAAGCACAAGACGCAAATCTGTCACCAAAAGAGAAATTCAAAGTATCCGGTTTTATCCCAGTTATCGATCACAAAGCTGTTTCTCTTACTAAAAGATTGCATACATACGAAGCTGTAGGTTCGCGATTTAGACTTCTCAATCTCATAGAGAAAATGGATGCTGCAAATTTGCATGCTGCAGCAGAGCGCAGAGGCATTGGTGAAAGTATACAAAGATGATTTAGAACCTAATCTTGGTATGAGTTGGTTCAATTTCTATTTTTATTTTATTTTTTTATTTATGGTACTTTATTCAATCATTAATAAAAATTATAAAGATATATAGTATACAGTGTACATTTAAGTATGGCCTAGCCGTCTGCCGAGAATTGACAACAAATTATAACAATTATTTTACAAATAAACAAAGAGAAAGATTAGGCTCTATCAATATTTAAAAATCTTCATCTAATATTCTGGTTCTATACCTTAAAGCAGTCTGGCAATAAGAAGCAAGTGTACTCCAATATCTCTTATCAATAAGCACGCGTTTGATATCATCAATCCCCATTAGGTCGACTTCAAAGTGATTACACCTTATTTCCTTCAAGATGGGACAGAATCCAAGAAAATGCCTCACGTCTTCGTTCTCTCTAGTGTTACAAAGGCTACAGCGTTGAAGAAGATCATCGCGATGGGGCATATAGTTAAGTTTGAGTAGTTCTCCTCTCGCTCGTATTACCATTGAAATTTGCGCAGTACCAAGGTCAGTGTTCCAGTAGTTAATCTGTTGATGGTTGAGTTGCCGGTATATAAAGCGTGACCTGGAACTTTCCGCTCGTGTTACTGCTTCCATTCTGATTGCCTGTTCTACATCCAGGACAAATCTTTTAGTAATGTTTCTCCATTCTGCAATATTATTTTCTTATAGAACTAGTTCGATTTTGTATCTTGTCGAAATATTCTCCCAATCCTTGAAAAAAAGGGTTTTCGTCCTCAGTGCCTTTCTGGCAACAACTTTGGTCAGGCGCGTATCATCTTCCTCATTTAAGACTCTTGTCATACAGCTCATATTTAACTTGAGTGTGTACACAAAAAGAGGGGACATGCCACTTTCAATTTCAAGATGATAGTTGGGCGTGGTCGACGGAAGCCGAAAAAGCTTTTTCCAAAAGAAACGCAACAGTTTTTCTACGTCTTCATGGTGTTGGCCTCCCCAAACTTGTGCACCGTAGCACATTACTGAACGCATGACAGCTTCAAAAACCTTAATTTTTGTTTCTATTCCAATCCTGGAATTGGACATGAGGTTTCTCCATGTTGCATTTATAGCCTTTTTCGAATCAGCTAGTTTCAGTGCAAAGTGTTTTTTCATGGAAAGGTCGTGATTTATTGTAACCCCAAGATACTTGAACGACTTAACGACTTCCATGCCGCTAAGCGACCTCTTCCTTTCATAAATATAAGTACTTTTGATTTCGCTGTGTTAATGTGTAAGCAATTGTCCTTGCAGTAATCCTCTAACTTATTGATCATAAGCTGTAATGAGCTATGTGATTCTGCTAGTATGACCACATCGTCCGCAAAAAGCAGTGCTGTGATTTTAATTCCTTCATATAAAATTCCTGCTGGTAAGCAGTCCGAGATATCGTCCACAATTAGTGAGAATATTATAGGACTCAGCAGACATCCCTGTCTTACTCCAATTCCTACTCCAAATCAATCTGAAAGCTCATTCCCGTTCCATATTGCTGATTCGTTGGCACTGTATAGATTGGAAAGGATATTTAAAAACTTTGTCGATACGCCGATTTGTGAGAGTTTGTAGAAAAGACAGTTTCTGTTGATCGTGTCGAACGCCGCTCGAAAATCAATAAAAAACGCATATAACTTTTTGCCCCGGTTTAGGAAACTCTGTGCGATACTTGATAGGTTAAAGATTTGATCCACAGTAGAGAAGCCTTCTCTAAAGCCTGCCTGAAACTGACTCAACTTTTTGTTTTCTTTTACCCATTTAGATAGTCTTGTATTGAACAAAACAGTAAATACTTTTGCTATTGTATTCATAAAAGAGATTCCTCTATAGTTTGCCGCGTTATTAGGATCCCCTTTTTTGGATATAGGAAACATTATGGACTTTTGGAATTCCGCGGGTACATTTGGTTCAATTTCTATCTTTGATCAACTTACACAAAAAGGATTATAGAAAGGACCAATCTACCGAGTTATTTTACTATCACATTCGTGAAGATCGAAATTTTAGAGCTACATTCCCAAAAATTGAAATTGCACTCAGAATGTATTTGGTTTTGATGGTGTCTAATTGCGCTGGAGAGCGCTCATTTTCAAAAATGAAAATTATAAAAAATAGACTTCGAACTACGATGGGATAAAACCATCTATCAAAGCTATCCCTACTCAGCATTAAAAGCGAACTGAATTTCAGCGAAATCATCAAGTATTTTTCGTCGAAAAAAGCTCGCAAGGTTCCATTTGTTAGCGCTTTATTATAATTTCATAATATAATTCTTGTTTTTCTCTATATTTATATATGTATGTTTGTTAAGATAATTTACTTAGATTCGCAATAAATTATCAAACACTTGACTGAAGAAAATTGCCTCCACTTATTTGTTGCCCCAAAGTTTTTTGTAACATAACTTTATTAAATAGTGCGAAGGAATACAAAAATATTTTTTAATTTTTTTGAAAAAGTAGGAAGTGTGGTTTTCAAGCTATACCCAAGCAGGTACAATAGGAAAATACGAGGGCGGGTCAATAAGTCTGTGACTTTTGGAATAAAACACAGATTTTTTGATAAAATTTTTTTTTTATTTTTCAACGTAGTCTCCCTTGAGCTCTATAAACTTTGTCCAACGCTTCTCCAATTTTTTTATCCCTTCCAAAAAAAATGATTTGTCGAGGTCCTCAAAATAGGCCTTTATTTGCGAGATGACTTCATCATTGGAGTCAAATCTTTTTCCACCAAGCAATTTCTTCAGGTTTGGGAACAAGAAGTAGTCGCTTGGAGCCAAATCTGGATAATAGGGTGGATGAGGGAGGAATTCATAGCCCAATTCATGGTTTTTTGCCATGGCAACTGCACATGTGTGCACCCTTGCATTGTCTTGGTGGAAAAGAACTTTTTTCTTGGCCAAATGAGGTCGGTTTTTTTCAAATCGTCATTGAATCGGTCCAATAAGTTGGCATAATATTCCCCATTGATTGTTCTTCCCTTTTGAAGGTAGTCAATGTGGATTATCCCGCGTGCATCCCAAAAAACAGTCGCCATAACTTTATTGGCTGACAAACCCACCTTGGCCTTCTTTGGCCCCGATTCACCCTTAGAAACCCACTGTTTTGACTGTTGTTTGGTCTCTGGTGTGTTGTGATGGATCCATGTTTCGTCCACCGTTACAAAACGGCGCAAAAACTCCTTCATATTGCGATTAAACAACGCCAAACCTTCCAGTGAAGTTGTTACACGATTGCGTTTGTGGTCGACTGTGAGCAAACGCGGCACCCATCTTGCGGAAAGCTTTCTCATGCCCAAGTGATCATTCAAAATTGAAACCACTGAGCCATGCGAGATCCCTACGGCTTCCACAATCTCTCGCACTTTCAATTTCCGGTCGGCCAACACCATATCGTGAATTTTTTCGATTGTTTCGGGTGTAGAGACCTCAACTGGGCGTCCAGGACGACCGGCATCTTCAGTGCTTGTACGGCCACAACGAAATTCAGTAAACCACTTTTTTACCATTGAAATCGATGGTGCAGAGTCCCCATAGTATTTTTCAAGCTTAGCCTTGGTCTCGGTAATGGTTTTTTTTCGCAAGAAATAATGCTTAATAAGCACATGAAATTCACTTTTTTCCATTTTCTCCTCAAATTAGTGAGTAGTCTGATAAAAATAGCTGTCAAACACAAACTAACTGACGCAGCAAGTTTAAATTTTGACAGGAGTCAACTGACAGATGCCTGTTGACAGGAGCAGTGTTGCCGTTTCAGTAAAGAGGTCAGAAATTCAAAAAGTCACGGACTTATTGACCCGCCCTCGTATGGTTGCTAATTTATATCTTAACGCATTTTTTTTCGACACACAGACCTATGTTGAAGAACTCACAAGCCCATCTGACTCGCATTTGGCATACTCTGCATATACTCTGCATTCTCTTTGGAAAATGGTGACCTTCAGATAAAGCAACGCTTGCAGATATGGAGCGTTTTTATAACGAAGGTTGGAGAATTGTATATCTTCTGAGATAATATCGAGCAATATCTCTTTGAAACGATAGAAGTCATCTTCGGAATCAGCTGTGACTTTATATAGAAACCAAAACGAACAGGGTTTACTCTTATAAACTGTTTCAAAGAATGGTGCCCAAAATACTTGATTATGGCTTCATCAATGGATAGTTTTTCGTGCATGAACCCCTATTGTTGATATTATGGGCACACAAGATTCATAAGCGGTCTGAGCTTTGCCATTTTATCTCGAGCATCTAACTGATTATTATCTACGAAATGAATGTATTTTTTGATTTCATAAAAACGATTTCGCGACATGTTGTTTGCTAGCAATGCGGTTCTTGTATCCTCATCTAATTTCCAATACATGGACTCCCTGGGCATTGAGTTTTAGCCACTGTAGAACATAATGCCTAATGGAAATTTGCAAGTCTTTTTTTTGGAAATTGAGGCTATGATGAATGTGTTGAGAGGCATAAAGACTATTTTGATTCAAGATCAATTCCATAACCTTATTATCAAAGTGTTTCAAATATTTCGACTGGAGACTTATTGTCTCAAGCACATTTCATATTCATCTTGTGTAGTGTATCTCAAAGTTATTAAAACGATTCATAGTCACATCAGTACCTCTTTTAGACCAGCGTGGTTGGGTTTGAGATTGCCCAGGTATGGAGGCTTTTATCACTGATAAAAGAAATTGTCCTAGCTATCGAAATCCTAATCCCTAATAAAAAGTTCAATGTTACCCGGAACATCATTGGGTATGTGATCGTTATCCAAATTTTTATGTGTCTATTTCCTCCTCGTCTGTATTGTAATCTGAATCTGGTGGTATAAATGCAATGTCAAACACAGCGTTTCGATAATTTTCTTCGATTGCAATGATGCGAAGGCTCATAATTCCATAAAATGATGATGTTTAGAATGCTTTGAAATCCATTGTAAAAAAAAATCATTTCAGTTTTTCCCATTGTACCCAAGCGGGTACACCTAACGTTACGCGTACTTATCTAGCGTAAAAATAAATAAACGCTGGATTTTTCACTTTTATCTGATTTTATTAAAGGTTTTTGAAATATTTCCAAAAAAATAAAAAGAAAATTGATAAAACGAATATTTGTTCTATTGCAAAATATAGGCAAACCTCCGAAAAACCGAGAAAGTCGCAAACGCACTTGTTGCGAAATAATAAATAGACTACCGCTTTATTTTTTGTTACAATAAACTGCACGCCTACTCGTTTAAAACATGTGAACGAATAAAAAAAAAATTAAATTTCATCAAAACAAATTTAAAGAAGGCCCATAAAATTTTCAAATTTTCTGTACCCAAGTGGGTACAGTGTTAGTAAATGGGTGACTGAGAGCTTGGAAGCTGTTTTACATCCAGTTGTTGGTACAAACGTAGCATCACAGTTTCTGTTTTTAAATAGCTGGTGCTGAAATGCTACACATCCTCCCTCGCTTAATGTGCCATGCCTAAGTTAAAAATGTTCAATGATCATGCCTGAATTTATTACGATCCCGCCCCCTTGTACATAAATAAGCGTTCATTCTTAAATACATCGTGAAAAGATTTCCTGACAAGGGTTCCCTCGTAATCCAATCACGTAACCGTGTAAATTTAATTTTGACTTCGATTCTTTTATTTGCCTGACCCCGCTCTAAAAATTCAAATTAATCATTTCGCTCGAACGTAACGAATAATCAAAGAATCCCCTCCGTGAGCACGTATACATTATGTGGAAGCCTTGCGCGATTCTCTGACTGGGATCCACTGTAAAAGGAGGTCAGAACGTTTTACAACGAATTATGGTCGCCGTAAAGTTGAATGACCCTATAATGCAGCCCCCGCCAAATTTGGCAAATTAACAAATTCGCAGTGAAATTCGATTTAAAAATAAATCGCATGCATGCAGCGATTTATCCGCTCTTCAGAATAAGAATCTCTGGAACAAGCAATTTCAATTAGGTGCGAAGGCTCATCATTGCACAGCATGGTGGCGGCTTCGGCGGGTAGTATCGCATCGACAGCAGCTCAGTTGAATGGGATACTGTTTCGTACCATTCCGAACCGATAATTATGATGAAATTAATTTATTCCACAACAGAAAGCCAGAGATACCGAGAATCAAGAAACCGAACGAGTTTCCTGGCAGCGGCTAATTAATGACGTTAGATTGTCATAATAAGATTAATATAAGCGCGCTCATCGATCCGATTGTCGTCTTCGACGCCCCGATCGGCATCATTGCATCGAAATTTGATTGCGTTCTCATAGAATCTCATATTACACGGGTTTCCTTATCAGCTATCTTCTATTCGGAGGCCTTCGCGTTCCTTTCCTAATATGGAAGTTGTATTTTGTTTTTTGCATTCTCACACTCCAAGGCTAAGCAGGCAGTGTTGCTGCTTATCTTTGCGCATTTGAATTCCATTCGAGTGAATCATAGTCAAGCACACATAAGCTGGATGTCCGTGGCGAATTCTGGAGGTAGAGCTTCTGCACGTGGTCAACCGATTATCTTGGAAGAACATATTACGCATCACATTCACAATATGAGGATCGTAAAGTGAAGCCTATGTGAAGTAAACGTATTCGTTTTATGAGATACTTGTAGGTGCCAATAATATTAAAGCACGAACCCTATAGGCGAACTATTATGGAAAATGCATCAGAGGTTTTATAGTTTGACTGTGAGTGATTCATCGACTGTGAATGTCAATAACTCAATTGTAAGAGCAGAATCTGCGGATTTTGCCTGATATTGAAGGTATTCTTTAGATATCATTTAAAGATGTTATTCGCCAAACTGTTGTAGGATGCTTCCGACCCGTAATGAGTCTCGGCCTGAGACACAGAACCTGCGGTCCTCTGATAATATTCACTAACATCTCATTTGCTACATAGTGTACATGATCTGTCCATTTGCAAAGAGTTACAACATTTATTTGCTCTGCAGCAGCAAATATATCTATATTTTATCTATTCCCATTCAAATGTTAAGCTCTTGTGTACCCTCAAACTTAGCGGATGCATCATTTATCGCGAGATACTTTGGCATTGTGAAACGGCAGCTGAAACGGCATCGCATTTCGTCTTCGAATGCTATGTTTTCGCCAGAAACAGGCTTAGCATTCTAGGTAAACATTTCGTCTAAGAAGATGAGTTAAGAATAAGCATCGAACGAGCAGCTATGCTAACGTGCAATCGACCATTAGGTTTTTTTTTAGTTGAAATTATCTCTTAATTTTATCGCATCCCCTCGATAAATTTATTCCCTTAATTTTTTTTTTAGTATGAATCGAACATTCGCCTCTTGTCAAAATCTGATAACAGAATGTGTTTAACTATTTCATTTTATAGCTTTTATTATTTAATATCTTCTTTTTTTTAATAACTGCTGTATAACTTCAAGTTTTCTAATGAAATAAATAAATAAAATATAATAATCTATAATATAAACATAGGGACGGGCTACAGTCCGCTTGGGCGAACTGTTGGATACCCTATTCTTATTCCTATCCCTCATAAGTGGGCGTGCCAAAAGTCTAAGTATGGCTGAATTGTTAAGAACGCTCTACATATTTTGTTATACAAGGTGGCGCAAAAGTAATCCTCCTATCAGAAAATGCTATAAATTTTGCGATTGGCCCCTAATGTCAGTTCTGTTTTGACATTTGTGTAGTAAACACATGCGAAATACACGTTAAGAAACAATGTTACGCTACACTGCTCCAGAACGCGGAATATTGGTGACTATTTATTTGAACAATAATCGGTCGGTGACTTTGGCACAACGTGAATTTCGTCGCAGATCTTAGCGGGTACGTAAATAAGCAAAATTTACGCTTCTGGGGCACTGAAAATCCGCGTGTAACCCACGAAGAGCCATTACACCCGCTCAAAGTCACTGTATGGTGTGCTATTTTCGCTGGAGGAGTCATCGGACCTTTTTTCTTCGAAGACGTCGCGGGCCAAACGGTTACTGTGAATGGTGAGCGCTACAGAGCAATGATCAACGAGTTCTTTTTGCCGCAACTTGATGAATTGGGATTGGAAAACATGTGGTTCCAACAGGACGGTGCAACGGCGCACACTGCACGTGCCACAACCGATATGCTGAAGGTTGCATTTCCCGGGCGCCTAATCTCCCGTTTTAGCGATTTGCACTGGCCAGCAAGATCGCCTGATTTGACAGCTCCAGACTTCTTTTTGTGGGGCTTTTTGAAGTCGCGGGTTTATGTCAACAAGCCTCAGACTCTTGCAGCTCTTAAAGACAATATCCGTCAACAATGTGAGGACCTATCGCCGGAGGTTTTGGCCAAAGTGATGGAAAATGCCATAAAAAGGGCTCAAATGACAATCACCTGTGGCGGCGGCCATTTACATGACATCATATTCTCGACTTGATGTAAAAAAAATTAAAAGACCAAATAAAAATAATCCACAAGAAGAATCAAAGTTTTTAATTTTTTTTTTAAATTACAGCCAAAAAACATCGGAAGATTATTTTTGCGCCACCTTGTATAACATTTAAAGGATTTTATCAAAAAAAAAACGAAGCTTTTGTAAAAAAAACGCTCCCTAGCTCAAACTTTGGTTTTTCAATAAAATTATTTTATTTAATTGTGGGCGTGTCAGTAAGCGGATTTAAAAAAAAATTAACACATGAGCATAAAGGGCCGCCAGAGAGTATATATTATAAATTTCAGCTCCCTAGCTCAAACTTTGAATTTTCCAAAAAGTTTTTTTTTTAAATTGTGGGCGTGCCAGTAGGCGGATTTTGAAAAATTTTACACATGAGCATAAAGGGCCCCCTATAAAGTATATATTATAAATTTCAACTCCTTAGCTCAAACTTTGGATTTTCAAAAAAAAAAAAAATTTTAAATTGTGGGCGTGTCAGTAGGCGGATTTTAAATTTTTTTTACACATGAGCATAAAGAGCCCCCTAGACAGTATATATTATAAATTTCAGCTCCCTAGCTCAAATTTTGGTTTTTCAATAAAATTGTTTTATTTAATTGTGGGGGTGTCAGTGGGCGGATTTTGAAAATTTTATATCCCGACCAGTTTTAGGAGTCATAGATCATATATGAAAAATTTCAGGTTTCTAGCTCAAAATTCGATTTTTTCCAATTTTTTATTTTTTTTTTTTGAGTTTGTGGGCGTGTCTGTGGGCTTATTTCAAAAATTCGTAAACTTGATTATTTCGGGACCATAGAGAGTATATGGTTAAAATTTCAGCTCTCTAGGTCCAGTTTTAAGGCCTAATTTTTGCCGACGGACGGACGGACATGGCTAGATCGACTTTACTATCGATGCTGATCATAAATATAGTAACTTTTAGGGGTCTACGGGCACTAGTAAGGTATGTATGTTACAAACTATGCGTCAAAATTAATATACCCTTAGAATAGGGTATAAAAATGAATCGCTGAATGTGTTGCTAAGCGCAAATCTCGAGAGCAGCTGAACCGATTTCGCTAATTCTTTTTTTATAATATTCCTTGAAGTACGGGGATGAACACAATAGTTTTCTATATTTATACACTGCAATATCCCATTATATGTTGGCAAGGTGAAGAAGGCTTTGATTTCTCAATCAAGAAGAGAAAAATTAAAAAAATTGCCTGAAAAAGTAAAAAAAAACAAAACTTTTCTATATTCCCATACAAAAGATTCGTAATAATACGTAAGTCAATTTGAACTATAATACCATACCATAAAGTTTAATAGTGTTAGTGGAGGGGTTCCGCGAAGGCAACACAATTGAGTGACATTAGTATCGTATAAATATTAATTTCAATATTAACATTACTCAAACACAAATTGTCTTTGGTAAAAAGTAAATTGTCTGTGGTAAAATGTCACTTGAAATGTAAACGTCTCTTTGCTGTGCATCTATAATATTACTAAATCTAAAAGCCACAAATTTCTTTAAAATAAAAAAGTGTTGTGTGTTTGTGACGTACTAAATATGCCTCCTATAAGGCGGCAGATAAATTTAGGCAGAAGAACCTGAAATGTAACGAATCAAATTAATTATCAATCTAATCGTACTGCTCAGGAACGTGAAGATCGCAATGAACGTGAAAGAATTCGGTTTTAAACTTTTCACCTTTCCTGAGAGTTTTTGTCAGTTAACGCAATCAAAAGCTGAACTCATTCAAAAAGTGTTTCCAAATGTTGCTCAAAATTACTTATTCCATGATTGGTTGAGCGAACGAGCTATACTGGCTGCCAAAAACACTGATGTAAATGTATTAAATTTCAAAATTCAAGATGACATTCCTGGCGAAAGCAGGACATATAAATCAGTTGATACGGCAACTAATGAAGATGATGTCGTGAACTATCTACCGGAATTTTTAAACTCACTTGATTTGCCAGGGTTGTCGCCTCACAATCTTCAATTAAAGGTTGGATCTGTAGTTATAATGTTGCGAAATATTAACCAACAGCAACTTTGTAACGGCACACGATTAGCGATAAAAAAAATTACTGAATAACGTAATAGAAGCAATTATATTGAAAGGAAAGAATAAAGGAGAAGACATTTTGATACCCCGCATCCCAATGATTCCGACTGACGTACCATTCGAGTTTAAACGACTACAGTTTCCGGTACGGCTTGCTTTCGCTATGACTATAAACAAATCCGAGGGGCAATCATTAGTTGTGTTTCTTTGGGAAATGTATCCGCGGTTGCCCAAAAGATCGATCCCCAGCAACATAGGCAGCAGCGTTTTTGTTTTCAAATGCTGGCACTAATATGTCAACCATGCTGAACCAGTGATGGAATAAATAGTACTGACACAGATAAAAAAGTACGTAAATATTTTATTAAAACAAAAAAAAAAAAAATAATTAAAAACTTATTAATAAGATAAAAAGCAAACCAAGTATTAGGGTGAAAAAGAACTTTAGAACACAACTTCACCTAAATATTTTTCGTTTTCCTTAGGCGAGAAAGATTGGACTTCAGTATGTACTGCTTTATCCTGCTCTATGACTTGAGTAGTTCAGTTCTTACGGATGGTTTTTAAGAACTTATTAACCTATGAGGTTCAGAACATGTATTGTATAGAATTTGTTTGGCATCACTTTCAACTGACTAAAATTAGTATTTTTGAATTTAAGGATTTTCAATATAAATTTCTAAATAAACTCTCTGACAAATGTCAGAAAAGTCAAATTTGCACTTAAATTCTTAGAACCGTAAAATAGTTCGCATTGGGCTCCGTACTTTTTGCCATAAAAAATCACGTATTGTAAAAACTCAACTGTTAATATATATGTTGCCTTATTTAAAGGTAAAAATAAAATTCAACTTTTAAAACGTTGAGAAAATAGCACTAAATATTGATAAGTGGTACTTTCGTACCTGGAAATTTAGGACAACTGTACACCTTTTTCCAACCGTGATGCTGGCATAAGCTGTCAAAAAAAAAAACATTGAACAGATTGTGATCAGGGTTGTGACTTTACTGCAATTACAGTGAATCTACTGCTTTTTTTGAAAAATAAATCTACTGCCTTTAAATAAAATCTACTGCAATGTTGGTCTTACGAAAAAAATCATGCAATATGTAAATGTAATCCACAAAATATTTTTTTAATTCTATCACTGAATGCAGTCAGTCCCATTCTTCCTGATGAAATCCAACTATTACCTAATTATAATATTCATACTTCTTTCGGCAATTGGCTATATTTTGATAGCAAGTGATCAGAGTATATCCATATAATGAGTAGGGACACTCTCTCTACATATGCATTTCCTACTGCTACAAAGAAAAATGCTGAAAAAAACCTACAATATGTGGAAGCAGGTCAAAAGGATGTGTTTTAAAGCTTATGGTACACAGTATATTTTGCCTGTTTCACTACATGCGGCATGCTTCGTAAGACGAATGATTGTGGGTTTTTTCATTATGCTTTTTTAAAGGCGTATCGACTAGATCCTCGTTTTGTGTATCTTTTCACTTCGTGCAGTGCTACCTGCTTTGCTTTTTTTAAAATGGTTTATTGCTGGTTTTCCTGATTATTTTTTTACTGTTTACACCTAATTATGAACCTCTACAATTATACTTGTCAAAAATATGAAAATAAGTGCTTCTTCTTTGCTTTGATTTCGCTAAAAATAATGCAATCCGGTGTTCAGCCTAGTACCTAACAATAAAAATGATTTGAATTATTATTTGCTAGTTTTTATGGTTGTTGGTCACATTGGTTTTGCAACTCATTTTTAAAAGGCGTATTGACTTAAATTCTTGTCAGTCGTGCGAAACAAGTGGAGAAAACGCAATAGGTACTGTTAGTTCTCAGAGCAAACAAATAAGAGTGTACGTACGCGAAAATGCGTTTCTTTATTTTGCAGGCTACATTTAAAAAAAACGTCAAAAACACAAGTGTGAGCTGAAATTAAGTCAGAAACCTAGTTTTTCCTCCATATTCACAGATTTCAAAGAAACTCTTCTCAAGAGTTTTTGGAAGCGATAGAGAGTCAGTACCAACAATTTATTTCTCGTTTTCCCAATTTGTACTTTTGTAATAATTTTGAAATGAAAATGTATAATTATATATTATATATTAAAGAATGAATTTGATTACTTTTGCTGTAAAATCAAAACAAAGAATTATTAGAAATTAGAAGAAAAATTACGACATGAATATATATGAATTTTTGTTTTGTTCTATTTTTGTTATATTTTAAAGAAAAATTAATGTTTATTTTATTATTTTAAATTATTTATGTGTATATATGTTATGTCTTCCTTATATTTTGAAAATATAAAAATCTACTGCGAAACAGTTGAATCTACTCGGTTTTTTTTTCAAATCTACTGCGGACATTTTTTTCAAACAGTCCCAACCCTGATTGTGATGAAAAATGTTTAGATACGAAGTTTCGGAAGCATTATATTTGCAGCATGTATCCACCGCAGCCACTGCTGTGGATGTTATCCCCAGTGGTGTTGCCTATACAATGTTGTTGTTGTTTAACGTGTAAATACGAGCACTGCTTGGGAAACATTTCCCAAAAAACACACCTACATATTATGTATGTTATACTATTATATTGTATGTTGCCTGTTCCCGTGTTGGAAAACCATCAGCTCTGTTTGTTTACGCGCCAGGTAATCAAACAAAAAATATTGCGTACCATAAAGTACTACAATAAAAATGAAACTTAATTTAGAATAAGTAAAAATAAAATGAAATATAATAAATAGGTATCATAATAAGAAATCAGAAATTGTAGTTTTCATTGTGATTTTTAGTGACTATTAAACGAATTTTAAGTGTTTTAAATTTTTATTTTTCGACATACCTAATGTAATTGTTGACTTATCTACTTTTTTTTTCTTTTTTTTATTTTACTAGCTGACCCGGTGTAAGTATTAAAAAAAATAAAAAATTAAAGAATCGACTGTTAGGCGGTACGAAGTTCGCCGGGTCAGCTAGTAAAATATAAAAATATAATAATAATAAAATAAGTATTTCCAATATAATACAAAAATTTAATTGTAGATCATTTGATATCATTGATTAACAAGGGATTTCTGACAGGCAAACTAACCTTCTGAAAGACTTGACTAGATTCGTCTCATAGAGCCTGTGCGTATTTAAAGAAGGAAATGCAGTTGACACTATTACCATTGGTTTCCGAAAGACTCTTAAATGAAGTAACCTGTTAGTGGAAAAACCCATCAAAATATTCAGCTTTAACAAACTTCAATAGGTCACCAATACCGTGCGGCATGCGGTGTCTCACAGTAAAAGTGGTGTGTCTTCCAATTTACCAGTGTTGAGTCTGAGTGCTCCAGTGTAGAAAGTCTCGCACCCCGACAAAAAAAAATACCGTGCGGTAGCTATCTCTTGCCTTTGCGACTAAATTTTCTCCTATAGATATGTTTGTGAGATTACGTGAGGATAAAGGATATATCGATACCAAAACACACTTATACAGGAACAAATCAACCTCCAAACGCGTATAACTTATGCAATCTCCATGCTTCCATACAACGTTGCATAAGTTTTAGTTTGCTTTAGAGCCTGCATAACTTTATACACTTCTTATAAAAACCTTTATTAATAAGTTTTTAAGTTTATCTTAGTTTGTGTTGAGCCAAATAAATGTGGGCTCTTGGTACTATCAAAATTTAGTTTTGTTTTAGTTACAGGGCCTTAAGTCTAGCTTTTTCAACCATTTTGCTTGTGCGAAGTGGAAGGGACTTACCGAACGTTTGAGAAGCTTCTCATGGGAAGTGATACTCTTGCATGTTTGTCAGACGTTCGCAAGATGTTACTTTGCCCCTGCGGGATTTGAACCTGAGACCTTTAGATTAGTAGTCCACTACACTAACCTCTGCCCCACTGCGCCCATATTTTCTCATCTATTTTTGCGAAATCCATCGATGCAATGGGCTCTTTGGAAATCTTCGTTCGAAACAACTGATATGGCATCTAGGTACCTTTTTTGTACAAGCATTTTCTCAAACAATGTATCGATTCTTATAAATATAGAATATGGAACAACGATAAACAAGAGTGTCAATACATACTTTTTTATTCAAACGACAGATTCACTTTATAATTCGCTCGCAATCCGAACTACCACCTACGTAAATAAATCAACAAAACGATTCGAAAGCATTTAAAAATTGATTTTCCGCGAATTAAATAATAACCAGCCAGAACTTATTCTGACAGTTACCCATATCAATTCCAGTATCTCACCGAGTTCTAAAAAAACACAAAAACAAAATTAACCCGCGAAACTGAGTGAATTCAGAACAATTAGACGATGAAGCAAATCTCCACTTAGCTTAACTCGAAGCTCTTATTTAAAAATCATCTATTACCCCATAAGAGGAGAATTTTCATTAACAGTCTGTCAATCAGAGTTTGCTGCGAAAATTACAATTTAATATTTCAAGATAATCGGATTCTTTAACATCAATTTCAGAGATCACAGCAAAACCTAATCGAACAACTTCAAGGTCATGTTACTAGTTTCATTGGACTGTACTGGTAATTATGCTAATGGTTCAGCTTTTGCAAATCTAGAATGATATGATCGGTGGAGGTGTCGGAATTAATAACACTAATTGCATAACGTGCACACCATTCTCGGGCATCGCTCGCTCTCTAAACAGATAAGTCAATCGTTATTAATCAAGATCACTCATGTAGAATTTAATTGAAAACATAAAATAATCAAAAATTGAAAAAAAGTAGAGAGATACAAATGTGTGCCATACCGAAAGAGACGATCGATTCTGATTTGAGACCTTAGATGGTATTTGACATAACAACAATAGGTACTGCGACGCAGTGCTGCCGGCACTGACTATTTATTGCCAATTAGGCTACTGGAGCTTATCACTCGCTCCTTGCGATTTGAGATTTATTTCAGTTTCGCTTCAAAATTTGGCGATTTTTCGAAGTTTATTAAAAAACGTGAATGTATAGATACATATATGGATATTATTTATTTAATTATTTACTTGTCTTTAAGTTACAAACTTTCTTAGACTACCAAAATACCTAAACTATATATCCCTATTAAAATAATACATGTTTAATTAATGGCTTCCAGAATAATATATTTAAATTTGTTTCTGTTTAAATCAAGATCCAACAGAGCGGAATTTAATGCTTCCAAAACGCAATGCTGTCTCTTGTCATTAAAGCAAAACCCACACATACTGGCATTATCTATGAATGGCACTTGCATCGCTGAAACCGAAAGACTTCCCATTCTCGGTATGTGTGCTAATCACAACCTTCGTTGGAATGACCACATATTCGATGTCGCCAAGAACGCCGCGAAATGTCTAGGCTTCCTTAAGCGTTGTAAGAAATATTTCACCCCTTCTGATCTGGCTACAATTTATAAGGCGTTTATTCGCCCGAAACTCGAGTACAACGCTCATATCTGGTCCGGTGCACTAATAACTTATTTGGAGCTACTTGACAGGATCCAAAAACGCGCGATAAAACTGATTGGCGACCGAGACATCGCGAGATCGATTGACTCTCTTAGTCATCGTCGTAATGTCTCCTGCCTTTCGTTATTTTATCGTTATTTCTACCATAAGTGCTCAAACAAAATAGCCAGTTGCATTCCTCCCCTTGAACATTTCTACCGCAATACCCGCCGTGCAAGGAATGCTCATCAGTTCACCCTCAAACCTGTGTTCGGACGTACAGTGAAGTTCAAAGAATCTTTCCTCAGCCGTACAACACGAATGTGGTATGCTCTTCCCGGCTCCATTTTTCATGCACATTATAACCTACAAACATTCAAAACCAACGTGCATCGGCATCTCTCCTTTTCTTCTCACCCTAATTTCCTTAACGCCCGCGCCGTGTAGCTAATACATTACAAGGGTCCCAAGAAATCCCTTTAGTGCGCCCTTATTATAAAAAAAAATATGCGTAACGGTTAAAATTTGAGCAGGCATTATTGATTGCTTCATTACGACCATAGTTTGTGGCGGGCCAAGGAATGTGGAAAAAACCATCAATTCGAGGCCTAAGAGGTCTTAAAGTAGCATAAATACGATATGTTCCGCTATGACATCCCTAGCAAACATAATAATAAAGTACGTTCTTCTGCACCATAGAGGCTTTAAGCCAATTAATGCACATCTCCTATTATAAGATGGTAAGGGAAAGGACCAATTCAATTTTTGGAGCGCATATATATGTCCCCTTCCAGCAAAATATTTTTTTTTTTCATTGAAAAACATTGGGAAATACAATGTTAGTAAAGTCTCTCAGATTTTTGTTGTGTATTTGATTTAAGTTTGACGGGTGCCATTGGTGCGATGGTAGCGCAATCACTAACTGATTGGCAGGTCGTGCGTTCGAATCCCGGTTAGGGCCATGATTTTAAAATGAATACTCATATAAATACAGATCTCCCTAAGCAATTTATGCGTCACCCGTGGAGGAAAAGCCCTACAAAAGCACCAAACTTCTTTCCTATCCGCCTATTCTTTCGAATATAGTCATCATTGGTAGGTGCTGCTTACTGTTCAACAAAAAATGCCTACACTGTGTTCCAGCAATATAAGGGCGCTGTACATATACAGAACTACAAAACCCTTTTAGCGTAAGCAAATTAAAAAAAAGAAAAAAAGTTTGACATTTTGTATAAATATTGTAGGTATATTTCAGGTCGGTAAACAAAATAAAAAAAAAACAAAGAGATAACCTTCAGTCTGCGTGATCGAACTTGTTGATACCTTATTCCTATTCATATCCCTTATAAATTGGGCTTGGCAAAAATCTTGGTATGGGTGAATTGTTAAGAAGGATAAAGTTCTCGCTTCGGCAGAACATATACTAAAATTCGAACGATACAGAGAAGATTAGCATGGCCCCTGCGCAAGGATGACACGCAAAATCGTGAAGCGTTCCACATTTTTACAAAGTTCGAATCAGAGAATACTTCAGTGAAGATGAGAATGCGAAATACGGAGTACCACAAGGATCCAAGTTAGGCCCTCTCCTTTTTATAATATATGTGAATGACTTGCTATCAATTCTGAAACATAGCGCCGGTTATGCATATGCAGATGACACAGCCATTGTAGTTAGCCATAAAAACGTGGAAGCAGCGGAAAAAATGATGCAAAATGACTTTAACGTAATCCTAGCATGGTGTCATGACCATGGACTGATCATGAATGCACAAAAAACAAAAGTTATGCACATACGACCACCACATGTATTAAAATATAAAATCACCATTAAAATGCACACCGATGAATGTCTACACATAGCAGGAAATCAATCAAAATTACAAAATGAGGATAACTGCTCAACAACAATCGAGAATATATCAACATACAAATACCTTGGTGTAATCGTTGACTATAACCTGAAATGGAGCCAACACTTGCATGCTCTTACAATCAAACTTCGGCAATCAGCTTATGCACTATTTCATCTCAGTTACTTATGCACACCAGATGTTCTACGACAATGCTACTTTGGGCTGGTTGAATTGCACCTGAGATACGGCATTTTAGCGTGGAGAAATGCACCACAACAACAAAATCTAAAAGCAACGGTTATAAGGATACAAAAAATGGTGTATCGATCAAAGCTACGCATGCATGATATTGATTGGCATCAAATCGATAGCAGGACGAGACTACTTAACATAGAAAGACTACATAAGCTGGAGGTAGTATCACAGTTCGAAGATGACACCACCTTCAAGATACCAACACAACAAACTGTCAGCACAAGAAGAAGGTACCAAGCCATATATGTTATTCCGAGATACTGTAACGAGTACGGACGACGAAAATATGATGTAGCGTTTCCCACAATATTTAATGAATTACCCGTGAATTTTCGCAACTTCGAAAAACCAATTTTTTTGAAAAAAGTTAAAAAGTTTTATCAAAATAGTGAACAGTTTTAATGCAAAAATACTCAATCCAAAAAAAAAAAAAAAACACCTGAATTAGAAATGCTATAAGAACTCAAAAAAAAACAAAAAATAATATCCTTCCAGAAATAATCTTCTGCAGACAAGCCCATAAGGCTTTGCAGATTTAAATTTGAATAATACACATATCACAACAGAGCCTAATCCCTTGGCAAAGCCTGGAATAGGTATTTTCCAACTTCATAGAGGTTGAGAAATATTTAACTCTATTATCCAACTTATAAAAAAAATAAAAATAAAAAAAAAATAAAAGTCTACTTATTTTGTTATACAACATTTAATAGATTTTATGGAAAAAACATAGTTTTTGTCTCGGAGAGCGCCGTAAGTGGAATTGCCCTATTGTCTTTAGGTTGGTTGACCAGATTCAAGAAGTTCAAGAATTTGCGTTTTGCATAATGTTTAACGATAAACTATGGCTACATAAAAGTAGTTAATGAAACACATGCGAAATTTTGAAATCGATGAATTGTCGAAAAACAAACTAAAATTATTAATGAATGTTGGTACGATTTTTTCAATCAATAAGTGAATTAAATATGTTCGCATAACATAAATCACTTCCAGCATAAAAATGAAGTCAAATAAATTTAAGAACTTGGAGATAAAACGTTTCTATTGCAAAATATTATAGTTCGAGAAAAGAAATAATAACAAATTTCTTAGGTACAATAGATGTTATTTATTAAACTGCTTGAAATCAATCAAATCAAAATTAATGTGCATTAAGAGTTAAAAAAAAAACAAAATCGGTTCGCATTTTTGTTCCTTATATTATGAGAGAGTACGCATCGGTAAAATATTCCACAGAAATTAGGGAACAATTATTAGAAAAGAGAAAAGCTCATAGGAAATGGCAAAGGACACGATATCCAGGCAATAAAAGTATATTGCGTTTGACTTAAATAGCACACCATGCCAATTGTTTTTCTAGTCTTCATATATTTTTATAAATAAAGCCAAGATTTTTTTTAGAATTTTTATTTCAAGTACAATAGTTACGACTTATAGAAATAATCCGTACTTTAAAGTGTTCAACAGAATCTGAAAACCAAATCGAAAAAGAAAAATACTGAACAAATACCACTTGTTTTTTGTTTCACTTGAATAGCACACTTCACTGTTTCATATTATAATGTACACTAAATAATATTTTATGTATGAACGGATATTTTAACAAATAATAGTATGAAATTAAAAGAAAACTAAGAAATAATAGTTATGGGTAGAGCCTCCCTTGTTTAATATTGTCTCATAAATTCTACTTGGTATTGAATCATACAAACTTTTGATGTAATCTAGGGAAATTAAAGTCCAGGCTCGGTGAATGACTTCGATAAGTTCAGTTTTTGATGAATACTGCTTTCCCGACTCGTAAAATTTTAGGGCCAGCCATCCCCAAACATTTTCTATAAAGTTAAGGTCCGGCGAGTATGGCGGCCAGTTCAAAAGGGTGACATTTTTGGACTCGATCCACGATTTGACCACACGGGCAGTGTGTATAGGAGCGTTGTCGTGTTCAAAAGTCAAAGACAGAGGCCCAAAGAGATCGTAAAATGACGGAAAAGCCTTCTCTAGAACATTTATGTACGTTTTTGCGTTCATAGTTGATGTTAAAATTTGAAGCTCACAAGTTCCATAATACGATATGGCCCAGCCCCCCCAACCATAACACCACATTCTCGACTGTGCAAGCTATCCAATTGGTGAGTCACCTTCCTCAAATCATGAAAATAATAATGGAAACCATCAGGGCCCTCCAAATTCAATTTTTTCTCATCCGAGAAAACAACTCGATGCCACTCTTTGTTCCACGACATGTTGGAACTGCAAAAATTTAGTCTCATTTCTTTGCGTTCAGGGGTGAGTGGTGGTTTTTTCTTAAGTTTTAGATGTTTGATGTGTTCTGCTTTGGAAATAACGCTCCAGACACTTGTTTTGCTTGCTTGCTTGAAACCCTGATTTTTCTTCGATTTCGGCCGCATGATTCTCTGCGAATTCAAAGCATTGTGTAGAAAAGCCCGCTTGTCTGCAGCGGAAAGGACACTTTGCGTACGACCTTTCATATTTTTTCCATACTTTACCCCATTTTGAATAAAATTGTAAATAACTTTTCTGCTTCTTCCGATTTGTTTCGCTATATCAGTCACAGAAAGGCCACAATCTCTAAAGGCTTTAATTTTGCCTTGTTCCTCGTTCGTTAAGGCCTTACCGCGGCCCATTATAATTTTAAATTACTTTAGTGGGATAAATAACTAAAACAATATTTCTCTGCCCAATTCTTGTCAATTTGCACTACGTAAATTAAGCTTAAACCACAAAGTGCTATCCAAGTGAAACAAAAAATTCGCAGCATTCTTGTACAACTCTAAAAGAAAGTAGCAAAAAATGCATAACGGCATATTTCCAGAGCATACAATTTTTTACTGAGAAAGCTTAAATGAAGACGGAACGGAAATAAAAAAACAACAAAGAAGAAGAATATTATTTGATAAGGAAATTAACACGAAAACATGAGATGTGCTATTTAAGTAAAACGCAGATAACAAACTTAAAAGAAGTATCGGTCAATTTACAAATAGATACATAAATAAATATCTTCGTAACTTAACGGCTGATAAAGTCACAGACTACTCCCGTTAGAAGGCTGTCAAACATTTAAAGAGACCTCAAGCGCAAGATCCCCCGTTAAAAACACCTGATGGGGAAATGGATCGGCGACCCAACAGTCAAACGGAAAGTCAAACTCTTTTCAGATCTTCGATGATCTATCAGAATCAAGCAATATAAAATTCGTCAATATTATTGAATTCCTCAATTCCACAGGCTGGATTTGAAACACATATTGACACCCTGGGTCACTTGAGTGGTGGCATCAAAACGGCGCCTTCGCACTAAATGCATCCGGGTGTTCTGATAACACCAGGTAGTCACTCATTCCTACCTGAGGGAGGAACTGGGTGGTTAGGTTTCCAAATGCGAGAGATCTCGCACTTAATTCCAGTTCAAACCACCTGAGCTGACCAATTCGTTGTACGACTATGCATCCAGTGTCATAACTATCTTGTTTTTTTTTATGAAAGGAAATTGAAGTCATAACTACCTTACCGCATAAACAAAAATTAGACACATCCGGCCTTAATCAAACTCAACATTTTATTTCCCAGTTCCTGCTCAAAATCACCGCACAAGTACGATTGAGACCAAACCTCTCGATACATTTGGTGCCGCTTAACTACGTACACACAAAGTTGCACAAATTACCTGCCATCTCACATGTATAATCTTTACAACCGCTTTGTAGATGCGAATTTCTTCGTGAGCACACTTAATATCCGATTGCATAAGACAAACAAGAATCAAATCGCTTTTCTAAGCATGCTGTCATCGTTAGCGAACCAAACTAAAGCGTCGAATTCCAGTTTCTGCCAATCATCTGGCGGGTTTTAGAATATAGATCGCCATCTCGGGTGCAAGAGTGGACACCTCTTTGTGGATCATGGTGGTCTGGTTCGGTGGGAAAAGTAAACCACGCAAAAAACAAACTAAAGCCAAATCCAACAAAAAAACTTCTAACTAAGTAGTGACACCCAACTGTGTTGGCCCAGACTGTATAATTGACCCGTTCAAGGTTTCGCTTTAGTCGCGAGCGTGTGCTTATTTTTGCTCTTGGTTTCCTGTCCCAAATCTGTTGATTCGTTTTATTTTGTTCGCTATTCGAATGGAATTGGGTTTGTTTCATTTTTAATTGGTACCTGTTTGGGAGTCTTCTGCGAGCCCAGACAGACGGACAGACTTCCATATGAAATTTGTTTGTTGACCGTGTAGGGGTTGTCTACCTGGTGCTGGGATGGTTATGTGCCAGAAAGCTTACCAAAACAGCAGCGCAACAGAAGGAGTAACAACTCAAGCACCAAAGGCATTAAGGTTCGAGAGGTCTGAAATAAACATTAGTTCGCCATAAATATCATTAAAATGGCATAACACGGTCCGAACCGAAAGTTTATACGGTCTTTTTTATTTCATATTTTATACAGATTTATGTACATGTCTGTTGGTATGTATTTTATTCCTTTTGATTTGGTTGTGGTCCGAGGTTGATAGCTTTGCCGACAGAATTTGATTAATTTGAATGGAATTCATTTTACGTGTACCTTTGGCGGTAGACTTTTGGAAGAATACACGGGCCCATGATTCATTGAAGCATGGGTGGAATTTCTAAAAATCGACAGAGAGACTGATTATACAGATACAACATGGACATGGTGTCTTCGATAAAATAAGTCGTGACCTTGATAACGGAAAGTGCATACAAAGCATCCTAATTCTAATCCTAGCAAAGAATTTTGTTGACAAGAGTGAAAGCGCTGAAAATATGACTCAGCTGATGATGGAGACAAATTAATGTTATTCGAAGATGGCTTTTATGCCAACAAGAAGTATCTAATAGAAGATGTCATAATTCTCTTTAGAAACAAAATTTATTAAAACAGCTTTGCTTCGGGTCCAAATTCACGTATCGAAGCAAAGCCGATTTCTTAAATTTTGTTTGGAAAGAGAGCAATGGCATCCTCTATTAGATACGAGTACACCGGACATAAAAGCCAATTTCTATTAATATTAGTCGCCATCATCAGCTGAGTCATATTTACAGCGCTTTCACCACATGGGTCCTTTTATCTTCCACCCTTGCTAAATGGAATTTATTATACCTTGTCGTTTGTAAGCAAGTGACTCATTTCTCATTTTAGCTAGGCAGATGCAGAAAAGTGTCAATATTATATGCGTGTGAATTGAATTGAAAATTGAATTTATTATTTTCGTTTAATCTGCATAGAGAATAATTTTCCTCTGTTCCTATTTATTACAAATACACAACTTTGTTTTACATATAATGCAAGACCATTTGCTTACACTTACTAATGGAAAGAAAATTAATTGTTAATGTAATATGTCACTGTGATCATATTCTTTGATAAAACCTTAGCTGAACAGGTTCTGAAAAGGTTTGGTAGCAATAGTTTTAGTCAACGTTGAAGTTTGTTTGTTTATTTATTTACGATTATATAGGGTCTTTCATTAGGGACTTGACAACTTCTTTTTTTAAATTAAATGCAAACTACTTGAGATATCTCGAAAAAAAATTGAATTACTATCAGAACATTTAGGAACTGAATTCGACTTCTTTCATGTGAGATGTCCACCACGGGAACGTATGCAGCGGTCGATACATTGAATCCAAATGACTTGGCCGCACATTTCGACCGTTACGGCCGCTATATCTCTTTCAATATTGGCTCTGAGCTCCTCTAACGTCGCCGGCTTGTTGGCATAGACCTATGATTTAATGTAGCCCCATAAAAAAAAGTCTAGAGGCGTTAAATCACACGATCTCGTCGGCCGTTAGACGGGTCCGTCTCGAGAAAACACGTTCACCGAACTGAGACTTCAATAACTCGATTGTTACACCCGCTGTGTGGCTTGTGGCACCGTCTTGTTGTTACCACATATCACTGATGTCAAATTCATGCAATTGTTCAAAAAAAAAAGTTTCAACATGTCTCTGTAGCGAATATTACTTACCGGATGAAGTGCTGTTTCATATTTTGCTTATGGACGAAGCCGTTTAACCAAAAATGCGCTTCATCGCTAGAGATGATTTTGCGATGAAATTCTTCATTTTCTTCCATCATGTCCAGAGCCCAATTCGAGAACGTACGTCGCTTTATATGAACAAGTGGCTTTAGTTCTTGAGTCAGCTTGATCTTGTAAGGGTGTATGCCAAGATCCTTACGCAAAATTCGCCATAATGTGGTCTGGGAGAGTCCCAATTCTTGCGAACGCCGTGAAATTAACTGATTTGGCTGGTTTTTGACGGATGCCTCTATGGCAGCAATATTCTCCACACTTCAGGCAAAATGTAGTCTCATTGTCACGGCAACATCAAGCAGCGAATATTTTGACTCAAATTTTTTCACTGGACTATAAATTGCTAGTCTACTGGGAAAATTGGCGTTAACGCTCTTAAAGTTGCGACCACCGACTCGGAATTTCCGTAGTAAATCTTTATTATTTGCAAACGTTGTTCCTTTATGTACTTTATTATGATGAAAATGTTGATTTTTCTGAATATTTTGACATTGACAGTTCGGTGATCGGTTTAAGGGTGCAGTCACAATGAAAGTTTTAAGTTGTCAAGTCGCTAATGAAAAACCCGTTATTAACATATAGATACAAAATCCATTAATTGTGTAACAGTTATAAAAGCTAAATTTGAAAAGTACATAATTTCAAGTTGACACAAAAATTTAAAACAAAATTTAAACTACATAGGTACTTATTTCAAAGTTGACATTAAGATAAAAAAAGAAAAGGAAAAAAAGGAATGAAAATATAATGAATTAAATGAAAACAAAAACCCTAAAACAAGTTTGAAATTATGTGCAAAAATATACTTTCAATTTTCTCTGGAAGTCGCTGAAGCCTGATGATCTCCTAAAAAAAACACAAAAAAATGTTTTTTTTATTGTGTTATATTTATAGGTCGGCAAAATTAGAATCCTACTTCTAGGTGAGAAAGCAAATTGTAATCTTTGAAACAGATAATCTGGCGCCTGCCTGTCTTTCGGATTAAACAGGAAAGTCAATATTCTGTGATTTATATAACCTTGCAGATCCATACCCAGGAATTCTTGCACACGCCTGGAAATGTGGTCTCTTCGACTCAAGTTGTAGACGAATCGCACTATACTATTTAAAGCGATCTTAATCTTATGGAAACTGTGGTTATCTAAATCACAGAAAACTGGATGGGCGTAAAAAAGAATAGGTACCAGAAGTGACTTCACTAACATCGCTTTAATATTGAAGGGCAGACAGTAGCCCGCTTGATAAAGAGCTCGCAGCGATTCGTAAATTGTCCCAACTGTTTTTATGATGTAGACCTCCCACTGAAGAGTTTGATTAAACGTAACTCCCAGATTTTTGACGCTGGAGACATAAATTAAGGGTGAGCCATCAATTCTAAGTTGTGGAATGGTTAGGGTATCCATACGTGATCGGGCTATTACGATTGCCTGACTTTTGCCGGAATTAATCGTCAATTTGCTTCTGCGGGACAACAAAACAATAGAATTTAACTCCTAATTAAATCGTTTCGTATCTTCCACTAGTCCAAAGGACAGCTTAAATGCAACTGCACGTCATCTGCTTACATTTGGATCTTGCAGTGCTTTAGGACTGATGGAATGCCATTGTTGAATAGTGTGAACAACAGCGGACCTATTATGTACCCTTGTGGGACACCAGCTTCTTTTCAAGAAAAGCGGATAGTGTTTCGTTGATATACACAGCTTGATTGCGGCCTTTAAGGTAACATTCCATTAGTTAAAGTGCCGTTGAGTCAAAGTGGAAGAAGTATTTTAGTTTATCCACCAGTATTTTCATGGGGTACTGTATCGAAAGCTTTCGAGATATCTAATAGTACCAGTGATGTTACATTGTCCTTGTCCATTTCAACACGAAAGTTTTCAACAAGATTTACAAGTGCAGTAGTACAGCTATAATACGGTCTAAAACCGGACTGGTGGGGTGAGAGAAGACAGGTCTCGTTAAGGTATGCATTTGCTTGTTGACTTCGAAGCTTTTCGAAGGCTTTTGAAATAAATGGTAGAATTAAAATTTTACGTACATTTTCACGCTGCATTGCGATTTGCTGGAGCTCTTGGGAATAGGAATATTCTTACAGGATTTCCAGGATTTGTGGTAGGAGGAATAGGTAAGGACACTGAAAATATACGCAAATTTGCCAGCATATCATCCTGTTATATTTGCCAATCGAGAATTGTAGTTGTTTTGCTCAATCGGTTTTGAAATTGAGAAGGATTTCCGCGACCGAAAGAAAAAATAGGTAAAGACACTAGTCGGAGCTAGTCGGTGATGGAGGTACACTTTTGTTGGGTACAGTCTATCGGCCCAATAGGAACGTGGACATTCGTCCCTTCATATCTCTGATGGAAGAAATTGCTTGTACTAGTTCTAATGTTATTGTATGTGGTGATTTTAACTGTAACCTCCCTTTAGATAAAAGGCTCATTGAAAGTATGAGCGTGTTTAACTTGCGGGCTGTTAATGTCACCTCACCAACGCACTTCGGTGGTCCTATACCCACCCTTTTAGATGTTTTTTGGGTGAGTGATTTTAAAAAAATCTATTATTATGATCAATTGTCGGCTCCTGCGTTCTCAAAGCATGATCTTATTTACTGTTACCATTGTAAATACGTTTCAATATAGAAATTTTCATAACATTAATTACCCAGAACACGCACAAGGTATATCCTGGGACTGTGTCTATTTCTCACCATCACCCAGAGAACAAGTCGAATTTTTGAACGAAAACATCACGCACCACGTTCCATTGAGAACAAAAGTCTTCCAGTCTAAAGAACAGCCTTGGTTCGCTTCTCATATTCACCAACTTATTCGTTTACGTGATCAGGTCTATAACCGCTGGAAAAGTTTCCGCTTTGATGAGTTTCGGCGAACTTACTGTTCTCTTCGTAACCAAGTTGTAATGGCAATTAGGAATTCAAAGTCCGAAGTATATTCGAACCAACTCAAATCCTCTCTTGGCTGCCGTAAACTGTGGAGTAATCTTCGTAGCATTGGAATCGCTAAGCCAAAGTTGAATCGTTTTGCAAATGTCGATTTCAATGCTCTTAATCGGCAATTTGCATCCTCTACCTCTCATGTGCTGAGCTCGGTTAGTGACCCCCTCAGGTTTCTATCAAATCAAGCTGAATCAGTTGTACCTTTTTTCGGTTTTAGAAATGTCAATTGTGCTGAAGTCGTTGAAAGTCTGCTCTCTATTAAATCTTCTGCGACTGGGCTTGATGATATTTATCCCCGGTTTTTAAAGCTCATATTGCCAATTCTCATATCGTATATTACCCATATTTTTAATGCGATTCTAACATCTGGCGAATACCCATCACAATGGAAACTGGCTAAAGTAGTACCTATACCAAAAAATGCAAAGAGTAATGACTTTAGGTCCATTTCAATAATACCCTTTCTATCGAAATCATTTGAAAGAATCTTACAAAAACAAATGAACTTATTTCTTGACACCCACAGTTTGATGACAACACAACAATCGGGTTTTAGGAAGGGACACAGTTGTATAACCTCCTTAGTGAACGTCGTCGAAGATTTATGGCAAAAGATGGATGAAGATAAAGTAAGCTTTTTAGCGTGCTAGACTTTTCTAAAGCGTTTGACACTGTGGTTCATAAAAACTTGTGTGATAAGCTGCATCAGCTATTTAATTTCTCACATGATGCAGTCAAACTACTTGCTTCATACCTCTCAGGTATAAGGCAAATTGTTCAAGTTGGGGACATTCAATCTGATGTCATTTCGATCCAAAATGGTGTCCCACAGGGATCCATTTTGGGTCCACTGCTATTCTCGATGTATGTCAATGATCTGCCATCTATTATCAAATATAGTAAGGTTCAGATGTATGAAGATGACGTGCAGTTGTACATGAGTTCCGATCTCGGTCTTATTGAGCACGGTGCTGCTTGTGTTAATGAGGATATTGAGAATATATCGCGCTGGTCTGAAACGAATGGTCTTTGTTAAACCCTGCAAAGTCGAAGTGTCTGGTGATCTCAAGAACTTCATTGGACTTGTCGTACTTTCCTTCTGTGATTTTAGGCAATTCTCCTATAGAATATATTGAGACGGCTAAAAATCTTGGTATGGTCTTTAACCGAAATCTGACCTGGGATAACCACATAAATGTTGCCTCCGGTAAAACTTATGCTGTACTCCGAACATTATGGGCTACTAAAGCTTTCACCCCCTTAAAAACACGTATCATGCTCGCCAAGACGCTGGTCATACCAACTTTAATGTACGGGTGCGAAGTTTTTGCCAAGTGCAGCTTCGCCAGCAAAAGAAAACTACAGGTCGCTTACAACAATACCGTTCGGTATGTTTTTGGACTAAGAAGGTACGATCGTTTGTCGCACTTTTCTAGCGCCTTTTTAACATGACGTTTGACAGTCTTCTTCAGTTCCGCATTTTAGCTTTTCTCTCCATCATCCTGACAACACGACAACCTCCCGGTCTGTACGAGAAACTGGCTAGGTGTTCCTCTGACAGGCCTACTCAGTTGATTGCTTCGCGTTACTCCTCCCTTACCAATGAGCGTCAGTTTTTTACTAACTTTATTCGTCTTTGGAATTCTTTACCGCGTCCTATTAGAAAAATCAATAACACAAGAAGGTTTCAAAATGAATTAAGAAACTATCTGGCACACTCAAATTAATTTTATTTGGATTAATTATTACCACGTAGTGTTAATAGATACATAATATTATTGAATTAGTTCGTCTTTCTTTGTAGCTTTCATCTGAAAATTTAGCTTATCACTAGTTTATAAGATATTATATCTTAAAGTGTATAGGCATTACAAGATAAAATAAAATAAATGAAAAAAAAAATTAAATGACACAGCATTTAGTGAGTCGGGTTTAAAACATCCTCACATAAAAAGAAAAATCGATACAATCCAGAATATACTCGTAGTTAGGAATTATGCATTTGCAAAATCAATCGGGCTTTGAAAAAGTTTGATGTGAAGCAGTTGCACAGCTACTACAGGAGCGCAATCATCAGAGCTTTATTTAATTCTCACGACTCTCCATCAAAGAAAGAGGAAAAAAGCCAATGTTAACTTTAGCTTAGCTACTGTTAAACATGTTATTCAAAGAGCTAAACATTAAGAAATAATGCAAATTTAAAAAAAAACCGCTTAATCCCACTCGCAAAAAAATACGTCTCCAGTTCTGTCGCAGGCATATTATGTCTTGGATAACCGAATAGCATCGTATGGTTTTCTCTACGGCTATTGGTAGAAACAGATCAACACAGGCACTCCTTTTAGAACCAATGCTTTTTAATGGGATGAAACACATTAGCACCTCAACCTCAACTTCGACTTCAAGGTTAAACCTAAATCCTAAATTCGTTCATCAACAACACTTCTTTCAATGAAAAATATACATGCATTCGATTGACGGTTTGTAGTTTATTCAGTCAACAATCGCAGTGAGTGTTAAAAAAAAAAATATTAGGCATAAGCAGCACATACAGGGCCTAAAACCTAGCTTTTCCAACCCTATTGAAGGGACCTACAATTTAAAGCCGAATCAGAACGGAAAATTTGAGAAGCTTCTCGTGACAATTTATGCTCTTGGATGTTTGACATTCGCAGAGGGGCAGTGGAAAAACTTGTCAGTGGGCCCCGGCGGGATTTGAATCTGAGATCTGTAGATAAGTAGTCCAATACTCTAACCTCTGCGCCGATTCGCCTACAGAGAGTGCTACAGTTTTGAAATAAAATTACAAATTGTGTTTTTATTGTTTGTGTAAACTTAATAACAAAGTGAGTATCATATTTCCTAATTCTGTTAAAAATATTTGGAAAACCATTGTTTGCATATTGAATTCTGGTAATGACACCACAGTAGAAATCAAACGAAGAATTACACTTGCCAACCGCTGTTTCTTTGGGCTAAGACGGCAATTGATTAGTAAGGCCTTGTCAAGAAAAACTAAGGAGACTCTATATAAGACCTTCATCATGCCAGTCCTGCTCTACGGTGCAGAAGCGTGGACATTAGCAAAAGCGGATGAAGATCTCCTTGGTCGTTTCGAACGTAAAATTCTTCGAGTGATTTTCGGTCCCGTTTGCGTTGACGGGCTTTGGAGGGGGAGATTTAACACCGAACTCTACGAGATGTACAGCGACATCGACCTGGTCAAAAAAGTGCGAATAAGTCGGCTAAGATGGCTAGGACATGTAAAGCGAATGGACACCAACGCTCCGGCCCGAAGAGTCTTCGATTCCAACCCGGAGGGACAACGCAGTAGAGGAAGACCTCGCCTTAGGTGGCGCGCGCATGTGAAAGGAGATCTCAACCAAGTTGGAGTGCGCAACTGGAGGCGGTTAGCCAAAGATCATGCTAACTGGAGAGGCGTATTGGTTGAGGGCCAGGTCCACCCCGGACTGTAGCGCCACCTAAGTAAGTAAGTAAGTATATTGAGAAACGAGCATCTTACATCCGTTGGATTTGAGATGTGAAACATATATTTTGGCTTTGTGACGGTTACAGTAACGGTTGGTGATTTGAATTTTGTATGGTTCTAGAATGGCATCGCGGAGGTTGATTGCAAAAGATGTAACGGAAATGTTATAAGGTATGTACGATAGTGAAGTTGGAATGAATTTCTCAGATGACGACTTCTTGGAGAAGCAAAACTTTATATCAGAGGTTGATTCTGAGGACGAAGAGGAAGATCGATGATTACAGCTTTCTAAGCGCATTATGATGACTGGATAACGTTGAGTAAGGATAGGAGAATAAGCGTATATTAAGGACCAAAGCCAGAATAACAATGCAAACACCTATCAAAACGGTATAAAAATGGGACCTCAAGGATCTACGTGTTTTGTAGGTGAACTGCTACGTTAAGCCGCAAGCTAACAGGTTGGCGGATCTAAACCTTTGGTAAAAGGGGTATTTTCGGGTGTGGTAGCCTGCTCTATGACGTTTCTAGTGGGCCATAGCTTGGAGCAGTATTTATATTGTCTCTTATGAATTAAAGGGACTAAACCTGTTGCAATTAACTATTATTTAAGCTTTGTTGGCCACTAATTTTCAAATGTTTTTTTGGTATTTTGTTTTAATTGTGGCTGAATTCCAAAACGTCAAAAAAATGCGCATTCTGAATGCACACTGCTTTTATAATGCCAGGCTATGAATGCTTTTGCGCTGCTTTGCATTTGTGATGCTTTGCAATTTTTGACGTTTTGGAGCGACTTTGATGCGAGGTATCGTAAAATGTTTCAAACACAAATAATGTCTGAACAATAAGTAACAACCATACTTTTTTACAGCTTAATAAACAATATAGGTTCGTACAATGCCAACACGTTTAAGCATATTCCTTATTTAAGAAGGAAACAGTTTACTCCAAGAATGTCTTTACTTTCTTCAATTAAGCAATAATTTAATGGAGTCATTCGTACGTTTTTTATTAGATACTGAAAATCAAAGTGAAATTGGGAAATTATTACAAAATATATTATTTTACTTACGACTCCGGCGATGAATCCATTTTATTTGGCGGTTCAAACTGAAATATCAAATGTCATTTGCATTATAATCATTCACGATGCTCTGTTTGCCTTTGTTTGCGCAGTTGATGCGGTCACAATGCGTTTTAGAAAAGTATGCATTGCATCATATTAAGCCATTTTCGTTTTGAAACGCTTGATTAAGTAGTTATACAAAAGTACTGCGTTTTGGAATTCAGCGTGTCTTTTACTCATAGCCATAGTCATATTCTTCTGTTTTCTTGAAATCAGTCACAATCTTGCTAAGTTATTCTTAATAAAAAACATGGATAGTTTTCTTAAACTTCAAAGATAATGCATCTTTGATAAAATTGAATAAAATGAAAAATATAATAAAAAAATGCCGTTAACCGGTTTGAGTTGCACAACTGCTATGCAATTTAATCTATAGCCAGTCCGTTTGTTGAACGATTTTTATAAAACATTTACTTTGATGCGATTGATTTTCAGCTAAACATATTATACCATCAGTTTGTTGTGTGCCATATAATTTAAACGTATATCTAACTGGCAACTAGTGATGACACGATTAATCGAAAATTTTCTATTAATCGGTTATTTTCTTTCGGTTAACGATTTAATTGTATCGAATTTTCCCTTTCGATTAATCGACAAAATAATCGATTAATTCAAAAAATAATGGAAAGAAAACCATCACTACTAAAGCAAACTAACATCTGCGCGCACAAGTAATCAGTATTAGACGACCGACGAGGACGACTCTAATTAAAGAGCCATAAAATCATTAATATGATAAAAAAAAAAACAGAAAACGAAGGGATGCAGTACCTGGAATTGTATCGCTGCGAATGTGCCACACATAACCAGGAGTATAAATAGAGCTACAACCTATAACAATAGATTATTAGTTCTAAGTGTAACTAAGTACTTGTGACAGTGAAATGGCTCCTAAGATACGAAGCTATGTTTGGAAAAATTTTTCAAGAGAAAATGCAATGCATGTGAAATGCCGGTTGTGTTGTACATCCGTGGTAGCAAACAAATTAAAAACAAATATTTTGAACCGGTTTGACCGCCGCTTTGGACAAATGGATCATTCATTTCTACTGGCAGCATCATCACTCCTAGACCCACGATTCAAACAAATCCGTTTTCAGGATCCCATAGCTTTGTCCAAAGTTATGAGAACCATCAGAAGCTAAATTGCTAAAATTTGACATAGAGACGACATCATTGGGAGTGGAAGTGAATCGTCTTCAACGGGTGATAATGAATTCGATTTATGGGCTCACCATAAGACTTTGGTCCACAAACGACGAAGAACAGACAATGAATTAGCACATCCTCAAGACGAACTAAGCTTCTTCCTCAATACTTCGGTTCTCGAGTTAAAATGAAATGTGGTTGATGCTTGAGAAGGGATGATATCCATTTACCCTAAGCTATACACTCTCTCCGAAAATATTTCTTTTTGATTGGGACTTCCGTACCATCCAAACGGCTTTTTCCAAAGTCGGTGTAACTGGAAAAACAGAATCGTTTAATGACAAAACAACTGTCAGAACTCTTGTTTTTGAATTCAGTTTTTAACAAATAATGTATTTTTTTTCTTTATGTATAAATTAAATTAAATTTAGTGAATTAAACGCTTAATAAATTTTTTCGTACTCAGCAAACAATTTATTTTTGAAATTATTTTCTTTTTCATGACATTATCAAATTTTCACCGAAAAAACGATTAATTGGGTAATTTTGTTGCAATTAATCGCGATTAATAATCGCTCCCTTCGATTAATCACATGATCAATTAATCGATTAATGATTTTTGTTTGCCATCACTACTGGCAACTGCCTATGCGGTTTTCTGATCGGAATCGAAATCCCGAAATTAGAATAAATAAAATGTGCCGCACACTCACTTTGCAAACAATATTAGGCATAAACGTAATATTAGAGCCGAATGCCTAGCTATTTTTTTAACACGAATGAAAGAGCCTTAAATTTTACGCCGACGCCGAATGGAAAACTTTTTAAGCTTCTTATGCCATTTGGTAACATTCTTCGATGATTTTTTTTTTGTTCAGACATTCACGAGAGCTGGGACGTGAAAAAAAAGTGCTACTGTCACCGGCGTGCTTCGAACCTGACACCTCTCGCTCACTGGTTAGTATTCCAATGCACTAACTACTGAGTCCCCAGCATTATTATAACGCCACCCTTAGCGTCTGTAAACATGTGCCTACATATATAAAAACCAAAAACTCATTTCAAGAGTGATACTGAAAACTTTCATTCCCTATCACTGGCGTGCCTTATAAGTCTCTTACCATTAGGCCAACTCTTCATAACTCGGGCTTGGTAATTGATGTTCAATCTAATGTTTGTTTTTTGACTTGAACTCAAACTGATAACTCCATTCTCAATAAATTACTTTATTACAAGTTCCTTGGGTCACTAAACTCGTTAACCAATTGGGAATTCGAGTAATCAGTCAACTTCCCATGTACATAATGCATAACAATGTATGCTCCCAATTAGCCCCAAGGAATGTTCCATTATCAGTTAACAAATTTGTCCGTACAAAAAAAATATAATATATAAAACCCAAAACAAGTATGTAACTTCCAAAAACACACGACTAGAGCCAAAGGTTAATGAACATAAATAATGATCGGAACGATATTGGCGGTCCTGCTCGCACCGATTGCCATCAAGGGAGCCTGCCCAATTTGTCTTGTTTGACCCACGGTGTGACCTTTCTGGGGAAAACTGTTCGCCTATGTGGTGGATCGTTGGTGCGCGTGTTTTTATTAGCTTAGGCGGTTATAAGGTTTCCTATAATTTGTTGTCTAACAGGAATCCGAACTGAGTTTTGGGCAGATAAGACTTTTATTATTCTGTGTTAATTGCGGGTCCTACAATTCATTTTTTTTTTTGAGTAATCGGTTGTGGAATTTTGAGTTATAATAGCGGGGATTGTTGTAATACTACAACAACAGACAGCAGAAGGCAATTTAAAATTGGTTTTCGTTTTATGACCGTGGAGAATGGAGCTCCAAATATAGTATGTGGATGGGAGGGTGAAGGTTTCTGACTGCGTGACTAATTGCACTTAGAAGCAACTTCCGAGTTCGCTTTGTCAAGGGTGGCGATAAAAATTCGACTGTAAAATTTTCCAATAAAATCTCTAATTGCCGTAGTAAGGAACAGCCAGTTATCAGTTTAAGAATTCCTGTTGTAGAACCGTAATGCAATATTAAACAAAGTATGGAAATGACCGCAATGCTAATGCCCTAGAAGATTTTGTAATCAAAATAAAATTTGCAAGATAAATATAAAAAAGTATGCACTACATAATCAATTATTTTTTTCAGTGTTGCCAAAGGCCGTGATAAGCGACACTCCAAAAGTTCCGTAAAAACCTTGTACCTATGATGAATTCAGGAAGGATATTCCTCGATAATTCGCTGAGTCTGTTATATCGCCTTTTTTTTTGGATAGAAAATATTATAGCTTCTTTAAATTGACGCGGAATATGTCCCGTTTCCAATATTTGGTTGAAAGTCCAAGTTGGTTTCTTGATGAAGCTATTTGTTGAATATTTGAAGAATTGTATGGGGATCCTACCAGGAAGAGTGCGTGAGGAAGCTCCAAATTTATCGGATCGACGTCGTTTACAACGGCTTGGTCTTTGTCCGTTTATGTAACATTTTACGCAACGATCTTGGTTTGATGGCTGACAAGATCTATCCCGTGCAAGAATCGAAGCCGAATGAACATCGTTGGCATCGAAATTTCGGTGAGTGAGCCCAAAGTCAAGTGGCATTGGATTCCCTGTTTTATCAAAAAAATTTGTTCAGCGATGAACGATGAACGACGCATTGTCTTTGGCATGGGATACATCAGTATTATATGAACAAGGAACTAGAATCACTGAAGTTTATGCAATATTTTGGCCGTTACGAAAAAGGACCTAAAATCCAAAGTTAAAGTTATATTAAAATCTGTTATATAAGTGCAAGAATATAAATCTATTCGTTACACTAAAGAACATTTTATTTTTTTCTAAACGCAGGAGGTTTCTCAGATATATACTATGAAGAGGATATAAATTTGTTATAGAATGTTTTTTCTGAAAAAAATTAACGCATGTTGTAAACCCTTAACGGTTCAAAAAGTGGTGAAACAATCAATAGATAATACATGGTTCAATTCTCATTTGCAAAAGCTAAAAAAGTTTAAGGTTTCAGCTTCGAACAAGGCGGTTTTCAATAACTCGGTGGAAAATTGGTCAAAATATAAATCTATTTCATATTTTTTGTGGACAGTATTCAAGAAATAAATACATCAATTCTTGAAGTTTTTTTTTGTGTCGTCAGATATATTTTCGCTTTTGGGTTTTGTGTGGCCATATTTTTGGATTTGATACGTGCATTTAAAACTATTGATATTAATTAAAAACTTGTGCTTGTATGGTGTTCGTGGTCAAGATTTGGAATGGTTTAAATGTTATTTAGATAATAGAAGTCAATGACGGAAGGTGAATGTCGAATTATTGAGTGCAGTTAATAATGACCTGGGGGTTCCACAGGGTTCAGTGTTGGGAGTATTTCTCTTTCTTTTGTATATCAATGACTTTAAAAAATGCCTTCAACATGGCGGTACAACGTTTTTTACGGATGATAGTCTCATGTAGATTTGTGGAGATAATAGTTATAAAATGTGCCGATAACTTAACGAGGATTTGAAAAGTGTGGACAATTGGTGGAAAATGAACAAATTAAAGGTGAAAGTGTGGAAAACTATGAGCATGAAATTTAGGATAGACGATGAAACTAATGCGTGTATGAACAACGTGTCAGTCGGCACAGTTCAAAAGTTAAAATATCTAGGCGTAATAATAGATGAAAAGCTCAATTTGAAGGATCATGTGAGTCATGTTTGTGCAAAAATTAAAAAAAAAATCTATTTCTTAAGTAGAATACAAGCAGCTGACATTTGAAACATCTATTCTTTTAGATAATACTTTTGCGATGCGACATTTCAATTATTGCTTTACTTTACTATTTGTTTGTAATGCGGATGTATTATTAAGACTGCAAAGGCTGCAGAATAAGGGTATGAGAGTCATTTTGAAGCTGATACACACCGATTCGTGCTCTGCTAGATTGCCTTAATTGGATGAATGATTAACAAAATCCGACTAATGATGAAATGGTTTTTATTTTTAAAATGCGTTATGGAATGCTAGCTGAATACATAGCTGATGGAATCTTGGAAGTTTCGCAGGCAGAGTCATACAATCTGAGGTACAATAACAACTTGAGAGCAGAGAGATGTCGTCTAAGCTGTACTCAACATTCCATATTGTTTGAAGGTTTCAATTAGTTTAATAACCTCCCGAGTGATGTTAAAAATGAAATTGGAATAAATCAATTCAAGAAAACACATGACTTTTTAATTTAAAATAATATCATTTAGCAAAAATATAAAAATATGTATAGAACAATTTTGCGGCTGTACACAAAATAGTGGCTATTTAATGGAATTTCACGTGTTTTGTTCAAAATCAAAGTTATTACCTTTATATGGATAAAGTATCCAAGAAGCGATGACCTTAGAGCTTAACTCCATAAGTATATTTTTCCCTAATTTGTATCTATCTACCACGATAGTGTAAGTTTAATGACTTCTATATACAGTATTGCCTCGATAATCCGAATCACATTTAATCCGAATGTTGCGTTAATCCGAATCTTAATTTGGTTTCATTGTGTACTCTACAATCCGAACCTACCCCACCTTGGTACTCTGTAATCCGGATTCCAATTTTAAAAAAACATACAAACGCATTGGTTTAAGCAGTAATTTTTTGTATGGATATGTTATCGCTACTTGCCTCCTGGAAATTTAAGTGCGACCATGGTAGGTAGGCAGATTAGCACTAAGTGACGGTTTTGTTACCTCAAACTCACACAAACCTGGGTATTATCGTTTGTTACTGAAGAGTTTAAGAAAATCATTGGTTCCTTCATACTTTTGTCCGAGACTTCCTCAAGTGTGTCGAACAAAGCTTTTTCTAAGGGTGCGTTTATGTTAGAGCTGCGATTAAAGATGAGAGCCAAGACTCTAGCAAAGCGGAGAAAACTATACTGTGATTCTCATGTGCCTGTTTACGTTGGAGCAATGCTTTGAGTAACGAGTCACGATAGGAATTGATATTTTCTCAGCGCTATCGATTATGGACGTGCAATTTTTAAATAGTGAAATTGTGAAAAAGACAAAAATCATCACAACAGATTTGTTTTGTACAAACTGGAGGGAAGCAATCTTTTATTTTCATAATGTTCGAAGAATTCTTTAATTGTTTATCTTTCTGTATTATTAGGATGGCCTGAAATTTTGCGCACTTTCCACCTGCCTTCAATAAAGATATATTTTTTTTAAGCAATTGAGGACAAAAGAAAGTATATCTTTTTTCAGAATCACTCATTATACGGGCTAAACAATAACTTTTAGAACTTTGAAATGGCTTAATAAATTACAGAGAAAAATACTTGTATTTTAACCTTGGGCGCAGTGGCGCAGAGGTAAGTGTGTTCGACTACTAATCTAAAGGGCTCAGGTTCAAATCCCGCCGGGGCCAAGTAACATCGTAAAGTTGTTTCCACTAACCCACCTCTTGCGAGCGTCGGATAAACATCCAAGAGTATTAATTGTCATAAGAAGCTTCTCTAATTTGCCGTTCGGATTCGGTTTCAAATTGTAGGTCCCATCGACTTGCACCATTTGTTGGAGAAGCTAGATTTTAGGCCCTGTATGGGAAGTTGATGCCTAATATTTATTGGTTTTCTCCGTTATCGAGGCTCCAACATGATCACTATATATGAAAGCAGAGAGCAAAGTAAAGCTCTAAGCATTGCTCTTGTCGCTTATCACAGGTCCAACATAAACGCACCCTTATGCTCGTTGTCTGGTCCCAGCTAGTGCCGGACAAACACATATATAGTGGATTACGGTCACTTTTTCAGTTGCAGCGTTACAAATTCGGCAGTGGGTTTTGTGTGGAACGCGTAGTTTGACCACATGGTTTCTTTGAGGCCAGTGTCCCGTGATGATCGCTGTCAATCTGACGATATCTTTTCGAGTTATACATAGGAGTCGGTTGTTTTTGCCTTGCTGTAGTTTAGCCACATCTTTCTGGATATGATGCATGTTTTCACCCTTTTCCATATGAAGTTGGCTTTCGTGAGGTGTTCTGAGGTGATGTTTGCCTTTACTGCTGCGTGCGGAACATGGACTGATTTCGCGAGTGAACAGTGGAGAGCAGAACCTTGGGTGGCCAGTGTCATGATTTCATGAATGTACATAAACACATTCTCATTATTCATTCTTGCTTCCCGCCGTATGCATGCGTTTGGCTATTGTTCTTACCGGCACGTGTTTATGCTCAGACGTAAGATTGTAATAGATCGTATGTGTTTAAATTACATTTCTGTAATTTTGAGCAGCAGTAAATATGAGGTTGTCTCTAAAACCCACTATTTTCTCACCCTGTACTCGTTAGTCCGAATACCGCCTTGCAAGGATTGATTCGGATAAGCAGACATTACTGTACTTCAAATCTAACTCGACGTTTAATCGATTTGAATTTCTGATTTCCTTCAAATATCTAATATTGTTGGTGATATGATCGAAAGAAGCTTTCACAGCACGCCTCCCAACTCAAACTAACATCTTAATGCATACTGTCATCATATAAATTTTAGCTGCCATTATAACAGCTTAATTTCAAGTTATTTCTATTTTTAGAACCAAGGACCTGGGTTATTTAATGCATTTAACCTTGAAAGCAAAACTGTTAAACGCCAACGAAAAAATACGGCGCAATGTACAAATCGCCATTATCTAAACCGAAGGAGCAATACTCGTATTTATATATTTCATAGCCCCTTGAGTCGCTTGATTTCAATAAAATTACATAATCAGACCTACCCTACATACGAATCTCGAATAGCTGTCGATATTGGCCATTTAGTTTCGTAAGCGGTCATAATTTGCGGAGCAATAAAACCCACTGCCCCTATTTTAATCAAAAGTTTCCTATTATTCCCATTTGTATCTGGATATCGCTTGAACGATGCATTTAATTACATCTCGGCCGAGATCGCGTCAATAGTGCCAGTTTCGATGTACATACATTATGTGATGGTGGAGTGGGCGATCCAAGACGCGTGTTCCAAACGCGTGCCTGCTAAAGTGCATGTTTACTCTGGCGGATTTATCGGGTGTGTGCATTTGAAATTGGGACGTGCATTAAAGTATCTTTTTTTGTGTGTAGGTAATCGTATCTCATTTTGTGATTTATTTTTGAAATGCGATTCGGATATTTGTCACATCAAGATGCGATGGCTCCCATGTTGGGTGTGAATGCAAAGCGCCAATGCCTTTCAGGAAGACATTCAAAACCACTTGACAAAGTGTGCATCGTCGATGGGTTCGGGTTGGCTGCCTGGCCCCACTTGCGCGCTGATTAAAAGCATATGCAGGCCGAGCAAAAGTATCTCGAAATTGCTTCTAATCACATTTACGATAATTTATTCCGGTGACACTATTCGCTTGAAAGACGTACTGCTGCTGCTTGCCGGGGGAATAGACTGCAGTGAGAGACCGTCGACAGGCAGCGTTCCCATTTCGCTTGGAGATGAGGGAATCTGTCAGGGAGTGGGATTTAGCCCAAGTATTCGGCAAAGTCGAACATGTGTACGTTGCATCACCCTCGAGAGTGAAAATATATTTATTTATTTTTTTCATCTCGTTGGACGATTCGATAACTTGGCGCTCTCGAGATTTATTCAAATGACTGTTGGGGCGGGAGTACAGTTGAATTTCATTTCATTCACGGGGGTGTTGGCGGGAAAGTATCTAAATCAATTTTATCTCCAAAATGAATTTAAGCACATTTCGCTCGCAGGCTATACGAGCGGCTGTTAGTTGTGTTATTGTACGACTGCGAGACACTTTTAAGTGCCCTTTTTGTATGGACGAGTACGACAAGAATACGACTGAGAGATTATAATTGCGCTTTGGGAACGCTGATGTCGTTTTTTTTTTTTCGTAATTGGAAATTAGTGTGGAAACCTTTAACCTAGTTTTGGCCGCTTTTAACGCTGATAGAATGCTATAAATTCGTGGGAGTAGAAGGAAATTAGATCAACATGTGGTGCTATAAAATGAGATTTGTTTATAGAATGAAAAGTGATAAGGAGTCAATAGGAGCAGGGAAGATATAATAATTTAAAGAAATCTCAGGGTAATTGTAGGCTTTGAATGGAAGCTAAGGAGAAGTCGTTGAAATTGAAGGGAAATGGATAAAACGGTGGCATTATAAGTTATTGAAATGCCCATTACCTTGTCATTACTTTAACACTTTATGAACTTAAGTTGGAGAGGAGAGACGACTTAAATAAATGCTGTTGGCCAGAGATTTTTTTTTTCATTTTATGTGCCACTTAGTTATGAAGGAGAAGAAATACGCTTTGACTTTGTATCGTTTTTACCTTCAAAGAAATTCTTCGCAAGCCGAGTGCTATTTTTTTTATAAATTTTCACGAGTTTTTGAAATGAGTCAACAAGACAGAAAAACTGTTCTAATGATGGCCACCATATTTCGCAAATTAAGGTGGCCCACTTCTCAACGAGTGACTAGCTCGTATTTAACGTTTGCGGAACCAGCCGTCTGGATAATTGCAGGAGTAACTCTACTCATTGTGCATTCATTTCGAAAAGGCGGAGATTGGTATGAAAATAGCAGCACAGGAGGCAAAAGATCTCACAAAACCGCAGTGGGAAGAACGTTGGAACTTTTCGCCTGTAGTAGGTGGGGAGCGCTGCGACAGGATCGGGAAAGAAGCATCAGCCTCAGCCTCATCACTCCGGATATTATCGCCGGTAAGATGCTGGCATGAGATTAAAACTGGAGATAAGTCAGTTTTAAGTAAAAAGAAAACACCCTTTAGACAAAATAGATGGACGATGACCGAAACAAAGAAAGAACTCAACACGTTTCAGAAGCATAGAAGTTGTAAAAGGCGGTGCCCTCTTGTCGTCCGAAAAACGAACGGTAATGAAAAGATCGGTTAGAGGGTAGTTGCGGAGCCATAGCGGGGGGAGTTTGGTCCGCGAGAGTCGGACACACCAAGGGTGATGTCCTGTTACTTAATGATACATTATATATTCACTCCTCCTCAACAACAACAACAACAACAACAACAACAAAAAATATATTTTAATACAAAATGTGTGTTTATCTTTGGCTTCAACAAACAACGGAACGAATTACACAACATCACGAACTAAACGGAACAAGAAACACAAACAGAACAAACTGACGCAGTAGGTTCGGCGGATGCACCCAACGCACTGGCCGGTTCTGCCCTGCACAAGGATAACTGCAGGTAAGAGCGAACTCGTTTGGTAGTCTGCTACGAGGAGCTCGGCCGCTGTGAATGTGTCCTTAAGCTTCTCTGGGCGGTCCTCTCTGCCTACGGCTAACGCTGCTTATGCTACTGTAGGCACGGGGCACGGAGAACCTCAGGAGAGCGCTAAAAAGCTCTTCCTGGGGGATGTTGCGAAGGCTCCTTCCGCCTGCTCCTCGGAGTGTTCCGCGTCTAAAATAAGGTTATTTCCAGAAATGGCACTGTTCATAGCGCATTCAAATCGGTAGCCGACATATGGTGGAAAGAATACAAGAACGAATGCACGAATTGTGAATAGGCCTTCAACACCGTGTGGTTAAGGTTACTTTTCTACAAGTTGATCAAGCTGGGGTATGCACAAACAGCTACTATATGCACTTTCAAAAATTTGTATAGCTAAGAAGTTCGTAGTCAAATGTTACAGCGTGACTTCGAGCAGAGTCTTTGATATTAAAAATATCCTAAAAGGTCCTAAAAACAAATCAGAGTATATTGCGATGACTTTGATGACGTTGAAGATTATCTTTCACAAGCCAGAAGCAATTCTCAATTCTGTTCACAAGCACATGGTCTGGTACCTAGGGATGCCAAAAATATATGGAAAATTTGCCATTTAGATACCCTGCCCAGTGGGTGGTCCTTATTGCTAAGAAAAAAAAAAATTCTTTAATGTCACGGGGCACCACGTAGTTTGAATATACACCATAAGAAACTATTTCAGGATTTTTTTTGGAATTTTTTAAATGACGTTTAGGGGTCGCTACCAAGGTTTGAATTAAAAAAAAAAATTACAAATCTGTATTTTTATTTTCAGGACAAAAAATATTACAAAATCTTTAAAGATGTTTGGCAATGTTGATTTTCTTAATTCGGATAATAATTGACCAAGAAGCCAAACCTTTTTTTTTTTTTTTTTTTAAGAAAAAGGAATTCCAAATCCTAGAGCACTCAGCCTCGATAACAGTCCATTTTACTACCAGGCAGAAATCCTCCTTTTGGTGTAGAGGCATGTGAATGGGTGGCGTATGTTGTTGTTCCCCATGGGGATTGAACCTGCACCGCACGGGTAACAAGCCAACACACTAACCTCTAAAACCAAACCTTACTTTGATTTGTAGTAGCTTTACTGAGTCCGCTACTCTTAGACGCCATTGCAACACGTTGAAACACGTTACTATGACTTTTACAAATAAAACGTAAATGACTTATTAGAACTGAAGTGCGGGCGGGCTAAATCTCGACGCATCGGTACAGAAGAGGGGTCGAGGCGAAGGCTTTTTGTAAAAAAATTGACAGCGACCCCTAAATCTTAACAAAAAAACAAAAAAACGTATTTCATATATAGAGGTATATAATCAAATGGGAAAGTGGCCCGGGGATAATTCAAAAGTGGAAAAATAAGGACCACCACCACCCGGACACCAGGGTACATATATGGCGCCTAGTTACATAGAAAGAATTCGGGTTTTCGAGTGACAGGGTCTTAGGAATTGTCCCGAACGTCTGAACTCAACTATATAAAATGATTAAGCAACAAGGCCCAATACGATGGAGCTCAGCTGAATAGGATTGACAGTTTCTTCATAAAGGTGACTCCAAGCTACGTAGCAAAAGCGATGACCAGCTGCAAAAGTGTGAGCTTCGGGGCTTAATACCCCAATGATATGTACTACCACATCACGCTTCGAACTGGCTTTATCCAATTGAGGGTAAGAACAGATGAAGGACGCTACCCCGATATTGTACCACAGCCACCGGCACCAGGGGCTCCTTCAGCTTGGTTCCTTAATCGCAGATGGGAATCGATCGGATAGGCTACAGTCCGCGAGACGAACCGTTGTATGCCTTATCCATGTTCGTATCCCCTAAAGTAGGTGTGACATTGGGTTGACATTACTTTTTAGTTATAAGTATATATGTACTGTTATTTTAGTATTTTAAACAATTAAGCACAAAGTTAACTTCTATGTCAAAAAAGCCCCCAAAAATGGATGTTTCAAAAAGACATTATGCGAGTGAATTATTATAATGGCAGCCAGGCTGCCAATAAATATAGCGATCTTTTGTCTCGGTGTTATGTTTGAGCGAAGTTTGATCTGGCGTAAGGCTATACGGATAGCCAGTAGCTCCGCCTGGAAGGCGCTTGCAGTATCCGGAAGTCTGTACGATTTTATGATGTTTAAGAATTCGGTCGGTGTAGATTGTTTGATCGAAATCCCTTGTCACTTGTCCATTTTGCCATTCTGGTCTAGTGGCGATTTGAACGACGAAATGTTTTATGAAAGACAGTCTGGGAATGATATAGTTTGTTGAAGGCGGAACTAGTTTTCTCGGTAGAGAATCTAGAATGATACTGTGGCCGTAGGTTTTCGTAGTCCAGCATTCGGACTATGTGAGTCTGATAGGGTACTGAAGACTTTTCTTTTGTTTCAATTTGTCGTAGGAATATTAGAAAAAAATAAATATTAGGCAATAACGGGCCCATACAAGTTCTAAAGCCTAGCTTCTCCAACCATTTTGCTGTGCAAAGTGGAAGGGACCTACAATATAAAGCCGAATCCGAACGGCAAATTTGAGAAGCTTCTCATAAGAAGTGATACTCCTGAATGTCAGACGTTCGCAAGAGGTGTAGCTGTGGAAAAAACTTTTAGATGTTACTTAGCCCCGGCGGGATTCGAACCTGATACTTTTAGATTATTAGTCCAAAACGCTAACCTCTGCGCCACTGCGCCTGCAGTATTAATATTAGATAGATAGATAGTTTATTCATGCTTCATGAAATAAAAATACGTTGTCGCCCAATTTACATTATATAATTGCAGAGATTTGACATTTTTTGTTTTTTGTCTTTCAACTGAATCATTATTTATTATTTTTTTAAAAACACAAACAAATATAAACATTTTATTATTAACGAGGAAAATCATGAGAAAAACCTCAAATTAAAGAAAAACAAATAAATAAATAATAATAATAATAGTAGGTAATATTAAAAAGAATAAATAAATAAATAAATAAATAAATAAAATAAATAAACAAATAGATAAATATATCATAATTAATAAATAAACAAATAGTATATATTATAATAAATAAATAAATAAATAAATAGATACATACATAAATCCGAAGGTAATTATTTGAACAGTTAAATAAATATTATTAAGTTAACAAAAATAAATAGATAAATAAGAAATGAAAATATATCGGTATTTAGTGAACACAAAATATTTCATATGTCACGATGAAATTAGTTGATTGACTAGCGGATTGTTGGAGATATTACATCTCAGTTTGAATGCATCATTTAGCTTGTATATCCTGGAGGAGACCAATTCAACATTAGCTCTACCATGTAAATCTATTGTAGAATAATACCAGGGAAGATTGAGCATCATTTTTAATATTTTATTTTGGGATATTTGAAGCTTTCTAATATGGCTCTTAGCAAAATTACCCCACACTATACAACCGTACAGTAAGATAGATTGGAATATCGTTTTATGAATTATTATTTTATTATCATTTGAAAGTAATGATTTCCTGTTTATGAACGGATAAAGCATTCGTATGGCTATATTTACTTTATTAGTTTTTTCTAAAATGTGTCTGTTAAATGTAAGTTTTTGAACGGAGTGTATGCCCAGGTACTTAACAAATGGTTTCAATGCTATTAAGTGGCCATTTAATCTTAATTGATCAGCTGCAAGAAAGCAAGGCTTTCTTTTTCTGGCGAAAAAGATAGCTTGGATTTTTTCTGCGTTCAGCTTTATTTTCCATTTGGAGAGATAACATTGCAATATTTCAATCGCATTTTTTTAAATTCGTCTCAATGTCGAGACCGAACTCATGCGAAGAAAGTATAGCGATATCGTCAGCATAAATACTCGTAGTTATATAGTTAATAATAGCTCACACTGTGGAAGACTTGGGAGATAAGATGTAAACAAATTATAAAGGATAGGACCAAGCACAAAACCTTGCGGTACACCTGCACAACAATTTACTACATCAGACGCACTTACTATTAACAAAAACTTTAAAGCGACGATTTGACACAAAACTTTGAACAGTTCTACAAAGAAATGGGGGAAAATTATTATTTAACATTTTGTTGCCAAACGGAATCAAATGCCTTCTCAATGTCCAGCAAAACTATTCCAGTTGATTAACCTACTGCACGATTTCTTCTAATCATATTAAATATTCTGAGCCCTTGATGTAAGGTTCCGTGATGACGCCTAAAACCAAACTGCTCGTCAGGATATATTTTTCGTTCCTCGATACGTTTGACAATTTTATCTTTAAGTATTTTTTCATAGATTTTATTCAAACTACTAAGTAAACTAATTGGCCTGTAGCTTACAGGATCATATGGAGGCTTACCTGCCTTAGGAATTGGGACTACCTTAGCTAGTTTCCATGCGTCTGGAAAATATTGTAACTTAAGACAGGCGTTGATAATAAATGTTAAGATTTGTATTACAATTTTAGGCATTTCTTTTAGATAACGATGTTTAACATTGCCCATACCACTCGTTGTATTAATATTAGACACGCATTAAAATCAAGTTTTGTACAATTTTATCCGTTTTGGTTGAACATTGTTAGCATTCACAAAAACCGCAAACACTTGGGAAAAGGTGTCTGCAAAGTTCAGCCTTTGGGGGACTCTCCTGAACTTGACACACACGCAACTATAGAATCACTGACAAAGTCGATTACCAACTAAATAACTTATAGAGTATTAACTTAATCTCCGTTTAGCCGTCCTTTATTTTTTATTCAACGTGACTGATTCACGCATAAACATCCGTCTAACCACCACTATGCATTCTTCTCCACTACTAATGGATCTTCTCTGATGATTCTGTCTCACATTTTAATCCCCATCAACGATCTCCAAGCCTAAGAAGAATTATAAACAAACAATCTCCTACGACTAACGACGCGACGGCATGGCGCGGCATGGCGCGGAAAGATTTTGCAGTATACGAAGAAGTGCATCTTTCGTGACTTATATATTACAGCAACTGGAAATGGCTTCAAGGACACTGGTCCATCGAAGCAATGACCTTCTCTCTTCACTACAAACAGTCATCCTCATCAGCAGTCGAGCGTTTTCATTTCAGGCTGAGCAAATAGACTCCGTCACCATGGCTTTGGAACAGTATGTTGTATCTCTAAATCGGTTCGCAAACCTGTGGGCTGTAACTTGGGAAAGTTTATTGCTCCTTTGAATTGAGTCACACGATTATTGAGATTCGATTCGCATCCCTTTGCGTGTTGTTGGACATTCATGTGTCAGGAACAGCGAATTACAACATCTTGGACGAATTAGCGAATATAATTTCGCGAACGGTTACCGCCTGACAGATACAAATACTGAATTTGTACGCTACTAATCATAAGCATAATTAATTTTCTTTTCCTTTTTTCTGTGTAACAGTTTTTTTTTTTGATGAGTGAAGTCATGACCGCTTCACAAAGGGACATGCAAAGGCAAAAGAAACCAAGACATCCTATCGAGAGATCATTGCACTCTCACATTGTGGCTCTTTTCTTGCGTGCCAATGTAATTAATCTTCGCTTTCGCAAAACTTGGATATTATTTCGTCAATTTGGAGAGGCCACTCTATCCTTATAACGTTTTCAAGTTTCCTCCCTTCAAATTTAATGTTTAGTCAAGTTGCTCGTGGGTTGTTGATTTCGGCCTGCGAAAACGTTTTTGATGTACGAGAGTAATAATTTGCTTTAATGAGCCGTTTGTTTCACCAGAATAAGGGCATCGACGATAGGAGATCTGTGTTGAAACAAGTTGAGAGAAGGAGTAGTGTGAAGTTGATTCTGACAAATGTTTCTTTTTATTGCAAGCGATCGACGACGAAGTTTACAAAAAAAAGGGTGAGGGTGGTTTGTAGTTGCGATATTCATCCAAGCTCAAGTTGAGCAAAATACATACTCGAAAAAGCATCTATCCCCTTATTTTTAGGTTTTAAAAAGAAACTGGAGTCAAAACTCAATGAAACGAAATGACTGGGAGCGAGATGGTGCCGTGACATATTAGTATAGATACGTTTACCTAGACCGACACGAGATTCGTCATTCAACTTATTTCAACATTTGACCTGAAATTGTCATCATTTCGTCTCCGCTTTTGAAAATTAGTCAAATCGAACAAACCTTTCTAACTACCCTGCACTTCATTCACAATTCCGGTTAATAGAATTTCGACTGTTAATCAAAACCAACTTCCAATATCATTGCCAAACCAAGTCTCTATATTGTGCCCTTCTCCTAAAACGGCAAAATTATGATCTGGAGTGGATATGAACTTTCCCTGGGGCTAATTTGCAATTATAAAATAACCCGCCGATTCAGCAAACATGGCGCTCAGATCGGTGATAACATCTTTGTACTCATCCAATTACACCTATTTCCGAGGTGCATGGGAGGAGCTGAAGATGTCAGCCTTGGAATTAGACGGCAAAACCATTCAGTCGGCGTCATCATCGAATTCCATTCAGTGCTCTTCAACCCAAAAGCGGATTACACCTTATTGGATTACAGGGCCGGCTGTTGGGAGCAATTAGTCGGCTCTATGAAGAACATTTTATATGTACGGTAGACCCTATTTTGTGGAGCAGAAAACATTGTTAACAATCAGGTCGGGGCCGATTCCAATGAACACGCACTACAGTAATTTTTTAGAGTACCCTTATACTGAAATACTCGTAGCTACACAGCGCGGGTGGGAAACTAGGATTAGAAGATAGGGAGAGATGCTGTGCACATTGTTTTGGAATGTGGGTAGATTATAATGTGAAGGAAAAATGGAGCGAGGTAGAGCATTTCACATTCGTGTTGTACGGCTAAGAAAGATTCCTTGTATTTCTCTGTACGGCCGAATAAAGGCTTAAGGGTAAACTGATCCGCATTCTTGGCATGGCGGGTGTTGTGGTTGAAATGTTCTAAGGGCGGAATTTCAATTGAGCTCTTATGGTGGAAATATCTATAAAATAGCGATAGAGAGATGACTAAGAGAGTCAAACGTTACCGCGATATCCCGATCGTTAGTAAGCTTAATCGCTCGTTTTCGTATTCTCCTGAGTAGCTCCAAATATGTGATTGGGGCACCGGACAAATATGAGCGTTGTACTTAAATTTGGGGCGACTAAACACCTTATAAATTGAAGCCAGATCAGAACGGGTAAAGTATTGCTTGCACCGTTTAAGGAAGCCTAGACATTTCGCAGCGTTCTTGGCGTCATCGAATATGAGGTCATTCCAACGAAGGTTGTCATTAACACATATACCGAGAGTAAAAAGTCTTTCATGGATAATGACAAAGTGTGTGGGTTTTGCTTTAATGACAGAAGACAGCATTGCGTTTTAGAAGCATTAAATTGCACTCTCTTGGTTGTAACCCACGGATTTATGCTGTTGAGATCGGAATTTATTGAGCTTAACACACGTTGCCGTTCCAGTTACACACCCGAAGATGAGGGGCGCGACCCAAGAAACGAATATGAGAAACTGAGGGTACTGTCATTACCGAGGGAATGGATTGGGTTAGAAGTAATATACAGGTGATCATTTATAAAATTGAGAGAGAGAGTTGGAGGCAGAATAGAACCTTATGGAACATCAGCATTTATTTGGTTGCAGAGTTGCAGGCTTGAAACCGTCCAAAAGAACCGAAAGGTAATTTCTTATCAATTGAAGAAAAGTATCATCGTTTCCAAATGCACACCTTTTCGAAAAGAGAGTTTGGTGCCAAACTCCGTAAAATGCCTTTAAAATATCAAGCGCAACGATCTTGCTTTCACCACCCTGGTGAAGAGATTGGTTCCACTTTTCGGTTAGATAAATAATCAAATCAGCAGTGGACCTGTTGCTACGAAAACCTTACTGCCGGTCATTAAGAAGTTTTCGTGATTCAAGATATTTCATGAGCTGGTGGTATATCAGCATATCCATGACCTTGGAAAGAAGGGACGTTAGTGCAATTGGTCGATAGGAGAAGGGAGAAGAAGTTTCGCCTTTTTTAGGGGCGGGCATGACAATTGCTGTTTTCCATCTTCTTGGGGAGAGCACCGAAGAAAAGGATAGATAGAAAAGCTTACGCAATGGTTATGCCAGCGAGGAAGAACACCTCTTTAGAAACTTTGATTTTGAATCATTTCTTGCATGGGCCCAACGGTGACACAGAAGTGCTGATTGGTAGGTTCATTAAAAAAGACTTGTGACTAATAATTAATAAAGTATTGGCGGAGATCACAGATGGTGTCCGACATCTTAAAGGCAATATGGGTGAGATCAGAATAGTTTGATGCCGCCAACCAGATCAAAGTCGTTATGTTGTGATATTGATAATAATCGACGAGAAGCAGGAGCCATCCACGTCGTGGATCATGGCCTATCGACATCATCCTGAAGTTTTATTCAATCAGAGATTAAAGAATGAGAGTCGTTGATGTTGGGATCAGAGGAAATGTGTTTCAACGATCAACAAGCAAACTGTGTCGACTTTAAACAGAATCAAATGATGCTTAGAGGCAATCCTTTCACGAGTGGTTTACGCATTCGCTTAAATTCGCTGCCTCGAGGAGCGTTGATGTGATATGCCTAGCCCATCCCTGCAGCATATAAGTAACAATAATAAGTTCACAATGCCTTAGTGCAGAGGTGGGCGTGTTTGATTCTATACAAGTATGACTTAACTTTCGCTACATTTGACATTATGCCTGATGCATCTCCTGCAAGAAGATAACTGTATTCCGCTTAGGTCCTCCTATGCCTTAGTAACTCAAACAGTCTTTAAAATGCACTAATATATTGGAACTTTGACGGTCGGCAAAAAATCCCCTCAAGGTACTTGAAAAAGTTGACAAACCATTTCATGATCTCTGTTTCTAAATGTGGTCGTATCAGAAGCTTTGCCACTCTCAAAAGGCCCTGCTATTGTCTCGTTAGAGTTGCGTAAGACTTCTTCTTAAATTTGTTTTCAAAACCACGACGGCGAAGTATACCGCAATAACGATAATCGACGCTTCATTTGAAATCAGTAGGTGAGACATTTTGGCACAAATTTGCTGAAAGCGGCGTTCACATTTATAGCATTGCGATATTTTTTGGTGCCTCCTTTGCAGCACCTTCCTTCAATACTGGCTCAGGCTCTCAGTAACACTGCTTTGATTGCATCAGGCATTGATCGTGATTTATAAGAGGGTTGGCCATAAAATCTTCCAGAACAAAATCTCGAGAACCAAATCTGGAAAATCAAAGTCTCGAGACCCAAAATCTTGCAAATCAATTAAAAAAAATCAATAAAATAAACATATATTTATTTTTTTTATTATCTTAAAATTGGAACGACCGAAACGTTTGAAATGAAATATTTATTCGTCGGAAAAGAATGATTTTATTTCTTTCTTGAATCGAAGAATTGCCTTAGAAGAAAAATGTATTTGTCCTGAAAACAACGATTTGATCGCAATTATTCACAACACAAGCGCATTGCACAAACAGCCTTGCATAACTTATTTAGAACATTCGCATTTATAAGAATCACGTTGAAGGAACTTCTTTGCTTGAGTATATTATTTATGGTTATTTGAAAAACAAAGGAGGAAACAGGGAAGCAAAGAAATATGCTTTAAATCTATATATTAATACGGAGTTGCCTATAACGTGTTTCCCCCCTTTTTTGCTATTATACGTCACATAGATATGCCAACACTATATATATTTGGATAGGGGGCAGTACATAGAAGTGCACAATACAAAAATTATCCACATATATAACACACATTATGAATTACAGCAGGTAAACTGAAGCGAATTGGATGAAATTACAACAACAACAACATTGCTGTGTGAGGCAATAATCTGCCAATCGGAACGGAAAATTTTTATATCATGTGATGAAGTTACTTGAAAATGCTTAAAGTTACTTGAAAATGCTTGAAAATACTTGAAGTTACTTGAAGTTACCAACAACAACATTGCTGTGCATGTTATGCATTTGATAATGCTTAAACATACTTGAAGTTACTTGGACATGCTTGAAGTTACTTGAAAATGCTGGAAGGTACTTGAAAATGCTTGAAGTTACTTGAAGTTACTTGAAATTCTTGAAAATACTTGAAGTTACTTGAAAATGCTTGAACTTACTTGAAGTTACCTGAAAATGTCTAAAGTTACTTTAAGTTACTTGAAAATGCTTGAAGTTACTTGAAAACGCTTGAAAACTTGAAGTTACTTGATAATGCTTGAACATACTTGAAGTTGCTTGGACATGCTGTAAGTTACTTGAAAATGCTTGAAGTTACTTAAAAATGCCGGAAAAATTGTATATCATGTGAAATCAGAGAATGCAATGTCGAAAAATTGTATTTCCCGATTAATATGTATAACAGTCGACTTTGTTTTTTTTTTTCAACTTATATAATAAACTGGTAGAATTTCGACCATGGGGCGACCCCTAGTTATGTTAATTACAATGTTGATTGGTCATATCCTACTAAATTGTTATTTTAAGAACTACAAATTAATTCTTTGAGAGATGTTGTTTTTTCATATTTCAATTTTGAAAAAAATTAAACAAAAAATAGTTCGACATTTTGATTTTCAGATTTTTCTAAATGTTCGTAATTCCGAAATTCCTAAGCTTTACCTCAGATATTATTGTTGTTCCCAAGGATGCATACAGACATTCTAGGCTTAATCACATATATTTATTATTTAAAGAACAATGTTGTTTGTGTGTTTCTTCACTTTAAGAGAGCTTTTGAAACAGTTGATAGGGTGATCCTGATTCACAAGTTAGAAAAATATGGTGTGCGCAATAAATCCTTAAATTGGATCAGAACATATCTGGAAAATCATCGAATGCAAAGAACAAACGTGAATGGAGTTGTTTCGGAAAAATAAGTGTTAATATAGGTGTCCCCCAGGGTTCGGTTTTGGGAACGTTGTTATTTAATGTAAACACAAATGATATTGTTAAAGTGGTCAAACATAGTCAAATTGCCTTATTTACCGATGATGCAATTTTATTCATTGCAGGCCAAGACCTAAATGAAATTACTGAACTTGAGTGTCTGACTGAAAGCAAATAAGCTAAAACTAAACGCTGCAAAAACAAAATTAATGGTATTTGGCGGTAATAGTGATGGAACAGTAGTAAAAATATCTATTGACGGCGAATCAGTAGAAACAGTGTCGGAAATAAAATATTTAGGAGTTTTGATAGACAATAAATTAAAGTTTAATAATCACGCTAATTACATAGCAAAGAAAATTGCAAAAAAATTGGGTTCTTGAAAAGAATAAGAAAACATACATATTTCAATAGATAGTGCAATAAAAATTTGCAGTGCAATAATAAAGCCCCACTTTGAGTACTGTTCGTCGATTTTGTTTTTGTGTAATCAAACTGTGTTAAACAGGCTTCAATTGTTTCAAAACAGGAGTATGAGAACAATTCTTATGTGCAACATTTATACCCCTATCTCCTCAATGCTAAATACGTTAATGTGGTTAAGTGTCATTCAAAGAATTAAAATGAATGTTTTGATGTTTGTTTTTAAAATAAAATCGAACCGTTTACCCATTTATTTAGCACGGCATGTAAAATTAGTAAGTGATGTTCAGCCCTACGCTTTGAGATAAAGGCAAGATTTTCGTCTCCCCACTTTGCGAACGAGTGCAGCACAGAACTGTTTGTTCTATAAAGGATTCCAGCTTTTTAACTCTCTACCAGGAATAATTAAAAACAATTTAAATATACATTCATTTAAAAGAGGTGTTATAAATTTTGTAAAAAATGAAATCTGAAATGTAACTTATTTATGAACTTCGGAACTCGATGTACTATGTTTTGATATTGAAAATGTACTAAATAAACTACTACTACTACAAATTGAACACCAGAGGCTAGTCCCTTCTAGGGCAGGAGAAAAGTATCCTACTTATGTAGAGATAGTGCGTAGTAAAATCTATTATTATTATATTATCCGTATTCGGGTTCGCTCTTCTCAATATAAAGTTCGTGCGTAAGTTGAAATTCCCGTGGTCAGATCAAGAAAAATTAAAACAATCTAACGACGTCGTCTCAACGATTGCGGAATCTCTTAGTTCTCTATATTTTTAATAAAATTATATTCTAAGTTTGAAATTGTTTTTGTTTGGTGGCAGACCGAGTAGATTGACGCATTTTCGGGGGTCCATCCATATAGTTGACGTCGACGTTTTCCCTTCCCCAGCCTGAACATTCCTCCATTGCTTACATACTGTCCGGGGTGGACCTGGGCCTCAACCAATACGCCTCCCCAGTTAGCACTATCTATGGCTAACTGTCTCCAGTTGCGCACTCCAAGTTGGTTGAGGTCCCCTTCTACTTGTGCGCGCCACCTAAGGCGCTCTACATGTCCAAGCCATCTTAGTCGACTGATACGTACTTTTTTGACCAGGTCGATGTCGCTGCACAGCTCGTAAAGTTCGCTGTTAAATCTCCTCCTCCAAAGCCCGTCAACGCAAACGGGACCGAAAATCACTCGAAGAATTTTGCGTTCGAAACGACCAAGAAGATCTTCATCCGCTTTTGCTAATGTCCACGCTTCTGCGCCGTAGAGCAGGACTGGGATGATGAGGGTCTCATAAAGAGTCTCCTCAAAGAAACAGCGGTTGGCAAGTGTAATTCTTCGTTTTATTTCAGCTGTGGTGTCATTATCAGAATAATAGCAGAGCCGAGGTAAACAAAGTCCCGAACTACCTCAAAATTATAGCTATCTATCGTGACGTTCTGTCGGATTCGTCAATGTTGTGTGTCCTTCTTGTTGACAGCATATGTTTTGTTTTGCCCTCATTCAACACTAAACCCATTTTTGCCGTTTCTGTGCTAATACTTGCAAACGCACCAGTGACCAGTGTTCTGTCAATTATGTCAATGTCATCAGCATATGCAAGTAGTTGCACAGACTTTTGGAAAATTGTGCCTCTAGTGTTGGCTTGCGAATTTCGCACAATTTTCTCAAGTATGATATTGAAGAAGTCACATGACAGCGCATCACCTGGTCCTAATCCTTTTTTTTGATCCAGTTTTATTTTAAAGTAAAACACTATGTGTTTGATTATGAGTTGAATACCCGAGCTCTGTGCAAATATCTAGTAATTTAAGGCCACAATTCTTGCATTAAAGCTACAGGAATGTGAATGTACACGCATTGGTAAATAAAAGCACAGATCTTCTTCTGGTCACTTAAATATTCTATTTCAATGCTAATGACTAACTGTCAATCCAATTAAAAATGTATAGCATTCAATGTCATCATTAATGCATCAATAAGATTCGCAAAGTGTACTGTGTGCTTTCTATTGAATTTCAGATAGAGGTTGAATTAAACAAAACATTAGCATATCCAAGCACATCCCGCGCCATCATTTCTTAAATAATGACATCCCAGTCAATTGAGGGGGACATTTATTGACTTTGGCTGATGGCATACTCCTCAAATACGAATTGCTTTTTTTTTAAATACTCTGTCGGAAAAATGTTATGGGTTTATTTGTGCAAAAGGATTCGCCGAATCGGAATATGAAATGAGGGTTATTAAACAAATAAAGTTGCAAAAACATTTTAATGAAATTCGACGACAAAGGTAGAAAGAGGCGGTCTACATCAATTGCAAAACATATAAAGTAGTATGTCGTTAAATTCGACATAAGTACTAATTAACCGTATTCGAGAGCGGTGTCCCTTCATTTTCAATATGCCTCCTTTGTTTCGGCGTGTATTAAGAGGCGATTGCAGATACCAGCAACCGTCTTAAAATCTTTATTGGATAACGGCATGGATAAATTTAAATGACATTAAAACGGGATTATAATGTTTGTCTCAACTTCAGTACCTACACTGTCAATGTCATACGCCATAAAAGGCGGGCAATCTAAAAATGCATACAGGTCATCATGCATATCATAACATATGACGTAATTGCACCCCAAAGTGTCTTCGAATTTAGATACACCTGTCAAGTTTGTAGTTTCTAAATCGAAGCCAGCATAAAATTTGATTTATTAAATATTTTCCAATTAGCGAATATTTTAAAACTATGGTGAGAACGAAATTGATCGTCAAGTATAGGGTGATTTTTATAGATGCAACATTTTTTTAAAAATAAAACAACAAATTTAATGGAATGACCAAATTTTGGCTTTATTAGCTCACAAATTTCATGGCATTTAATGTTTAAAAATTTCTGGGATATGGCCTCCGCGACTGCGCCTGATGAACGCCACCCTGTCATTCCAATTTTGCACCACTTTTTCGAGCATACCAGGTCCTATTTCGGCAATAGTGCGTCGAATGTTGGCTTCTAAGTGATCAATCGTTGGTGGTTTATCAGCATAGAACAGATATTTGACGTACCCCCACAAAAGTAATCCAAAGGTGTCAAATCGAACGAGGTGGCCAACTCACAGGTCCGGTCCATTTCTTGAAATGATTCAGTCACCATAGGTTGGACTTAACAAAGTCATGGTTGCTTGTTGGAACCATTTCCCCTCCAAATGATTTCCAATTTCATTGGAAATAACAAAATTATGAATCATTTGCCTGTAGCATTTGCCATTCACGGTTATATTGGCACTGGTTTCGGATTTAAAGACAAATGGGTCGATGACGCCTTCGGCATGTAAACCACAACAAACAGTGATTTTTTCGGGATGTAATGGAGTCTCAAGAGTCTCATGAGGATTGTGTTCACTCCAAAAACGACAATTCTGCTTGTTTACAAACCCGTGAAGCCAGAAATGAGCCTCATCGCTGAAGATGATTTGACGATAAAAATCTGGTTCAACTTTCAGTTGATTCTCAACCCATTCAAAGAACACACAACGCAATTAATGATCTGCCGGCTTTAATTCTTGAACGTTGCACCAATTGGATCTTATATGGATGTAGGCTAAATCTTTCCTCAAAATTTTCCAAGTAGTAGACGGGCAGAGACCGAGTTGCTGAGAACGGCGTCGGATCGATAAATTCGGGTCCTCTCTCACACTCACGTCTACAGCGACGATGGCTTCTTCTGTACTCACGGTACGGGCTCGATTTGGGTGAATATTATCACAAAGAATACCTTAATGTGGTCATGAATCGATCGGATGTCAAAATCCATCGCGAACGAGGCAGTCTTTCATTCAACTGGCACTTAAAAGAAACAGCAGCCAGAAGAGTCATCAATTTTTGATCAAACCAGGCGACACACACAATCATGAATACTACCTCAAGCCTAGTTAATAAGGTGTTCACATTGAGTGATTAGAGATTCTACTCCGCCAACGAGGACAAGATATAACAAATAATTGAAATCACCCATTGAGGGCATGAGGAGCCTTATATCGCATGAAAAACACAATGCTCCTCGAGGAAAAGAAACGGAAAGTATAGTAGAGATCTACAGTAGCGTTGCCTACGTCCCTAAACCGGCGGAGAATGTGAAGGATGTAATCTTCAACAGTACCAAAGACGTCCAAAGGAACCAATGCATTAATATTCACCCATTTTAAGTCGAATTACAAGGTCTTGTATACAAGGTTGACTGTTAACGTATTGTGGGGCAGCTTGCGATCTCTCTTTAAATTGAACAACCAAACCATTCTTGCCACAAAGAATATCCAACCATCCGTCAATCATGTGATAACCAAAATCCCAGGGAAGACAGCGCTTGCTTTGTTCGATTGATGTGGCGTAGCCAATGAAATCGACGTCATGTAGATTTTTGGAATTTATCCACATATCTCCTCCATTCGCCCCCCTCACCCACTTGACCAAATATCGAGAATTTTTCTCTCGAAGAACCCAATATTTGCTTCCCTTTTCTAAAGAACCGGCAGGATTAAGGTTCGATGAAGCATGATTTTTTTCCTTTGAGTCAGAAATTTTAAGCCCATTTATTTTGCGATACCGAAATGGCAGCGGTTTCCTTGGGTAATTCTCCACTAAGGTGTCATTCGTGACTTGTTTCCAAGTGTCACGCGACACAACCGGATCAGTTTATCGGGATCCCATATTCGGCCAGTGTCATGCAGATTTCCTGACGATAAATCCTATCCTAAGCTCTTTTAAAGTCTATAAAAAGATGGTGAGTCTCGACTTGAAATTCGCTGGTATTTTCTAGGATTTGCCTGCCGATTTGGTCTATCTGCCGGGCCGGAAGCTACACTGGTATGTGCCGATTAGTGTGGTGCAGCTTGCAGAACGGCTTGAGACGTTCACACATTACGTTGGATATGATTTTTAATCAGACATTAAGCAGATATAATGCGTCTTGTAGATAGGGCATATGGAGCTGGTAGTCCCTCTTCGGACATGCTTTCTCCCTCGCATACTTGGTTGATGATTCGGTGCATGCGCCCTACCAAAATATTACCTCCGTATTTGAAGAGGTTTGCTGGTAAGCCATCAGAACCGGTGGCCTTGTTGTTCTTAAGCAAGTGGTGGTTGAGTTTTGTTCAATTGGGGTAAGCATTGAATGGTATCAACGTGGCGATGCACAATGCCGTAACTGAGACTACATATTAATCATGCTTATTTAACCCTCATATTGATAACCATCGACCAGACATGGTTTGCTAAACTTAAAGTGCGAGTGTTAAACAAGAAGGAAACAGCAAAACTATAATATTTTGTCGAAAGGGCTGGCTGATCAGTCTCAAAAGTCCTACAAGATCCCCTCAGAAAGAGGACGTTCGCCGAATACATTCACCAGATTAAATCGCCAACAGTGAGGATGAGAAGCGCTTATTTTCAGCTGGCGTCAGTAAGGATCTTTTCAAGACTAGTCAATGTGTTGAAGTGGGTTACTTGTACCAGCATTTCCGGCCCGCTGTGCTTGTATCAAAGCAACGGCCTGCGGTTGTTCCGCCGGGATAACTTCCGATAAGCTAGTTATGCGAAAAATATGAGAAGCCTATGGATGCAGTGGAGTGAAAGCACTATGATCCTTTGATTCTGATCAAAGCTTCGGCGTTAAAGTCCAATGTCCTGCTCGCTCTAAAATTTTCCCTACTGGTCCGCCTGTGGGGTTCGCCATTTCCACCTTAGAAAATAGCGGCAAGCCTCCCGATTTTGAATTACTAAGTCGCTGAGTCCAATTAAATGCTGGTGTTGCTGCATTTCTGTGATCCAGAATTTGTATGGCCTGCCTCTCTTTCGCGTTTGCATTGGAACGTTGATTGATATCGTCTTTTTGACAGGGTCCGTAGCATCTCTCCTTTGACAGTAGATACCAACTGAGATAGGTTTGACGTGAAGGCTTCCTCGGATCTTGGAACTTCATATTCGATTAATCTTTGTTACTGCTGCTGTCATGCGAATCATCTTCATCTCAGCTGCCGTTTATTTGGCCTCATACTTTTTGTACGCTGTCAAACATTGTGAACCGTATGCGAGCGCCTGGCGCACAAATGCGGTGTATAGGCTTTATAGGTTTGCCGTCGCATATATGGTAAAACCTGGGGGATCTCTCCAAAGATCACTCATTGGATTTACACAATGATGGTCAGGCCATTACATACGCTTCTATAATATGGTGGACCAAAACAAACCAATAAACCGCCACATCAAAGCTCACGAGGGTACAACGTCTCACATGTCTTGATATATACGGAGTCATGCGGACCTGTCCCACTGCTGCCATAAAAGCCATAATAGGATTAACACCCTTGCATATACACATCATAAGCAAAGTGGCAATACGCAGGTCAGCAAGTCTGTTGCAACTAAATGAGATATGTCTTAGTGACAGGAACTTGACATGATCTGCGCGGTTTCAGACCGCCTCCAAAAAACATTATGTTTCAATAAGCGGTTCTCTACGGAGATACCAAATAGAGAAGCATGGGGTAGTAATAGCCCACCGAACCGCCAAATTGGATTTAAGTGGTATACGGATGGTTCTAAAATGGAATCGGGTACAGGAACTGGTTTTCACGGACCAAATCTAAACGTCTCAATACCAATGAGAAAAAGCTCTAGTGTATTCCAGGCAGAGCTCCTCGCCATTCAAGAATGCGATAACCACATCTTCAACACTAGTATCAAAGGCGCTCACATCCATATATTCACGGACAGTCAAGCAGAGGTGGTTCAGAAACCCCTTTCACAGGACCTGAACCCTTCTGCTACACACCTAGTTCAGCTACTAATTTAGATATAAAAAGCTGGGAACACTCAAAATGTTTCTCACACTTGGAAAACACTGCGGGTCTAGGACAGGCCAAACTAGCCATCCAGCCCTTTAAAAACAATGCCAGCAGTATCCTAAACCTACGTAGGCATGATATTAAAAACCTAATAGGCTACCTCACAGGTCACCACGGTCACCTTGACAAAATGAATTTAGCCGACTCTTCAGAGAGCAGGCAGTGCCTCGAGGGCGACGAAACCACGGAGCACATATTGTGCGAATGCCCAGCCCTATGCGGAATCAGAAAGAGGTTGTTCTTCAAAGAACTCTTGACTCTTGAGCAATGAAGACTTGAAGAAATCCCCTGCTAGAAGCATTATTATGGAAAACGCACTAGCCTAAAATCTTCTCTGATCTATGGTACAATAGATCTACTCAGGTCGACGTACCGTTTTTCTTCGCCTAGGCGGGTCAGGAGCTAAGAAAAAAATATCTTTCCTTTCAGCTTAGGGGGCCTTTTTTCGATCACAGAAGATGGCTGAGTTTTTTCGTCACTTCATCCACCCTACGCTTACGCGATGCATAATATCATCTGTCAATAACATTTGAATATTTGGCTCATCTATATCCTGCATAAAAAATTAAGCGACCATTTACCTTTTGTGTGGAGAGAATAATAATAATAGGGTCGCTAAAATTTAGCGCAAGCGGGAAACCGGCCTTAAGGAAGACTAAGAAGAAAACGAATTTCGATTCGGTGTAAACGAAGTATGACTTCATTTAAGACATCATAAATTATTCGATTACCCATTAAAGTGGCATCCTCTGTATTTCCGGAATATTTTTCTAGAAAAACTGTCCACCCTCTCATTAAAAGTTCAAAATCAAACGATGACAGTTTCGTGGCAACAACCTTACGTCCTCTAACCCAGTTTAAGGACGATGGAGATGTGTTCTTTTTTAAAATGATTTCAACATGTAATTCCCAATAAAGTCATTCATTGTCCTCTTACAAAAAGCCCCACACGAACCGCAAAAATAAAGTCTTTTCAGCTGCCATGTCTGGCTCTGTACAGCCCCATCAGGTCACTCTTTAAGTCGTTATTCATTTCAATCATAAATGTCAAACCAAACGACAAACGATTCAAGCATATTCCAGCACCACACAGTTTGCTTTTACTGTCGTCGGCGGCAATAAAACATCTTCATCTATATAATATGCACATACATACTTCGAATCTACTTCGTCTCCTCTTATCCTTTCATAAAAAATTGAGATGTAGCTACAGAATTAAAAAAAAATCTTTTTGAGTTACGATTCCCAGGAGATTAATTAAATGCGTTTTACGCACTAAGTGTCATTGGCATTGTAACTGATGCGTTCATGTGACGGAGAGAAAGCCCACAATCAACTCACAGAAACTACGGAGCGTACAGTTTTGCTAGGACACCCTCGAAGCTCATTAAAAATAGACACATCTGTCTAAACGGGGCTATTAAATTAATCCCCATAAGTCACTTCATCAGCTGCGAGCTCTACCAAACGGCTATGGGCGATATGTCATATGAAAAACAAAGGCCGAGTGTCACTTCATTAGTAAGAAATTTATTAAAGACTTCCCCCCGAAGGAAAAAGTTGAATTAGCCAGATGAAGGGTGACGCCCCAAACTTGATGTAGCGTAGTACCTTATGCGCATACGATTGTTGCCGGAAGCTTACAAAGCATATATGGAAGCATTCCTAAATACGACTTGCCGCAGATCAATGAAGAAAACACAGACATCCTGTTGCGCATTTACATAAGCAGATCCTTATTTGTGCATATCACTGTAACAGTATCGGGGCATGTTCGGTCATAGTGAGAGTTATCACTGAAAACTTGACCACACCGATCCGCTAGGGACCACCTGCTCCAGGTGCGTATTATGAAACTTCACATTCACATTGTGCCCGGATAAGTGGAATCTAAATAAACACATGTATCGCTCGGATAAAAGGTAAAAGGTGCGCTAGTGTGAAACCGGTCGTTTCCTCTGTAGAAGCTGCCCTGGGGGTGATGTCCATCGATCTTGTGGTGCTGGTGTGCCATGCGATCATTGAAAGTTGTAGGTTCATTGTGAAGCCTGCTGTGGTATTGTTCGATGGTTACCCAAAGAACAATGATGAAACGCATATAATCGGGGCAATGCAGCATGCAGGTGAGGTATGGGTTTTCATTGTAACGCATTTTCAGGATACATATTCCACAGGGTGATGGGGAAGATAAAATTATGACCGTCATTGAAAATTATGCTTTTGATTTTAGTTTCAAAACTCCATGGGAGTAGTAGGTACCTACCTATTTGTGTAGAGAGTCAGCTGTTTATGTCCGCATCTAGTCCCTATTTATTTCCTATCCTAGGGGGATACTCCTTGTTTGTAAAATGCCTTAATATTGGTCTGATGTACTTGTGCGCTAGAGATATTTTCCAAAGATAATTTCACTTGGGTTGGTCTCAGAAGATGGATCATCTGTGAGTTTCCACCTTTTTGATTTATCGTTTTAAGGAAGAAGAAGAAACATTTATTTGTTTATGAAGTGAAATTCGTTTACTTACTTACTTAACGGGCTCCCGACCCGTGAAGAGTCTCTGCTGAGACACAGCAGCCTTCCATCCTCTACGATCCCGGGCACTCTGCTTCCAGCTGTCCAGACCAAGCGCTCTGGCATCCGCGATGGCTTGGTCTTTGAAACGGAGGTTCGGTCTTCCTTGCCTTCTCGAACCTGGGGGCTGGGATTCGAAGATCCTCTTAGCTGGAGCATTATTGTCCATTCGCTCGATGTGGCCGAGCCAATGTAGTCGACGTATTTTGGCTTTTTGGACTATTTTTTAGAATTTTTCTTTCGAAGGAGCCAAGTATCAGCTCTCCCTTCCTACTTATCGTCCAGCACTCGGCGCCATAAAGCAGAACTGGCAGCATAAGGGTTTTGTAAAGCATACATTTCGTCCTCCGAGTTAGGAGTTTTGAACACAGTTGTTTTGCCAAACCGAAGTAGCAGCGGTTTCCTAGGGTAATTCTTCGCCGGATCTCCACTAAGGTGACATTCGTGGAGTTCATGTTTACTCCGAGGTAGAAGAACTCCTTAACTACCTCGAAATTGTTGCTATCAATAGTGACGTTTTGTCCTAGGCGGCGGACATATGTTTGTTTGTTTGTTGATAGCATGTATTTAGTCTTGTCCTCATTTACTACAAGGCCAACAGATTTCGCCTGTTCTTCAATCGCCGTGAAAGCTTCTATCACGGAGCGCTGTGATCGGCCGATGATGTCAATATCGTCCGTATAACCCAGCAGCTGAACGGACCTGTTGAAGATAGTGCCTTCGGTGTTGACACCTGCCCTGCGCACTATCTGCTCCAGTACGAGATTGAAGAAATCGCATGATAGCGCGTCCCCTTGCCGAAATCCGCTGCATGTTTGAAATAGTTCGGAGGAACTATTTCCAAACTGCACGTTGCACCGCATGTTTTCCAGAGTCACGCGACACATCTGAATCAGTTTTGCCGGGATTCCGAATTCGGCCATCGCCATATAGAGCTCCTGGCGACTTTGAAGTCGATGAATAGGTGGTGTGTCTCGACTTGAAATTCGTTGGTCTTTTCCAGGATATGCCTCAGTGTGAAAATTTGGTCTATAGTCGATCTGCCTGGCCGGAAGCCACACTGGTACGTGCCGATAAGTGTGTTGCAAAACGGTACGTTGGATAGGATCTTATATGCGACATTATTTATTTTTATTTATTTATTTATTTATTTACATCAATTAGAGCATTTAATTCTACAATTAGACTACCGAAAGTTAACAAAAACAAAAACAAAATAAATAATTAAATGGGTATTATAAAATATGTCGTTTAAATAAATATAATTTAAATTAACTAGTAAAAAAATACAACAATAAGTTATTTTTTAAGGTAAGCCTACTTACATGAAAATTGAAATCAATGTTGTTAGAAATAAGATTAGTTTCTCTAACACAACGAGTTATAGGTTCATTGAGTGCATAGTTCACTCTATGTTCATTTTTTCGCGGAGCAGGAAACGTGTTCTTAGCTGACGAGTTGGATCATACAGATCGATCAAAGATAACAGAAAAGGACATTTAATATGATTTGATAAAATGTCACTTTTAAACATAACCGAAAAAACGTTCCTTCTATTTTTAAGCGACTGAATGCCGAGAAGTTGACATCTAGTAGAGTACGTGTGAGTTTCGATATTCCACCCAACTTTCATATTACAAATCTAGTAATTTTTTTCTGTAAATTTTCAATTCTATTTGAATGAACAGTGTAATATGGATTCCATATCACACAGCAATATTCTAAAATCGACCTAACATAAGCGCTATATGTCACAAGAGTATATGGATCATTAGGTTAGGTTAGGTTTGAAGGGATGTGCACAGCAATTGCTGTGCTTGCACGGGGGCCCATTGTTCCATTGTGATCCCTTTTTGTTTATCGTGGTAAAAACTTCACTTAAAATAAAAACACTTACCATGCTTCGTTTAAATTTTTTCTTGCTGGTTGGCCTATTGGAACCAACCTGTTTTCTTGACAAACCTGATTGTGTCCGTCAGTGTAACCTGCGCTACGTCCTCTAAGTCTTCGAAAAATCTGTTACCCAGATAGCGAAGTCGAGATGTCTGGAGGTTTGGACATTCGCAGAGCAGGTGTTTGATGGTCTCGGTTTCTTCTGTATCCTGACAGCTCCTGCAGTAGTCTGGTGAGCTAATGCCCAGCCTGTTTTCCATTACTCCTATGGTGCAGTGGCCGGTCAGTACGCCGGTTAGGATACGTATTTCTTGTTTATTCATTCCCAGAATGTGCTTTGTTCTTTTCTCGTCGATTCTTGGCCATAGGCTGCGAGATATAACACAGTCGTTCCTTTGGGACCAGGTAGTGTTAATTTGTTCCCTCAGTTTTTGGTCAATGTTTCTTTTTGCTGCACTAATTGGGATGTCTATTGACGTAATGGCGTCCATTGCGTCAAGTTCTGACCCTGTTCTTGCTAGCTCGTCTGCCTTTTCATTCCCCACGATGTCGCTATGACCGGGGACCCAGCAGAGGGTGCTCCTGTGTCGTTCGCCTATTTCGTTAAGGGATTTTAGGCAGTTCCTGACTGTTTTTGACTTTATGGTTTCGCTGTCCAGTGCTTTGAACGCCGCCTGACTGTCTACGAAGATTGTAATCTTGGAAGGATCCAGATTCTTCGCGGAGATTGTTTCTGCTGCCTTGTCTATGGCGACTATTTCGGCTTGAAAGACGCTGCATTCGTTGGGGAGTCTGTACGAGTCCTTTATGTCTAGGGGCTCGCAGAAAACTCCTGCTCCTGTTCCTACATCCATTTTTGACCCGTCCGTATAGATATGAATTTCTTGTGCGCTGGCGTGCGCGTTCCAGTTCCCTCTTTGGGGTATATATGTTAAGTAGTTTTTCTCGAAGTTTCGATTGGGGATTATGTAGTCCGTTTTCCTGGATAGATCGATACCCAAGTAATTGTGAATTATGGAGCCGTGCCCATAGGAGCTGTGTCTCCAGATGTTTACCTCCTTGAGGCGGAGGGCTCCTTTGGCTGCCATGCTACGAATGTATTCACCAAGGGGTGGGGGGGGGGGGGGTTGTTTAAAATGACTTCCAGCCCGGCTTGGGGTGTCGATCTCATTGCTCCTGTTTTGCCAAAACATGCTAATCTCTGTACCTTAGAGATGTTATGGAGATAGGTAGTCCTTTCTGTTGCTTTCCACCAAACAATAGACCCGTATGTAAGTATGGGTCGTATGATCGCTGTATACATCCAATGGGTTATGTAAGGGCGCATACCCCAACGCTTGCCAAAGGTCTTTTTACATGCGTAGAAGGCACATAGTGCTTTTTTTGATCGTTCCTCTGTGTTACGTTTCCAAGTAAGCTGAGAGTCTAGGATGATGCCCAGATACCGGGGAAAGTTTCAGACGAATTCCGTTTAGCTTCGGCATATCGAAATTCTCGATTTTTCTTTTCCTAGTGAACACAACACATTCGGTTTTGATTGGATTAACTCCAAGGCCGTTCGGTCTCGCCCACGAGGATAATTCTTTTAGGGCAGATTCCATGAGTTCACTGATAGTGGGAAGATACTTTCCACTTATTAGAATTACAATATCGTCTGCGTATGCTACTATTTTCGTCTTTTTGACCTTTAGAGTCGTGAGGATTTTGTTGACCACTAGAAGCCACAGGAGGGGAGATATGACACCTCCCTGTGGGGTGCCCCTGGTCATTGTTTTCCTTATGGTACTCTCTCCGATCTCTGAGTTAATTACTCTGCTGTTAAGCATTTCGTAAACCCAGTTCGTTATTTCTATTTTCGCTCCTAAGTCTACGAGCGCTGTTTTTATGGCCGCTGTTTTGACATTGTTGAAAGCTCCCTCAATGTCTAAAAATGCTGCCATGGTGAATTCTTTATGGTGTAATCCTTTTTCTATAATTGACACAACTTCGTGCAGGGCTGTTTCCACGGGCTTGCCTTTGAGGTAGGCTTGTTGAGTACTGCATAGGTTGTTTTCGTTTAAGAGGCCTCTTGTATATAAGTCGATTATTCTCTCTAGTGTCTTTAAGAGAAAAGAGGAGAGACTTATCGGCCTATAATCTTTTGCTGTGCAGTGTATATGTCTCCCCGCTTTGGGAATGAATATCACTTTTACTTCTTTCCAGCTTTGCGGTATGTAGCAGAGTCTTATACAGCTTCTGAATATCGCTTTTAGCTATGGCAGTATTACATTGAGAGCCTGTTGTATCATTGCTGGTATGGCATTATCTGGTCCCGCCGATTTGTAGGGCTGGAAAGATTTGACTGCCCAAGCAATTTTGTGCTCTGTTATGATACTTTCAATTGCCATGTCCGGTTGTGTGTCTTGCGGAACGGGGGTGTAGTTGACATCACATCCAGTGTTCTCACTAGACTCCGGAAAGTGAGTATCCATTAAAATTTGTAGAGTTTCTTGGCTAGACTCCGTCCAAGAGTCATCAGCACGTTTAATATACCCTGGGACCGTGGGGTCTTTGGATAGTACTTTACGTAGTCTGGCAGCCTCGTTTGTACTCTCTATGGATTCGCAGAACGTGCTCCAGGATTCGAGTTTTGCTCTTCTTATTTCTTTTGTATATAGATAAAGTTCGGACCTATACTTAGTCCAGTCTTCATCTTTTTTTACTCTGTCTTGCTTTGTTAAAAAGTTGTCTTACCAATGTTCGCCGCTTTTGAAGCTCGCTGGTCCACCAAGTTGCCTTTTTGGGTTTGCGATTGCGAGAGATGGGACAGTGTTTAACAAAGGCTTTGTGCATAGTTTTGGTAATATACTCCACTGCGTTGTCGATTGAGTGAGTGTCGACAAACTTGTCCTCTTTTGGATGTTGTGTGTACTCACTAACCGTTTTCGCATAGTCTGCCCAATTCGTTTTCCTAGGGTTCCTAAAAATTCGTTGTGCCATATATTGTAGATTGACTGTTAAGAGTATTCTATTATGGTCTGAGAAAGAGTTCTCTCGACAAACTCTCCAGTCTTCTACCCTGATATGATCATTGTTGCTTTTGAGAGTTATGTCTAAAATTTCTGACCTGTTTCTGTTTTGGAAAGTGGGCTGGTTTCCCCTGTTACACAAAACTAGATTTGTGGAAATAATATATTCAAACAACGACTCACCTCTTTTATTAATTCCTGCGCTGCCCCACAGCGTGTGGTGTGCATTCGCGTCGCACCCTGCCACCAATGATGTCTTCCGTGTGTTAGCGTGCTCCACTAATTCACGTACTGTATCAGATGGTGGGTTTTCCTCGTCGTGTGCCATGTAAACTGAAGCGAGGATAAGGTTCCTTTCCGGAGCTTCAATTTTTACGGCCACTGTGTCTCCATTGCTGTACCTGTGAGGAAAAAATATGTTGCCAACAGTTTTCTTGACTAGAATACAGCTTCGTACTTTACCTTCTTCTTTAGTGTGGAACAGATGGTAATATGGCGATTTCAGACCTTGGATTTTATTTTTAAAAATCCAGGGTTCTTGAATTAATGCCACGTCCACGCTTACCTCAGACATGAACAGCAGTAGGTCGTGTGTAGACAAGCAGCTTTTGCAACCTTTGGCTCTTCATCTTCATCCAGCCGTGCCCTTACGGCACCTAGCCCGAACTTCAGTCTGTTGCCTGGGGTCTGTCTTATGGTGGCTGCAGAAGATTGGTTTATTGCAAAGCAGAGCTCCTTGCCGTCACCACTTCTTCTGGAGTATACCTTGACCCAATCCTTGATCGGGATATTCTTGTTCTGCCTAGCTAGGAGGACCACGATGTTCTTGTCCTCTTCTTTGTCGAAGGGGGGTGGTATCCAGACTTTGACTTTCTGTCTAAGTGGCAGTGCGGATCTGGGTATGACCTTCAGTTTGGCTCCCTCCCACAGTTCGCCAATGCTGGCGATGGTTTTGGAGAGAAACTCAAGAGTATGCCCGTCTCCACACCCCACTATCTTCACACCTTTGTGCCATCCGGCCCCGTCAAACTTGTAATCTGGTCCCCCATTTCGGATGTTGACCATCATAGCCTGAAGGATGACGTTTTCTGTCAGCAGCCAGTGCTCAGCTGTGAACTTTCCATCGGGATCTTGCTCATCAATGACTGCTGCTATTAGGCTCGTCGGAGTGCTGTCTAGGCTTGTTGAAGCCTTCGGTCTTTTCGGTCGGCTTTCTTTTTTCTCTTCCTCTGACCGTTGCTTCTTCGAAGAGGTGCCAGAGGTTCCGGCCTTAGTGCCTGTAGATACCCTGCTTGAAGCCTGTGCCTTGTTCTTTGTTACTGAAGGTGTAGTGGTTTTAGACTGTTCCTTGTTAGCCTTATTAGGACAACCTTTGGATTTGTCTACCACCACTACTGTCGTTTCTTTTTGCAGTTCAGGAGCTCAAGGTTCATTGGGCTTGTGAGCCTTCTGATTTTCGAAGCTCTTTATTGCCCTCTTATGCTTCCTGATCAAGGCCCTGTCTCTATCATTGATAGAGGTTGGGTCTTTCTCAGTCATTTTTTTAAGGAATCGTTTTGAGGCCGTGCAGTTACTCCGCTTTCTTGTCTCTTTGGAGACCACGTGTGGTTTCAGGGTGTTGTCCTCAGATTCCTTGTCATCCAGCAATTCGTCTTCGGTCTCAGATCCAATATTGGCGGTGTTGAACGAGGATTGGGAGCCCTCCTCAGCGCTTTCAATATTTAAACTTTTGAAATTGGGGAGGGTTGTCGTGAGTAGGTCCGAATTGCTGGTGCATAGTTGATTGTCGTCGCGTTTGTCCTGGGTTAGTTGGTTGGGTTCGTCTTGTCTGGTCAGTTTTGGTCGGTTAGGTCGGTTTTCGTTGCTTTTGTCTTCTTTGTTTGGCATGTTTTTAAAAATTTGAATGTTGTTCCCACGAGTAGGTCGGAAATAGAGGTCCATCCCGGTAGAGCCGATATACCGGGATAAGGCAACAGGGTTACGACAGACCTTGCCTAGGCGTCTGAAGGAGCTCGCTAGCGACTGATTTGGCACTCAGCCTTACATTCTTCGGCACGGATTTATGTACTATGTACGCTCGCACGACCACTGAAATTAGGCACCTTTTGTCCTATGGTAAAGGAGCATCACTGGGTATTGAACTATTGATGAGTAAAGGAATACTACAGTGATGTCCCCTGACCTTAGCTGACCACCGTCTTGACATCGCACAAGACAATTGTAGTGACCATTACCAGCCGGCACCCACGGGGAGGGTTTGGAGGAGGATTTTGCCAGCCATATAGATCATTAAAGTCTTTCGAATTACGTATGATGAAACCCAACATAGAGTTTGCTTTGGCTACTATATACTCAACATGTTTGACAAAAGTCTAATTTGTAATCAAAAACTACGCCAAGATCTTTTTTCTCCGAAACGCTTTCAAGGACATAATTTTCAATGTTGTAATCGAGATATTTAAAAGTAATTGGTTATTTTTACACCATACAGTTACCCTTTGAAGATGTTCTTGTAAAAGATGACAATCATCAGTAGTTTCTATACATCTGAGGAATTTTAGGTCATCAGCAAAAAGAAGGCGAACAGAATTAAGAAAAATTTCAGCCAAGTCATTAATAAAAATGAGAAAAAGGAGCGGACTGAGATGACTTCCTTGGGGTACACCTGATGAGACTATTACAGGATTAGAAAGAATTAGGTCAATGGATACATATTGTACCCGACCTTTAAGGTAAGATATCAACCATTTCAACACACTCGCATGCAGTCCGAATCTTTCCAACTTTTTAATCAAAAGGAAATGACAGACTCTGTCGAAGGCCTTTGCAAAGTCGGTGTAAATGACATCGATTTGGTATCCTTCCTCTAGTTTATTAAAAATAAAATTTGAAAAAATTGCAAGATTGGTAGTTGCCTGCAACAAAGCCATGTTGGAATGGCGAAATATATTACTTAAGTAGAAAAGCCAACTTAACATACACAATTTTTTCAAGATGACAGTTTTCATATAGGACGATAGTTAGATATTTCCTGCTTAGGACCGGTTTTATGAATTGGAACAATAAAAGACCTTTTCCATTCGCCACTAGCGAGAGAGCTATTGAAAATGTAAAAAGAGGGTCAGCAAGAGCAGATGCACATTTTTTAAGAATTATTGGCGGAATCCCGTCAGTACCAGCGCTGTTATTACAGTTGGAATTCAACAGACCATCTTTGACCTCCGATAAATTAATCTCTAGCTGACCAATGTCAACCATATACTCCCAAGTAAAATAATCAGCACACAGTGGAAGATCATCATTAGCAGTTGTATAGTTAGATTTAAAAAAGTCCGCGAATAGATTACAAATAGTCTGAAGATCAGAGTAAGTAGATCCCAGGTATTGCATACTACTTGGGATACCATTTGATTTCCTTTTATTGTTGATAAACGACCAAAAAGACTTACTATTCTTTTTAAGATTTGATTCAACAGACAACATGTAGTTTTTATACAGAAATTTGTTTAGAAAATCGAATTCACGTTTCAACCGGATGTAATTATTCTTTAAAGCAATATCGTTTGCGAATTTACGAGTTTGTTTATAAGCTTTATTTTTTTTAGTACCCAAGTTACTGAGTCTTTTATTAAACCACACAGGCTTAGAATTATAATTAATTTTGAATTTAGGAACAAAAATATTAATTGCCTCTTTCAGATTATCAATAAAAAATTGTATGCTTGCAACCAATTTAAAGAACTGAAGCTTAGGCGCCAAGGAATACTGGACATATAACTCGCTATGCCTTCAAAATTAGCTTTAGTGTAATTGAATTTAAATTTACAACTATTAACTGGCTCTCAAATAAATGTTATCAATAGTTAATTTTTAATTTGTTATTGATAAAAATAAATAAATAAATAAATGAATAATGAATATCTAAAACATTATGATTAACAGAATTGGGGAAAATTGGATACAATGGCTTATCAACCGATATAGTTAATTCTCTGTCAACAAAGACAAGAGTATACGATTAAAATCATTTTCACAACAATTAACTTGAATTAAATTATAACTAGCAAAAGAATCAATTACTACGATTTCATAATCATTATTTACATTAAATGATATAAGTTGAAGCTCATCGGGATCAAAACCCCAGTTAATGTTTATAAGATTAAAATCTCCAAGTATGATTATATGTTCATTATCTTTAAGCTTCGACAAATAAAACTGACAATTGTTTACATGAATTTTATAAAGATCTATAGAGCTTTTAGGGGGAATATAGCTTACAACAACAAATAATACGTAGCGATTTTCGAAGATGACTTTAACTATAATATGATCGATGTCATAAGAACAAGACGAAGCAGAAGAAGGTAAAAGCAATTGCACACATTGGAAAGTAGAGCGAACTGCAAGCAACACACCTCCGCAACTCCCTAATCCAGTTGTTAAGGCACAGCGATCTTTGCGAAAAACGGAGTAATGTAAATTATTGAAAATATCTGCATTGTGTAAGCCAAGTTTCGGTAAGTGCAATGAAGTCATACAGTTTGGAAGAAGAAGACAAAAACATTTGTTGTAGTTTTGTGCGCATGCCTCCAACGTTTTGGTAATAACCGAAAAGTTCATAAATATTGCGTGATTGCTGCTTAGTGAGTCAAAGCCGTTGCCGGGGGGGGGGGGGGGGGGGGGGGGGGGTCACAGGGGTTTAAACCCGTCTCAAAAAACAATCTTTCAAACAATCAATTTTATAAATGTTTTTTGGATTGGATACTTTTAAAGCTGAATTTACGCTATGGAAGACAAAATGCCATACACAAAAAGATATAGAGCGTTCAAAGAGTGCAATAACAGCTCTTGGAATGCAATAAGGATCTGTTTCCTGACATCCACAAGCTTCTTAAAATTTTGGCGACACTACTGGTTTCAACATGTACACCGGAAAATACATTTTCGACAATGAAACGTCTAAAAACTTATCTAAGAAATTCTACCGGTGAAAAAAGATTAACAGGATTGGCGGTAATGTGAATTCATCAACAAATTGAGATTGACACTGAGGAAGTTTTAGATATATTTGCAGCGCAGAAGGCCAGAAGATTAAATTTAATTTTATAAAAATGATTCCTACCTACATGTTATGTAATACTTTTTGTAATAATAAAATCTTAAAGAATGATAAAATGTTTCTAATAAATAATAACTTTAAATTATGTATTTAAAAAAATATTGGAAAAGGCGTTTAGTTCTTCAAATTTGTTTGAGAGTTTTCTTGGAAAAACTAAGTATGCAATAGTATTTTATTAGCAATAGTCTACCTAGGAAAAAAAAATATTGAAAATCGTTAAAGCAGTTTTTTTTAGACTGTTTTTTTTTTTTAATTTTTGAAAAATATTTTGCAATTTTTTGAATACCTACATATTTGAATACAAGGAAATCTGTAGTTTTGATCTGGAAAAAAATCTGGAAAAATTCAATATACCCGTTTCTAGAATATTCAAAAAAACCAAAAAAGTTATGTATAAATTTGAACATAAAAGCCTTCCTAAAATTTAAATTTAATTGAAATCGGTTTTGTTGTTAGCGAGAAATTCTGATGTTAAAAAATCGGTTCTATAGGAGGTACCATTTTAAAATAAATCTCGTAAAATCCATTCTTACCAAAAGATAGACTGTTTTATCTAAATCGTTAAGGCCGTTTTTAGAAAAATTAAGTTTTAACAAACCGTTATATGACATATTACCATTGTTTTATAGCTAAAATTCCAATTTCAACAACGCCTAGTTTGAGACTACTAAATAAGCACTATGAACCAAGTTTGCAAATCGGCCCATCCGCTTAGGCTGCAGATCTGCAGACGGACGAACAGAATTTTCCAACACATTTTTTTTACTTCCCTATCATCGTAATGTCATGTTTAATTGTTGTCTCAATTTTTTTTTTTTGTATAGTATACCTATAGTACCATAATCCCAATTAAAAATCGTGTTTGGTCGATTTTCGGCTAAAATGGGCTGTATTAATTTTATTTATTACATCTAGAAAGGTACACACTGATTGGTGTATTGAAAAAATTTTATTGGGAGTGGGGAATCAATGTTGTCAGGGTTAAGTTGAGATGATGTGCTTGATTTTTTTGATGAATTGCGAGCTATCTCCGTAGATACGCCAGCTAAAGAAGATGATGGATCAGATTTTTGGGAATTATATATGATATTGTCCATGATGAGCGAGGACGGGTCAGAGACACTTAGGGAGCTTTTGGAATTTTTTTTTGCGGTCTTACGTGGGAGAGAATTATTAGTAAATAACGATTTGAGTAACGATTGAGTAACGATTAGTAAATAACGATTATGCAGGGATATGCCTCGATAGTTCTTGCAAGATGAAGGATCACCTTTTTTGTAGATGGGGCATATGGAGCTGATAGCCTAGTGAGGCATGTTTTCTTCCACCCATACTTGGCTGATGACTTGGTGCATGCGCCCTACCAAAACATCACCAACGTATTTGAAGAGCTCCGCTGGTAAGCCATCAGAGCCTGCGGCTTTGTTGTTCTTAAGCTTTTTTATAGCTAAGCCAACTTCTTCTATACTGGGTGGTGGAACTGGTTCTTCATTGACTGGACGTGGGCTTTCTTCTTGCCCTATTACTCTCTCTACATGATGCCCATTAAGCAGCTGCTGGAAATGCTGCTTAAACACATCTACTATTCCCTGCGCTTCAGTGACTAGGTTTCCTTCGCTGTCTCGAAGAGCCTGCGTTCCGGTTTTGAAGCCAGCAGGCAGTTGCTTTGCTTTCTTATAGAACCTTCGGATGTTGTTACGATCGCGAGACTCTTTGGTTCGCAGCTTCTTCTCGTTGGACAGTCGTGCTCTGAATTTAGCCGCAACAAGAAAATGGTCAGAGTCGACGTTTGCCCCTCGGAATGTGTGCACGTCGAGGATGTTGGATGCGTGCCTCGCATCGATTAGCACATGGTCGATTTGGTTGGCCGTTCGACCGTCTGGAGAGCGCCAGGTTGCTGTGTGGATCCTTAGCCTTGGAAACCTAGTGCTTTATCATCGTATTACGAGCTGCTGCAAAATCGATTAGTCGGTAGCTGTTGTCTGTTGTCATTTCGTGGATTCTGTGCTTACCAACTAACCCGCCAAAGATGTTTTCCTTTCCGACTTTAGCATTGAAGTCCCCGAGTACAACTTTTACATCATACTCCGGACAGGCTCCGTAGCCTCCATCCAGGAGGTTATAAAACTCTTCCTTGATGGGATCTTCATCCTCGTCGGTAGGGGCGTGTGCACATATTAGGCTTATGTTTTGAAAGGTAGCTTTGATGCGGATCACAGCCAGGCGATCACTAACTTATCGGCTTGAAGTCAATAACTTTTGTCCTTAGCCGATTTCCCACGACGAATCCGCATCCTAATACATGCAATCTTTTATGGCAGCTGTACTAAATGTCGCAATTTGTTCTTTTCATCATACCTGATCCTATCCATCGTATCTCCTCGATCGCGGTAATATCTGCCTTGTACCGCGTGAGGACAGACTCAAGTTTTTGAGTAGCACCTGGGGTGTAGAGTGTTCGTACATTCCAGGTAGGGAATGGAGGGCCAGGCCCTTGTTTTGACCCTAGGATAGCGGGCCGGATAATCCGATGTCAGTAACACATTCTGGGATATGAGCGCTGCCGTTGACCCATTAAGGGCTCATCCGCCACCAACTCTTTTCCAACACCCTGGCTCAGTATTGGAGATCCCTATAGACCTGGTATCCAAATACCTATGTCGAAGCAGCTCATATAGGGATTACACTCAGCAGTTCGACCTGACTGGAACTGTAGACGCCACCGTTGATTCTATATAGAGAATTCATCCGCTGCCGCCTGGACAAGAGGAAGTGCCTAAGTGACAAGACACTCTCCTCCCTTCCTTCTCTCGTCTGCCGCCACCAACGACCATCCACCGTTGGTTACCCCATCTCCAGTCGAGGTACTAGGCGAACGGCAGTCACCAACGCGGAGGTGAGAGTAGGAGTTGATAGTGAGAGGCTAGAGTGAGAACGCTTGTGTTCGTTCTCATGTTATCGCATCATTACCCCTTTCAACTGCCATTCGTTTAGTCTACCAAAAAAAAAAACAGAAAATAACATCCTTTAATTATCAAAATCCGAAGGGTCAGTACATACCTTTCAGGGCTCATAAACGCTTACAAAAACTTAAAAATGCTAAAAGATCGTGCGTTTAATTTCATAGCATAACGGAAACGTAATTGCTGCATTTTTATCAGTACGCAATTTTAGTCTTTAATTTCAATTAAAAATTATTTTGACGATCAAAACTTTGATAGCCAAAACGAAGCTTATTGCTTGAATAATCAGACCAGCCTTGGTGAAAAAAAAAACACAGCCCAGCCATTAAAATTCTTTCAGTAACCAAACTCAGTCATGCAGATTGAACGAATCTCAATCGTCATAAGCGTTCTGGCACTCTCTCGAGAGTTGGCACTTACCGAAGTAAGGATCTTCTCATAGTTTTGCTACAAAAAATTAAGGATTTCATTCTTCCAGTCGCCAATTTTTGTGAAACTTTTAAGACTCGATTGCATTGTTCACGATACAAACTCACTTCATAATGTCAGTTGTTCATCAAAGCCCATCAATCGTACAATAACGTTGATCAATTTCAGGGCCAATATTGTTCAGCCCCTAAAAGTTATATTTGTAAGGCGCGTTTAATATTTATGATATCCGAGTTTATGATATCTTCAAAACTACTTCTAGTTAAACCTGCAGATGAAAAGGAAAACATCGATCATCTATAGACCTTTCTTAATAAATACAACGGAGAATTACTGCGACGTTTTTGAGAAGAACCGTGCTAGTGTATATATGCGAATTATCGGTTCGTTATATTACCCGTATACGAACTTAAATCACAGCTGTCCTTATTTTGTAAGTAGTCGTCTGTGTGTGTGTGGGTTCTTTAAATAATAAGCTAACTATATCTTTAACAGGGAGATGCATACATAAGGGATTTAACACTAGACCAAAGCAAGCTGCAAAAACTTGAAATTTGGCCAATGGGAGACTACCGGTTGGATGCGCTAGTGTACGGAGAAGGTAGAAACATTCTGACGATGCAATTTTATTTCTCCATAGAGCGTATCGAATAAAGACTAATATAAAAAGCTATGCTATAGAGGCAGATTTTGTTGTTATATCCTTTTTCCAGGAAAACCTAGCTGAAACCATTTTCCACAGAATAGTTTTCTGCAATCTAACTCTATAAAAACAAGTTGAAAAAAACCGAATAAGCACTGCCTAGCCTAAACCATTAGAGCTAGAGACTTGAAATTCACTAGGGTGTGTCTCTTCTAGCCCAAGACGTTAGATAAGACGGGGGTTTTTAAAAATTCGCCCTCTAGGAAATGGGGTGCAAACTTTTTCCGTTTGACTTCTCTTCCTTCAACTTGTCATTATATGTACAAAAAAACTTGTTCAATACTTGTTCAAAAACTTGTTTAATACTAAAAAGGACAAAGTAGCACATCGAAAAAACCGATTTAGCGGAGCGGAAAAAAATTTAGGTATGTGGAGAATTCTGGTGTGCTGCGTAAATACGATTGTAAAGTTTGTCCAAACTCATTTGACACAGCTTTCATGTAAACACTTGCTTTCTGGTTAAATTCTACAGGAAGATTGGGCTTTGTCTAGGAAAAGTTTTTTAGGTTTTTAGGTTTTTCTCCATTTGATGTTTCAATTGGCTCCCTAGGGATCGCGATGGGACCTTCTGGTGCCTAGTGCTGTATGGAAATTTCATACCCCTGTTTAACCTAACCTAACCTAACCTACTGAACAGGATTTCACCAGACCAGATTAAAATTCACGTTTGTCTAACAATAATGAATACTCACTTGACTTTGTTTTGGGGGTCTAAGGGGATCTATTCAATTTACTCCACGCGCTGGGTGGGCGTGGTCACAACGACGTTCTTGAATTTCTTCTCCTCCTGATGTGGGTCATCTTTGTTGAGATCCAGTCACTCCTTTGACACCGATTTAAGGGTAATTTTAATAACGCGTATTGCATATGGTTGTGTTTATTTTGCACTTTGGCGGAACTCTCCCGAGAAATATCAAACATAGACTGGATTGTGAATTGATGAGAATATTGTTCCAGGTCGGTCAAGCTACTCAATAATCCGACTTTCAAGTGGGGATCGTTGGTATAAGAGAGAATAGATTGTGGGATTGAAAAATAAGCGAGAGGGCCACGTGTAGACGCACGCACACCGTTGTGAAAATGGTGTGGTGCCGCTGAATGTGGTCTGCCGTTGGCTCGCCTGAGCGAACGAAGGTAGTGGAATATGGCGGACAACCACCAACCCATAGGTGGATGTCCATTGCACGTCATGAGTGGGATTCCATTACCAATGTTTGAGCGAGTGTGTGAGAGCTGAGAGTTGGCCGAACTGGAACAAAGGAAACTCTGGAAGACCACTTTTTGGTTGACCGGCTAACAAGTTACTCGGTTTGTTTGAGATGAGTTTGTGAATGTGCGAAATAAAAGCGAAGAAAGTGATTAAAAAAAAAGAATAAATTTAAAGTTTGTGGCGGGATAGTTGTAGGGGAAGAAGAATCTGGAGATAAGAGGAAAGGACATCGGGAGGAGGATAAATAGAAGGACAGATTGATAGGGAAAAAAGGATTAAGGAGTGGAATCCAAAAACAAAGTTAAGTAGAGTCAATTACTGAGCAGTGAATACTTTCGTAATTCGGTTGTGTGAGGAGTTTCGCGAACGATCGGGAGACGCGACCTATTCAAGAATTTTTGGTATTCCGTGCGACGCCATAGCGGGTCACGCTGCCGGTTACTTAACTGTGAGAAAGTGCAACTATAGTACCTAAAAAAAATTTTATATTTGGAAATATATCTTCATGAAAAGAATTTTTAAGTTTAAAAATATTTTCATAAAATTCTTGAAATTCTCAAGCTTTGGACACGATTGTTTGGTTGAGAAATGATTGCCTTTCTTCATCCAATGACACAGTCTCAGTTTGGGAATATGTATGAAATATATACACTCCGTTCCAACTGAATAGGTACAAGCTTTTTCAAATCTATATGGCTCATTATTTCCACATAATGTACATGAGTCTAAAATTTGATGCTGCTAACTATTTGTCTATAATGTTGCCAAAAGGAATGAGAAAGAATAATTCAAAAAGCACCGTTACTTTTTCTCTGGCGTATGCGTTTGGATTTTTCTAGGCACCATATGACTTGGCAAGAAGAATGGCGTTACGTTGTTTTTACAGATGAAAAAAAGTTTAATTTTGATGGGCCTGATGGCTTCAATTACTACTTTCACGATATGAGATAGGAGGAACATTTTTTAGCCCGGCATCATAGTCGAGAGGGTGGTATTATGGTGTGGGGAGCAGTTACCTACTACGGATACAACGCATACACTTCCGCTGATGGTTTAACGTTGTTTTTTTTCTGAATTTTAAGCCGTTTTAAATGATTGATCACTCTTCTTACCGTCGAAACACTAGCACTAACGCCCGCTTTTTGCTTTATTTTCGCAGCTGAGTCGCAGGAATTGGACGCACCTCGCAAAATTGCTCTTCTATCAGCCGCTGTTGTGGCCGTTTTATAACCTCCTTTCATATTTTTCCCGTACGACTCTTTATTTCTCAAGTACGAATAGGTCAAGTTAAAGCTTCGTCCAATTTTGGTAGCTATAGCACGCCCGGTTAATCCTTGTTCCTTAAGTAAATCTATCTTAGCCTTCTCAACACTGCTAAGTGATTTCTTTCTACCCATCGTTCGCCAAATTTACAAACAAATGACAATTAAATAAATTAATTCACTCATAAAACTTTAAATATTGTTTAAACGGGTTAATCTTCTCGGAACACACATGAACAATGAAGATAATGACTGATTCAGTTGACGCAAAAAAAAACTGCATTTTTCCGTATGAAATGCTTTGCGAGAGAGCCAGAGAAAAAGTAGCGGTGCTTTTTGAATTATTCTTTCTCATTTCTTTTGGCAACATTATAGACAAATAGTTAGCAGCATCAAATTATAGATTCATGTACATTATGTGGAAATAATGAGCCATATAGATTTGAAAAAGTTTGTACCTATTCAGTTGGAACGGAGTGTATATACCCCACAACAAATGTTTGACGCTCAGGGACTAAGGATGTGCATTTTATTTATATTATGAATCGCAAAAAAGTAATAAAATGAAATGCTTATTTAATTATATATACATAAAGATGCTATTAAGTAGATACCTAATAATTATAATAATAATAATAATAATTAGTTAGGGTATATTATACTGCGACCTATTGGTCTATTGTGTCCCCTGCTTGTACCTCGGAGAGGTTCATGCCCTCTTTCAGAGCCCACTCTAACAACACTTCACGTGTTGGGGTATTGCTCTGATTTATCCTTGATAGGTCACACTCCTTAGAGCACAGCGTCCAGTCCAGTTGAATCTGTCCTTTATGAATCTGAGAATTTGCTGTGGGTCCATGGTTTGTATGTCCTTGTCTGTTATTTGGTGCCTGCCCAAATATCTTATCCTTTTGTGGGCCAGTGCCCTACAGGATTCCAGTATGTGGTCTGGAGTTTTGGCGGTTTCACTGCAGAATCTGCAAAGCCCGTCCTCTGATATACCCATTTTCCTCAGGTGCTCCTTGAGTTTGCAGTGCCCCGTGAGGAGGCCTGTTAGAATTCTTGGGTTGATTTTGTTAAGGCTGATACAAGCTTTGAATCTCTTTTGGTTATAGTTCCATAAGAGTTTCTTTGCTTGCCTCAGACGTTGGAGGTTGAGAAAAATCTTGGCCCTTGTTTCTTCCTCCAGTCTCCTCAACTCTTCGCATAGAGTGTGTTCTCTATGTGAGTTTTAAAATCCGCCCTGTGACAAGCCCACAATTTAAAAAAAAAAACTTTTTATTGAAGACGAAATGAAAGTCCTATTCTTCGCAAAATCGTTTTGAACAATTCCTTCACGCATTTCTCTACAAAAAAAAAATGTTTTTTCGAAAAATTCCTTTAAAAACGTACAAAACAGTTATGTTTGACAAAATATGTCGACCATATCCTTCATATCAAATTACCCATGCTAAGATTTTTGGCAAGCCCGCTTTACGTCGGATAGAAAAGGAAATAGGGTATTCAATAGTTCCCCAAGTGGACTGTAGCATTTCCCTATGTTTAGATTTGGTGTTCTTAGTTCTGTCGAAGAGCGATCGGGTGTTAGCTACCCGATTGCGGTACATAATGACCAATTCGGCTTTGTCGCAGTACACCTACAGGGAACATCGGGATTCCTTAAAGGATTTGTTGATTGTTGATTTTGGAAACCAAGAAATCTGTTATGGATGGCGCTAGAAAAACGAGGATTTCCAGAAACCTATATACGTCCAGATGATCACGGATATGCATGAAGGAGCAAAGGCAAGAGTAAGATGTTTTTTTTTTTAATTTCCCAAACGCCAACCACCCGTCTTTATACATATGTAAGTATTATATCTTCATACAATTTTGATGATTCGACAAAAAAAAAATTCAAGACTTCAGCTGTTTGAGACTCATTTTTTAAACATATTGCGGAAGACCCGAATTTCTAAAAAAAAAAATTGGGGTTTTTTTAATTTTCGGTTTCCGGAACTCCGACCCCTTTGACATTGTTTCACAGTGGATTGATATTCCTTGGGTCTTCAGGTTGGGTAGGTGAAATATTTTTTTTTTAGTTATAGGAACTCCGTTTAAATGAACATTTATTTCAGCTATCCGGAGTTCGCATAAATGGAAATACCGCTTCAGTGAAAAAATTACGTACCGCAGATTGCAGTTTCAGTTTAGCGGAATTGTTTGAATGAGCAATCCCAGAACCTTACAGAAATGCTCAAGCACCTTTTCATTTTTAAAATCCAACGAAGTTTTGAACCGATGCCGATGGCTTTGGAGCACCAAAAACAAGTTGCTACATAGTGCTATCAAACATCGTAGCTCTCATGAATTCCCAGAAATGCCACCGGAAACAGTAAGAAAAAGTTAGAGGAACATTTTTCGAACAGCACCGTATAACTTTGCATACGCCGATCGTTAAACAAGTTGTAATCTAGTTGCGCCAATAATTGAGATAATAATTTATTTATAAAATTTATTTATTTATACCACAGAATCTTTCCTAAAACACAATTTGTTGAAGCAGTAAAGCATACAAATATTATTTAATGTTAATTTAGTTTATTATAGTCTCAGGAATTGTTCTGTTCTGTTACTGTTACAAGTTAAACACATGCTTTCGAAAATAACTCAACTGTTGGATCTTGTTTGAGTCTTACCTATTTTGTATACCCTATTCTAAGGGTATATTAATTTTGACGCGAAGTTTGTAACATACAGTTATTATATTGCCCGTAGACCCCTAAAAGTTACTATATCTATGATCAGCATCGATAGTAATGTCAATATAGCCATATCCGTCCGTCCTTTAAAATGGACCTAGAGAGCTGAAATTTTAACCATATACTTTATAGGGGACCGAAATAATCAAGTTTAAGCATTTTTAAATCCCCACAAACTCAAAAAAACTAATTTATCGAAAAAAATCGAATTTTTCACTTTGACTCCTGAAACTGCTCGGGAGATAAAATTTCTAAAATCCGCCCACTGACACGCGCACAATTAAATAAGACAATTTTATTGAAAAGTCAAAGTTTGAGCTAGGAAACTTAAATTTATAATATAGACTCTCTAGGTGCCCTTTATACTTATGTTTAAATATTTTTTATATCCGCCCACAATTAAATAAAACAATTTTGTTGAAAAACCAAAGTTTGAGCAAGGGAGCGTTTTTTTTACAAAAGCTTCTTTTTTTCAATTAAATTCTTTAAATATTATATAACAAAATATGTAGAGCGTTTTTAAAAATTGAACCATACTAAGACTTTTGTCACGCCCACTTAAAAGCGATAGGAATAAGAATAGGGTATCCAACAGTTCGCCTAGCGGACTGTAGGCCGCCCCTATGTTTTTTCTCACAGCTTCATATCGTCGTATAACTTGTACTGTTCTTAATGTGAATAAAGAAAGAATGTCTCCTTGCTATGTACCCTTTCAATTCACTAATTAACCCACCTTTGTTTTCTTAGTTGACATTTGTTTAAGCAGACACAAATTATGCACATCCGACTATATACGGATACAATGTGTACGCTGTACGAATAAGATTGCAGTAGATTTTCCGTCTCTTTTTTCGTCATAGTTCCAATTGCATTTTATTGCAAATCGCGGAAAATGTTGTGCCATGCATGCATCCTCGGCTCGGCCGGCACTCTATAACTCAACCTACAAGCTTAAAGGTATAATCTAGTAATTCCTGTAATGAACTTTACAAAAAGGATATATTTAGATACACATAATAATTTCATCGAACACAGTGACTTTATGTGAAAAGTCCATAGGGATGTCTAACCCCCCTTTGCGGTGTGTCCCCTCAACATAGATTAATGATATCGCTGGGGACATTTTGTTGTTACCGTTTGGGTTGTATAACATGCAATTGGTTTGTGTAAACACTAAAGGACATAGTTTGTATGTTCTTCGTTATTCCCTTTATCCGTTTGGGTTTCAAATTAATGTTAAGCACGTCGTCGTTGTCGTGGTGAAAATTATTGGAGAAAATTTCGATCTCCCTGTTCAAACTGTCGCCATTGACTGTCCCATTTGCGGTGCTGGCGATGGCGTACGTGTCTTTCCAATTAATTAATTAAAACAAATTTAAATATTTTTATGACTCACTAAATAGGAACAACCACAAAAAAACGAACCATTGTCGTCTTCGCCGTAGGTACCTACATACATATATATCATATAGGTAGTCATCACATGGAACGTTTTACGATCCGGTCTCGGCGACTGCCAATAAATGTGTAAAGTTGTACTCCTCCATGCTGTTGCAATATGTTGCATTGCAAATTTATTACAAGTTTTTTTTTGGATTTTGGTCTTATTCAATCTGAGCAATTAAAACCATTAAAATGTACAGTTTTGAGCGACGAATACAGGCCTCTTGGAATGACAGCATCTGATGGGTGAATCACTTTTGTTTTGCTTTCTTTAATTTTTGTTTCCGTCTGAATCAGGACTAAGAAACAAGTAAGACGAGTGAAATTTTGAGAACCATAAAAGTAATAGTTGATTGCGCGATGAAAGGTGATTTTATTGGACCGCTAATTAAATTACAATAATTGTGTCACTTTGATGGGTTTTGGGAGCACTACATTTGTCATGTGTCAGTTCTGAATTCTTAACGTTATTTGCATTGTCACGAGGACGTTGATTGTTTGTTCTTAAATTCGTGCTTATTTGCATTTTATGATTTAGGTTTATTGTAGCTTGACGTGGTTAATTGGTCCAATTTTGGTCAATTTACTGATGCGGAAGTAGGCTGAGTCTTTATGGCAACAAATTGTGCTAAGAAAATTATTTTAAATAAGAGGATACCTACCAAGATGCGATTTCAAAGTACGTACACATTGAATTCGTCACAATGATTCAACGTCAAACGTGAAATGATAGTGCGAAAAATCGTAGGGTAAAATATCGGGTAGTACAAAGAGCTTTAAATGTAAGATTAGTGAAGGTGAAAATCTCGAAATACACAATAGGGTTAGAAACCTGAGAAGTGTGGGACTCTAACCGCACTTAAAACACCTCCTAATCATGACCAATCTAAAAAGATCAACAAATGATCTTAGTTTCAACGTTCAGTTGCGTTTGAGAAGGTATTCTAATTTAAATACGGGTTATCATATATTTTCAAAATATGAGTTCGTGAGGTTTAGTTCCTCTTAATCTACGAATACTATATCGTACATTTAAGACGTCTTCTATTTCAGCCATTTCTACAGCCATGCTACTCTTGAGACTCCATTAAATCCCGAAAAATTCACTGTTTGGTGTGGTTAGGCGTCATCGGCCCAATTGTTTTTAAATCCGAAACATTACCGTGAATGGCGAACGCTACAGGCAAATGATTCGTGATTTTTTTCTTCCCCATGACACTGGAAATCATTTGGAGGAAAAATGGTTCTAACATGACTTTGTTGAGCCAAACCTTTGTCGACCGAATCATCTCGTTGGCCACATCGTTCGATTTGATACCTTTGGACTACTTTTTGTGGGGTTAACCAGTAACGATTGATCACTTAGAAGCCAACATTCGACGCACTATTGACGAAATAAGACCTGGTATGCTCGAAAAAGTTGTGCAAAATTGGATAGACAGGATGGCGTTCAGAACGCGCAGTCGCGGAGGCCGTATGCCAGAAATTATTTTTAAACATTAAATGTCACGAAATTTGTGAGCTGATAAAGCCAAAATTAGGTCATTCCATTAAATTTGTTGTGTTTTATTTTTAAAAAAAAGTTGTATGCCTCTAGAAAAAAAAAACACCCTGTAGTTGGTCCCCATCATTACCTTTTGTTATTACTTTTTTAATTAAAAAATCTTTGGCTTCCGAAATTTTGAATTTTTTATAAGTCAAGTCTGCAACAATAATCATGTTCATCACACGAGAAGTGAAGACCTCTGGCGACTACTCTAATTGGACTAGTAGCCTTATTTTACATATGAGTGCCACTGCAACTCCATTTTTGTCAGCTCATCCGTAATTTCTCTATAAGTGTCACTGTCATCGACATTTTTCTTTCAATTATTATTGTTGCTATATGATGTGAGCTTGCATGTTTTCTTTGTTTTTCGTTCAATGATTCTTTTTAACTCACCATATCAGTCTACTCCAGAGATCATAATTGGTGGTGGTAATGGCTGTCTTTTCAAGCCAATGGGGACCGTTTCAAGCCTTTTATTATTTTATTTTACTTGTTGAGTTGCGTGTTTTACCGTAACCACACCAACATCGTGCAGATGTTTCAGAACTTTCTTCTGCCTTGCGTTTTTTCGTTGGCCTTTTGCCTTTCTTCGGTTGTCCTTCTGTCTCCAAAGCAAGCTCCTCTTCATCTGTGAGGTATTGGTCGGACAGTACGGTACAACATGGTAACTTTCATTTCTAGATTTTTTATCTGTAACATACCTTAATATTGCCCGTAGACCGCTAAAAGTTACTATAATTATGATCAGCATCGATAGTAATGTCGATCTAGCCATATCCGTCCGTCTGTCCGTCCGTCCGTCCATCCGTCCGTCCGTCCGCCCGTCTGTCGGCAAAAATTAGGCCTTTAAACTGGACCAAGAAAGCTGAATTTTTAACAATATACTCTCTAGGGGCCCGAAATAATCAAGTGTAAGAATTTTTCAACTCCGCCCACAGACACGCCCACAAACTCAAAAAACTAAATTATCGAAAAAATCGAATTTTGAGCTAGAAAGCTAACATTTTTTTATATATGATCTTTGACTCCTGAAACTGCTCGGGAGATAAAATTTCTAAAATCTGCCCACTGATACGCGCACAATTAAATAAGTCAATTTTATTGAAAAGTCAAAGTTTGAGCTAGGAAACTGAAAATTAAAATACAGACTCTCTAGGGGCTCTTTATGCTCATGTATAATAATTTTTCAAATGCGCCTCCTGACACGCCCACAATTTAAAAAAAAACAACTTTGTTTGAAAAACCGAAGTTTGAGTTAAGGAGCTGAAATTTAAAATATAGACTAGGTGCCCTTTATGCTTATGTTTAAATATTTTTTAAATCCGCCTACTGACACGCCCACAATTAAATAAAACAATTTTATTGAAAAACCAAAGTTTGAGCTAGGGAGCGTTTTTTTTACAAAAGCTTCGTTTTTTCGATTAAATCCTTCAAATGTTATATAACAAAATATGTAGAGCGTTTTTAACAATTCATCCATACTTAGACTATTGTCACGCCCAACTTATGAAGGATAGGAGTAAGAATAGGGTATCCAACAGTTCGCCCAAGCCCGTCCCTATGTTTGTATACCCTATTCTAAGGGTATATTAATTTTGACGCATAGTTTGTAACATACCTTAATATTGCCCGTAGACCCCTAAAAGTTACTATATTTATGATCAGCATCGATAGTAATGTCGATCTAGCCATGTCCGTCCGTCCGTCCGTTCGTCCGTCTGTAGCCAAAAATTAGGCCTTTAAACTGGACCTAGAGAGCTGAAATTTTAACCATATACTCTGTAGGGTCCCGAAATAATCAAGTTTACGAATTTTGGAAATCCGCCCACAGACACGCCCACAAAATCAAAAAAACACAAATTTTGGAAAAAATCTAATTTTGAGCTAGAAAGCTGAAATTTTTTATATATGATCTATGACTCCTTAAACTGCTCGGGATAAAAAAATTTCAAAATCCGCCCACTGACACGCCCACAAATAAATAAAATAATTTTTGTATACCCTATTCTAAGGGTATATTAAGTTTTGAAAATCCAAAGTTTCAGCTAGGGAGCTGAAATTTATAGTATATACTCTCTATGGGCCCTTTATGCTCATGTGTAAATATTTTCAAAATCCGCCCACTGACACGCCCACAATTTTTTTTTTTTTTTTTTTTAAGTTCAAAGTTTGAGCTAGGGAGCTGAAATTTATAATATATACTCTCTATGGGCCCTTTATTCTCATGTGTTAATTTTTTTTAAATCCGCCTACTGACACGCCCACAATTAAATAAAACAATTTTATTGAAACACCCAAGTTTGAGCTAGGGAGCGTTTTTTTTTTTTTTGATAAAATCCTTTAAATGTTATATAACAAAATATGTAGACCGTTCTTAACAATTCAACCATACTTAGACTTTTGTCACGCCCACTTATGAGGGATAGGAATAAGAATAGGGTATCCAACAGTTCGCCCAAGCGGACTGTAGCCCGTCCCTATGTTTTTTTCTATTTTTGGAATACTTACAATTATAGCGCTATCTTTAGCCATATGGATTTTTGATGTTATTGAACTCCTTCTGGAGCTTTGTCGAAGAAGCAAGCTCGCTTTGACAAGCCATGAAGAGAATTTGTTTTATAACCAAATGTAAGATGATGTATGATTCTGCCAAGGTGGAGCCATGCAAGTCTTTGTCTTTATCGCGGACGGCGTTAAATATTTGTAACGTTTTGACAGGAAGAAGCTAGTGGAAAAATTCTTCTTCTCCATACGTTGTAAGTTGAAAAACGGGAGCTGTCTTGGATCTTGTAAACTTCCACCAGTTGTTAGCACTTTTGAAAATTGACACCCAGTCAAATGACGGTGAGACAAAGAAATGTCCCATAATATGAAGTCCTTTCAATCCCCGAAGCAAGGTGTTAACCCCTTAAGTTATGCAATAATTTTCCAATCCAGGCATGTCCCATAGTGTGAAATGGAATTGGGCCGCAAGGTGGTGAACCGCAAAGTGTTAACGCTTATCCTTAAGTCCATTTGTCGGTACATATTTTTAAAATGAAACTAGTCGAAAAGATGGCCCCGTATGACTCGGGTCCTTCTTCCAGATCTTCACTCGACCATTAATTCTTTTTTATTACGGTGCGTCACCCAGCGATTTATTTCATGGAACATTGCAACCATGTCCCAGGACGTTGATGCGTTTTAGAATGTCAAACAGATTCCTATTCTAGACCAAAACTGCAATAAAGTGCAAAACTCAGTATTGGCAACACGAGAGCAGGATCCTTTTTTTTGATAAACGAAGAGTATGCATTAGTATGAAATAATAAAACAATAGAACATTGTTCTGTTTGACCTCAATGGAACGCTATTTCTTGCACTCGGCGCCATTAAAAGGACTGACAGTATCCAAGTTAGTTCATCACCTGTTTAGTTTTTACAGTTCTATCTTCCAGTGGCGGGGAAACATGCCAGTCATAAAAATGATCAATGGATAATGTACTGAAGTAGTAATGGCAATATAGCTTTAATATTTCACAGACAAGGAACTTTCGAATACATCCGCGTTTTCTATTTTTCTGAAGAAAAATGGACAGACTATTACAAAAGTTGGACCACACTAAGTACGGCTTTGATCTGCTACTAAGACTCTAGGATGTGGATTCGATATGCAGTCAATATCACTTGGACAGCTTAACTTTTGTCTACCAATCCCCGATTCACGGAGTTTACTCCAAAATTTTTCGCCATCTAAGTAAGTGATCAGGCGATTGGAATAAAACTGCGTCTTAGCAATTAGTATTTCACGAACAACACTATTTCTTAGATGTTTATAGACTGGGTGGAGCTCGTCTATTCCAAAGAGTTTCCATCGTTGGTACTCCTGATCACGTTGTGCCCAATTTTATTCGTTAACAAATCCCTCATTGTATCCCTTACCTTAGCAGTTTTATTTGGACGTGCGTATCAAAGAGAAGATTGATGTTGCCATGGATAAAATCAACTTACTCATCTGGTGAGGACATTTTGTAAACGAGGTGCCATGGAATACAATTTATTTGTCGTTCGAGAGAAGACCTGCCTATGATTTACATATCCTCCGGTTCATAGCCTGCCGAGGCCAAGAAACATCTAGGGTTTTATCCACTGCCCTACCTCTTGCGAACATCTGACAAACATCCAAGAGTGTCAACTGTCATGAGAAGCTTCTCAAATTCACCGTTCGGAGTCTGCTTTAAATTGTAGTCCGCTTCCACTTCGCACCAGCAAATAGTTGGAGAAGCTAGGTTTTAGGTCCTATATGGGCCGTTAATAGGTAATATTTTATTTATGTCGAAAGTAGTCATATGAATTTCATTCGAATTTCTGAAACAGTAGTTAATCTATAACATACAAATACAGTTAAACGAGATAAGTCTATAACGATCATCCGGAACTAAAGACCCTTCTCGATGAACTGCCAGAACTCAACATGAACTGCTCGGTCACAGACCGCATTTATAAAACACTATGCTGCAATAAACGGTTCTCCACGGAAATCCCCAAGAGAGAAGCATGGGTTATTAATAACCCACCTAACAGTCACAACGGCATAAAGTGGTATACGGATGGTTCTAAAATTGAAGCGGGGGTAGGAGCGAGAATATACGGACCAAACAAACGCTTCACGATACCCATGGGAAAAAGTCCCAGCGTATTTCAAGCAGAGCTCCACGCCATTCAAGAATGTGCTAGCCACATAAATGTATCTGGTATAAAAGGTGCAACCATCCATATATTCATTGACTCGAAATCAGTCATGTACTGCTTCAACACCCTACAGGCACTCGGAACAAGTAACAAGACCAAGCTATGGTGGGTTCCGGGTCATGTCGGGGTGGAAGGTAACGAAAAGGCCGACGAACTGGCCAGAAAAGGTTCGGAAACACCCTTCATAGGTCCCGAGCCCTTCTGCTGCACTCCTAGATCAGCAGCAACGGCAGCAATAAAAGCTGGGAACATAGAAAATGTATCCATCTTTTGGAAAGTATCCCAGATTTAAAACAGACCATACGAGCCATTCGGCCTTTCAATCAAATTGCCAGGAAATGCCTAAACCTAAGCAGGCATGATATCAAAAACTTAGTAGGTTACCTTACTGGCCACCATGGTTTAAGATATCATCTACACAAAATGAAAATAGTAGACTCTCCTGAGTGCCGACTCTGTCTTGAAGAGGACGAGTCAGCTGAACACATTTTATGTGAATGTCCGGCCCTAAACGGAATTAGAAAGAAGATCTTTTTCAGGGAACAAAATGTGCCCTGAGGACATAAAGAATTCTTCTACTAGTAGAAAGTGGAAACTCTACTAGTCTAAATGTTTGCTGCCCATACGGCGCAAAAGATCTTTTTAGGTCGAAGTGCACACTATTGAATCATTCTGAAAAAAAATAATCTATAACATTCTAAGAACAATTTTTAATACACAGCGGTACCATGTTAAGACCCAGAACTTACCTAATCTATCCCCAAACAGACTGTCCGTTTGATTGCAACAGCAAACGTGTAAAGGATACTCGTATCCAATATTGATAGAATCATTGCTGAAGCTAAGCCTAATCCCATAATCCTCGCATTCTTAGGACGAAGGCCGCGAATGGTTTCTCTCCGAATAGTTTAACCCCTCAATTAGTCACAATCGATTGTTATGGTGCCACAGCCACATAGCTCCAGAAAAATGCAAAAAAAAATGAACGACCTCCATAACGCTGTAGATTCATTGATAAATGTGTAGTAACATTAAATGTACCTTATCTTACGTTGTTGAGTAATTCTAGTAAGGCAACTGCAAAAATGCGATATGGACATGGAGCCGAACATGCGACGCGTTCCCATCCATTTAATGCGGTATCAATGACTAACAGCGACGAAATTTTGTACAAGGAGAATTCGAGATATGGAAAGTTTTCCGCATTCGATATGCTGTTCGCACTGACGTCAACATTGCTGTAGATATGAATGTTCGTTGCTCGTATTTGCCCTAAATTAAAAGGTAGTCGTCGTTTGACGGATTATATAATTTACAAGTTTCTCTTATGCAATTCAAAATCCTTGATAAATTCTTTGAGGGATATTCCATGCCCATCTACCTATGGCACAAACGGGTAGTTCGTCTGAGTGGATTTAATGGAGTGCGCACCTGTAAGAACCTGAATTCCCTGCATTTCTGTTTTATACAGTTATACAAAAGGGAAAATTTCTTTGCTGACGACTCCTTTTATATTCAAAGGTTACAAGTATGAGAAACTAAGTTCTCGCTCAGCCAGAGTTTACAATTAAGGTCTTACATAAAGGGAATCTGTCTGATTAATTAAAATGTATCTCTTTGAATTTGACATAAGAGGCTTTCCTTCTTCTGTGGAGTCGGTTCTTTAGTTGGTAGGTACTTAAATCAGCCCGGTAGTATCCGTGGTATTTAATTGGAGAATACCGAATGGCTTTTGACTGGCAAAGCAGTAGTAAAGGGAAAAAACAAGTGGTTAGTAAAAAAAAGTAATTATTTAGCAAATTCGTCGACTTTGAGAATAAGAGTTTTATTTTTTATTTGAAAACTGTAATAAAGTCAAGGGTCTCACTCACCTATAAATTGTTGCCATAAATCTAAGCGGGTGGTTACTACTATTAACTAATACTATTAAAAAACATAGGGACGGGCTACAGTCCGCTTGGGCGAACTGTTGGATACCCTATTCTTATTCCTATCCCTCATAAGTGGGCGTGACAAAAGTCTAAGTATGGTTGAATTGTTAAGAACGCTCTACATATTTTGTTATATAACATTTAAAGGATTTTATCAAAAAAAAAAAACGCTCCCTAGCTCAAACTTGGGTGTTTCAATAAAATTGCTTTATTTAATTGTGGGCGTGTCAGTAGGCGGATTTAAAAAAAATTAACACATGAGAATAAAGGGCCCCTAGAGAGTATATATTATAAATTTCAGCTCCCTAGCTCAAACTTTGAACTTTCAAAAAAAAAAATTAATTAATTGTGGGCGTGTCAGTGGGCGGATTTTGAAAATATTTACACATGAGCATAAAGGGCCCATAAAGAGTACATACTATAAATTTCAGCTCCCTAGCTGAAACTTTGGATTTTCAAAAATTAATATACCCTTAGAATAGGGTATAAAAAAATTATTTTATTTATTTGTGGGCGTGTCAGTGGGCGGATTTTGAAATTTTTTTATCCCGAGCAGTTTTAGGAGTCATAGATCATATATAAAAAATTTCAGCTTTCTAGCTCAAAATTCGATTTTTTCCAAAATTTGGTTTTTTTGATTTTGTGGGCGTGTCTGTGGGCGGATTTCAAAAATTCGTAAACTTGATTATTTCGGGACCCTAGAGAGTATATGGTTAAAATTTCAGCTCTCTAGGTCCAGTTGGAAAGGCCTAATTTTTGGCTACAGACGGACGGACGGACGGACGGACGGACATGGCTAGATCGACATTACTATCGATGCTGATCATAAATATAGTAACTTTTAGGGGTCTACGGGCAATATTAAGGTATGTTACAAACTATGCGTCAAAATTAATATACCCTTAGAATAGGGTATAATTACACGACGGGACAATAGGCAAACTGACCCTATTACCTTATCTCTTTCTAATGCACCGCAGAAAAAGATAATTAGATTATATTTATGGCAAAACAATACTGAAGAAAACAATACTTCGCCACAAAACCATCCAGTTCCACGTAGGATTAAGCGACATAGACTGAGAGATGCAGGCGGTAGATATTTTCAGCACGCTGTTTAACAATGCGCTGAATAATGCACATTATCCGGCGCATTGGAAGGTAGCTGTGGTACACTGAATTCCGAAAAAGGGTAAAGATAGGACGAAGCCTGCCAATCTCCGGTCGATTAGTTTGCTTCCGAATATTAGCACGGTCTTCGAAAAGGTTGTCAATAGAGCCCTGTTGAAGTGGGTCGAGAACTATGACATCATTCCGGACAACCAGTTTGGTTTCAGGGCGCGGCATGACACTATTCATGCCGCGTCGAAACTGGTTTCCGACATTCAGTGGAATAAATGCAAAGAGCCAATGCACGGGTGCTTGTCTCCTTGATTTTGAGAAGGCTTTCGACACCGTTTGGTTAGAGGGACTTTTCTACAAGTTGACCAGGCGGGGGATGCATAAACCTTAGCGATATGTAATTTATAATATGCTAATGGATAAGAAGTTCGTTGTCAAATGTGGCAACGTGACTTCGAGCAGAGTCTTTGAAATTAAAAACGGTTTACAACAGGGGGCGGTGAATTCTGCGAACCTGTTTAACTTTTGCAGGTGGCAATGGGGCGATGGTAGTGTATTCGCAAACTGATTAGCAGTTCGTGTGTTCGAATCCCGACCAGAGCCATGCTTTGTAAAATTGAATACACACAACAATTCAAATCTCCTTTAAGCAATTAAGACGCCACCTGTGGAGAAAAAACCCTATCGCACCAGCGCCCAAAAACAGGCAAATATCATTTGCTGTGTGCTGCTTGCAGCAACGAAAATGCCTGCGCTGTGGCAACATTATTAGGGTACTGTACCAATTACAGAAAAAGAAAAAAAAACCCTTTAGCGCACGCTAATTAATTAAAAAATAAAACAAAACATTTACACGAGTAGAGTAGGTTCACTCAGACATGCTATAGCGTATGCCGATAATTCGGTGGCATACAGATCAGGTCTTTTGCAGCGTGACTTCGATCAAATAAAGGGATATTGCTATGACTGAAAGTTGAAAATCACATATCTTGTTCAGAACACCATTGGGGATACCAGAAAAAACTGGAAGAAATTGGCCGTAGGTATATTGGACAAAATGGGCAGCCATTGGCGGTGAGAAGCGTAGTTAGATATCTGGTTATCTGGCTTGACCAATATCTTTCGAATGAATGGGTCCAAGAAGGCTTATGCTGTGACAAGGAGACTGTTTCATAGCAGTCAACTTGACTCCAGATTGAAGGTCATTTGCTACGTGGCCCTTTTAAGGCCGATCATCGCTTATGGTTGTCCATTGTGGATTAATACAGCGCCTAGTTATATGGAAAAGATTCGGGTTTTGGAGAGACAATGTCTTAGGGCCTGTCTCCGGTTGTTCCGAACGCCTGAATCCAACTTTATAAAATACTTTCCCAACAAGGTCAACTTGATTCCAGAGTGAAGGTCATTTGCTATGTGGCCCTTATAAGGCCGATCATCGCTTATGGTTGTCCATTGTGGATTAATACAGCGCCTAGTTATATGGAAAAGATTCGGGTTTTGGAGAGACAATGTCTTAGGGCCTGTCTCCGGTTGTTCCGAACGCCTGAATCCAACTTTATAAAATACTTTCCCAACAAGGCTCAGTTGAATAGGATTGACAATTTCCTCATTAATGTGACTCGAAGGCACGTTGCAAGGGCGATGGCCAGCGACAATACTCTGATCTTTGGGGCTTACTACCCCAATGAAATGTACATAGAGAGTACGGTCCGGTCTGGCTTTATCCCGTCAGAGGCATTTATCCATATTGATGCAAAAGGGCTGGTACAGACGAGCGATGGTACTCCGGTCTTATACCATCGCTACCGCAGTGTGAGAGATAAGCGGCTCCTACATGACGGGGACGTCGCCAATGCTCATGAGCTCCTCCGTTTTAGTACTGGAAAGGGATAAATTCGACACGGAAAAGCAATTCGCCGAATTTTGGTGGCTTGTTGAGGGGGAAGGGGTCAACATGCCCCCTAGGACGGTGCGTTACTCTAGGTAACACCCTCTTTGTTTTTAAGTTATATTAAGTTAGCTATTGCGTTTTTGGAAGAGGCCGGGCTCGCCAACATGTGGTTGTGCTTCCGGGAATTGACTGACGCTGTAAGGCTTCAGTCGGCTCACGGCGGCGTGTGCACGTTGACGACTGCCAGGCACAAGGAAAGTAATTAGGATTTTGACCACTTGTTGCGCAAGACAACGAGTGCTCAGAACCCTAATTATAGTTAGAATAACTTAAGTAGTTAAAGTAAGTGGGGTAGCTAGTTTGTAATTTGTTTTTATATAATATATAAAATTTAAATAGCTAATGATGCCGAATTTTTCAAAAATGTTCTCCATGAAAATAAAACAATATGTTAAATTAGTACAATAGTCTTTAGGCCGAAAGGCAATAATTATAAGGTTATAGTTACGTTTAGAACATCTGCAAATTATTAAGAATAAGTATCCTGTTAATTTTAAGTAAGATTTAATAATTTTTGTCTAGTATATATGTTGATAATTAATAAGCAATAAAAATGAATTTAAAAGTAAAAGTAAAAAAGAGATGCACGCGTCAGTGATGCCAAATAAGATGTTCAAAATTTCCCCAGATTAACAAAAAATTTCTATCACTGCACTGGAAGGAAAAAAACCCCATATTTTTTTCTGTCGTAACAATTATTTATTAAAAAAAATAAAAATTAAACGTGCTCTTATGTAAAGTAAAGAATACTTAGTTATCATTATTTGAAAGCATAAACTAAAAGAAAAGGCAGTAAGTGCCAAGCGACAGAGCGACAAAACTCGCGGCGACAAGAAAAAATAAAACATATGAGATTCGGGCGCGTTCAATTTGCCAAGCAACTTGTTACGATTCACTTCCGCGACACAGGACACTAAGAGCCGAATGACCCAATGAAGATGGTGGATATTGATGGTAAATGGGCGCCACGCGATTAATCTTAGCGTCCCGAGACCTGCTCCGGAAGAATCGCGACTACCTGGCAGAGTTCTCGTATCGGATTGAGCACAAAAAAAACGTTAGAAAACAAAAAAAATCTGTCCTTACAAACGTAAGCTTATTTATTTAAAATTCAAAAGAAAAAAAAAACTCCAATCCGGCAATGTAAAAAAAAATAACTTATAAGAAAAATTGACCCCAAACTGGGATTCGAAGACACCCCTTTCCCAAAAGGGCCACCAACGTTGTCACCCTAGAGTTCACAATTTAGCCCACACGGCTACAGGGGTGTGTCACACTTAATTCCCCAAATGAGAATAAACCCAAACAAAAAAAACAGGATGTCCCAACAACCAGATATAGTAATGAATAAAATAAAAAAGGCGAAGTGACAGAATAATTAAAACAATATCAGAATTTAAGCAAAAACAACAAAATTATGGAAATTATTTAAATAAAATAAGAAAAAGAAAGAATATACTGACGACTCCTCAGCCTCGAACCAGAAACACGTTCACCTCAAGCAGGTACTTTTGACTTTGACTTTGAAATTCATTTTTTATTCATTGTTAAATATCTACTTACATACTAGACAAAATTGATTAAATCTAACTTAAAATTAACAGGATACTTATTCTTATTTATTGGTCCTTATGCGGACGCTCTAAACTTAACTATAACCTTATAATTATTGCCTTTCGGCCTAAAAACTATTTTACAAACTAATCTTACATATATATTCCTTGAGAAAATTTACTAAAACTCGGTATCATTATTGAGATTTTATATTTTTATATAAAACAAATTAAAAACTACCTATTCTACTTACTTAAACTACCTAACATATGTAGTGATCACCTGCAAATAATATGTCAGTATAGCTTAGAAAACGTGTTATTAGCAGCACTTTCAAGCGCCCGAGCGTGTTTTCTTATTCCTTCTTGTACTTTTGGGATTCGAAAGTAATATTATCTAAGTGGTGATTATTTAATTTGTTTTCCGAATTTGAGTAGTAACGATTTTCGAAATGGCGTGACGTCACATCCTTAACAACCGCTGTAATGAAAAAAAAAATACTTCTTGCGCCCATCCATGCTCAGTGTTGGCATAAGTGGTATGCTAGCTCTCATTCTCATTTCCTGGCTGAAAAGTCAAAACGTATTCAAGTGGTGATTTCACTAGGTGGTTGTGCGTTGCTCTTCATAGCGAAATAGTAAAGGCGAATTCAATAAACTCTGCAAATTTGCAAAAAATTAAAAGTTACTCCGACTGATGTTAGAAAGGACACCACTAAAACGATCTTAAATTTTAACCAAAGTGATTTAAATAAGAGGTAAGGATTTTATTCACCTTGAAATTATATTCTTAATTGTATCCAATGTACAGTGTTTGGTTAGGCACGTGCAGAAGACAATCGGAACACATCAGAGTAATTAAGCTCAGGTCTTAACTATACGAGTCATTGCAGTCCGCAAAGTGTTAAAATCTGGTCCTGACCAGATGTATTTTCTAAAAAAGCTGTGTTTTCATATGAAACGTGTCAACGACGAACAATCACCGTGTTAAAAGAGTCGCAAGAACGCTTAAACACCACCAGCCATACTTTTGCTTCGCCCATATAAAGTACGCCACAGATCACCTCCAACGCAAGAAAAAAAAATACCCTGATAGACATCCCGAAACCTGATATACCAAGCGGATTCGGTTGCCATTTAAATAATCACCTTACGCTGTAAACCGTAGACCATCACCAGACATTCCCCGGACGTACTTTTTGTCCAACCAATTCAACCCCACCGGATTTTTCCAAGAAAGAAGTTCATAAATTTCCTTCTGTACCTACAGGGAATTATACGGAACTTCCAACGAACCAGATACTGACTTTCGTTTATTTGTTTGATCTATAAACTAACCTAAAATAATCTTTAAAATCTAGACTTAATTTAATATTGTAAAAAGAAATTTGCCAAAAGTGCAGTGCTAAAATATCAACCACCATCCAACACCTATCAAGCGATCCAGTGTGCACACCAGGTCTGCAGAATTTTCAGGACACCAAGTAAGTTTAACTTCAATCTTTTTTGTAGTTTGGCATATTTCATTTTCTTTTATATTCTACCATTGGATTTATTTTTCATTTTGTTTCTACCTATTTATGTTCGTTATTTGATAAGTTTACTCAGATGAATTATAATTTTTTTTTTTACTTGAATTAATCTTAACAGTATAATTATCTCTCAATAAGCTGAAATCAAACAAATAAATATTAATTTTCTTGAATTCATGAAATTCTAAATTCTTAAAATGGCTTCTTAAATTTGTTTTCAATTGGCATGAAGTGAAGTAGGTTGGCGTAAATCGGACGTGAGTTAGACAAGGGGGTTACCGTATCATCGTAGGCAAGGTGACTCAGGTGCACAATGTGCATAGTAGGGTGGGTTAGTCCTACAAGAGATGTTTTGCATCACCTCTGGTCAACACCAACTGACCAGTCTTAGTTTGGTATTTGTTTTGAGCGTGCTTCCTTCTAGCTGGCACGATAATATTTTTGAGGGATGGTAAATAACAAAGGACCCCCCCCCCCCCCCCCCCCCCTATCGACGAGCTATTGCCGTGCATCGCGAGCGTGCCAACCCTTGTTACATGGATATAGTCATCCAATCCTGCCTCCCACACATATTCTAACTATAATTAGGATTCTGAGCACTCGTTGCCTTGCGCAACAAGTGGTCAAAATCCCAATTGCTTTCCGAGCGCCTGGCAGTCGTTAACGTGCACACGCGCTGCCCTGAGCTAACAGAAGCCTTACAGCGTCAATCCTCTCCCGGAAGCACTACCACAAGTTGACGAGCGCGGCCTCTCCCAGAAACGCCCTAGCTAACTTAATCTAACTTATAAACTAAGACTCAAGCAGGTACTCTTGCTCCGCGCCAATTCGCCTCCAATATCCACTTCTCCCGGGTTTGGGTTTCGACCCACTGTACAATTACACTTTTGGCGTTCGGGGTGGCCACGTGTAAACAACCAAGGCTGTGTTTTGCCTTCTTATAGGGGAAGGAAAACCTCAGATATGTACGGTTCGTAGAGACCACCTAAAACCACACAAAAAAACAAAACCGCCTTAGACGACGGATTTCCACTCTCGGATATATGAGCACTTACCTCAAGTTGAAGGAAATCTAGCTTGTGGTTTTTTCTAACACAAATCGAGCTTCCACTATTCACTTATCAAGTTTTGACTATTTTATAATATCGTCTAATATCGGTTCTACTTTTTGGTTCCAGTTCTAATTGCTAACCATTCACAATGGAATACACCTTTTTCTTTTTCGGCAATTATCGGAAATATTCCTGTCAAAATGTTTTTACACGCTCTGTTTTTATACCCTATTCTAAGGGTATATTAATTTTGACGCATAGTTTGTAACATACCTTAATATTGCCCGTAGACCCATAAAAGTTACTATATTTATGATCAGCATCGATAGTAATGTTGATCTAGCCATGGCCGTCCGTCCGTCCGTCCGTCCGTCCGTCCGTCCGTCCGTCTGTAGCCAAAAATTAGGCCTTTAAACTGGACCTAGAGAGCTGAAATTTTAACCATATACTCTCTAGGGTCCCGAAATAATCAAATTTACGAATTTTTGAAATCCGCCCACAGACACGCCCACAAACTCAAAAAAACCAAATTTTGGAAAAAAATCGAATTTTGAGCTAGAAAGCTGAAATTTTTTATATATGATCTATGACTCCTAAAACTGCTCGGGATAAAAAAATTTCAAATTCCGCCCACTGACACGCCCACAAATAAATAAAATAATTTTTTTTACCCTATTCTAAGGGTATATTAATTTTTGAAAATCCAAAATTTCAGCTAAGGAGCTGAAGTTTATAGTATATACTCTCTATGGGCCCTTTATGCTCATGTGTAAATATTTTCAAAATTAATTTTTTTTTTTTTGAAAATTCAAAGTTTGAGCTAGGGAGCTGAAATTTATAATATATACTCTCTAGTAGCTCTTTATTCTCATGTGTTAATTTTTTTTAAATCCGCCTACTGACACGCCCACAATTATATAAAACAATTTTATGGAAACACCCAAGTTTGAGCTAGGGAGCGTTTTTTTATGATAAAATCCTTTAAATGTTATATAACAAAATATGTAGAGCGTTCTTAACAATTCAACCATACTTAGACTTTTGTCACGCCCACTTATGAGGGATAGGAATAAGAATAGGGTATCCAACAGTTCGCCCAAGCGGACTGTAGCCCGTCCCTATGTTTTTTTTTTGTTTCCACTACTCGATCGGAGGTCTCAGAATCGAATGATCTCCCACACCATTGCGGCTATCCCGATGTCTCGCTCTTCCTAGTTTACTCATCAACTCGACCTCTAAGGGGGAACTAAGGTCACAGGTCGTAACAAAAAAAAGAAACTTCCTGCCCACTTGGATTTGATCCCACAACCCAACGCTTAGGCTCCGGCGCCGCATCACCCAGGTTAAAGCTTAACCTGAGGTGGCCAATGAATAGTCGTATGGAGAAGAGGTGAAAACTTCGCTACGCCCAACCTTAACAATTAAATTATAACAAACTACGAGTACAAACTAGTTAAACTTCTGTGATTGGACGAATATAACATGTGAATACATGTTCACTGAAAATTTGCCCTTCGAGCAAGTGAATGTAATCAACCTCAAGGGCCCAGCCCATAGAATACGCTGCATCTATCAGCGTTAACGCACTCAACGGAAGGAACCGTCCCATAGAATTTGTCGCCAACTTCGTCAGCCAAAAATACATTGGCTGCATTTACATACGAGTATTATGCCTTTTGACTAACAGTTAATTACCTAAATACCACTGAATGAACAAACTACTACAGTACCTACAATTGTTCATTTCTTGCCTAACTCTCTAACCGAATCTAAAAAAACATCCCAACATTTTTAAGCTGTGGTATACTTTCTGTCAATCGGAAATGCCAAAAAGTAGAGTAGTTTTCTATCATTTTCCAATATTTTCTCTTATTTTCCAATGTTTCGACCAATATACTCGTATGTGTCTCTCTCATTTTATAATACGGGAATTTCAATTCTAGAATAAATGTGAACTTAAATTTTTGAATGTCTGCATACGTCGACGGGCAGAAAAGAAAAAAGTAAACCCAGTTTACAGCGTACAGTTAGAGTTGCATTTGTACCCAAAAATGTGCAGAAATGACTACTCACTCGCCAAGAGCTTCAGACCCATCAGTCTGACTTCCTTTTTGCTGAAAAGCATGGAAAGGCTGAACGAACTTCACATGCGCAAAACTGTTTTGCGATTGCATTTACTATTTCAGATGCAAAATGCATATCAACGCGGAAAATCTTGCGAGACTGCGCTCCAAAATCTAGTTGGTAGAATTGAGGGCGCTTGACATGAAAGAATACGCGATGGGCATTTTCATCGATATTGAAGGTGCTTTTGACAATGCGACTTTTGACAGCATGTGCAGCTCTGCCAGACAACACGGCGTAGACGAATCATTTGTGCTGTGGATTGACGCAATGCTAATGGAAAAAACGTTGGATGCGGATTGTGGCCGTTATGTGTTGGCGGGGGTAAACAGAGGCTGCCCGCAAGGCGGCATGCTTTACAAAATCCTTATCCTGCCAGTTCTGCTTTATGGCGCCGAGTGCTGGACGATAAGCAGGAAGGGAGAGCTGATACTGGGCTCCTTCGATAGAAAAATTCTTCGGCAGATTTTTGGTCCTGTGTGCGAGGAGGGCGAATGAAGCAGAAGATACAACCGCGAACTCTATGAGCTGTACAAAGATGTGGATGTAGTCCAAAAAGAAAAAAAAATTGTCGACTACATTGTCTCGGCCACATCGAGCGAATGGACGATAATGCTCCAGCTAAGAGGATCTTCGAATCCCAGCCCCCAAGTTTGAGAAGACAAGCAACATCGAACCTCCGTTTGAAAGGCCAAGCCATCGCGGATGCCAGAGCGCTTGGTCTGGACAATTGGAAGCAGCGTGCCCGGGATCGTAGAGGATGGAAGGTGCAGTGTCTCAGGCAGAGACTCTTCACGGGTCGGGAGCCCGTTAAATAAAAAATAAATAAATAAAAAAATAAATAAAGATGGCGGTGGTTTGCAGCTCTTGTTGATATATACCTCTTCTGCTCGTTATCATTTCTGCATTGGTATTAGGTCTGTTTGCAAACTAATATGCAAACATAAATTTGTATAAACTTTCGTGCAAAACTACACAAACGCGTTCGCGTACTGAGAAAATGGTACAAAGATGAACGAAAGAAAATGTACTTTCGTTCATTTTCTTCACACAGAATTTCAGCTGGTAAAAAAATTAAAACTGTCAAATGATGAAATCCTATAAGTTTGACAGCAAAAAAAAACAGCGGTTGCTTCTTTTCAAGCCAAACTAAGACGTTTGTCATCTTTTTACACAAAAGCGTTCGCGTACTCTTTGAAATGAGAGGATTCTCTCTCGATTTTGGAGATTTGACAGTTTTCATTTTTCTACACATAAAATACGCGAACGGACCTATTATGTCAGTGATGATGGCGTTGTTATCAGGTTTTGTTGCTATGTAACTCGCACAGTGCTGCACCTAAACGACTAAATAAAGTTAAGACCTGTTTTGCGATTCATACGTTTATCAGCTTATTTATGAATAATCTTTATGTATATCTCGAAATGCATTAATAGATTTTAACAAATGGCACATTGAAACAAAAACGAATGTTAACAAGCCTACTCAATTCCTTAACGTAAGTGCGGCGGCATTTTGTACTGCTTTTAGTGCAAAAATCGTTAACCGCTCAGCTAGCTCCATTCGATAACTAAGATTAATGAATCGCAGTCAGCAAATCGTTTACCTACCGTTCATTGTGCTTACTAAATCAGTTACCAGTTACTGCGGAACAGATATCATAAATTCCAAGTAGAACACACAATGGCGGTGGTTCTAATGGATCGGGCACACTATTACCAATAGCACCTACCCAAATGTACAATCTGCTCGCATCTGTAGATACATTCCTCCCATTTAACCATTTTCATATCATTTTATTGGTTTCATTTATCATCACCTTCTCTTGCCTTTAATCTGGTCGCCGCCTTTGGCGCAATAGAGACCTGACCAAAACACACAAGCCAGATGGCGAAAATTGAAAATGTGTCGCGCCTTATCTACGCATTGACCAAGTGCAATGACACCCTCAATGACAAGGGACTCCTAGCTCGCGAGAGGGCGACTACGACGACGCCGACAACGATGACAATGATATAGGTGTCCGTGGCTGGATGCGGTTCGGCATTAATGTTCATGTTCATGCACATGGATCTGCAATGGTGATGGTGGTAAGGTTCCTTCTACTGTTTGGCTCCTGTGGCATTGCTAATAGGCTAAATGCTGATCAGTTTATAAGCTTCAAATTAACTTGGCGCACTGAATCAGCATTCAAGTTATCTGTGTCTGATATCACAAAATATGAGTCACGTTTCACAGAATGTGGGACCGCAACGCTGCAACAATGGCTTCAGATTCAGAGCGAACAGCAAAAGGGGAATATTAAAGAAGAACCGTGATGGAAGTTTAAAGTGGAAAATTGGTAGAGTAGTAGATGTAGAATGCAAGTTGAGCAGCAACAAACAAAATCAGAAAAAAAGAAAAAAGACTGCGGAACAAAAGTATCACCGGCGAAGTATTTGAATCGGTATTCACATTGGTAAAGAAATATTCCCATGTTAAGGGCCCAATGGCGTATCGATTCCGATTGTCGGCTCTCCGTTGTGGCTGCAAACATGACCGCAACGGGTTAACAAATGTCAAGGATTTTGTTTTACGATTTGCTTCTTTTTTTGGAAATTGGAGCATTTTTATTACAATTCGCCTTATGATGTGAGATTTTGATGTGAAATTAAGAGGCAGGACTAGGAATGGTTCGTCCGACGCGAATACAAGAAATTCTTTTTTTGCGCTCATAATAACGGACTGGTTTATTAAGGGCCCAACCCGTCGGATCCGTTGACCCAACAGCGAGCAATTTAAAATGCTTGCATTCTCTATCAAGGTGGCCCAGGAGAGGCAATCGCCCAGCAACACCAGCTCCTCCTGATAGAAATTGTTATGGCGGCGGGGACGAACAGTACTAAATAAAGAAAAGTGTCTCCGAGAATCAAATGTAACAATCTGGACAAAGATAAAGGCGAAGCATTTATTGCAGATATGAAAAATTATCTCCACAGAGCACAAGATATGTGGAATTCCCTACAACGACCTTGCTTGGATAGAGACAAACTTCAAAAGGACACTATCAACACGGTAGATAAACATGTTGGTGGACAGATGAAGCTTAAGCAGTGCTAAGTGAAAGCGGCATTCAAAGTGCTTAGGCTGTCCACGAACTGCGACAAACCAGTTTGAACAGGGGGATAACCATTTTCCGAGAAGGAGGAATGCCCTGGAAATCAAATTCAATTCAATTTTATTTGCAGCATAAAGTTTTACAAAGTAAATAATTATTTAAGGGATACAGAACATAGTTATACTTCTACAATATGGGTACAATGTTTGTGACGAATTATTTTAATATTTTATACTGAATAGATATATTAAGGGAAAACACTACAAGAAAAAACCCTTATATAATACTTAAAAAGCTAAGATTGCACAGTGCACACCACCCAATTTTACTTAATCAGTAAAAGTTAAAGGTTGAGTATAAGCTCATAAAAATGTTAAACAGAATAGGACCGAGTACAGAACCTTGTGGAACACCAAAAGGGATATCGTACTCGGAAGACCTAGCTATCAAACTTCCTGTTTTGTAGAAAGCTCCTTACAATCTTCATAAAGTAAACAGGGAAGTTAAATAGAATTAGTTTGTAGATAAGACCTTCTTGCCATACTGTGTCGAACGCCTTTTCGATATCTAGTAGTACTTAACCAGTAGAAAGTTTTGCGTGTGTGTTGGTTTTTGCGTGATTTTTAATTCTTAGAATTTGGTGGTGAGTAGAGTGGCCTGCTCTGAAACCGAATTGTTCCGTAGCATATAAGTTACTAGCCTGAACGTGGTTTAAGAGTCGACGCTGTATAAATTGTTCCTATATCTTACTCAAAGTACTTAGTAGGCTTATTGGCCTGTAATTATTAGGGTTATCTTTTGACTTGCCAGGCTTGCTAATTGAAACCACTTTGGCTAGTTTTCATTTCACGGGAAAATAACAATGTTTAATACATAAGTTAAACAATAAAGCTAAATAAGTTATACCTTTTTTGGGTAATAATAGGTAGTTACTTAAACTTATGCCGTCGAGACCAGGGGACTTTTTATTTTTAATTCGCTTATTAAATCCTCAACGAGGCGGTTGTTAATAGTTAGTTTTGTGTTATGATTTGGAGAGGTACTATTTAATGCCCTAAGGTTATCACTTACAAGATTTTCAGTAAACGGATCACTAAGGTGCGCTGAAACTTTGTAATTTTTGCAAAATGTTTCAACCAAAATACTTGACTTTTCTTCCTGGGTTATAAAAACATCATTTTGAGCTCGGAGGGGTGGTATGTTTGAGCTTTTTTTTTCTTTATTATTTTGGTGACTTTCCAAAAAGGCTTGGATCCTTTATCGAAACCAGATAACAGGTTGTTCAACTTTTGATTTCGAAAGATTTCCTCGAAGAACGCTTCGACTCTTGATATATTTCTAACAAATTATACTGCTCGTTTATACAACCTACAACTCTTAATGCGCAGAGTTCAAATCATTTGCCGGTTTACGCTGAGCTCCAGGCTTCTGGTCTAATAAATAATACATGTGGCCAATTTAACTATTCCGCTGCAAATTGGGTAAGGTACAGATCCTACATATCTGACAACTTGTACTAAGGTCGTTTATCGTTGGACGATTGTCAGTCATGCGAACAGATAGACATGGTCATTGACTAATTCGAACAAACAATTAAAAGACCAGCCGATATATCCATCCCCTGGAAATCTGTTCGCCAAAGTTCATCAACAATGCTCAAGGGCTGCTTCTTGTGGATTACGAAAAAATACCACACAGATGGGAGTAGTATTGTGAAGGACCGACAGCCGTTCTTAACAATAGAGACGTAAACGACAATACTGTCGGGGAAGTTAGGAAGGCGGTCAAAGAATCCAAAAACCGAAAAGCAATTGGGCCGGACGAGATACCTTCTGAAAAGATGAGAGATATCCGATACAAGTGGTTCATGATTCTCATCTCCAAACTGATGAGAGGCGATCCAATGCCTAAACAGTGACTTCTTTCTTTGTACAAATGATAAGGCGATACGCGAGACAGTGACAATTACCGTTCAATCAAGCTGATGTCCCACACCATGAAGATCGTTGAGCGGGTATTAGATAGCCGAATGCGGAAAACAATACGGCTTAATAAGATGCTTCGCATGACAGCAGGATTAATAAAGATTGGTCGCATAATTAGTACCAAGATCCGAGGAAGCCTTCCCGAAAAAGAACCTATCTCGAAGAAAATATTACGCGATCGGCTTAGTTCGTACTATCATGTTCAATGGAGTGATCCTACGAACCCTGTCAAAAAGGCAATATCAATCATTGTTTCCATACAAATGCGAAAGAGAGGCAGTATTAAAAACTCATGGATCATACAAATGCAGCAACACCAGCATTTGATTGGCCTAGCGACGAAGTGATTCAAAATCGGGAGGCCTGCCATTATTATCTGAGGTTGAACCGGCTAACCCCACATTCGGGCTATTAGAGATGCAGTTAAGTGAGAGGGTTAGGATCCTTTTAATCCTGATCATAGCCTCAGCGTCATTAAAGGGAGAAATAGATTTGATTTTCTATAATAAAATTACAACGGACTTTCATCGACTTTAAGGCCGAATATGCGTTCATCGTCAGGAGCTCTACGTGGCGAAGGCCGAATTCGGGAGCTTTTCCGAATTATTAAAAACTTGTACTGCGTTTCGGCAAGGAGGTGCGTGTGAATTCTTCAACCTTGTTCTGGAGGAAATAGTGCGAAGGGCAGGAGTCAACACGGAAGGCACTATCTTCAATAGATATAAGTCCAGCTACGGGATATGCGGACGATATCGACATCATCGGCCGTTCCCAGCATGCCCTGTTAGAGGCTTTCACTGCGATTGAAGAACAGGCGAAATTATCAACAAACAAACAAACATCTGTCCAGCGCCTAGGACAAAACGTCACTGTTGATAGAAATAACTTCGAGGTAGTTGAGGAGTTCATCTACCTAGCAACATTGACTCCACGAGTGATAACTTAGTCTAAATCCGACGGAGAATTACCTTGAAAAACCGCTGCTACTTCGGTTTAGCAAAATAAATGCTTTCAAAACTACTCAATCGAAGGACAGAATGCATGCTCTATCGAACCTTAATCCTACCAGTCCCGCTTTATGGTGCCGAGTACTGGACGATAAGTAGAAAAATGCTCCGTCGAAAATTTGGTCCTGTGTGCGAGGAAGGCGAATTTAGGAGAAGATACAACCGCAAACTCTATAAGCTGTACCAAGATGTGGGTGAAGTCCAAAAAGCTAAATCGCAAAACAAATGAGCGAATTGAAAATAATGCTCCAATCAAGAGAATCTTCGACTCCCAGCCGCTGGTTCGATAAGGCAAGGAAGACCGAACCTCCGTTTTAAAGACCAAGCCATTGGGGATGCCAGAGCGCTTGGTCTGGTTCATCTACCTAGCAACATTGACTCCACGAGTGACAACTTAGTCTAAATCCGACGGAGAATTACCTTGAAAAACCGCTGCTACTTCGGTTTAGCAAAATAAATGCTTTCAAAACTACTCAATCGAAGGACAGAATGCATGCTCTATCGAATCTTAATCCTACCAGTCCCGCTTTATGGTGCCGAGTACTGGACGATAAGTAGAAAAATGCTCCGTCGAAAATTTGGTCCTGTGTGCGAGGAAGGCGAATTTAGGAGAAGATACAACCGCAAACTCTATAAGCTGTACCAAGATGTGGGTGAAGTCCAAAAAGCTAAATCGCAAAACAAATGAGCGAATTGAAAATAATGCTCCAATCAAGAGAATCTTCGACTCCCAGCCGCTGGTTCGATAAGGCAAGGAAGACCGAACCTCCGTTTTAAAGACCAAGCCATTGGGGATGCCAGAGCGCTTGGTCTGGAGAACTTGAAGCAGCATGCACGTAATCCTAGAGGATGGAAGGCTGCAGTGTCTCGGACAGAGACTCTTCACCGTTCGGGGGCCCGTTAAGTAAGTAGTTAGTCGTGGCACGATTTTTATTTTTGTGCATATATACCCGCAGTTGTGCGGGTTAGCACGCAAGCGTACCATGCTCCTCGCACAAAGAGCATTCCTCCCATACCCATCCGATCTCCTGTCATTTTCAAATCCTAACCGCCCAAATTCCTGCAACATACCCACAAGATCAAGAAATGTTTTTGTTTAGCAATTTTCTTTTCTACGACAGTTACGGAGGGGCTCAAATTGACTAGGGATGAGAAAACATTCTGCATTTTAGATGCAGACCGTTTTGGAATGTAGGTACTGCACAAATATTTTGTCAATGCATTAAACTGCATTAAACAAAAGTCGTATCGTTGAAGGCAAATTTGCAAACATCGAATACATTTTCATTACAACAATACCCTCTTGGTATCTAAAATTCCACTTGGATTGAATGGAGATTTCAATCTGATGGAAGGCATAATGCAAACCCAACTATGCTAAAAACTTATTTCGAAAGAATGTATGTCAATAAAAACCTAACTAAACTAACTATAGAAAATGTTTTTATAAGGAATGTACAAAATGACGGTAGTGTATTCACAAAGTGATTGGCAGGTCGTGCGTTCGGATCCCGACCAGGGCCATGATTTTTATAAAAAATTGAATACACACAAGAAAAACAGATTCCTCTAAAGCAATTTAGGCGCCATCTGTGGAGACAAAAATCCCATCGCACCAAAACATATTTCCTATCCTTCTATTCTTTCATACGGTAAGTATCACCCAAAAATAGGCAATGAATTATTTGCCGGGAGCTACTTACAGCAACAAACAAAATGCCTGCGCTGTGTTTTTTTTTTCGTTTTGAGAACCCGTTCTGAAAGCCGGCCGCACCTAGAAGTGGCGATTAAGCCTGCAGTTTTTCCTCTGACCTTTTTTGTAGTAACATTCTCAGACGTTTCAAGACAGACGATTTCATGCTGTCCGTTGAGCTATGAAAATATAACATTTTAAGCTTCTTTCCTTCTGACATCACCATCAAGTCATCAAACCCATGCCCCAAAACTAAAATAATCTAAATTAGGGTAATATATACCAGCCACACTGGCACTAATCGTAATAGTATTCTTTCCTCTATTTCCCAAGGCATATCTAATTTTTCCCACCCACACCGAATTGTCAATCTTACCCATGCAGACCCCAGCCTTTTATCTAAGCGGTTTCTTGCAAAAGGATGATAGACAAACACTCCCCACCGACACTGCCGACTCTGCACATGGACGAAGGCAGCCCGATTATCATATCTCGTTCTTGTGAAAACGTTTTTTCCCATAGTTAAAATCGATGGTGCGAAATGTCTGCAACATTAATTTGATTTGCTGGGTAAATTTCCATTGCAAATCAACCCCCACCCAACACCGACACGGTTCGCATTTTAAGACTAAGAGAAACTTTTCGCCGAACAACAAAATAATATCAAGGAAATTGCAAAATATCCTCAACATCCTGACTGAGTCGGAAAACCAACAGCTATCACAGTTCCCAGAAAGTCTGGCCATGTAGAATAGTCTCGACGCTGTGCTGCTTCCAAGCGTGTTGTTCATTCGACTTTTAATTTAAATAATTGATTCCGAGGACCACAACCAGGAGAAGCAGGACATATAGCTTACCGCAAAGTTTCCTGCTGCAGTCGTCCGGACGCAATGTAATACAATAAATTAGGTGATTGTTTCCTTCCCTTTTGGACGCACATTCACACACCGTGGCATGCCAATGGATTTGGGATATTTGAAAATTTGCATTTTTTGTACATCCTTCCTTGTCGTTATTTGTTTAAAGAATCATTAAATACGGATACGTAACGTATATGCTTGTATTTTGGGTCCGGATTCGGTTGGGAATGACATGTTCATGTTCCGTCTTCCATTACGAAAATTAATTGTATCGACTGTCACCGCAAATATGTGTGTGCGACTAAATGATCAATGAACCCATCCAGTGACATCCTTTTTCCTACCACTTAAGGAACAATGCCGGTGATATCCTCGTGCGACGACTGACAGTATGATTTTTCTGACAAACGCTACATCATGCAGAGGCAGACGACAACGACTACAGTGGGAAATCATTTCGAGTTGGTTAGTTGAATAGATGGATGGCTCCATCCAGCAATACTTTTGCCAGTAAAGAGATAATAAAATCGAAATTGAAATGAAAAGAATGAAGTAAAACTCTGACAGAAAGGATATCAGCACCAGTCAAAGAGAATCCTGAACAAATACAAATATAACGAGGAACAACTTGTGTGCTGAAGTGCTAACGAATACAGATTTGAAAAAGTGCATGTTGCCATGGGATATAGACGAGGTGAACGGGGTCTTCATTGATGCGGGGGTTGGGCAGGTGTACCATATAGAGTATATGTAGTTTAAAGTTGCAAGCAGTTAGCAGCGAATGATCAGCGATGAGTTGATATAACTACCACCTCTCTTGAAATCACAAATTCGAAAGAACGAAAGAAAGATTCGAATTCCTTCTGAAGCTCTTCCCTTCCAACGGTTTGACATAATGCTATTACTGTCAAAAACGGTTTGAAATGCGGTAGGTACATATGTCTGTGCAGGAGACGTTGAATGCCATTGAAAATTAAATCAAATGTGTCAATGTCGATCTTCTCCTGCGATAGGGATTGATGTTTCAGAATGGCTTCCAAATGTAGGAGTTTTCCTATCTTTTGTGGGTGATTGTGCGGACAGAAATTGAGGAGACGAAATTCGATTTGATTTGATGGAGATACCAAGAAGCGGAGCGAACGTTTTTCAATTCATAGGTGTGTGCAGTGAGGATGTGCATATGTTTGTTAATGGCTGTGAATATAACAGGGTTACGAATATTTTGGAGCTGGCCCTCCAGGTTGCGGGTTGTTTGTCATCGGGGCAACTGCACTAACATGTACAAATGGAGTTTACTATACGAGAGACAACAGCCTTGGATTCGTATCGCCTTCATTTTTGATCTTGGAACGTCAACCGTCAGATTGGACAGATACGACGGATAGGATCAATGCAAAGAAAGGCCAACATTGCAACATTTATGACAGCTGTCACGAAATAATGCACATGTTAGGATGCAAGATCATAGTGGGAAATCGAGAACCATTAAAATTGATCGATCTTGGGCTGCTCATACTGACTTTAGACCGCATCCATGCCAAGTTTGTATGGCACGCTGGCCTCATACACAAAATGATAAATTTTAATTTTCCTTCGTATCTATGTAAATTTGTCCAAAGTTTCTTGTCAAACCGTTGTTTCAGTGTGCATGCTAATGGTAGAGCGTCCAACTTAGTGTATTTTCGAGCAGGTGTGCCGCAAGGTTCCGTACTCGGGCCCATTTTATATAATATTGACACTTCTGATTTACCGAGTGTACCGAACTGTGAAATTGGTATTTACGCGGATGACACTGCAATTTGTTCATCACATATAATCGCTCTCAACGTTGAGACTAATCTACAAAATGCGATGGAAATATTAGCAAGTTATTATAAAAAATGGAAAGTCAAATTGAACGCTGAAAAAATGCATGCCATCTTTTTCACTAGAAAAAGAAAATCGTGCAATCTTCCAAATTGCCAAATAAATATTAACGGGTCTAACATTACTTAGGCACCATCAGTGAAGTACCTGAGTGTGCAACTTGATCCAAGGTTAACTTTTCAAGATCACACAAGCAAAACTATAAAAAAATTAACATCGCCATTAAAATGTTATACCCCTTTATCAACAGAGGATCAAAACTATCCACTGAAAATAAATTAATAACGCACTTGGTTATTTTTCAAGTCATTCTTCTTTATAGGTGCCAAGTGTGGGGAAATTGTGAAAAATGTCACATTAAGAAGCTGCAAATAGCTCAAAATAAAGTATTAAAAATGATGATGAATCTACCATGGCATTACTCTACCTTAGATTTGCACAGAAGAGCGAATGTTGAAATGATTTGTGATAGAATCCAAAAACTTACCGCCAACTTTATAAGTAAAAATAGCTTTTCAGAAAATCCCCTTATCCATCAAATGAGTCTTTAAATTCCATCTTATGTTGTTCCTGTTAATATACCTACTTAGGTGTTTCTTTATTTGCTTATACTCGTATATATGTATAGACATATATGTATATCTATTTATTCGTCTATTTATTTTTATTGCCCTTTTATTTATTTATTTATTTATTAATTATTTAATAATTTATTTATTTACTTGTTTATTTGTTTATTTATTTATTTGTTTATTTATCTATTTATTTATTTATTTATTTATTTATCTACTTATTTATTTATGTAACTATTTATTTATCATTTATTTATTTATTTATTTATTTATTTTCCTTTTTATTTATTTAGGTACCTATTTATTTATTATTTATTTATTTATTTATTTTTTTTTTTTTGTTAAATTGAAGGTTTTTCTCGCACTTTCCTTCAAAAAGATTGCTTTTTTGTAAATAATAACTCTCTTCAGATTTGTTATATATTGTTTTAGTAGTAAGATACAAAAAAATCATATCTCTGTATTTATGTAAAATGTGTGGTAGCGTACCGAATGTAAATCAATATTATGCGAAATAAATCTATCTATCTATGATGCCAAGTTTTACAACATCAGTTTCATATGTGAAGACGAGCCTTGCGATAAAACAGATTTTTTTTTTTTTTTAATTTAAATAACCCTTGCCCAAGGGCCGACACTGCGACCTAAGAGATCTTTTGTGTCACAAGGTTGTCTTATACCAGGAGGCGACTGACTTCCCTAATGAAACTCAGCACGTCTTTGGTGGTAGAGTTGCGAAGCTCCACCAGTGATAACACCTCTCTGTGGAGAATGCGTCGTCTCAACCAATGCAGAGCCGGGCATTCACAGAGTATGTGTTCTGAGGTTTCCTCGTCCTCCATGCAGAATCTACATTCTGCCGTTGGGCTAAGATTCATTTTGTTGAGATGGTATCTCAGCCCGCAGTGGCCAGTGAGAAAGCCCACCAGCAATCTAATGTTTTCCTTATTTAGAGTAAGGATTTCCTTATAGGAGTAGGGCTTAATCAAGCGTTTGGACTGTCTCAGACCGGGGGCGCTTTCCCACTGTTTAAGGCGAGTCTCTTGCTCCCAATCTTTGATAAGCCCTAGAGCAGTAGTCCAGTTGACACTGCAGCAAGGTTCGGGACCGATAAAAGCGGCCTCAGAACCAGCTCTGGCGAGCTCATCTGCGGATTCATTCCCTACAAAACCTCGGTGGCCAGGCACCCATCCGAGTTTCACTTTGTTGTGTTTGGCTAGCTTTTGTAAGGCACAGCAGCAGTTTCTTACAGTCAGAGAGTCTGTTGTGTTGGACGACAGTGCCTGAAGTGCCGCCTGACTGTCAGAAAAGATATGTATCTTAGCGCCCTTAATTCCTTTGTTGGAGTTTAAGATAGCGCAGATCTCAATGGCATGGATTTCCGCCTGGAACACTGTGGGGCACATCCCCATAGGTATCGAGACCCTGGTATTGGGTCCAAAGACACCAGCACCAACTCCCGACTCCATCCTTGATCCGTCGGTGTACCATACCAGACTTTTTGAGTCCACAGCTGGAACTCCCGAGACCCATTTAGAACGGTCTAGTATTTCCACCTCAAATAGTTTATCGAAGCTATATTCCCTTACCATTAAGTCAGGGATGGTGAGAAACATGTCCAAATTTTGGATTGAGTTGAGTATTTTCAAGTGACCCACATGGTCATTTGAGTTATACTTGTATTCAAGCTGAAGCTTGATAGCGCATCTAGCAGCTGTTTTCTGAATGAATACATGTAATGGTGACAGTCCAATGATGGCTTCAAGTGCTGTCGTAGGACATGTGCGCATGGCACCAGTTATTCCCAGACATGCCACACGTTGTAGCTTTTGGAGTCTGTTAGCCGTAGTACGTTCAAGTACTTTTGGCCACCACACGATGGAGGCGTACGTGATGATGGGTCTTACCATCATGGTGTACAGCCAGTGTATCATTCTGGGGTTTAGACCCCAAGTTCTGCCGTATAGGCGTCTACAGGCCCACATGGCTCTTGTGGCACGCTCAGTGGCGGCCTTTACGTGTGAGTTCCAATTTAGTTTCCTATCCAGGATGACTCCCAGATATTTGACCTCATTGGAGTAACTCAATGGTGTACCATTTACGGTGATAGGTTCAAAGTTAACCAATCTTTTACGCGTAAAAGGTACCAGGATGGTTTTAAGAGGGTTGATGGAAAGTCCTTCCTTAATACACCATTCTGAGACATGTAGCAACGCTTTTTGCATGTTATCAGTAATGGTTGCGCTACGCTTACCATTAATAATTATCGCCAGGTCATCAGCATAACCAATGGCGTTGAGGCCTAGTCTGTGTAGACTGACCAGTAGGTTGTCGATGACAAGTGACCACAAGAGGGGAGAGAGTACTCCTCCTTGAGGACAGCCTTTGGCTGCCGTCACAGACACCGATTTACCTCCAGAGGAGGAGGTAATTATACGACTTTCCAACATGGCTCTGATCCATTGGTTCGTCGATACTTCGATCCCTTTATTACTGATCGCCCTGGCAATCGAGTCGTATCCGGTATTATCGAAGGCACCCTCAACGTCCAAGAAGGCACAAAGTGCAATTTCCTTTGACTTGAAAGTCTCCTCTACCTTTTTGACAAGGCAATGAAGAGCGCCTTCAGTGGATTTGCCCTTTCTGTACGCAAATTGACTTGAGTGCAGGGGGCTTGATGTTGCTATCTGCTCCCTGATATGAACATCTATAAGTCTTTCCATGGTTTTGAGAAAGAAAGATGTCAGACTGATGGGTCTGTATGATTTAGGCAGTTCACTTGGCCTATTGCCATTTTTGGGGATAAAAATCACGGTGGCCTGTCTCCAGGAAAGTGGAATGTATCCCCAGTTGTAACTAGCTCTAAATAAAGCAATAGCCATCGGCAGAATGACATCACTAACCCTTTGGATAAGGGCCGGAAATATGCCGTCACCACCTGGGGCTTTAAATGGTTTGAATGAGCCAATTGCCCATCTAACCTTATCTGGACTAAACATTTTTCCAGATAAGCTGTTTACTCTGCTATCTATATGTACCTTGGGGTCCACATCGTTAGAGTTACCGCTTATGTCGCGAATAGACGAACCTGGGAAGTGAACCTGAAGAAGTGTTCTGATTGAATCTTCTCGGTCCGTCGTGTAGGTGCCATTTGGTTTCTTTAGTAATCCTACACCGTTATTATGATCTCTGCCTTATGCTTTGTGGATGCGAGCTGCTACCGACATATCTACTATGTCTTCACAGCACTTCCTCCATGTTGCACGCTTTGATCTTCTCAGTTCTGAGTTGTATTCAGTGAGAGCGATCCTATAATCGTCCCACCTTTTAGTGTGTTTGGCTCGATTGAAGAGTTTCCTAACCTTCTTCCTATATTCAGCAAGTCTGTCATTCCACCAGGGGACCTTACGTCGCTTTGTGCTGGTTTTAATGACGCAACTACTCTGGTAGGAGGTTAGTAACACTTTGTTGAGCTGGTGTGCTGCTTCGTCAAGGTCCCACGTGGACTCAATTGACGAAATTAGCATGTCCGTTTTAGAGAGGACAAGTCCTCGATACGTATTCCAGTCCGTCGACTTAGGATCGTATCTAATCGTGGCCTGTGACAGTTGACCGGGCAGGTCGAACCTAATGTGTTGGTGATCCGACATCGAAGCCTCATCTGACACATGCCAGTTTTCCATGAAATTAGCCATAAATGGACTAGCGAGCGTGAGGTCAAGTACCTCTTCGCGAATCGAATTAATGAAGGTTGGTTTGGAACCCTTGTTTATGATATCTACATTGTTTCCTACTATAAAATTTAACAAACACTCACCTCTTTTATTGTTGTCGCTGCTGCCCCATATCATGTTGTGCGCGTTGGAATCACACCCAATGATGTAGTGCAAGTTGTTTCGCAGGCAGTAGCGGATGAATGCCTGAACCTCTAGTGGAGGGATATTGTCGTCGTCTCCGGGGAAATACGCAGAGGCACATATGATGTTGTGTGTGCCTCTGGGTGTAGGTACTTCCAGTAGTACGGCAACCAGGTCTCTGCTGATGAATTCTGGAATGGGAAGAAAGTTGCTATTTATATCGATTAAGCAGGCCGCCCTCGGCACTTGCTCACCGCACTTGTAAATTAGCTTACCTGCCCCATTCCCAAGACCTCTAATGTGTCCGCTGATAACCCAAGGCTCCTGGATGAGGCCTAGGGTTATCTTTTCCTCGGCGAACCGCTTGCTAAAAGTGGCGGACGCACCCTTAGCGTGATGGAGGTTCGCCTGAAGCACCTTGATGGTGTTCATAGATCCTCCTTCGAGGATCTGGCTTGCCTGAGTAATTGGGCTTTTTTTGGGCCCTTACCTTTTCGGCAAGCAGCCAGTCCAGGGCGACCTGCTGTTAACTGCCTGGCTGACTCATCTTTTTTCCAACCCTGGTTTGACCGCCCAGTGGCGGCGTTGGCCGGGTTGGAGGGGTTCTCGGCCGAATTGGCGGTTCTCCTAGGAAAAGTAATCTTTCCTTGCAGGAAGGGACGATTGGACGACGCGGTGGCCGTTGCCTTAGTGCTCCTCCCAGAACCGCTCGGGGTAGCATGCCCAATGGCATTTTTACTACCTCTGTTGGTTGATTGGGGGGGGTTCACAGGAACTGACATCACTGTCGTCTGACCGCTGCCTAGGCTGCTAGTAGGAGCTGGTCCTGTTGAAGTGGACTGCGTTGTTGTACTACCTACAGACACATTTCCGATCGGTTGTACAAAAGTTTTTGGCCCTGTGGCACAGCTAGTCGAAGTGGACTGCAATGGTACACTACCTTCAGACTTATTTCCGATAGGTTGTACAATGGTTTCTGGTCCGGTGACACAGCTAGTCGTGATTGACTTTTGAGGTACCATACCTTCAGACACATTTCCGATAGGTGGTACAAGCTTATCTGGCTCGTTATTTATACGGTAGGCAGCTCTAGAGGTTCTGTCGGTGCTCTTCAGAATCAGTCTGATCATGCCGAATCGGTAAGCGATCTTTCCCATAAGTATATTGAGCTCAGTCAGGGAGGCGTTGTCTATAGAGATTACGAGGTGAAGGAATGCACCTACCTTACCTCGCTGTATCACCCTCCATGATTTGGTGCTGATGTTGGCATTTTGCGCCCCAATGGACGCCAGCACTTTTTCATTTGTGAGATCGAGGCTCTCTGGAAAGAGTCCGCGGACGATGTGTGTTTTCGGGAAAGATCCTTCTTCCACAAGCATCAGGTCCAGACCACATTTCTCTTTAATTTTCTCGAAGTTCGAGCGCATCCACCCAGCAGTGGCGCTGTTAGCGCAGACAAAGATTATCCATCCTGTCTTAAGGTGCGAGCCAGAGAAGACGGGCCACACGCCACGGTCGCTCAGCTCGATTGAGGTGTCTATCACAGCCTCTTTCACAGCAGCCATTTGCTCTGGAGAAAGAGGGTTTTTGCTTAAGTCGGCTGGTATGATACCAAGCCTAACTAGGCTAGCCACCTGGCTGAAGGTGGGTACCTCTGGCCTCGGACCCTTTCTAACCTTCTTGGCGGCAGGTTTGGAGGGAGTCTGATCTTCAGATCTGCCTCGCTTGTTGTCAGACTTGTCTGATTGTGCTGCTTGGGCTAAGATTAGAGCACTTTCTCTATCTAGGCCTCTCCGCAATGCACTTTTAAAGCGTCTGTTTTGTAGACCGCTGAGTCTTACAAAACCACTCTGCTTGTGTAATTGTAGCCCAGTCAGGCTCTTCCCAATGGAGGAGCAACCCGATTTCTCGGAGACCACGCTACAATTGTCCACCAGAGTGGATGTGTCAGAATCTGAAGCGGACGCTTCCGCATTGTGTTTACTGGCACTGTTTTGTATGGATGTTGTCCACACGACATCACTATCCATACTTTGGGAGTTAGGGGGGTTCGGTTGCCCGTCAGCAAGCCGAAAAGTGGAGGCCGGGTTCTGCTCTGTAGCAGAAGAACCATCAGCCATCGGGAGCCCAATAGCTGCCTGATTTGGGTTGTCTTCTGGTTGCCCGACAGCAATTCCAGAAGTTGATGCGATTTCAGAGGCATCTGTCTGTATATTTGTTTTTGTTTTATTTAAAATTTTTACCCACGAGTAAACGGGAAAGTAAGTCGCCCATGCCAGAGCCCGATATGACATGGGAAGGCTGGAATAAAACCGAAGGTCGCCTGGTATTCGGAGTTTGCATACTTGTGACTAGGCACTCCCCTAGCCATGCATCCATGGGCATATGCAACCTTGGAGTTGGAGATTTGTTAGGGTTGACTCCCCAATTGGACGACAAGTCCGGTTAGTTCTTAGTCATCGCTCATCAAAACAGACATGGTCCGATTGAATCTTTGCGATTTAAGCCTCCGCACCGGCACCAACCTCACAAGGATGGTGCACTCGACAAGGTAACTAACCACGCGGAGGTGCGATAAAACAGATACCCTATCAGGGAGGAGTTCTATGACCTCTTGGATGGAGATTTTCCTAAAGAGGTTGGGAAAGCTGGATGTGATGTTTTTTTAGGCCGCATGCAGTGACCACAAACCTACGAGGGCAAATTAACGGCATCTTATATGAAGATGCTTCGCATGACAGCAGGAGTAACAAAGCTTCAAAATCCAAGGCAATGGAGCGCGTCTGTCTCAGTTGCAACTAACATGTGGTGACTTCGGCAACGCCAACAAAATACGCATCGATGCGGCATCGTTGCACAAATTACGATGCCGATGCCCAAATCGAAACAGAACAAACTGTTCAGTGAAGCGTTCCCGAATTTACCATATTCAAAGAAGAGATCATATAAACAATAGGGATGCCGTGAATTGGGATTTTAATCTCTTTGGTTCAGATCACATACTACTTATAACTAGACAGTCAACTCTTACTACCCCCGTCCCCTGCGCCCCTATAAAGGCGGAGCCTATTCCTTTCTCAAAATTTACTATCAGTGAATATATGTGAAGCAATAAAAGTGAACTTAGCCCCCGTTGAATTTTATTAATTCTGTCAGATTGTCAAATATGACAAGATCGTGTGGTGAGTTTAATTTTGTGGTACAATTTATCTCAACTGTGAAACATGAAAAAGACTTAAACTTAGCTGAGCTTGCAAGGTAGCCTCTCTTAATATTCCGCAATGTTGAATATTATTAAAACTGTTCATATTATTCTTTTATTTTTAATATTTTTATATTTATCACTGAAATGAAACTATTTGAAAAAATGTGTTTGAAGTGTGTGTTTGCAGGTGTGTTTGCAGTAACTGTGGTAGATTTGTGAAAATAAATAAAATCACCAATGGAACAAATAAAAATTGTTGCAAATGTGTGGTAATTTTTTATACTGATTCATTTGTTTTATGTTATTATAATTTCTTTGTTAATTATTCTTATTTAGTTTGAAAATTATTTTTTTCCTACAATTTGTTGACCTCGAACGAACAAAAACCAAATGACAGGCAACTGACTTTAATGCATTTATCAAAAGAAAATTGAGCATTTTACTATTCTAGGCGTAGGTACTATTATAAATTAGTTTATGAATCTGTGTCAATAAATTCAAGTTTTTTGTACGACAAATTGGTTTAGCTAAAGATGTGTAAAAGTTAACGCTGAGAGATGATTTAACAAATAAATAGTGAATACATTTGGAGCATTTTGAACATTGAGAATAATATTCAATTTAACATAATTTCAAAACAGCTTAAGCTGACTTATGTAATCACACTTTGAAGCGTAGTATTGAAATATAAATGTCGTTGAAAGTTAGGAAAGCATTGAAACAAAAATTTAAAAAACTTGTTTTAACAAATTTATAGTAATTTTTTGCAGATCGTTTCCACAAAACGAGGAGAATAATTCAATATAAATACTTTTTAAAACGGCTTATGTTAAAACACACTGCACCGTCGCGTTGAAAGACGCATCAAGAGTAATACCAGGAAATCATTAAAACCTATAACAAAGCTGCGTGCTACTTCAATTTTCAAATGGTATTCGCAAAACCAAAACCTTATGATTTTCATTGTTGCTGTCAAGCGTGGTGCGTCAATGCGAAGGCAGAGAATAGTATTCATGCTGATTTTGAGATTCGAACTCGAACGAAAGTTTGTCGAATTAGAAGAATTTGTATTTTGAGATTCGATCGAATAGAAAATTTATTTGAGGAAAACCGGTATAATTCGAACGAAAATAGACATTCGAACGACTTGACTATTCAGTCGAATCTCAAAATAAGCATGATTTACTGTCAAACTTTATCTTGGATTAGGACTTGTGTGTTTTGTAATTTTTGACACAGGTTGTTGTTTACTCTGTTACGAATGGTCATTAACTGTGTCACACTCATATGTTTCAACAAAATCACAAACAAAATAAAAACGGTTCGAAATGTTTGCATTACCGATTTGTTTTACTTTTATATATACGAACGTCAATCAACTCACAATAACTATCCAATTATTGTAAGCCATAAAGTCAAAATCATTTTCACTGATCATTATGGCCTGCATTTATAATGTCATTGATATTTATAGTGTTGGTGTAACGAAAAGATTAGTAATGACAAACTTATTTCAGATGTTCGGCCACATAAAACACACTTGGTACGAATTACTGAAAACAATAATTTTATTAGTAAGTAATCAGGCTTTAGTAGTGGGCGTGGTGAGTGGAGAGTTTCATCATTACTAGTAACAGCATTATTTTTGACCATTTGGATCAGCCAGTATAAACTCTTATATAATATTCGACCTGTATACGACAAACGTACCTACTTGATTTAGGGGGTACATAGCGGAAAAAAATTAAACTATTTTCGGTTATGCTGTGAATATAAATCAAGTTATATATCAAGAATATAAATTAAGTTTTTTAATTATTATTTCTCTAAAAAAAGTATTATAAATAATTTAAAGCTTTATTATATATTATAATGTATTTGATATTTTATACTTATCAGTAATTCACCATGGAACGAAGAGGTTTGCAGGTACTTTATTAAAATTCTACAAATCCACCTCGAAACGAAGTAGGTTTGTTAACACAGCGTATTTTCCATCATTTTGAGAGAGGATTTCTATCTTTTTCGTCAGTTGCTCCCAACTTCACACATGACTCCACCAAATATCCTATCTGTGTGCAAGCTTCCCATTTGATTTGCATGCATACACTAATACAGATAAGCATTTATTGGAGTTTTTTTTAGCTGTATTTGATTCAGTTTGGCGTGATGGCCTCATCTACAAAATACTACGTTTTAATTTCCCAGTTTCAGCTTGTAGGCAAATCGAAAAAAATCCTCTCAGTAGTATAGTTTTTTTTTTTTTTTTTTATTAAAAAAGGAAATTCAAATTCCAGAGTACTCAGACTCGGTAACGGTCCATTGTACTACCAGGCAGAAATCGTCATTTTTAGTGTAGAGGCATGTGATTGGGTGGCGTATGTTGTTGTTCTAGTATAGGTAGTCTTTAGTTCAGATCATAACCTCATCGTTAAAGAAAAGAAAGAGATCAAGATGTGGGTGTTGTCTAAAAAAGAAAAACATTAAAACTATGAATGTATAGGTAAAGTGATGTTCCAGCGAAAAGCATACTCAACTCAACTCCTACCCCTAACTATGACGAACTACCTAGCATTATAGTCAAAAAAGTTGAAATAGTAAAAAAAAATTGTGTTTGGGCATCTTAGTCTTGGAAAATAACAGCAAAATCGTTTGAAGATGCCTTAGGGTTCTCCAAACTTTAGACGATCCATTGTTTAATCACATGGGAAAGATATTTTCTTCCTTCGCGCAGAGGAAATCGTGGTAATCAACACTGTGATTATTAAGGTAATAGCAAGCTTGCATCACACGCTCTGAAGATCTTTAAATGGGTATAAGATTATTGAAAAAATACCACGAATATCTAACGACCATTGTTGCTTTGTAGGGGATAAATCTATACCTTCATATCCTTTGCTATTTGCGAAAAGTGTTGGAATTCAAAGTTCACAATTGATTCATTGCTGACGATGGAACCATCGTTAGCATTATCAAACGTTCCGCAACGAGCACTTGATGTTTGGATACAAATGGATATTTTTGGTGGGGAATGCGTACCGTATTAGTCCAAAAAGACATAAGTATCTGTGCGTGAACGTTTTTCTTTTTTTATATATATACACCTGCCTACATGGCTGACACTGCGAACTGAAAGATATTTTACTATTCCAAGAGACGTACCACTTCCCTTCCTTATAAAAGTAAGCACGTCCTTGGTAGGAGAGTTTTTCAAAGTTTTCACGTTTTGATAAGATCATATCTCAACCCAAAATGCCCTAGCAAGAAGCCCACCATCTTCCCAATACTTGCCTTATCGAGTATAAGAGTTTCCTTATAGGAATAGGGCCTGATTAATCGTTTAGATTGTCTGAGTCTCGGAACATTTTCCCAATGGGCTAGACGAAGTTGGTGTTCTTAATTAATCAGTCCTAGAGCGGTAGTCCAGTTGACTCTGCAATAAGGTTCTGATTCGTTGCCTGCAATTCCTCGGTGGCCAGGTACCCAATCAAGTTTTACCTAATTATGTGTGGTTACAGATTGCAGCGCATCATAGCAACACTTGACTGTCATAGATTCCATTGAACTGGACAACAGTGCTTGAAGAGCAGCTTCACTGTCCGAGAATATGCGTATTCTGCCCCCGTGTTTTATTTGGGATCAGTTATCAATAGCAAAGCTATATGTGAACAAAATATTAACATCCATATTAATAAAAAAAAATCTATTCACTCTTTAACACACGAGTTAGCTGGCACACGGATAGCGAAGTTGTCCATATGATAACTTTTCTGATTAATAATAAATATGTTTTCCTGTGTTAGCTGTTTGCTCGTTATCACCTTCAATACGGCAGCACTTTACCAAATTATACTAAAAATCGAGTGTATCTGTCATATTTCATCAGTTGACACTCATTTCTATAAATTCCATTCCAATACTATGGTACTACTATATGGAGTCAACGTATTATGAAAGAGTAAAAAGCCCAAATGGGAGACAGTGTTCTCTCTCATCCTCTCAATGTTTCCACACATGAATGCGCATCCTCTCAATTTGTGAATGCATGAACTACAATCCGAGAATGTGTGAAGTTTTCCGCTCCTTATACGCCGAATTCGGTGAGTTAAGTTATCCACTCGTTATCACATGTCAGTGAAAGCTAACACACGTTTATTAATCAGAATTATGAGTTAACAGATGTGCTAGTGCTAACTCGCCGCTTTTCGTTGCTTATTAATACGGCGGTAAATATGTACCTATCGCATAAGCGTAGGGTATGATATGGCGGAAAACGCAATCATCTTCTGTAGCCGACAAATTATACATAAGCTGAAAGAAAAGCGCTACAGCAAAGATTTATGACTTTTCGTCCAGTGCTTAAGATGTCGGACAATTTATAAAAAAATATGAGGACACGTTGGGATGACGTGTCATTACACAAATTTTCTTTTTTTCGAACTTAACTAAAAACTAACAATCAAATCGAAAACTTGTGCTAAAAATAGATGTACAGAAAATTAGTGCATTTTGTATGTTAAATGACACATTGCTTACTGCATGCCATTTAACGCTGCAAATCTATTTCTAATTTTACTACACCTCCATTGGTTGAACGCTTATTTCGTCACAATTTTTCCGATATGACGTTTCGTACTGTGCAAAAATACACCTGTTTCAGGCCCGTTACTGCATGCATTATTGCACGCAGCCTTGCTGCATATCTGGCATATTTTGTGGAGAAATGAGTTACAGGGAAGCTATAAATTGCTCTTTTGATAGCTCGGGCGCTTGTGCAGGATTATTGGTTCGACTATTTAAAAAAAAAAAATGAATTATTATCATCTTCGCTCTTCTATTTTATTTATGAATAATAATGGCATAATTCATAACATTGGTAACAGGAAGTACGGGGTTAACTAATGTTTTGCGCTTCCAACGTCGCTGATCGTCCTTTATTTCCACAAAATATTGAATTTTTAAAACTTTCCTTTGGTCGCCAATTATAAGGATATCCAAACGATATTCCGCAGGCGGCCAAATCAATGGTATATTACTCGAATCCAAACGAAGATCTTTTACTAACACATATCCCTGCACAATGAAAAAAGTTCAACATCAGACAATGTTAATAAAAATAAAAATTTTGTCATACAAAATATGGGCAACTATGGTTCATATTGGTGTAGGGTAAATAAATCTTTCCCAACATTTCTAGGTATTTGGGACCCTTATTTTCGAGTGAAAATTTACAAAAATCCTCGGTAACATTAAGGTAAAAGTGTTTGAACTTAAGATCCATTCTTTTGTATAGTTGAATATTAAACTTCAAAAAACAAAATAAACAATTATATATTTTCAGATACCAACGCCAATACTTACAAACACCCGATGGCAAAGTCGAGTAATGTTAGCTCTAATGTTGAGAACACTTACGCCCCGACTTTTTGGTCTAGCCCAGCAGCTAACATTCTGAATTGATGTTGGATCAAGTACAGTGCAGGCAGCTCTAAGCAGTTTTGCTGTTAATTCTCCCTAACATAAAAAAAACTTATTAAATCAATTTTTAATCTAAATAAAATGAAATTCACTTCACTAGAAGCCAATAAAATAGTCACACCAACTACCAGAATGGCATCTATGGTCCTGATCTTCATAATGTTAACTGTTTGACTGACTGCAACTGAATGGCTTTTGAGATAGTAAAGAGAATTGGTCCAACCAAATATAACAAATAGGTTTTTAATTGCTGTTTTTAATACTGTTACTAAACAATATCAAAACAAAATCTTAAAATATTAAAAGTTTTATTTCCAAAATAATTTACTAAAGTGAATAATGAATAGATGTAATTTTGAAGATAATGAATTAATTAATAGTCATTAAGTTAGGATATGATTGATCATTTTACCAATTTGTTTTTAAATTTTGCAGTCGAATCCGATTGACGGAAACAGCAATTTGCCACAATATTTTGTTTAAATTTCACTAGCAAACTTCGAACTGAAATGAACATTTATTCAACTTAAGCGGGGTTCTTTCCTTACTTAGGAGAGTCTCTGCCTGAGACACTGCAGCCCTCCTGCCTCTACGATGGCATCCCCGATGGTTTGATCTTTAAAACGGATGTTCGGCCTTCGTTGTCTTCTCGAACCGGGGGGCTGGAAATCGAAGATCCTATTCGATGGAGCATTATATTCTCTTAGCTCGATGTGGCAGTGCCAATGCATAGTTGACGTGTTTTTTTTTGGCTTTTTGGACTCCAAAAAAAATAGTGAGTATCTTGGTTCACTCATAGAGTTCCCTGTTGTATCGTCTCCTCCATTCGTGCTGCGCTGCAGTATGTGTTTATCGCTCAAAAGAGCTTAATATACACTCTCCTTTCCTGCTTTTCGTTCAACACTCGGTGCCATAAAGCAGAACTGACAGCCTCAGTACTTTTTAGAGCTTTCACTTGGTCTTCCGGGTTAAGAGTTTTGAACCCATTTATTATGCCAAACCGATATTGCGATGACGGATCCTCACTAAGGTGTCAAGCGTGAAGTTGATGTTTACAACGAGGTAGCTGAACTATCTTACTACCTCGAAATTGCTGCTATGAACAGTGACATTTTGTCCTAGTCGGTGTGCATCTGCATCTTGTTGAAAGCAAGATTTTGTTTTGTTCTCGCTGACTTCATGCCCAACCAATTTCGCATATTCTTCAATCGCCATGAAAGCCCGCAGCACGCTGAGATCGGCCGATGATGTCGACATTGTTCGCTTATCATAGTTAATGGACGGATCTGTTGAATAAAACGAAGCAATAACATCTTGTTTATATAGCAAACAGTTATTTTATTTCAGTAATGCGGAGGCTTTAAAGTATAAATAAATAATTTCCGTAGTATGTAATTTTTTCAATTAACCCTGGGCTCTCATACCGTTACTTTTCAAACGATCTTTTTTTTCTAACGCTGGGAGCACGGTTGCCGTTCCAGCGACTTTGTCGCCAGATCTAGCGGAATTTTGACACAGTCCGCGACAAAAAAAAATTTGAAGTCGCTAGATTATTTCTAGCTAGTTTTCTAGCGGCTTTTGGAGTCTTGCAAAAATATTTTTTCTTTCTTATAACTTCCCTGGTAGGTTATACATCCCTGGCATTTACAATAATTTGCAATCCCGATTCTGAAATTCACCACATATTCCATAAATGTGAGTGCGAGTGAGGAGAAATATATTCTGATCTAAGTAACTCATCTCATCTGTCATCATTTTCAAATTTATTTGTCGTTATTGAATTGTTGTCATTTACAAATCACAAGTCTGGCTGCTGCTTATAAGGTTTCGAAACAAGATAAAGAAAAACATTCCCCGAAAACTGTAAGCATAGGTTCGTGGTTTTTATTGTTTACTTAACATCAAACTAAAACTATTAAAATTTCCTTGAAAGTGCAGTGAAGAACGCAGCAAATTTATTTCCCAACCCAGCCGATGTGATTCCCAGTCGTCCAGACGACAAATATAAAACTGCATAAGAAAAGGTATGTATGTGTAACCGATACTATAAATTATTATTATTATTGTTCGTAATATATATCTATCTAATGTAAACTTTTTTATGTTGAACAGTTCCTACGTCCTATTCCTATCTACCTCAAAATATGGATCTACCGCTAAAAAAGAAATCCTACATTCAAAAATATAAACAATCACGGGAGAATGATCCAGAATTTAAGAATTGGATAAAACCTGTTGCCGATGATCCAACAAAAGCTTATTGTTTGTTTTGCAAAATTCAAATATATGCAAAGGCTTGTGATTTGAAAAAAGCATAAGAAGCAAGCCGAAATAATTTCAAAAAACAAAGTTATCCAATTCCCTAAAAAAGTTGAAAATTTTTCAGTTCATAGAGCTGGCCCTTTTTATAGCTGAGCATACAGCGATTTCGCAAATAGACCACCTCAGTGAACTATGCAAGGAAGCTTTCAAAGACTCAAAGCCGCTCTCCTCAAAATTCACCGAACAAAGTGTACTGTAATAATTAATGAAGGCTTAGCTCCCCATTTCATGGATTTAAATGTAACTGAGATAAATAGTGCTAAAAAGTATAGTGCTATTATTGACGAATCCACGGATACCAGTGTAAACAAATTTTTGGGAATAGTAGTTCGGTATTTCAGTTCATCAAAAGGAGCAGTAGTTTCTTCTTTTTTGGCACTAGAATTACTAGAAAGTAGCGTTGCAAAAGGCATTGTTTCTGCTTTGATAAATTGTTTAAATTTTCATAAAATACCTGTGCAAAATATGGTAGGAATCGGGACTGATAATGCATCCGTAATGACAGGAGAAAAAAAAAGTGTATTTACAATTCTTAAAAAAGATCACAATTTGCCTAACTTGGTTTTAATCAGATGTATGTGTCATTCGCTGCAGTTGGCAGTAAGTCGGTCTTCTGAAAACACCTTGCCAAAAAAAACTTGAATTTCTTATAAGAGAAACTTACAATTGGTTTTCGCATTCACCAAAACGTCAGGAAGAGTATAGTCAAATCTATAAATTGATTAATTGTGGGGAAAAGCCTTTGAAAATTTTGAAAGTATGTGACACCCGTTGGTTATCTATAGAACCTGCAGTAGTAAGGATTTTGAGGCAGTGGGAAAAATTAAAACTTCATTTTGGTTTGACAAAAAGTAAATGCTATACCGCTGACCAATTACATTAATGTATAGCGATGAAAGCAACCGTCTTTACTTTGTTTTCTTAAGAAGTACCTTAAGTACAATTCAAACAGCAATTAAAATTTTTGAAGGTGAAAATTGTGATCCATTTGAACTTTTAAATTCTCTAATTTTGCTACTACGTTCCCTATGTAGCGGTATTATTATTCCCGAAATTATTAAAACTGACAAAGACTATTTAACTTGTGAAATTGAAAGTAACTTGATGACAAATCCGTATTTGGGCTATGTTTTTGAATCTGAAATAACAGAATCTAAATTAGGATGCGACGCAATAAGTACTATCAGAACCAATTGTATTAGTTTCATAATAAAATTAATAAAAGAGCTACAAAAAAGAGTTCCAAGCAATTACATTGCTTTAGAAAAAATGCGATTGCTATCGGTTCAAAATGCCTTAAAGCCTTTAAAAGACCGATCCATTGTTGATTTAGCTAAAAGTTTAGGTTTTCCCGATGAGGACATAAAACAAATTTTAAGGCAATGGGAAAATATTAACTTCGTGCATTGGAAAGAGCTTCATAATAGCGTAAGATTTTGGGGAGAAGTTTTGAAATACAGAGATGCAGCGGGTGGCAATTCATTTCAGGAACTGTTTGAACTTGCCCGAACTGTTATGTCACTTCCCCATTCCAATGCAGAAGTAGAGCGCATCTTCAGCATGATGAATCTCGTCAAAAACAAGCTCAGAAACAAATTATCAACCAAAACTCTTAATTCTATAATGCTTATAAGAAATCAACTTAAAATACTTAAAAAAAATTGTTATAATTATGAATTACCAGACATTTTACTTAAAAAACATGTTTTTAAAAATACTGTGGAAGTTGTTCAACCCAATGAAATCGAAGAAATCGATGATGAAATTTTGAACTGTTTTTGTGATTCGGATTAAATCCGGCTTATGCATTCGATATTTAATGTACCTATATAGGTTTAGGTACGCCTAACTATTTATGTATTTTATATTACCTATAAAGACTTATGTTAATTATGAGACTGAATTCCTTTAATTTTAAGTTTCTTTTTTTGTTATCCTAAAAATAAAAGTTATTTAAAGAAAAAACGTTTTTTTTAACAGTACTATGTACAATTTTTGTTCTGGCGACTTCTAGCGACTTTTCGTCTTCAGAATTTTGGCGAATCTAGCGACTTCTGGAGGTCGTCCTAGCGATTTTTAATTTGATCTTGCGGCAACACTGGCTGGGAGGTAACAGTGTGGGAATTTTACCCACTAACCCCTTCCCCCTTCTTCCCGATTTCCTGACGGTACCGCCATTATGTCATTTCATCGCGGGCGAGGCTCCTCCTCCCAGACTTCCAATTATTGCACCTAGTCGTTAGACCAATGAGCAACTTGTCTTTCATATCTTATATGTTTGCATTTTACAACTAGGTATTCGACTTATCAAGTAGATTTCGTTTCACAAAATTAGAACGTTTTTCAGGTACTTTCCCATTAGAAGTTCCTGCTAACTCCGCAGTTTAGACCGCTTATCGAGTTAAGTCCTAAGGTTTGGTTCTTTTCGACAGCGCAGTGAATAATAAAGGGTTTTTCAACAGGGACGCTACAAAATTAGAGCGTATTGTATTTTTGTATTGTATGTGCAGTGGGGTCATCAGTAGATGACAAGCACTTAGACCTATTGGTCCATTGTACTTCAGCATAGCTGCCCGCTCGCTGGTTATTGGCGATTAGTAAGATACAGTGAGGGAGAACCTACCAGTAGCCTTGGCAAAGCGAAGAATATTAGCAAGTTCAATGTCCCCCATCTCATCTTCGTTGATGAATTGTTTGCCTATAGTGGTGAGCCTGGTTCTGGCGAAAGCCGGACATTCACAGATGAAGTGAGATACCGTTTCATCCGGCTCCAGGCAGCACTCACATAGGCCCGAGCTCCTAATGTGGATGGTTTTGAGGTGCTCGTTAAGAGGACTGAAACCGGTGACGAGACCAATCAAGGGTCTCAAGTCTTTCCTGTTTAGTCCAAGCAAAAACTTAGCTCTGCCGATTTTCGGACCGTCCACTAGCTTCTTCGAATACCTGCATGAGACCAGGTCATACCAGTATTCGGAATGTTGTTGGCGTAGAGCCGAATCCATTTCACGTTTGTGGACGGATGAGCAGCATCCTATAGATGGTTGTGGGCCAATGAAGGCTGTTGAAGAGCCCTTCCTGGCCAGAGCATCCGCTCTTTCATTTCCATCGATACCTGTGTGCCCAGGAACCCAGGCAAGTGATACCGAGTTACATCTACCCAGACGGTTATGCTTAACCATGGTTTCCTCAACTATTTTTGAGTTGAGAGAACCAGTCGAACAGGCTTTGATAGCAGCTTGGCTATCTGAGCAGATGTATAAGGTTTTACCCTTAATCCTTCTCCTTAACAGGATATTTGCGGCAGTAGCAATCGCAAAGACTTCTGCCTGAAAAACAGTTGTTTGTCTACCCAAGGCTGCAGATAGATTTATCCGACAGTCTCTAGAGTAGACCCCGGCTCCGGAGATACCGTCAATGAGTGAGCCATCGGTATAGACGATGACATCACCCAGCTTTAAGCCATTCCACCCCTCACTGTTCCATTCCTGCCGTTGAGGAAGGATGACCTGAAAACGGCGCTCAAAGACTTGCTTCATGCACACAGTGTCAACTGCTCCTTCCCGATGGCCAGGTAGGCTGTCATAGAGAGCTCTGTACCTAGCACCTCTGGCCCCATTGCCGAGATTGACCTGCCGTCCAAGTACTACACACATACGGTATAGTGATTTTCTGGCCTCACTCTCAGCAAGGAACTGCAAGGGAGGTAAACAGAGCAACACTTCCATAGCAGCAGTGGGAGTTCCTCTCATCGCACCTGTAATGCATAAGCACGCAAGGTGCTGTAGCTTCGACAGTTGACGTTTGAGGATGTGAGCTCTAGCCCACCATACAATCGCACCATACATAAGGTATGGCCTAACGATGCACGTGTAAATCCAGTGAACCAGCCTGGGACTAAGTCCCCAGGTTCTGCTGAACATCCTACGGCACTGCCAGAGAATGTTAGTTGCCTTCGAAATCCTAGCAACCAAATGTTCAGAAAAGTTAAGCTTTGGATCTAACACAATACCCAGATACTTAACCTTGCTTGATAGCTTTAGTTGAGTACCCTCGAAGTAAGGCCACCTCACTTGAGGTATTGCCCTTCTACTCGTGAACAGCATCATCTCAGTCTTCGCGGGGTTGACTGACAGAGCTTGCTCGCGGCACCAACTCCCAACACTATTGAGCGCTGTTTCCATCCGCTCACAAAGAGTTGGTAAAAACCTGCCGCTGACAATAATGCACACATCATCAGCGTACCCAATAACAGGGTGACCTTCCCCATCAAGTCTTCTCAACAAGGAGTCGACCAACAGGTTCCACAATGTAGTGGAAAGTACACCGCCCTGCGCAAAGCCTTTAACAGCGCGCACAGTCCTGACGCAGCCGCCAACAGCAGCTGTAACTTCTCTGCTCCTAAGCATTTCCAGGATCCATTCCACAGTTGTAGAATCGACGCCCTTCAGTGTTAAGGCAGACTCAATTCTGCAAAAGGTGGGATTGTCAAAGGCACCCTCAATATCCATGAAGACAGCAAGAGCATAGTTCTTGCGGTCGAGCGCCCTACGCACTCTGGCCGTCAGATCCGTTAATGCCGTCTCAGTGGACTTGCCTTTTTGATAAGCGTGTTGGCTATCATGAATACCCAGCGAAGCTGGAATGCTCTTAAGCCGTACGTCAATCAGTTTTTCAAGGCCCTTTAACAGAAATGATGAAAGGCTAATAGTCCTGAAGCTTTTGGGAAGATCATAGGCGGCCTTTCCAGGTTTGGGAATGAAAACCGCCCTAGCTCTTCTCCAGGCCAAAGGAATATGTCGCAGAGCCACGCTAGCTCTGTAGATTCTAGTTAGCAGTGTGAGCAAAATCTCGATACCCTTTTGCAAGAGTATGGGATAGATGCCATCAGGTCCAGGAGCCTTAAGAGGAGAAAAGGTCAGGATAATGGCTCTCGCCCTCTCTCTCGTAACAATGCTCGCCGCGACCCGCCACTGCTCAGTGGTAGCTCTGCTTTTGTTTGGACACACGCAATTATCCACGGCTTTGCAGCCAGGAAAGTGGGTGTCCATTAGCAGTTGAAGTACCTCCTCATTGGAGTTAGTCGAGGTGCCATCGGGCTTCCGAAGGACGTCAAGCCTGGCTCCCGGATCAGCTGAGAGGACTCTCTGCAATCTCGAAACCGCGCTAACATCCTTCAGTTCTCCGCAGAACCTCTGCCAAGATACCTTCTTAGCGCTCTTAATTTGCCTCTTGTACTCCTTCTGCGCATCCGCATGAGAAGACCAATCGGCTACCAGGTTAGACTTCCTGGCCCTGTTAAATAGCCTCCCCATTCTTTTCCTGAGAAGGGATAGCTTAGCGTTCCACCATCGGGTTGGTTTCGCACCACCAGCCTCCTTCTCCGGGCAAGCAGTATGGTTAGGTTAGGTTAGGTTTATGTGGCTGTCGGCAGAAGCCGACACACTTAGACCAATTTAGGTCCATTGTGATACCACGTATATTATCTACCTCAACTCTGTAGATGGGACTGGCCAACGACACGCGGCTGTTCTCAAACGGTCCCCCATCTACGTACTAACCGCGCCCAACGTCGTTTTAATTACGGTGATCTGACGAGAACCGATTAACTCGACGTGGTATGGTCGTTGGTTTCAAGCAGTATGAAAGGCCGTAATAATACCGCTGTGTAGCGTGTCGGTCGCCTTATCCAAGTCGTCGCTACTAAGGATCCTGATAGGCAGGGAACCTATCTGACCCCGCAACTCCGTGGAATAGACGTCCCAGTCAGTGCGTCGCACATTCCTGATTTTGATTCTGATCGGTCGATCTGCACTTAACTTAAAAATAACATACCGATGGTCAGATGCAGTTTCTTCCCTTGAAACCCTCCAGCCCGAAACGATGCCAGATGCAGCAGCGGTTGCTACTGTCACATCAATAACTTGCCGTCTCAGCCGAGTGACAAAGGTTGGCTCATTACCAGTGTTCAGTATATCGAGCTGGCTGGCAGCAAAGAAGTTTAGTAGGGATTCACCCCTGCTATTTGAGTCAGTACTACCAGCGTCCATACCAACGATCAAATGCTTGTTACCTCGTCGGGCATGCTCGACAAGCCTTACCAGTTCCACCATTGGAGGTGGGGCCAGTGATTCGAATGGGAGGTACACTGAGGCTAAAATAATCTCAGTAACCAACCCTCCTCGCTTAAGACACATTTTAATAGCTGTACAGTCTCGAGAACTGAACTCAGGCATAAGACTAGCATCTAAGCCCTTTGCTACAAAGATGCACGTGCGAGTATTAACAATCCCAGGCTTTACAAAAATTGCTCCTGGTACACCCGAGATGCCACTTACCGCCCCCTTATACAGATAAGGTTCCTGTATGAGGCACACCTCTGTATGCAGTTTTCCAAGACGACGACACAATGTAGGTGAAGCCGCCTTGGAATGTTGCTAGTTAATTTGAAGGACCTCTAGTGATGAGCTAGCCATAGAGGTAATTACCATTGGAAGTTCCAGCCTTCTCTCCCTTCTTTTCTGGCCTGAAGAACAGGCGAGCAGTGAGGAAAAAAGGCCGGTAAGAGCACTTACCAAGCATCTTCGCCGAATCGTCATCAACACCAAAAGTATACAGACGGCCATCCTTCATTTTTTTGAAGTGATAGACCCTCCACTTATCGGTGGATAGATACGGGTTTTGACCCTTGAGAAGATCGATGATTTCCTTAGTCTCCAGATCAGTTTCCGGGATAAAGACCTTCATCTTGGTATATCCCACTAGCTCTGACGGGTGATGACAGACAAGGTCACTCCCGTCAAGCTTAGGGAAAATCCGAGCAAGATCAGCTCTGACCCACGCATTCGTGGCTTCATCACTACAGCAGAGGACAAAGCCTCCATTAGTCTTGATGATGCGCTCAAACGCCGGGCTATTGCCTTCCTTGACTCGCCTGCTCACAGCGTCCTTCAAGGCCTTGTCCAGAACGCAAATGTTTTATGCAGTATACTTCCTCAGGTGATCACCCGGGAAAACAACCGCCAATCGCAAACCAGACAGGGCCGAGTCCGTGTAGCTCTTCTTTGGTAGGGGGGGTCCTGCATCATTGCTAGTGCAAGACCTCTTTGTGCCTTTGGATGCTGTACCAGCTACCTTGGGTGACCTGTTAACCACTCTTGTGTCCATCACCCTCACAGACTTCTCTGTTTCCGTGACCGTCACTGAGAGATTGGGAACGGTCAGATCAGCGGCAGTAGGTACGGGGCCAACAGGTTTGGGGTCGGCATTTACTGCAACCCTACTCTCCGAGTCCACACCATTCCTCCTTGCTTCGTCCTCTTACCACGCTTCCGTTTCTTTCGCTTCCTACAGCCTGATTCCTTGGTGGTTTCAACGCTGACCGATTCGCAGAGCTCATCAGTCGCGGAATCCTCCGAGGAGCAGCCGGAAGGAGCCTTCTCGCATTCCTCAAGAGAGAGCTTCTTCAGCTTTTTCCAGAGTGCCGCCTGCTTTCTGGAAGGGCTGCAGAGGGGAGCATCACTGGACGTGCTGGACAGGAAATCCTGTGCCCGCTTCGTCAGGTTCTCCGTCGCCGCGTCATTCACAGGAGTAGTAGCAGCGTGATATTTTTGCAGGGAAGCCCGCTCAGAGGGACTCAAGGACACATTTGTAGCGTCCGAGCTCCTCTTAGCAGACACCCCACATAGTTCGCTCTTACCAGCAGTCGCATCCTTGTGCCGACCAGGATCGGCCAGTACGCTGGGTGCATCCGCCAGCTTGAGCTCCGAGCTTGGTCTCGTATCAGCGCTTAGCGCCGGAGTAGTATTCGTCTCGTCCTGTCTTGTGGCAAATTAGAGCGACATGGACAGCAAAAGACGCCGAATTTCTTGCCGCTCTTTTGACATTTCTCTTCAGTAAGGTTTGCCATTTCATGATGGAAAGATATACGAGCCAACAACGAGTCGAAATTATTAAAATTTACTACCGAAATTCGGAGTCAGTGGCCTCAACGTTAAGAGCGCTACGTCCAATTTATGGTCGTCATAATCGTGTCCAGCCGCTTGGCCGCCTCGGTCGTGTGATTTGACGCCGTTAGACTATTTCCTGTGGGGCTACGTCAAGTCTATGGTCTATGCCAACAAGCCAGCGACGATTGCTGAACTTCGTACGAATATCGAACGTGAAATTGCAGCAGTATCGGCCGATTTATGCTTGAAAACCGTCGAAAATTGGGTTCAGCGTCTGGAGTTCTGCAAGCATGCCCGTGGTGGCCATGCAAAAGAAATCGAGTTCCATACATAATGGCATCGAACGTACTTTCACAGGAATAAAGAATTTCATTGATATCCAAAACCGTTTTTGTTTTATGTAAAAAAAACTTTTGTAGCGCTCTTATTGAAAAACCCTATATTTACGTGACTTTCTAGTCGACTAGATTTCGTCTTCGATTGTTTTAATGCCGATATCTGTGTGGATATCGCTATTTCTGATATACCAAGGTGCGTTAACAGTACCTCTTAGCAATTTGTTTTCAAAAGTGTGTAAAATATTAATGTAGCTTAATTTGGTACAACCCCAGAATTGTATACCATAATGTCCACACTTTTCTTAGCACTTATACAAGGTGGCGCAAAAGTAATCCTCCTATCAGAAAATGCTACAAATTTTGCGATTTTCCCCTAATGTCAGTTCTGTTTTGCCATTTGTGTAGTAAACACATGCGAAATACACGTTAATAAACAATGTTACGCTACACTGCTCCAGAACGCGGAATATTGGTGACTATTTATTTGAGCAATAATCGGTCGGTGACCAAAAAACATCGGAAGGTTATTTTTGCGCCACCTTGTACAAAACCAGTTTGTTCTCTATGTGTATTAAACTTTTAAAATTTTCCGAGTAACCAATACTTTTCTCTATATTTATTATCCACATTCCCTTGCGTTTTTTCTTTACATGCGCTTTCAACTTCAGTATAGCATCAAATGTCATTCCAAGATACTTAGCCTCGTTTCCAAACTAATTTGAACCGAGTTTGAAAAAACCGCTTAATTATTTATTTTCTTGTAAGTCAAATTTATTTAAACATATTTGGTCTCGTTGAGTGCTCTATCCAAAGCTTTTTGCAGTTTGTCCGTTGTCTCTGCGACCGTTTTACCTACTGCCACGATAGCAGTGTTGTCGGCAAATGTAGCTAGCTCAGTGCCTTCTACATGTGGTATATCACGAGTGTATAATAGGTATAAAACTGGACCAAGTAATCTTCCTTGCGCCTTGCGGCACCCCATCCATTATTTAATTAAAATCTGAATATTCGTTAGCACATTTGAAGCGAAAAATCAATTATTATTATACACATGTTCGGGCAGATGTTGTCGTAACTTATTCTTTTAGCCTTCAGCCAAACTTTGCCAAAAGCTTGAGACATCTAGGAATACGCTTTAACAAATCATTTTCAGACGATCATTATCACTACAAAAGAACCAAATGCTATCGCCTTTAGATTGCTTCATGTAACACAATCACTCTCGTCTCGTCCACAGAAAAGAGCTTCACCGACGTCAAAAATGACGTTTGGCTCTGTCATTTTTCTTCACCAACTTCAGCTTGAATTTGCATAATTGTTAGTACATAATTGTAATTCTTTAAAACATTTATAATTAATATTTCAGTAGTAAGGTAGAGTATACCACATCTATGTAAATTGTGCAATATAGTCTTAAGAACAATGTTAGTAATTGTTAACGAGTAAGTTCTAAATAATAAATTCATACAATTTAACAATAACAAATATCAATGTCAGCTACACCAGAGCAAATGGAGATATTTTTTTTAATTACATGTAGGAACACCCTGAATTGGCAAAAAACTATGTCTCCCAATCACAAGTACATATATAGGGTGTTATGTTTATAGAGCCATACAACTTTGTATACCCTATTCTAAGGGTATATGAATTTTGACGCATAGTTTGTAACATACCTTAATATTGCCCGTAGACCCCTAAAAGTTACTATATTTATGATCAGCATCGATAGTAATGTCGATCTAGCCATGTCCGTCCGTCAGTCCGTCTGTCGGGAAAAATTAGGCCCTTAAACTGGGCCTGGAGAGCTGAAATTTTAACCATATGCTCTCTAGGGTCCCGAAATAATCAAGTTTACGAATTTTTGAAATCCGCCCACAGACACGCCCACAAACTCAAAATTACAAAATTTTGGAAAAAATGCAATTTTGAGCTAAAAACCTGATTTTTTTTATATATGATCTATGACTCCTAAAACTGCTCGGGATATAAAATTTTCAAAATCCGCCCAATGACACGCCCACAAATAAATAAAACAATTTTATTGAAAAACCAAAATTTGAGCTAGGGAGCTGAAATTTATAATATATACTCTCTAGGGACCCTTTAAGCTCATGTGTAAATATTTTCAAAATCCGCCCGCTGACACGCCCACAATTTAAAATCAACTTTTTTTGCAAATCCAAAGTTTGAGCTAGGGAGCTGAAATTTATAATATATACTCTCTAGGTGTTATTTTTTTAAATCCGCCTACTGACACTCCCACAATTAAATAAAACATTTTATTGAAAAACCAATGTTTGAGGTAGGGAGCGTTTTTTTACAAAAGCTTCGTTTTTTTTTTGATAAAATCCTTTAAATGTTATATAACAAAATATGTAGAGCGTTCTTAACAGTTCAACCATACTAAGACTTTTGTAACACCCACTTATGATGCATAGGAATAAGAATAGGGTATCCAACAGTTCGCCCAAGCGGACTGTAGCCCGTCCCTATGTTTTTAAAAATAAAACACAACAAATTTAATGGAATTACCAAATGTTGGCTTTATTAGCTCAGAAATTTAATGGTATTTAATGTTTAAAAATATTTTCTGGCACACGAACGTTTTGGCCAACTCACACGTCCATTTCTTGACATGATTCGGTCACCAAACGTTTGGCTCAACAAAGTCATTTGTGGAAGAAGTGCTCTATAAGTTTGACGAACAGAGCGCGAATTTTGGAAATAAATTTCCACGATTAGTAAACGTTGTTCTGCTGTAAGTGTTTCCATGGTGATTTGCCAAAGTATACTGAACAAAAAAGTCAATTATTAGTATGACAGCTATAGTTTGACAGGTATCCCTATCAGAAGTTCTATTACCTCTATAAAAAAAAGACCCTATATGTGTAAGTGATTTTATTTGTTGTTTTCTGATTCCATCTCGCAGGAAAGGCGAACCTATAACCTTAAGGTTGGCCTAAGATGCTCGATACAAACAAAAGATATAGTAGTTCAATTTCAGAAAAGTGTACCAGTGAAAGAAATATTTGGAAATTTCAAGTCAAATTTCCAAGCAACTTATTCCATTATGTTCATAAGGGTAGTAAGATACAAATTTAATTTTTAATATATTTTGTTTGAGTGTCTTTTGACTAATAAGGCTTCTTTCTTTATTTAATATCAGTATTTCTTTGCTTCAAGTAGTCGAGAGACGGCTAGTCCAGTTATTTAAAACTGTAATGTAAAATGCAAATGATTTCTTCGGGCGTAAGTGTTTTTCCCTCCAACTTTCATTTCACTGTGAATGGTGGAATGTACATTCCGTATTTTCTTCGGTTTAACAATTCACCTCTTAAAATTGTTTTAATTAAATCCAAGTCATTATGGTAGTGGAAATAGTTTTTGATGAAAAGGTCAATTTGGAGTTTCATATCTTTAATAAAAATTCATATACCCAGGGGGATTTCGCTTTAATTGCGAACGGGGGAACATTTGTTTCCGTACCAGCTAACCCAAAGCATTGAAGTATTTTTCTAAGGCGATTTACCACTAATCGCATAAATCATATTGATCCCACTGGGAAGTTATTCGTTGCGGGTCGCACGCAGAGCAATTTTTTATTTATTTATTTATCTACTTATTTATTTATTTTTTATTTATTTATTATTTATTTATTTATTAATCTACTTATTTATTTATTTATTTACCTATTTAATTATTAACTTTAATTATTTTGAAATTGATGATTTGTACTATTTTTAACTTCCCAGTGGAAGTTCTTGTAATGGGGCCGATTTTGTGAATCGCGGATTTTGACATATCTCCACGTTTCAAGGTCACGAGAATCCAAATTCAACGTTTTATGGAGATGTCCGTCCGTGTGTATGTACGTCTGTGCGTTCGGAAATATCTTTCGCCACGATTGTCTGGAGAACCAAAGATGATATTGACATGGGAAGTTAGTCGTGTGGACCTTGCGGGTCGCCCCCAGACTTATTATTATTTATTTATTGTATTATTTTATTATTATTTATTTATTATATACTACTTATTTATTAATTTATTTATTTTTTATTTATTTATTATTATTTATTTATTTTTTTTTTTTTTATGTTAAATTGAAGTTTTTTTCTATGTTGTAAAAAATAATTCTCTTCAGAATTGTTAAATATATTGTTTCAGTAGTAAGATACAAAAATATCATCTCTGTACTTATGTAAAATGTGTGGTAGAGTACCGAATGTAAATCAATATTTTGCGAAATAAATCTATCTATCTTAGTAATATTAATTGGGAGCCGGTGACTTGGTTGACACCATCGAAGAATTTGAGATATACAAAACCAACAAAACAGAAGAGGACAGATTATTAAGCGACAAATCAGTATTTAAAACAAACGCACTGTACGGCACTGCACTCATGCACAGCACATAAAACGCAACAAGAACAGAACCATACATAAGACTGAGTAAGATAAACAAACAAAAACAAACAACAATAGACGCAAGCATACATAAAATAAGCTGTCAAACAGAAGCGAGACAACACAATCCAGACTGCGGTAGAGTTACCTTCGTAAAAATATTGCAGTGCTTTAAGGGTTTTAGTTAACTCTCCGAGATCAGTTTAAGGAACAATCTTCTTATTTCGAGGAAATGAAAGCTGTCTTAACGTCTATGAAGCAATGACAAGCTTTTTTCCACTGGTCATAAACGGCCGGGAGCTGCTTGCGTCGAGGAAAATGTGCTTTCCTTTGTAAAGTAAATGCTTATCCCGTGATGTTAAGTGCTTACCTGTAAATATTTAAGTATTTAAACAAATTGAGTCTCCTGTTTTTGGAAAGATCGTCATCTTGTTTTCTTTTCGTGTAGACATGACTGCGAATATCACGGCAGCGCCTCCAATAAAACAGCATCCGATTTTTTTGTTTTCAAAAAATGTATGAATATGATGTAGTTAACGCCATCAAGGTAGATACGTTTATAGTTATGGGAGCAAGGATGACAGAGGAGATACCAATGCATGTTGGTTTTAAATGTTTGTAAATTATAATTGGTAACAAAAACTGCTGGAAAGAGCATTAATGTTCTACGGCTAAGAATTTGTATCTCACTGTAGGTCGGAAAATTGACTTGACTGATGCGCATTGCTGGCATGGCGAGTATTGCAGTTAAAATTTTCGAAATGTGGAATCCAAAGGTCTATTTCCTTTGAACACTTATGGTGGAAATATCGATAAAACAGCGATAGATAGGAGATATTGCGACGATGATTAAGAGAGTCAAGTGTTTCCGTGATATCCCGATTGCCAATAAGTTTTATCGAGCGTTTGTATTCTGTTGAGTAGCTCCAAATATGTGAGTTGTACCCAAGTTTGGGGCGAATAAACGCCTTATAAATTGTGGCTAGATCAGAGGAGAAAAAATATTTCTTGTATCGCTTAAGGAAGCCTAGGCATTTTGCAGCGTTCTTGGCGACATGGAATAAGAGGTCATTCCAACGAAGGTTGTCATTAACACATATGCCGAGAATGGCAAGTCGTTCGGTTTCAGCGTTGCAAGTGCCATTCATGGATAAAGGCAAAGTAGTGAGATTGTGCTTTAATGACAAAAGACAGCATTACGCTTTGGAAGCGCTACATTGCACACTATCGGTTGTACTCCACGGAGTTATGCTGAGTGATCTGAATTTAATGAACGTAATATACGTTGCCGTTCCAGTTCATTTATAAAAATAAGAAAGAGAGCCGTTGACTAAACGGAGCCTTGGGGAACGCCAGCATTTATTTGGTGAGTTGCAGACTTGTAACCATCAAATACAACTTGAATGGAACCGAAATGAAGTTGCTAATCCAATGAAGAAGAGTATCATCGATTCTTGGTCGAGCTTGATGACAAAATCTGTCAAACGCCTTTTGAAATATCAAACGCAACGATCTAACTTTCAGCTGAAAGGAAGGCTCTACACCGCAGTTGTGCGCCTGACGCTTACATACGGTTCACAATGTTAGACAGCGTACAAAAAGTATGAGGGCAAATTAACGGCAGCTGAGATAAAGATACTTCGCATGACAGCAGGAGTAGCAAAGATTGATCGAATAAGAAGTTTCAAGATTCGAGGAAGCCTTCACGTAAAGAAACTTATCTCAAAGAAATTGGAGCGCTACCGGCTAATTTGGTACTGTGATTTTTAAATGAGAGACCATTCGAAACCCGTCAAAAAGGCAACATGTATCCATCAATGTTCATATACATTCACGGAAGAGAGGCAGGCCTAAAAGCATCCTACGGACCTTGGGTAAAATTTTTTAAGGCAGAATTTAATTGGAGTACAAGTTCATTATTCAGTTCATCAATTTTTTCAAAGATGTAAATATTGATAGTAAAAACTAAACTGATTGACATCATTAAACAAATTAAACTCAACTTACGCAACTTTCAATGGCAGCGGAGCATTAAAACAAAACTCAAGCAAACGAATAAATTTAATGACAATTAATTGACGAAGTTTAAGGGACTCATCAGTATACCATCAGTTCTACCCCAGCTTGGATTAAAAAGCAGCATTTATTGGAGAGCTCAATTTGCCACAACAGAAGATCAACAATCCTAAAAAAATTGCGATGTTTTTGAAACGCTAAAAAAATCTGGTTATCGGATTATTTTGTTGAGTAACTTTTGAAGAAAAAAAAAAACAAAACTGGATAATATAAAATTGTTATTTGCATTATCAGACGTTTTTAATTAAAATAATGTGTTTTTGAAATGCGATGAGTCTACAGCCTTAGGAGTAAAACGTACTCATCCATTTCCTAAAAATATGTAAGCTCTGAGTTAAACCTCGTTTGTTGTCAGATTCTGCTGTTTATTTGAAAACTTTGTAATTTTTTTAGTAGTAGTGATTTAAATCTCATTTCCCAACGCAATTTAGACACCACCGGTGTTGGTACCACTGAACCAAAATTTGTTATCCTATCTCTTATCTGTACTTTCTAATATGCAGTAACCCACACACACTGCCATTATCCATGAATGGCACTTGCATCGCTAAAACCGAAAGACTTTAAATACTGGGTATGTGCGTCAATGGCAACCTTCGTTGGAATGACCACATATTCGATGTCGCCAAGAACGCTGCGAAATGTCTAGCCTTCCTTAAGCGATGTAAGAAATATTTCACCGCTTCTGATCTGGCTACAATTTATAAGGCGTTTATTCGCCCGAAACTCGAGTACAACGCTCATATCTGGTCTGGTGCACCAATAACTTATTTGGAGCTACTTGACAGGATCTAAAAACGCGCGTTAAAACTCATTGGGGACCGAGACATAGCGAGATCGATTGACTCTCTTAGTCATCGTCGCAATGTCTCCTGTCTTTCGTTATTTTATCGCTATTTCCATCATAAGTGCTCAAACGAAATAGCCAGTTGCATTCCACCCCTTGAACATTTCAACCGCAATACCCGCCATGCAAGGAATGCCCATCAAGAATGCCCATCAGTTCACCCTCAAGCCTGTATTCGGACGTACAGTGAAGTACAAAGAATCTTTCCTCTGCCGTACAACACGAATGTGGAATGCTCTTCCACGTTCTATTTTTCCTCTACATTATAACCTATAAACATTTAAAACCAACGTGCATCGACAACTCTCCCTTTCTTCTAATCCTAATTTCCGTAACGCCCGCGCTGTGTAGCCAATACATGATAAGGCTACTAAAAAAAATCCTTTAGTGCGCGCAAATTATAAAAAAAAAACATAGGGACGGGCTACAGTCCGCTTGGGCGAACTGTTGGATACCCTATTCTTATTCCTATCCCTCATAAGTGGACGTGACAAAAGTCTAAGTATGGTTGAATTGTTAAGAACGCTCTACATATTTTGTTATATAACATTTAAAGGATTTTATCGAAAAAAACGCTCCCTAGCTCAAACATGGGTGTTTCAATAAAATTGTTTTATTTAATTGTGGGCGTGTCAGTAGGCGGATTAAAAAAAAAAAAAAAAAACATAAGCATGAAGGGCCCCTAGAGAGAATATATTATAAATTTCAACTCCCTAGCTCAAATTTTGGTTTTTCAATAAAATTGTTTTATTTATTTGTGGGCGTGTCAGTGTCAGGGCGGATTTTGAAAATTTTATATATCCCGAGCAGTTTTAGGAGTCATAGATCATATGAAAAAAAATTCAGCTTTCTAGCTCAAAATTCGATTTTTTCCAAATTTTTGTTTTTTTGAGTTTGTGGGCGTGTCTGTGGGCGGATTTCAAAAACTCGTAAACTTGATTATTTCGGGACCCTAGAGAGTATATGGTTAAAATTTCAGCTCTCTAGGCCCAGTTTAAAGGCCTAATTTTTGCCGACGGACGAACGGACGGACATGGCTAGATCGACATTACTATCGATGCTGATCATAAATATACTCGTAGTAACTTTTAGGGGTCTACGGGCAATATTAAGGTATGTTACAAACTATGCGTCAAAATTAATATACCCTTAGAATAGGGTATAAAAAGAAGCATGCAACGCAATACTCCATTGCTAGGATCCTTTGGGCATCCTGTGAAAATGTTAGTTTGAATCTTACCCGAAATAACATAATAAATGCCATGATAGTTCAATTTGTGAGGCAAGGTTAGGTTAGGTTAGGTTAAACAGGGATATGCAGTTCGTATACAGCACTAGGCACCAGAAGAGCCCACCGCGATCCCTAGGAAACCGATTGAAACCAACATTTCAAAGGTAGAAAAATCTTAACACTTTCCCTAAACAAAACATCCAATCTTCCTGCAGAATCTTACCAGCTTCCTGTGGTAAGCGCCGCTCAGCTCCCCTAATTCCTCGAAGAAGTATTCTTCCTCCTACGATTTCGTTCTATACCCTCGCACTCACACAGTATATGTGTTATATCTTCTTCGGCTTGTAGATCCCCACAGAACCTGCATGTATCCACATCTACCAGTTTAAGTCGCCTAGCATGCTTCCTAAGGAGACAGTGCCGCCACATAATCCTAACTACTGTTCTAAGCTATTCCCTATTCAATTTGAGAGTTTCCCTATACCTTTTCTTATCCAAATGCGGCCAAAGTGCTTTATACACCCTATGCCCCTCTAAATTTTACTATCTAAGGTCAGCCATTTTTAAGATTTTCTCATTAATTATTCCCTTCATAACACCAAGGCGTGGTGTCCACACCTCCACTACTCTCCAGTTCCCCACCCTTTGTCGCTAGCTCATCGGCTTGCTCCTTCCCCTCTTTACCGCTTTCTCCCGGTACCCAGCACAGTCTTACTCTGTTCCGTCTGCATACTCTCTCCGAATTTATGTTAACAGATTCTCGTGCCTTAAGTGTCTCCTGGCTGTCAATGTAGATCTCGATATTCCTTCCGGACATTGATTCTATCTGCACTATCTCTGCCGCCATTTGAACAGCCCGAACTTCCGATTGGAAGACACTGCTTGTGTCCGGGAGTCGTATAGACTCTTTTAGGTCTGGATCAACAGAAAAGGTGCCAGAACCAGTTCACGCCCCTGTCTTAGAACCATCAGTGTAGATAGCAACCTCATTTGCTGCAGTGACTGCATCTCTTTGCCACTCTTCCCTTTTCAAGGATATGATCATCATACGGGATGTAGAAGTCGACCAAGGGAGAAATTTCATCTGTCCGTATATAGGATTTCCGGTTAGCACATCAGTTAAGATCGTGTGGTGCCCAAAACTGCATTCCTTAACCTGGCCCACATTTTTGAGGCGCAAAGCGCTATTTTTAAATCCAGCGGGATAAGGTGCAGAAAAGTGTCCAGTGCTGCCCTGGCAGTACGGAGTGCACCTGTAATGGCTATGCTAGTCGTTCGCTGCACCGTTGCTAGTTTTCCAATTATGGTTCTTTTGTTAGTTGCCCTATACCACACAAGTGAGCCATATGTAAGTATGGGTATAACCACCACTATATATCCAGTGTGCATTGTTCTTTTACAAATAAAGAGGGCGTTATACGCTTTTTTAATTCTTTCTCTTATGTTGAGATTCCAATTTAATTTTCTATCTAGGATTACGCCCAGATACTTCGAACTGTCCGTAAGGGGCAGTTCCACTGTGTCAAGTTTCGGGAGATTGAAGTGCGGTATTTTATGTTTTCTCGTAAACAGGACTAACTCCGTTTTCGAGGGGTTGACATTTAGTCCGCAGCTCTTAGCCCAATTACTGATTTTCTTTAAGGCAGTCTGTGTGACCTCACTTAAAGTATTTAAGATCTTTTCCTGTGGCACTTATCCCCATTGACTTAATTTCCTTTAAGACGTTGTCAAAGACCAGTACCCATAAAAGTGACAATATGACTCCCGACTATTTGGTTCTTCTGGTTACAGACATTCTGGTGGAGCTTTGACCGAGGGATCAGTTTATGTTCCTTTTGACAAGCATGTTGCATACCCGGATTATGATGACCTGTTTAATGTTAGCGTTTGTTAAACCGCTTTTTATAGCTCTACACCCTACGTTATTGAAGGCTCCTTCTATATCGAGAAAAGAGGCCAGAGCAAATTCGGTATAGACTACTTTCTATTTTACCCACTACATTCTGTAGAGCAGTTTCTACTGATCTACTTTTTAAATATGCGTGCTGTCACATGATGCTATGAAGAGGGATCATTAGATTAAAAAACAAAAATGTACTGCTATAAAATGAATAAAGACCCAGGTATTTGATTAATGTCATACAGATGTTAAATGTGTCGCTAGTTTCACCTGGATGTCAAAATTGCCTAGATGTGATTTCTTGCTTTTAACGACAAGCACTGGTTTTTGGGACGCTTGCAGTGATATTTTTAGCCCGGGACATACGAGTCGCTACTTATATATATAATATTGAAGTTCTCTCACAAGCGCCAAACTTTATTGTCCAAGTCTAAATATTTCTGAGACTCAAACTTGTAATCTGAACAAAAATTTATACATCTCAAACGGCATTATGCCTATTAATTTACTATACATACACAGCTGTATCAGTGTGTAAGGTCATTGGATTCCAACAGACCAAAGAATTGAAAAGTGAAAACATTTCTGCCGTTTCCCTTTATAGCTGCGTCGAATCGATAGTCTCCCATTGGCCAAGCGTCCAGCATCTGCAACCGAGATTCATCTATTATAAAATCCTTGATTATCAATTTGCCCTATCGGAGAAAGATCAGTTGTAAACCTCGACGATGGCATATTCACCATAATTTTCGCATGACTTACAGAATAAGGACATGTATGATTTAAATTGGTAAATGGCCAAAACAGCGGACCAAGAATACGAAGATACACGCTTATACGGTTTTTTTCAAAAATTTCACAATAATTATCGGAAGCCTTAACGAGGAATGGTCTATAGATGAGGGATGTTTTCCTGTACAACTGAGTGTTGAGCTAGAAGTAATTTTGAAAATATTTACTCGTGAAGATTTTTAAGATAAATGATATTTCTCACAAAAATATCATTTAAGTTTTCAACTAGATCTCCTTCAAAATTAATCAGTGTTGTTGTACGATTCATAGGCTTCGATATGCAGCTGACATTTTGTAGCAAGCTCGGTTCATGAACGATGCAGAGAAGTTTCTTAACCCTTAGGCTAAGTCGACACTAGAAGAAAAACAAATCTGTTATTTGAGGAGACCATATTACTGTTAGACTAACATTAGTGATTGTTAGTCCTAGAAGAAATACCAATAAGATAAGGACATCGGTTGAAGTTCGTTCGATCTTCATGATGGCGTTTGGTAACTGAACGCATAGTAGAAGTTTGCTTCTGAATTCAATAACTATAATTATCTTTTTAGTACTTATAATCGATGGTAGTTAGTTACGTCTGAGCTATTTCTGGTATTTATGTATTTCTTAATTGGCTTATAATTGATAATGTGTTTATTTGAAATAAAAGTATTATTTTTCTCTATCATTATAATGTGACAATCAGGGCATAACCCCTCTTTGATAAGTTGACGTTTCATGGTCAAAGCCATGCTTTGCAATATATCATATTCTGATAGCAATGGTGTAAATAAGGATCATCCGTCAATCTATCGGAATAAGGAAACACTGGGCTACAGAAAAACATGCCGCCGGTACCAGAGCCAGCGTGATTCTGGCAGGTGAAGGTTATAGTGTGCATCACGCCGCACATAGGGGCATTTGACTTCGAAATCCGGACAAAAGTCAAGTTCGCGAAATAGCTTGTATAGGAAAACTGATAATTTTCTAAAATACATGATTTGAGAGTAGACGGAGAAAAGAGCCTTTTTGTTCCCCTGCAATACTCATTTGATTGCGACACAAACATTTAAACGTATTTTTTATTAGGTTTATTCGAAATATCTCACTGTCATTGAGCATGGACGTGTATGGGGCAGTTTTATTCAACTTATTACACTAGCTAGCTGACCCATGCTCGCCTTGCTTCGCCAGTCTGCCACTTCTCAAATTTAAAACAAAATACTTGCTGATATGAACTGATAAAGAAACCGTCGAGAGTGTCCCTTTTCATTATATGGATATACTCTCAGTGTGACTCCCTCTCAATCTCAATTACATTTCATACCCTATCTTTCTCAATCCCATGCGCCACAAAAAAAAACATCACAAACTACAAAAGGTACATACAAAAAAAAAAAAAACACACAGCACAAAAGGTACAGAGAGAGAAACAGATTTGTGCCGCGCACACACACACATTTTCCTCCACTCAACGCTGGGAAAATCCAACGATCTAGCTTCAATCGAACATTTTACTTTTTTTTTAATTGTATAAAATTTATAGTTTAATGCTTATTATTCAACTTCAGGATAACCTACAAAGATGATTTATATCTTAAAATCTTTGTACATAATTTAACTTTATATTTCATTTGGATGAGTCATTCCAAAGCTAGGAGCTAGAAAGCATTCGAGAGTTACAACTTTTCTTAGATATCAGCTTAGATCTCCGCTTCTGGACAGCGGATGAAGCACTTTCCCGCGGTAAAAAGTAGCCTATGTCCATTCTCAGGCTCTAGACTATCTGTGTACCAAATTTCATTTAAATCGGTTCAGTAGTTTTGGCGTTAAAGCGAGACAGACAGACAGACAGAGTTATTTTCGCATTTATAATATTAAGTATGGATTTAATAACTAATATATCGTAATCTCATAGAAAATGGTTTGTTACCACTTTTTTGCTTGACGTTTTGTTAAACATGGAGAGTTCTGTTGTACTTCTGGTTATGCCCGATTAAGATTTTTATATCATAGGGAAGAAGAAAGTCTCCTTTTGGCATACCAACAAAAAAAAAAAGTCCAACCCCGTCTAATTATACCCTGTTCTAAGGGTATATTAATTTTGACGCATAGTTTGTAACATACCTTAATATTGCCCGTAGACCCCTAAAAGTTAATATATTTATGATCAGCATCGATAGTAATGTCGATCTAGTCATGTCCGTCCGTCCGTCGGCAAAAATTAGGCCTTTAAACTGGACCTAGAGAGCTGAAACCATATACTCTCTAGGGTCCCGAAATAATCAAGTTTACGAATTTTTGAAATCCGCCACAGACACGCCCACAAACTAAAAAAAACAAAAATTTGAAAAAATCGAATTTTGAGCTAAAAAGCTGAAATTTTTTATATATGATCTATGACTCCTAAAACTGCTCGGGATAAAAAATTTTCAAAATCCGCCTACTGACACGCCCACAAATAAATAAAACAATTTCTTTGAAAGTCCAAAATTTGAGCTAGGGAGCTGAAATTTATAATATATACTCTCTATAGGCCCTTTATGCTCATGTGTAAATATTTTCAAAATCCGCCCACTGGCACGCCCACAATTATTTTTTATTTTATTTTTGAAAATTCAAAGTGAGGTAGGGAGCTGAAATTTGTAATATATACTCTCTAGGGGCCCTTTATGCTCATGTGTTAATTTTTTTAAATCCGCCTACTGACACGCCCACAATTAAATAAAACAATTTTATTGAAAAGTTAAAGTTTCAGCTAGGGAGCTGAAATTCATAATATATAATCTTTAGCGGCTCTTTATGCTCATACGTAATTTTTTTTCAAATCCGCCCACCCCAATTAAATAAAACAATTTTATTGGAAAACCAAAGTTTGAGCTAGGCAGCGTTTTTTTTACAAAAGTTTTTTTTCGATAAAATCCTTTAAATATTATATATCAGAATATGTAGAGCGTTCTTAACAATTCAACCATGCTTAGACTTTTGTCACGCCCACTTATTAGGGATAGGAATAAGAATAGGGTATCCAACAGTTCGCTCAAGCGGACTGTAGCCCGTCTCTATGTTTTTTTATTTTAGTTTTTGTTATAACGAATGTCAATGCATATAAATATTTTAGCCTGAAGAAGGAATAAATTCAAATTAGACGAAGCAGAACCGTGGGTGGGATCCCTCGCGAATTAATTTTAAAATATAATAAAAAAAAATAAAAATATCGTTATTTCCACCATAAGTGCTCAAACGAAATAGCCTGTTGCATTCTTCCCTTTGAACATTTCAACCGCAATACCCGCCATGCAAGAAATGCTCATCAGTTCACCCTCAAGCCTGTGTTCGGACGTACAGTTAAGTTAAAAGAATCTTTCCTCAGCCGTACAACACTAATGTGGAATGCTCTTCCCCGCTCCATTTTTCCTACACATTATAACCTACAAAGATTCAAAAACCAACGTGCATCGGCATCTCTCCTTTTCTTCTCACCCTAATTTCCTTAACGCCCGCGCTGTGTAGCTAATACACTTTAAGTTATTATTTATTATTATTCTTGCAATTAAAACTTATTGAAAAAAAAAATTTATTGTTATTGCTTTAAAAGAGAAGAAATGTCTTAAAAATAAGATAAATTATAGTTTCAGATGAAAATTGCGCCATTAAGGCAGAACAATCATTTTGGCCCGTTTTTTATGCAAATATTTCTATGTGCGCCGTTTTCTTTCTAAAGTCGAAATCATGGAGCTTTCACATGAGGAACTAATGTGCGTTTTTCCGGCTGATATTACAACCTTCAACATTTTCACGATAAAAGTACGTCGCGATGTGCTGCAATAATGATTAGATAACCAGAAACGACGTTAAGAAGAGACATTAAAAGTTACAGGGAAACCAACTCCTTCACACGGCCTCAAGGATCAGGTCGCCCTAGACTAACTTCTGCAAAGGATGATCGATATTGTTTCCTATCGGAAGGCCTTCGGAATCGTCACCAACCAGTGTTTGAGCTGTCTCACTGACTTCGAGCAGTCAGAAAGACCTGTAGATGCTCAAACGATGAGGCGGTAATTACTGAAAAGTGGCCTGAAAGCCAGAAGAGCTGAGCTGAAGCGACATTGAATGAAATTTGTTTGCCTGCACCAGGATTGGACAGACGCCAACTGGGGTGTAGTCCTTTGAACTGATGAGTCCATGTTTTGTCTGCGCCTACCAGATGGACGTACCAGAGTGCGAATACTCAGACAATCAGGTGAGAAATACTCTTCGCCAACAGTCGGCCAGCGGGAAAGCTTCTGTGGAGGTGTGGGCAGGAATTGAACCTCATATTAGTTAAACCATTTGGATTTTGTAACGAATTTGCTTGCAGCAAACATCTGTCTCGCTAAGATCGCTTAGATCTTCCAAGAAATAATTGCCAAGAGTTTCTTTCTTGGTGTTGGCTAGTGCAGGTTTCCTATTCGTCAATCTCTCTGCAGCTCCTGTAGAAATCATTGGAGGGTACTCAAAATCTGATGGCGTGTCTGCATATATGGAGAGGAGATTAGATGTTCTTTTACATCGTACTTTGTCCATATCTGTATGAAATACGTAAACGCGCTGCTGCTTATCCATCTAGTATTCGCTTCTTTCAGTGCATTTTCTGATAGTTTGAGCTTTAATAATTGAATAGACATGGCCGGCCCAACCAAATGTGCAAGATCTGCAAGAGCACAGGGAGCCAAATCCCGGAGCGCATTGCTAGGAGTAAGAATGTGCTGAATTTTTGCACATTAACTCACATCACTTGCAATATTGCAACTTCAAGGAGAATCTAACTCAAAATATGGCGCTTTCTGTAAATCTTGCACAGGGCGCTTGTTTGGCTGGAGCCGGGCCTGTCGGAGCCTAACTGGTGTCAAGGTGCTCCTGTGCGGTTCCTCTTCTGGCTAACTGATCCGCCTTACAGTTGCCTGAAATGTCACGGTGTCCGGGGACCCAGCACAGTGAAATGTTGCATCTGTCAGCGATCTCATTTAGAGATTCGCGACATTGTGTTACCAACTTAGATCTTGCTGTTGGTGTTTCTAGGGCTTTTATTGCTACCTGACTGTCTATTTAGATTTCGATAGTTCTGCCGTCAATCGGACTCCCAGACAGTCTGCAAGCTGCTTCGCGGATGACCATGACTTCCACCTGAAATACACTATGGAGTGGTCAGGAAGTCGTAGCGAGACATTGGGTACATTGGGCATCTGAGAAGATGACTGCCCCGTACCGTCCGCTGTCTTTGACCAGTGTGTGAACTAACTACTTTGTGAGATGCTCGGGGAAGCAATACCCACTACTATAAGAACGAGGACTCGATAAAAAAAATGTAAAATATTGATTTATGAAGTTTTTGTCCGTTTTCCCTAATAAACGTGAGTTAAGGAAAATGGACAAAAACTTCTCTCAAATCTCTGAATTCTTCCTTTTTCTATATTTTTGACATGAATGAATTACGTAATTTTGTATTAATAAAGGAAAGACTATCAAAAAACGAATTTACTTGAGGATATTGCAAAATGTCAAGGTGCGTCATTTTTTCTGTAGCTCAGTGTATTTGAAAGTAAATATGACTATTGACTTCTTCAAAACTTCGTGTCTTTTCGACACAATGGGCGCGTTAAATTTTCAAGGCAACTGTGAGTTCCCTAACAGTTAACCCTCTTTAACTTGCCAAACGTTTGTTACGTGAGTGATTCGATCAATAAAAAAGGGTAAAGGGTCTTGTAGTTGCCTTGCAAATTGAACGCGCCAAATGTACGAGTATGTTGTTGTATATTCTTGGTTCCGACCCGTTGCATTTTTTGATCAGTTTGAGTGGTGTCGTGAATTCGTCATCGTGTCAGATGATACAGAGCCGCCTTCCGCCTTTTTTATAGGAACTTTTCTTAATGATTTTCGACAGGATGGTCATTCCGCCATTGTGGCACTTTTAACAACGAGTGCGGCTAATCAATTTTTATGGAAAATCTGCTGCTTTTTAGGTCGGTCGATACGCATCGCCTGCTACTTGTTCAAAGCATGGGTATATGGCACATACCGTAGCCATCCTTATTGCGAGAATCACCGCTGCTTGCCCGCCACTCGTCTCAATTGCAATTTGCAACTGAGACAACTTAAAACAGATGAATGTTGTTCATTGTCGCCAATGCCGCGGATGCATGTTTGGATTTAGGATGCATTGCACTACCAAAAATGGAAAACAACAAGAACAGCAGTTGGGGTGGAAGACGGTGCACTGGCATGCATGAATTCTCTGGTGGAGAATATTAACCAAACGTATGACTAATGCTGCTGGTACGTTCATTTCTGTGTTGTTGCTGTTTTTTGTTGTTTTTGTTTTTTGAAACACATTTGTAACGTTTTCCAAATATAGCAGAATGGAGACGTGTCCCTGTCGCGGATACGTACCGCAACTGCATCCCACTCAGCTCAAGTCACTCTCGTGAGTGGTGTTTTGCTTAATTAGTTATTTTTTATCGTGTTTGTGGAGTAATGGCCTGTAATTTGCATGCCGCTCTGATGGAAATCTATTTAGGGAGTTTTTAGTTTAACAAGCTGCGTAAATATAGAAATGATGTAAATCAATTGGACTTATGTCAAATATAGAGTCAATTGTGGTTGGGTAGGAATCGGCAAAATGCTGAAAAAAATATTCTTCGGAGGATGCGTTGCTATGTGACAACGCCGTATCTTAAGGACTCAAAATTGGAGAAAAAAACTGACGAGAGGAGTAATTTAATGCAGCGGGAGATAATTTGGAAGAGTGCTTACGCCAACTCACTTCCAAAATTCAGTCGGAGGAAAGTACGCCTAACGAATGAAACCTCACAGGCTAAGAGCCGACAGCAAATTTCGGGACTGGAGGTATAACCAAAAATCATTCATTTGTATGTGAAGCTATTAGCCTCGTAATACCAAATGGATCCGTCTGGCAGATTTTTGGTGGTCGGGGCTGAGGGTGGTGGTTTGAAAACGTTGATTTTTCGGATATATGTGTCAAGGGTTTAACCACTTTTATTTAAACAGTATAGCCTCGCTAGTCCGGACACTCGCTAGATCCGACACCTTAACCTTTCGGACACTTTAAAAATGGTTCCTCTACAGTCCAAGCATTATGTAGGTTAGGTTAGGTTATAGTGGCAGTCGGCAGAGGCAGACATTATGTAATTTGACTCTGTTCTATGGATATTGGTATTGTTTATTCATACAATTACGGGAATTCCCCTACTAGTGTTGTCGCTTGCAGTCGGCTCTTGAATTTAGTCATTTTTCCGTTGCCGTTACCGAACTTTTTGTGGTGTGGCTTTAATTTCTCACTGAAAGATTTTTCAAAGATACATAACACTTTTTATTATTTATTATGGCTTCCGCAAAAAAAAGGAAGCACGTAACTTTGACTCTTTCTGATAATATTGTAAAATATTGGTTTAAATTGAAACCGGCAAATCAGTTAGGCAAGTTGCTTAAATTTCTCGGACTCAACTATTTTCGACATAAAAACCAATAAGATGAAAATTCTGAAATTTGCATCTAACACATTTAAATGAGCAGGTAAACTAAAAATTTGAGTTCAAGGAATATGTACCCTCCTTTCAAGGACATTAAATCAATGAGCATTAACTTTTCAGGAGCAACAAAAAACTGTTTTATGCGAAAAAATTCCACAACACTACAAGTTGTGAGTATGCCAAGTTATAATTTGGCTTAAGATGCACTTAAAAACCGCAAAAATGTTTAGCTTTTTTAAGGTCTTAACAGCCTTTAAAGTCGCTTGACTTATGTCGTTTCTGAAACAAAATAAAGCTTTTGCTTTTTTTAGTTTTTATTATTTATTATAAGCTTTAAGCAAGAAAAAATGTTTACAAAAAATAGAGAAAATAGTATTGATCTGGATTGGATTAAAAACTTTTGAAACTTTTGAAACTTTTGTTTATATTTTTTTTATTATTTATTATAAGCTTTAAATAAGAAAACATTTAAAAAATATATGAAGAAATACTGTTTATCTGTATCAGTTGGATTAGAATCTTTTTCACAAGTTGGACAAGCAAAGATTTCAACATAATATTATAAGATAAGCAAGGGTTTGCGGCAGAGCTTCCAGTTTATCTCTTTGGAGGTTTCCAAGGTTAAATGTATTACTTGTAAAATCATTAATAAAATCTCTCGCAACAAGAGTTTTATCAGAGCAATCCGAGTTGGAAAAATGAGAAAATTTACTTATAGTAAATGTATACTTATTTTCTCTGGCCACCTGTCTTCCAATAGATTCCATTGAAAGCATGTTTCTATTATAAAAGCGTGGCCACCAGCTTTTGTAGTCGATAATGTCTATCGTTTTTTGGTAAAATGACCGTGCATTTTTTTGATACTGAAGAAGATAGTATCAAATCGTAATTCTTGAACAGTGTAAATTCTATCCCTTTTTTTTAATTTTACGTTTTAAGACTACGAAGTCTCTATCACATGTTAGGGAAATATTGTTCGATATTCTTGAACTTTTTTAAGGATACTAAAGATGGCAAAAACCTTATCATTGTGTGATTTTTATTTCGACCACCACAGCCATCGGAAAAAATATGCAACTCCTGGACGTCCTTCATTTAACTTTCAAAAAATTGATTTAAAAAAGAGCAGACTTCATTTGGACCCTTTCCAGCGATCCCTTCATGGTAAACAAAAAAAGTTGCGGTCGTGTATACAAAATTTGCTTACAGTAAGTTGTCTTAAGTAGAACGCTTCCTGTACAGGTCATGTAAGTGTACAAAGTAAAAAAAAAATGTGGAGAAACAGCATAAGTCAATGACTTATGTTATTTCTCTTCAAAACACTGAAATATTACCCTCAGTTTTCGTACTTTGAGGGGTCTGACATGTGCAGTTTTTCTCGAAAAGGTCGGTTCGCGTACTTTATGTGTAGAAAAATTAAATGTGTCAAATCTCCAAAATCTAGAGAGAATCCTCTCATTTCTAAGAAAAGTACGCGAACGCTTTCGTGTAAAAACTTCTTAGTTTGGCTTGAAAAGAAGCAACAGCTGTTTTTTTTTGCTGGCAAACTCATAGGTTAGGTTAGGTTGACGTGGCTGTCAGCTAAGGCCGACACACTTAGACCAAAATTAGGTCCATTGTGGTACCACACAGATCTGGGGATTCCCTCACTGCTCGTTGAACGAATGGGAGCTTCTTATGAAGCGCGAAAGACTTCTGACGCCAGTGTTGGCTAAGTCGTTTGTGTCATTAAACAAGAAGTCCCCTAGATGGAGATTTCTTTTGTGGGAGAGCGCAGGACATGTGCAGAGAAGGTGAAGTATAGTCTCCTCCTCCTCCTCGTCCATGCAGCTTCCGCATAAGTCGTTTGATTGCACGCCAAGTCTGGAGGCATGACTGCCTATTAAGCAGTGTCCTGTGATAACACCTATGGTCGAGCTAAAATGCAGTCGGTTTAATGAGATTAGACACTTAGAGCGTCGCAGATCCAGCTTTGGCCGGATTCGCTTAGTCGCTAGACAAGTATTGCTACTTGTCCACCTAAGGTTTGTTCTCTCGATTGCTGATAGCTTGAGCAAGAGTTTGCATGTAGCGATTGGTATTCCTAAAGAACCTTTATCAGGTAAAAGAGGTAAAGTGGTTCCTTTTTTGGCGAGATCGTCTGCCCTACAGTTACCTGGAATGTCTCTATGTCCCGGCACCCAACAGAGGTGAATGTTGAACTGCTCTGCCATCTCCGAAAGAGATGAGCGGCAATCTTGGGCTACGATGGAATTTGAAGAGACTGAGTCCAGGGACTTAATCGCTGCCTGACTACCCGAGAAGATACGGATATCCTTTGATAATATCACATTCCTCTTTAGCCACGACAGGGCTTCTTTTATCGCTAAAATGTCCGCCTGGAACACGCTACAATAATCTGGAAGACGGAAAGAGAGGCTAAGATTTAGCTTTTCTGAGAAAACGCCCCCACCGACCCCATCGCTGGTTTTAGATCCGTCGGTATAGAAGTTGATCGATTTATCTTCCGCAAATGCATCATCATCCCAGAATAATCTGGAAGGAATGGTGATTTGGAAGTTTTTTCCGAACTGCAGATGAGGTATGGTGTAGTCTATGTTTCTGGGTAGAGACTTAAAGGAGTCCAAAATGATGGAGTGGCCAATCTTCTTGTTGGTCCACTGTGAGGTAGCTTTTAAGCGGACAGCGGAACAAGCCGCTGTTTGCATGCTGAAGATGTCGAGGGGTATCAGGTGTAACAGAATGTCCAGTGCAGCGGAGGGGGTAGTACGGAGTGCTCCGCTAATACATAGACACGCTGAACGCTGGACTTTGCCCAGTTTGTCGCGGTTTATAGCTTTATCCAGGGCAGTCCACCAGACGACCACCCCGTAAGTAAGAATTGGTCTAACCACCGCTGTATATAGCCAATGCGTAATACGGGGTTGTATACCCCATTTATTGCCAATGGCTTTTTTGCAAGAGAAAAGTGCTACTGTAGCTTTCCTGACTCTTTCTTGTATATTGGGTTTCCAACTTAACTTCCTATCGAAGGTTAGACCCAAAAATTTTGCTTCGTCAGAGAAGGTTAAGCTTGTACCGCTAATAGAGGGAGGGTCAATATGTGGGATTTTATATTTCCTGGAAAAGAGGACCAACTCGGTTTTGTGGGGGTTAACGCCCAGTCCACACCGATTAGCCCATCTCGTTAGCTTGTTAAGAGCGTTTTACAGAAGTTCCTTTATGGTATTGAGGTGATTTCCTGAGACGGCTATCGCAACGTCATCCGCATATTCAATCACCCTGCAGCCCTCCCCTTCCAGGTTTATCAGTAGTTTATTCACCACCAAATTCCAGAGAAGGGGAGAAAGAACACCGCCTTGTGGCGTGCCTCTACTGACAGAACTCCTAGCAGATGTAACGCCCAGTTTTGAATTAATAATCCGACTTTCAAGCAGTAGATTAATCAATTCACCAACCGAGCTATCCACATTCAGTTCTGTCAGTGCATTTGCGATTGCACATGTGTTAACGTTGTTAAAGGCGCCTTCTACTCGTATGTCAAGGAAAGCCACCATCGTATACTCTTTGTGATGAAGAGAGTATTCGATAGTGCGTACTAAGGAATGAAGAGCGGTTTCCACCGACTTTCCCATACAGTATGCATGCTGAGCCGCAGACAACAATTGCGGATTTATGTTCGTGCGAAGATGGATATCAATCAATCGCTCCAGCGTTTTGAGGAGGAATGAAGATAGACTAATGGGTCTGAGGTCCTTTGGACTGACGTGGGAATATTTGCCAGCCTTGAGTATGAAAACCACTTTAACTTCTCTCCAAGCCCGGGGATAATGAACCACGTCTATGGCAAACTCATAGGATTTCATCATTTGACAGTTTTCATTTTCTTACCAGCTGAAATTCCGTGTGAAGAAAAATGAACGAAAGTACATTTTTCTTTCGTTCATCTTTTTACCATTTTCTCAGTACGCGAACGCATTTTTGTAGTTCTGCACGAAAGTTTATATAAATTTACGTTTGCATATTAGTTCGCGAACGGACCTTATATAAAAATGAGAATTTTGCAAAAAAAAAAGAAAATTGAAAAAAAACTGACTTATGTAGTTTCTGAAATAAACAATTCATTTTATATTCATAATAATAATGATAATAATTAGTAGGGAATATTACAATGCGACCTATTCGACTATTGTGTTCCCTGTTTGTACCTCAGAGAGGTTCATACCCTTAATACACTATCAGCTCTGTGTCGTGGAGTGCTTTAAGCAAGCAACTATAACGAGCAGAAATTTGCCGGCACTAAAAGTGCACTCACAGGCTCATCATTTAGTACAGGTGTTAGTAAGGACATACACAAAGTCAAACAATTAGAAAGACAAATGTAACTATAAAATACTAACACAGACACAAATTATGCAAATAATTTAAGACATCAAGGCATTATTACGCAAAATAGTTTTCAGCTTAATTTTACTAACATGCAAGTTAATAACATGATTCCTCCGATAATTCGTTCTGTGATGGGGGCTAAACAATAAATCAACACTACGTAAATTATTGGCACCACCACGAAAATTAAAGCCAATAGACGACAGCAAGTCAGGTGCATCTATTTGACCGGATATAAGCTGCTGTAAAAAAATGATATTGCTATTAAGTCTTCGTTGAGAAAGGGGTAACATTTGAAGAAGCTTGATACGTTGCCTGTAAGGAGGAAGGTTCAATGGATCATCCCATGGAAGTCCTCTAAGCTATTGCAAATCGAATAAATTTACGTTAAATAGTCTCTATTCGATTTGAATGAATGTTGTAGAACGGTGTCCAAACCTGTGAGGCATACTCAAGAATCGGACAGACAGAACAATTGTACAATGACATAGAAACGTATGGGTCATTAAATTCTTTCGCCAAACTTTTTTCGAAGCCAGCATAGAATTAGATTTATTAACAATAAAATTGATATGCTTAGCAGAAACCCGTTTGTGATCGAAATAAACCCCAAGATCCTTAACATTATCAACATTACAAAGAATATGTTGAGACAAAGGATATTGAAAGATGGAAGGGATATTCTTTCTAGAGAATATCATATGTTGACATTTAGTAGGGTTCAGGGATAAACCGTTTTTATCACACCAATTGGCGAAGCTATTAATGTCAGATTGAAGAAAAATTCTGTCTTGCTGACTAGTGATAGATTTAAATATTTTGATATCATCAGCGTAGATCAGGATATTACTGTGATTTATACATGCCTTAACATCATTAATGGCTAGTATAAATAGAATTGGACCGAGGTGACTTCCTTGGGGAACTCCAGACTGAGTTGTGAAAGATACAGATAGCGATCCTCTAAATTTGACTTGATAAAATCTTGATCTAAGGTATGAATTAACCCATTTTACGCAACATGTTGGGAAACCAAAAACCCTGAGTTTATGAAGCGTATCGGGGTATTGCTCTGATTTATCCTAGGCAGGTCACACTCTTTAGAGGACAGCGTCCAGTCCAGTTTTCTTGATGAATCCGAGAATGAGCTGTGGGTCCATGGTTTGTATGTTCTTGTTTGTTGTTTGGGGTCTGCCCAAATATCTTATCCTTTTGTGGGCCAGTGCCCCACAGGATTACAGTATGTGGTCTGGAGTTTCGGCGGTTTCACTGCAGAATCTGCAGAGCCCCTCCGCTGATGTACCCATTTTCCTCAGGTGCTCTGCAGTGCCCCGTGAGGAGGCCTGTTAGGATTCTTAGGTTGTTTTTGTTAAGCGTGATACAAGCTTTGAATCTCTTTTGGTTATAATTTCCTAAGAGTTTCCTTGCTTGCCTCAGACCTTGGAGGTTGAGAAAAGTGTTGGCCCTTGTTTCTACCTCCAGTCTCCTGAACGCTTCGCGTAGGGTGTGTTCTCCTATCCCGCAGAACGGTTCAGGATCAGCCAAGGTGAATATGCAGCTGTAGAAGAAGCTCCGATAACATGGTTTATCCAAAAAAGAATCGTCATGTGCCAGCTTCAAAAGACATGATTCAAACCCAAGCCAAATTCTTTTGCAAAGAGATGACAAGAAAGGAAGATTTTGCTTGAAGTTCTACTTGGTTGGATAAAATTAAATTGCGGTATGAAATTCGATGTCTTAAGATTTGTTGCGAAAAAGTATACAGCGATGTTGCTGCTTTAAAGCCTTTAAAAGAAAAGTTTTTTAAAGTGATTCAAGAAATGAACCTGAAGAACAGGTTTATAATGCTGATGAGTCAGCTGCCTTTTGAAAGATTCTTCCGGGAACGACATGAGTTCATGCGACCCTCTAAGTAAACGGAAAACCAGTTAATCCGAGGGCCTTTTAGAACGTTAATCTTAAAGTAGCTAAAAAAGGCTGGACAATGATGTTTTTTGATTGGTTCAAAAATAATTTTATTCCAAGCGTGGAAAAGTTCTTGATAGAGAAAAATATGCCAATGAAAGCGCTTTCGGTTTTGGATAATACCACGTCTCATCCTAAAGAGGACGAATTAATCTTTGATCCCAACTTCAGAGTCTTATTTTTACGGCCTAACTGAACGGCAGTATTGCAGCCGATGGATCCAGAATATAGAAAGCAGCTGTTGACCCACATTCTTATCGAAGATGATAAAAACATTGCAGCAGTCTTAGTTTTAAAATCAATTTGCAAAATGCGGTTTTCTTTTTAGATTCAGCTTGGAGAGGTTGGCATCCTAGTGAGATAATGAAGATCTTATACCACTTGCACAGTTACGCCAACCGATGGACTCTAGTTCTTCGTTTGGTGATTTGAGTTGAATTTATATCATAATTGGAATTATTAATCCAAATGGTAGCGCACCTGCAGATGAAATAAATAAATGGGCAACTGGTCAAAATGAACTCTTCTACAACTTTTCTGATGAAGACATTATTCATTCCGCCTTAAAAATTCAACAAAATGTTGATGAAGATAACAAAGAAGTTAGTGGGGAACATGAAAATGTAAAGAAAGACGTTGTTTCAAACAATGAAACAAGGAAAATTTTTGCAAAGCTGCATTCAGAGGGCTGAACAAAATAATGTATCTCAAATGGGCATCCTTCTTTTCAAGATATTCCCCTAAAAATCTGACAAGATGTTTTTAGATAAGGCGTTCTAACCAAAAATAAGCATGTATTTTTCTGCACTTTCAATATTTTTAAAAAGCGTACAGTGTACGTATAAACATAAATATATGTATATTTAAATTATGTGCATATGAACCTTCTATTTATAACAAAAGCGGTTTGAAAAGTCTTCGGGTGTACACTTTATTTTAGTTGTTCTCTATAGTCCCGACATTTCACAATTACGGGCACACCAGAAACTTTATGTGTCCGGACTAGCGAGACTGTACTGTAAACAAATTATAGGGAATAATGCCTGATTAGGAATTAATGTATTCCCAGACGTTTTAAGTATCGCCTTCCAATTGCGAGATGCCTCCTTAAACGGGCAAAAATCACTTTTTGGTGTCTGGGACATATTAATTCTTAATCACTGCATAATTCTCCATAATTTGTATATATGTATATAAAAGCGGTTATACCATTGACACAAATATCCGAAAAATCAACGTTTTCAAACCACCACCCGCACCCCGGCAAAAAAAAACCCTGCCAGACGACTGCATTTGATATAACGATGCTTATACCTTCACATACAAGTAAATGATTTCTGTTTGATTGGCCTCTTTCAGTGGGGTCTTGGGTCTGGCAAGTTTGCACCCACAATAAACTAAAATTTCACACTATGGCAGATCCTGATGGGGCAAAAACAAGAATTCCAAATCGATACTAATCATCTCTTTTTATTGATTTGAAGGCCGCATATAATGTTATAGAAATAACCTATAATGCAGAGCCATGCCTTCGGTAGTTAAGAATGGCGATAGAGAACGCTCGCTGCCGATATCATGCGACATCTAAAACGCTATACCTGAGAAAAGTCTACGAAACTGGCCAGGCAGAAGCACCGTTTTTAGAAAATCTTTACAATTGCTTGCACACGCTGAACACATTGACATCATTGGCAGAACACTGTGAACTGTTGCTGGGGAGTTTGCAAGTTTGGGAACAGAAGCGGCAGAAACGGGTTAAGCTGTGAGTGAGGTCAAAACTAAAATGTATATGTCTACATATAAAACCCAACACACAACATCGGTAAATCCAATAGAATGTCAAAAAAGACAGCTATAACTGAAGGTATTTGAAAACTTTGTTTAACCGAAACACGGCGTAAATTCTGGCAACCGTGTGTGCATCTTAACGGCGACACCAACCACTGGGCCAAACATAGCTGGCTAAAGGTGTCCGAGGCTTCGTAAAGAGTCAGCTCAAAGCTGATGAGAGACATCGAAGTAAAAGATGATCGAAGTGGGAAGATCGTTGATTATGATTTTATTTTATTTTATGTTCTTCGTTCTTAAGTAATTTACAAAATATTAATATTATCATAATCATTTTTATCATACAATTTTTTACGTATACTTTTACTGACATAAATAAGCACTTTTGAACTTACACTTTGTGGAAAATTGTTCCAGTGGCAAGTGTTTAGAAACTTTTAGCATATTAGATATTCAAAGACTTAAAACGTCGAGATGCCGAAGGAGGAAAAGAAAAAAAGCACGCTGGTAAATTAGGAAAAGGTGGACAAAAGTCTTGGTTTTTTTTCATTAAATTGTTTATCATGGTGAGAATGAAACGAACTTTATTTTATGAAAGAGAGTAATGAAGATAAAAACATAAAAACATAACTTTCTTACGTTACCACTTGCAGGAGAGTTTCCACTTCTGCTCTAGAAAGCGCCCAATTTTTCAATGCTCTAAAAAATCTATGACTGCTGCCAACCAAACTGCACACTTCATTAGGTAATCTTTTGTAGATGAATGGAGCAATTGCTGTTACAAAGCGCCTGTAGTGTTCTTTTTTAGCTCTAGGAACGGCAATATCACTTCTCGATCTAAGAGAGTATACATGCCTGTTGCTGTCATTCATATTCCCACTACGTCGCGTCGGTAGAATAATTTTAAAACCTTATATATAGAAAGATGTCGAAGGGGCAGAATATTAGCTGAGGCAAATAAGGTATGCGAAGGCTCCCATCTAGATTTAAATCGCATGACCCTAACAACTTTCTTTTGCGCAATGAAAAGAGGCTTTAAATTACTCATGTACGCACTACCCCAGCATGTTATCCCATATTCAAGGCGTGAGTTTACAAGTGCATAGTATATTGTCTTAAGCACCGTTGAGGGAACTAATTTCCTTAAAAAGTATATTCTGTTAAGTGCCACGTAAACACATCTTTTAATATTCGTTATATGAATCTTCCAATTGAGGTTACAATCCAGATTAATTTCGAGATACTTGAATTCGGACACTGATTCTATGTTGATGCTGCCATCGGTACAATTATTATCGCAGCCGTTCCCGTGGTAGCTAAGGTCGTTTATGGGTAATGGACTAGTTAGGAAGAAAGACATGACTTTTGAATTACTGCTAAGAACCTTCTTATAATGGAACCAGTCCCTTAGCATTGACATATCGAGTCTTATTTGGTTTTTTATCTCTTCAACACTTAAACCAGTGTACGATAGTCCCAAATCATCAGCGAGAGCCACAGCATTGCCATTGAGAGGTAAGTAAAAGATTGAGTTTATATAGATGACGAACAGTACCGGGCCAACAATCGAACCCTAAGGAACGTCAACACCAGCTCCAAGCAAGGATTCGCTAAGGAAATCATGTACACGAACATGTTGCTTTCTACCATGTAGAAAAGATCGAAGCCATTTAAGTATATTGCCTCTAAAACCGAGCCAACGAGTATATAGCTTTTTCAGGAGTATTTCAAGATCGACTAAATCAAAAGCTTTGGTCAAATCAAGCAACAGACCCGAAGTTTTCCTGCTATCGTCTAGACCTTGATAATTTATTTCTAGAAAAGCCACTAACGCATCTTTAGTAGACTTCCCTTTTATGAATCCAAATTGGCATGAATTTAGGAGTTTGTACTTTTCAAGAAACTTAAGCATTTTTTCAGCAATTAATTTTTCGAATACTTTAGAGAAGGCGGAAAGGAGGCATATTGGTCTATAATTTGAAGGATCACATGGATTACCTTTCTTAAAAATCGGAACAACTATCGCATCTTTCAAGCATTCAGGAAATGCACCTTTTGGAAACTTAAATTAATGACGTAAGTTAGTGGGCTTAGAACGAGGTGAACTGATTTTTTTAAGAGTCAAGCTATTTATCCCATCGGTTCCACAAGATGATTTTGGTTTCAAGCAAGCGATTGCTCCCGCAACTTCACTTTCAGTTATATTGCCTAGGACAAAAGAAGAGGGCGTTTGAGCATCTTGAAATGACATAGAGTCATATACGTTTGAGGCAGGCTTAGATATTACTGCAGCATTCCTAAAAAACAAGTTAAACGCGTCTGCTATTTCATTTGGATCAGATGTAAAGGAATTATCAGGAATTATGAGTTTCTTGGGAGAACATTGTTTATTTTTTCTCCCTAATAACTCATTAACTAATCTCCATCGTGAGCACATGCAATTCTCTCCGCATTTTTTGATATATTGCTTTGGTTGGGTCAGTATTAATCCGCGATTTGTTTGCCGAGTAGAAGTTATTTTTGTCTCTAATTTTGGAACAAATAGAGTAAGTTACCCAGGGTTTGATCCACATTAGCTTAGATCAACCTCAATTGTACCCAGATTTAAGGTATGGTCCGCTATAGGCGCCGAATTCTACCAAATAGCTTCAATTACGCGGTTAGACTTTATTACTTTATTTCGTTGTCTTCCTGTAGTAGCTAAGATTTAACTCACCAGAATGGGTGATACGAATCGTCCCAATATCTTATCTTCTTCTTTGTCAACCCTTCTGTTGTGTATTGAAAATGCTTACTCGTTCGATTTGTTAATTCATTATATATATATTTATTGACTTCAATTCTTTATCTTAAATATATGCAATCCGAGTGTTAGAATGGATACAAAAAGAATGGTTTGTCCACGAGGTAAAAATCAACGTGGAGAGTGAGCTGTCAGATGACATTTCTCCGGAGGGTTTGTTCAGACGCAATATGCAGTGTTGCCAGGAGTTTCTGTTACAACGATATGACAACTTTCCTCTTCGCGATGAGTTTATAAGTCCAAGCGGTTTGGTGGTCTCGTGGTGCGCTTGGATCTACGAAGTTGATGATCTTCCTCTTGCGTTGTAGAACTTCGATTTTCATCTTTACTACGGTTGTCGCCATTCGGTTTGGATCTTAGGCGTTGCGGCATTACATCATCTAGTTTGCAATGCAGGAATTCTTCTTCGTTACTATTGTCGCCTTTCTCCTCTGGTGGAAGACAATTCATGCCCTCCACGGTGTCGCGAGCAAGGAGCTGTGAGTTTGGGGGTAAAGAGGTTTCTAGTACTTGAGAGTCCGTATGTTCGGTCTTTGTCTGTCGTCTGTACGTATTAGGAGTATGGTTTATTGTTTCTTTATTGTAAGAAATTTTATTGCTATTGTTTGGCACACATTCAGTTGCCCTGAGCTGATCAACATGCCGCGTATGTTTCTCGCCCTCTATAAGAACGTCGTAATGCTTCCTCCCACTTGTTCCCACTACTATTCCGAATTTCCATTTTATTGTTTTGTTGTTGTAGAATCGAGCTTGGATCCTGTCACCGACTTGGAATACCCGAGTTGTTGGAGTCATGGGCATATTTTGTTCATTCAGCTCGACTCCGATTTCTCTCTTCACTAAATCAAGCTTTGTTCTTATCGATCGTTTAAACATTAGTTCAGATGGGCTCACGCCCGTAGTTGAATTGGGAACTTTGCGATACTGCATCAGTAGGCGGCTAAGCTTCTCGTGGATATCGCCCTTGTCATTCATCATGGTTCGAAGCCCTTGCTTGACACAAAACGTTCCGCCTGGCCATTGGATGAGGGCTGATATGGAGCGCAGAATTTGTGACAAATGCCGTTTGATTTGGTGAAGTTTTGGAATTCTTCGGATTTAAAAGATGGTGCATTATCTGAAACTAACGTCAGTGGCAATCCGTATCGGGCAAAAGTTTCTCGAAGTCTTCGGATCGTCTCTTTGGAGTTAGTAGTTCTTGTGGGAAAGACTTCAACCCATTTGCTGTATGCATCTACTATGACCAAAAAATAGTGCTCGAAAATTGGACCAGCGTAGTCAATATGTATTCTCATTCAGGGGGAGGATGGGTAGTCCCACGGGTGTGGTGTTGATTTTCCTGGGTTCACCTTAATGAGAGCCCAATTCTTGCACTCTCGGGTCATCGTTTCGATGTCTCTGTCGATGTTTCTCCACCACACATAGCTTCTCGCCAAGGCTTTCATTCGTACTGTGCCTGTGTGCGCTTCATGAAGTTCTTCGAGAATATGCCTTTGTAGTGACAAGGGTGCCATGACACGGATGCCATTAAAAACGCAACCATTTTCTAGTGAAAAGTTTTGGAATGGTTCATTGTATGGTAGTGGCTTACCTAGCTGGAGTGCCTGAAGGTATTCGCGGCATTCTTTATCTTTAATGGTTTCTTTTGCGATCTCACGTCTTGTAATTGGAAGAACTTCGATTTGGTGAACTTCAAAAAAATCACATTCCTCAGTGTTGGCCGCTATATCTGGAAATCTGGATAAGAAATCAGTATTGGAGTGACTGTGCGTACTTCGATATTTAATCTCGTAGTCGAATCCTGACATAAAAGTTGCATACCTTAATAATCTTGATGCGGACATCGTTGGAAGACTTTTGTCCGGATGAAGTATTGATGTAAGGGGCTTATGGTCAGTGAGCAGAGTGATTTTCCTACCAAAGCAAACTTGGAAGAAATGTTTTAGCCCCCAATAAATTGCTGTGGTCTCTTTGTCCAGCTGTGAGTAATTTTTTTCCGACTTACTTAACGATCTAGACGCAAACGCTATTGGCCGCTCTGAGCCGTCGGCCATTACATGCGAAATAACTGCGCCTAGTCCAAAAGGTGAAGCATCGGTCGCAAGAATTAATGGTAGATTTTCGTTAAATTTTCGTTAAGTTCTCGAACTACACAGAGATTGCTTCAATTGCTGAAATACCCGATTGCAGTCTTTTGTCCAGTTAAAATCGGCGCCCTTACGTAGAAGTTTATGTAATGGTGCAAGCTGCGTTGCTAAATTTGGTAAAAACTTTTGGTAATAATTTACAAAACCAAGGAATGTTCTTAGTTCATGGACATCCTTAGGACGTCCGCACTTTGCAATGGAGCTAGCTCTCTCAGGTATAGGACGAATGCCATTTCAATCGATAACGTGGCCCAGGTAGACAATTGAATTTAAAAGAAACTGGCATTTACTTTTATTCAGATGCAAGTCATAGTCTCTCAGCCTATGTAAAACGACTTTAAATCGTGACAGCAATTGCTCATACGTGGTACCTTGTATATTGATGTCATCGAAGAAACACGATACCCCGTCGATATCTTGCAGTACTGAGTCGATAAACCTTTGCCATCTTTTGGGTGCTGGCTTTACTCCAAACATCAAGCGATTTACTTTATAGTTGCCCTTATGTGTGCTTATGGCCTGAAGAAGTGAACTTTCCTCGTCTACCTCCATATGCAAATACGCTTGGTGTAAATCCAGGGTGATAAAGTACCCGCCTCCGCTCATTTTTGAAAATATCTCTTCAATCCTAGGTATCGGATAGTTGTCGTCGACCAAAACTCTATTTATTGTTACCTTGTAGTCCGCGCAAAGACGTAGGCCACCATTTTTTTTTATTACTGGAACTATGGGCGTTCCCCATTGTGAGTATAGAATTTTTTGGATTATTCCAGCCTTTTCCATTCGATCAAGCTCAGCATCAATCCTCCCTTTCAAAGCATATGGGACAGTACGGGGTTTAAAAAAAATTGGGTCACAATCGCCCTTCAATTTAAGGGAGCATTTGCAATTCGGAATTTTCCCTACGTCCTCAATAAACAAGTCTTCGTACGCGTCTAATATCTCTTCCAATTTAGCCTTACATTCCTTTTCGGAAATGTCGTGTACATCTACCTGATTAAAAGAAATAATATTTAGTTTAAGATTTCGAATCCACTCACGACCAATAATTGGTTCCACAGCTTCATTAAGTATGTAAAGCATTCCTGAAATCAGTTTTTCCTCGTATTCAACTGTTACTCGAGCGACACCAAACGGCCGAATAATTTGACCGGTGTATGTTTTTAACTGCATAAACGTTTTTTCCATCGGATGATTCGGCCAGTTTTGTTGAAAAAGTTCTTTAGAGATTGTCGATACTGCCGCTCCTGTGTCGTATTCCATCCTACATTCCTGTTTGTTTATTTTGAGGTTTACATAAAACCGTCCGCTCTGAAGAGAATTGCAAGAAGCGTCATATTTATAAAAGAAACGTCGTCCTCGCTTTCGTAATTCTCCGTCGCGATATCGATGACACGATTGTCGGCAATAGATTTACTTAAGCAAACACTTTGAATGTGTCCCTTCTTACTACACCTTGAACATCTTAAATTCTTTTGGGTGCACTCATTTGCCCTATGATCAGCTTTACCGCATTTAAAACATCAACCTCTTAGTTGTTCTAATTTTCTGGAAGTTGGCGATTTGCGCTGTTTATTTGGGTTTTTAGCCCTGTAATCGTTACGGTCCGAAGTATTTTTTTCTACGTAATGTACTGGCTGATTGAACATCTCTTTACTTTCAGCTTTTGATGACTCAACGGAAATTGCGAGTTGGACCGCATCTTCGAATGTTTTGGATGCATTCTGTTGTAACAGTCTCTCTCTAATTTCGCTATCACGCACGCCGCGGATGAATTGTGATCGTAGATGAGTGTTGTTTGTCGATTTCTGACAGCTGTTGCAGATGAAATTGCAGTGCGTAGAAAGCTTTTTTTAGTTCTGCGTGGAACTTTGCGATGGATTCGCCTTCGTGTTGAATCCGGAGTGAAAATTTATGTTGTTCAGCTATTTCATTTGGCGTGGGACACAAATGGTTTCGAAGCAATTTGGTTATTTCCTTATATTTCAAAGTCTTGGGCGGATCAGGAGCAGTGAGACAAGAAAGAATGTGGAATAATTTCGTGCAAAGACAGTTGATCAGGATCTGTACACACTTTCTATCTCCTTCATCTGTGGCATCTGAAAGATCACGTAACTCAAGATAGTTTTCTAGACGCTGCATGTAAGAGTCAACATTTTCATTTGTCTCGTCGAAGGGGGCAAGATGAAGTCCTCCTACATCCCCCTTTTGCTGTTGTACGTTGGTTGCATTTGCAGTTGCAATTGTGGCGAAAGATGCTGGTAGATTCTGTATTGCTTCGGACAGCTGCCGCATTATATTTTTTAGATCTTCAGACATTATTTGTCAGATAATCGTTGAAATGAGATATAGGTTAATTTTTTTTTTTTTTATTTTCTGTAATTTATTTGATCTATGTGTAAAGTAATTTTAAGATTAATGTAATGTAGGTTAAGTTCTGTCGTGTTCTGTATGTAATACGAGTATGTATGTATGAAGTAATTTCAAGACTAGTGTACCTCAATTACCTCACAGTTTCCTTTATCCAGGTTTATCCTCGTCGCCAGTTGTTGTGTATTGAAAATGCTTACTCGTTCGATTTGTTAATTCATTATATATGTGTTAGAATGGATACAAAAAGAATGGTTTGTCCACGAGGTAAAAAGCAAGACAAAAATAAAGCAACGTGGAGAGTGAGCTGTCAGATGACATTTCTCCGGAGGGTTTGTTCAGACGCAATATGCAGTGTTGCCAGGAGTTTCTGTTACAACGATATGACACCTTCCTTGGCCTTCTTCCTGCTTCGTTTAGGGATTGCACTTATGTTGTAAGGGCAAATCAAGGTTGACGTTCGATGGGGAAATCAGCGGAAAGTTAGCGCTTCAGCAAAGTTGCTTTCAACGATTTTTGGAAAAACAGCCAGGGATCAATCAGAATGGATTGGGAAGGTTGTCCCAGGTCGGTCGGACCTCGGACTCCACAAACGAACTTCTAGTAGTGGAGAAGGGAAGAAAAGAGGAAATGGAAAACAAGAGCGAAAGGGCAACGGCAGGCAGGCGCACAACATCGCAAATATGCTTTGGAGGAGCTGAATTGTGACTGTCGTTGGCTCGCCTGAATGTGTTCGGGCAGTGGAATATGGCGGATAGACACCAATACAAAGGTGGTCGTCCGTTGTACGTCCATCAGTGGAATTCCGCTGTCAATGTATGATTGGGAGTGTGAGAGTAGAACTCTGACCGACTTTGGACAAATGGACAAAAGAAAAATCTGGAACGCCTCTTCTTGGTTGACCAGCGTAAAAGTCAGAAGTTTTTTTGAAGCGAGGAAAAGGCCATTCTGCGAAGAATAAAAAGTAGAAGAATAAAAAGTAAATGTTAAATTTTAATTTTGAAAAGAAGGAAGCATTAAGGAAAAAGAGAAGAGAAGAACAGGAGATGCAGACGGCAGGTCGAAGCAGTAGTGAGCGAAGGACGAGACAAAGAAACAAAGGAATATTTTTCAAAAACAGATAAGTAGATTATTTGTATGGTCATTTGTCCGATTGGATAGGGTTTTATTTATCAGTTTGGTAGGATTCGGTTCTGAATAATTCCCGAGAAAAGCCGGGATACGCGACCCACTAAAATATTTGTGAAATTCGATTTCAGGACAAGCGATAGCGGATCACACTAACGGCCCACCCGTCCCGGTTTACTTATATATATTTAATTTTCTGGGGATTTCAACCCGACAATAAACGGCCGTGCTCCAGCGGAGCTTTATAACGTTTTGAAAATCTGGTGTTTCTCTTCGTTCATAATTTCAGGAGGATTTTATTCGGTTTCACAATTATCCATAGAATTGTGTAGTGCCCATTTGAGTAAATAGGTACCTACATACATATATATATATCAGATTGTTTCAGTGCACCAATTGGGTGGCAAATCTACGCTTTAATTCTTAACGAACAGACCCCTTCCCATTCCCACTGATCTACCGAGAAATAGGAAATTCTTGCTATTCGTTGTATAAGCGATCTTTGTCATGTAACAGTTCAGTATTAATTCGATTTATTTTTCCTCGGGCGGTGGCGACCGCAAAAATTTGGTTTTATTTCTTTTCTTGGTACCGCCAATAAAGTTAATTCAGTAGGTTCATACGAGCTCAATAAATTTTTATAATTGTGCATCAAGCGGACGAAGATAAAGAAACATTTGGGCAACCGCTCTTACTCGAATGACTTATTGATTGAGGCACCAGACCGCAGCGTCACCTTAAGTTAATATGTAGGAAGATACGAGGGTGGGTCAATAAGTCCGTGACTTTTGGAATAAAACACAGATTTTTTGATAAAAAAATAATTTTATTTTTCAACGTAGTCTCCCTTGAGCTCTATACACTTTGTCCAACGCTTTTCCAATGTTTTTATCCCTTCCAAAAAATATGATTTGTCGAGGTCCTCAAAATAGGCCTTTGTTTGCGAGATGACTTCATCATTGGAGTCAAATCTTTTTCCACCAAGCCATTTCTTCAGGTTTGGGAGCAAGAAGTAGTCGCTCGGAGCCAAATCTGGAGAAAAGGGTGGATGAGGGAGCAATTCATACCCCTATTCATGGATTTTTGCTATGGCAACTGCACATGTGTGCACCCTTGCATTGTCTTGGTGGAAAAGAACTTTTTTCTTGGCCAAATGAGGTCGGTTTTTTTTCAAATCGTTATTGAATCGGGCCAATAAGTTGGCATAATATTCCCCATTGATTGTTCTTCCCTTTTGAAGGAAGTCAATTTTGTGAATTTTTTCGATTGTTTCGGGTGTAGAGACCTCAACTGGGCGTCCAGGACGTTCGGCATCTTCAGTGCTTGTACGGCCACAACAAAATTCAGTAAACCACTTTTTTACCATTGAAATCGATGGTGCAGAGTCCCCATAGTATTTATCAAGCTTAGCCTTGGTCTCGGTAATGGTTTTTTTTCGCAAGAAATAATGCTTAATAAGCACAACGAAATTCACTTTTTTCCATTTTCTCCTCAAATTAGTGAGTAGTCTGATAAAAATAGCTGTCAAACACAAACTAACTGACGCAGCAAGTTTAAATTTTGACAGGAGTCAACTTACAGATGCCTGTTGACAGGAGCAGTGTTGCTGTTTCAGTAAAGAGGTCAGAAATTCAAAAAGTCACGGACTTATTGACCCGCCCTCGTATACAAAACCCTTCCTTCTTCACATATATCTGTGCTTAGTACCTCCTATTTGAACCTATAACCTATTTAAAATATGTGTAAATTCGCACTGCATTGTTTCGCCCACTTCTTCATCCATAAAATGCACATAACCTTTATTAAATTCACATATGCAGGTATGCGCTTGAAATATGCGCACGCAACCCATAACGAAAACCCGATACAATATTCAAATCGATTTATATCAGTCTTTGTCATTTTCACAAAAATTCCAATGCAAAAGTGCATTCATTCAAAAACCCATTGTTATGGTATTGCCCACATTTAGCCCAAAACAGAATTACCAATTGTACCTACAACAAAAATTAGGGTTATAATTCTGCAATTTTTCCATACTTGAATGGTCAAATGCAATTACTTAGTATCAATAGTTTGCTTTGTATTTCAATAGAATTTATACGGGAATATCCCTTTTCAGTAAAGAAGTAAGAAAGTAACATACAAGCAAATCAAATGTGTTCTTATTTCTTATATAGATACAATTGCGGTTGTTGGGTTTCCTCGAAGTCTCATTTTACAAGGATTTACCTAATCAGAAACAAGTTCAAAATAGATCGCCCCATGTCGCGTTTGCTTGTTCAATGCAATTCCAATTGAAATTGTCTTGATAAGTTGTCTGAATTAATTTAGAAAAAAAGAAATGATGTACATACTTCTCCCGCATGCAACATGCGAAATACTTGTTGGCAGAATAACAAGCCAACCAGATCACCTCGTGATGGAAATAAATTTCCTCCAAAAACAGCAGCAGAAACAAAACGATTTATCTTGGCGTTGATGAGCCCACTCACACCGACAATAATCAAGATAAATTTATTGTTTGTTTATTATTTAATAATTTTCACCTCAAAAATTGAGACGGAATTGAACGCATTCAGATAAACAACAAATCAAAGTGGCAGCAACCCCCCGATTTGTTGTTCGGCCGTTGTTCACATTCGTTAATTTGCTGAGTGATAAATGTCCGCCATCAGCACAGAAGCAGTTGAATACTATGCACTCGGTGTTGGTAATGTTTTTTGATTTTTTTTTCTGACAAAGTGTATAGGGTGTATAGGTGGTGTGTTTCTATATTTCTTGGAAAGAAAAACAGAAAAAATTGGTAAAAATATCTCTCAGCACTTACATTGCTAATAGTGTGTTCCATTGGTTTCACTCGAGGATTCACTCATTTTGAACCCCAAGCAAACGACAAAATTTTTTGTGCTCACATTTGAATTTTGTGTGGTGTGAGTAAAACTACCAATCGGAATTATTGCCACACAATAAATTTAAATTTTAAAATATATTATGTACAATACATAACATATACATAGTGTCTGTGTTGTGCACTAATTTTTGTCAACATCACCCCTGTTTTGTTGGGAAAGCTATCCATAGTGAAGTAGGAATTTCCACCAAAACCATACACATCAGCAGGTTTTTATTTATGAAATTTGGTACTCTTACTACAATAACAGCTTGGAGCTGTCAGAAAAATTTGCAAAAGAACAAATGGAACAAATAGATCCTTGCCGAGCTAAACTAGCTAGAATTTTTAATAATAAACAAAATTTAACATTTTTATTCAACTAGCAATTTGGATAATTTGGCCCTTTTTCCAGTTTTTTTCGCTAAATGAAATCAACTGTTTTATATAAATAAGAACACTAAAGTGAGGGGAGCATGTTCGTAGAGTATGTTCAAAAAAGAAACTCGTCGTATAGTCGACATTATAGTCTTTAGTTGAAATTGGTTTCGCATGGGACTGTGTATTTACGTATGAGTATACAAATACATTTATATTTTTGATAAGTACGTGTACTAGGTATTATGTTGTGAAATAAATAGAGGAATGCCATTCCTTTTTCTATCATTTATAATAATTTTCAACTCAACTCCAAACGAAACAACCAAAAGTTCATTCAAATTCATTTAATGTTCATTCAACCTATCAGCAGCAGAACTTCACTTCGGCTTTTATCCGCAGGGGTCCGAAGTGGGATCTTGTATTTGTAATACTTGTTAAATACTTCTTCACTACGGATAACTATTCCAACAAAACAGCCTTATCGTTATAAAACTAAAAATTAATTTAATATCTTAAACTAGAATAAAAAAAAATTGAAAGCTGGCCCAAAACCGTGGGTTGACACGACTGGAGTGTCTTAAAGGGAAGATCAAACAATAATAAATAATGACTGTATGCACGTGTCAAAATCGTGAAATAAGCAAGCCCAAAAATTCCTGGATCGCAAAACTGCAACAATACAAGCATTTCAGTGATCCGAAATCGGGAGGCCTACCCACGCCTCTATTCGTTGAGGTCGAACGGACGAACCCCACAGGCGGACCAGTAGGGATGCAGTAAACTGAGAGGGTTTTGATCCCTTCAACACTGATCATTAAGGAACCCGAAGAAAACTTAAAAACATAAGAAAAGGCTAAAATACGCTCAGGCAAACCCTATTCCTATCCACCAAAAAGTGGGCATGGCAAAAAACTAAGTATGAGCGAATTTTTAAGAAATATAATTGTGAACATATTTTTGTTACGTCGGCTTAAGGTTGTTCATTTGTCGGCAGCTTAATATTGTTTTTCACCATTAGAGACATGACAATATATTTTAGCGTTTAAGGATTATTACTCATTACTGGGTATTGTAAAGTGAACCCAGAAAAAGGAAGGACGTTTAATAGAGTAATTTAGAATAATATGAATAGATTTCGTTAATTTGTATCGGCTGTTAAAATTCAGAAGTGGGATAGTGTACTCCGTTTCGGTTGAGTATAATAAATTTATCTTTAACCTTATTATTCAACATATTGGGCCCTATCGAGGTATCCGCTCGGTGTGAAATTTTTCCACGATTTGAACGAATTTGAAGAAATCCATTGAAAGTATCACTTCTGCTTCACATCGGACTAATTATCCGATCAAATGCAACACACATTTTAGCGTTCCCGCATATGGCCCGTTAAACAAAACAATTTTTGACGGATACACGGCAAATTTCTGTCATACCTATACCGATATTCCAGAATATCATCGAAAACTAGGACCCATAGTAAAGGGGATTTGAGCTCTTCCTAACGTTTACTTGTCCCCTCGATGAAACGTCTCACAAAGCTTACAGATTCGCTGTTCCCACAATCGTCAATCTTTCAGCCGTTCTCCCAATCAGCCCCATCGAATTCTCACTGTTCTCTGATGTGGATAATTCCTTCACCAGAGCGTATTGGATCTTTTCTCGATTTTCAACCACTGATCTTTTTTTAAACGACCGAACGGTTCTAGCTCATTCACTACAGCTAGAAGGAGAGTCCAAGAGGATCAATTATCAAGAGAAACTTCTCAAATTTGCCGCTCGTATTCGGCTTAAAATTGTAGGTCCCTTCCACTTTTCACAAGCAAATGATTGGAGAAGCTAGATTTGGCAATGTACGGGCCGTTAATACCAAATATTTATTTATTTTAGACAGACGAGCTTAAATCCAGTGACGAAATGCACTAAGATTCCCATGTCGATTCCATTCAGTCCGAATCAATCTCTTCAAAGGTGGACATTACGTAAAATAATGCAAGTATTCGGTATGTCGTCATATTATCCCCATTGTTAACCGACAGGCAAAACAGTGGGAAGAGCGTCCGCGGGCTCATTATTCTGTATACTGGCGTGGATAGGAACCCAGTTCAATGGTCAGCGATATAGAGTTACACCGCCCCAAACTTGACTTAACAATGTCTGCTTTTACAATTTTGGGGGATATTATAGCAGCAAAACAGTCCTGGAGACCAGAATGGCTTTTCAAGCTGATGTAGTTGGATTTTTTTACTTGAAAGACAGTTGTTTATAGGTCCGAACTATCTTTGTTTTATTTTGCTATTGTTTTTTCTTCTTTTTTTTGAGTATTATATTAATACCTTTACGAAAACCTTTCTGTGTATAAAGAGTGATCACATTTAAGGCTCAGACTGATCAACATGAATACGTGTAGAATTGTGGATTCTGTTTACCTGCAAGCCTAGGAAAATAGAAGTAAGTTAGCTTAACACAAACACACACTGTGTAAGTTTGAGAGGCATATCGCGGAATCGTAATAGATATCTTGGAAAATAATTCTTCGACGAAATAGAGGAATTGGTTTGTCCAAACTAGTTTCCTGTATTTTGGACAACCCAATTCCTCTTTCACAGCGAAATTGAATGTTTTTCAATGGAAAATGATTAGGTTCTTCCTTAAGAAATTAATATTCAATTCATTCCCCAGGGATAGCGATGACCCTATTTTGGTGGCTAGTGCTGTTTGCGGTTGCATACTCCTTTTTTACTTAACCTTACCTAAGAAGATCAACTCTGAAGTATCGGTGAACAAATATCGTGTGGCAAGAGGTTCTATTTGCACACCTTTGAAGTTATAGTCCCGTGAAGTCATATTTGCAGGTAAATCTATACTTACAGAAAATACAAATACAGTGCACTCGGGAAAACGTCAACTAATTAAAACCGCGGGTGTTGACGTTTAAAAAATTGTTGACGTTTACGAATGTAAAATTTTTAAATAAAAAACATCTGCTTTTAAAAGTTTTTATTAATTATAAACTAAAACCAAACATAAACAAATTCAAAAAGGAAACAAAAAAGGCATTCAACCTGACTAGAAACATAGAACACAACTAGAACCAAAAGAATACATTTTAAATGAGATCATATTTTTAATTGTACATGCACACATATGCATTTAAAAAAAATCGGTTATTTTTTTCTGCTATTTTTTTCTTTCCAACACTTGGAAGAGAGCCTTCTCTCTTAAACGTCTTAATACATTTAAGACATTTTGCTCAACATTCTCGCATTGAGCCCAATCCAAGGCCCTGTTTAATATTTCGACGGCTTCGCTTGGTTTTATTGTCTGCACATTTGTATCTAAATCGTTCTCCTCATCATCGAGCACTTCTAACTCCTCAATTTCACACATTATCCGGCAAAATATCTCCATTCCACTCCTGAATGTATGATACTGTATAGTCAACCTAAAGAAAAAAATTAAAAATGACCTGTCGTGTTGTTGAAACAATTGTAAAAATCGACAAACCTGAGGGTTTAGTTCATTAAGCAGATCAACTGCAAGCTCCATTTGTTGCTGAACTTCTGAGTTCATATTTTCTCTCAGTATGCTTAACGGAATATCTTCCTCCAGATCTGTCTCATTTTCCGTGAAACGTAAAACATTTTGCCAGCATTTTGCCATTGTATCTTTGCTTACTTTATTCCATGCGGATTCTAGAATTGTAATAGCATCCCTTAATGTAACACTTTTCATTGACTCTACTAGATCTAAATTTTTTGCCGCTACCATGGCTAAGAGGCTGTTTCTGTAGTACAGCTTCGTTATTTTGATTGCGTTCTGATCCATTGGTTGGATAAGTGGGGTAACATTTGGAGGAAAAAACATTGCAATTATGTTTCCATCTTCGGTTTTAAACTGCATTTCACTTGGTTGAGACGGAGCATTGTCGATTAGGAGGAGCGCTTTAACTGGCAAGTTCTTTTTTAAAAGAAAATCTGTTACCTAAAATTAGAAAATCTTAGCTACTGAAAATGATATTTTCTCTGCAGCACAAAAATATTAACCTGCGGCACAAATGATTTGTGAAACCAATCGCTAAAAATGGCTGATGTCATCAATGAGGACTTGGAACTTTTGTACTCAGTAGGGCAGTTGAAATTTTTGAAAACTCGTGGATTTTTTGCCTTCCCAATCACCAACAATTTAAGTTTATGACTTCCGGAAGCATTAGCACAACATAAAAAAGTGACTCGTTGTTTTTCAGTTTTTACGCCCGGAGCAGTCTTTTCGGTACTTGATACGTAAGACTTTTCTGGCAAAATTTTCCAAAACAATCCAGATTCATCAGCATTGTATAGCTGATCATGGGATAGACCCATTTCTTCAATTTTTTGCTTCAGCTTGACTTTAAATGGTTCGACAAGGAAGGTTGCGAAGATAGCTTTTCCCCAGTTATTTTAAGCAGACGAACTCCAAATCTTTTTTTAAATCGCTGCAACCATCCATCACTTGCGCTGAACGAGCATTCTTTTTCTTTCAGTTGTAGATGGATCTCTTTAGCTTTTTCTTTGAGCGCTAATGCATTTACTGGATAATTCCTTTCTCTCTGCTTAACAAACCACTGGTACAGACGTTTCTCCATTTTCGGCAACTCTGATGCTCTTAATGTCTTTCTTTTTCCCGGACCGGAAAGTGTGTTATTAACACAGTCCAAAATCTTCTTTTTTTTCATTTTTATCTTGCTAATTGTTAACTTTGTTACACCATATTGCTTCGCTAAAGCTACCGCACTTGTACCCTTTCCTAATAAGTCCAAAATATTTGCCTTTTCTTGTAATTTTAGCACTTTCGGTTTGTTTGAGCTCATTTTGGTAATGTGATACTTGCGAGAACAAAAAAGCAACTGAACATAAATAAAAAGATAATACGTGCAGTTGCAACTACTTTTCTACTCTACTTATAAGGGGAATCACCAATTTCAGAAATGATTTCATAAAATAAATGTGTGTGTGTACAAATTTGTGTATTTTAACTGCTGCTAAATTCAAAATTTTGTTTTATTCAGAGTTGACGTTTTAGAGCTTTGTAGTTGGGTTGACGTTTTAGAGTAGGCAATGTAAAAAAAAGAGGGTTGACGTTTTGGGATGTTGACGTAAACGAGCGTTGACGTTTTCCCGAGTGCACTGTATGTCATCGCAGTTCAAAAAACGAACTTACAAATTTTAAAAATATAATTTAATATTAAAAGTAACGTTAATGTTATAGCTCCTTAAACTCCCAGTTTAAAACAAAAACAAAATTTGGAGATGTTCGACTTCAAGGGGCCATGACTTGAAAGGTGGTGAAAATAAACCGCCCTACCCTGCCATATAATTTAATGTTCTCCAGAAGCTCAGGAGAATATAACATTCCAGTTTGACTTTCTTAAATATGACACTCCATGGTCGCCCTTATCTTGAAAGGCTGTATTACAACTACAATAATCCTTTATATCAGAAAAACGAAAAAAAAGAAAATTGCCAACAATGTCACAATGTTTTTAAACAAAATAATCAATATGGAAAACCTAAAAATGTAAATGATTTAAGTTGTCCCGAGAAAAAAATAATTGATTTTAATTCAAAACCAAATTGTTAAGAGAATGGGTTCAGTTGAATTAGAAAACCTAATCACCGAAACAAAGAGAAAATAAGAAAACGCGCAGCATTTTCAGGAGCTGATAAATGGGATCATGTAGAACGAGTGAAATTACGAGTGAAGGCACGCAGATATCATTGTGGCTTCCGAACCGGCAGATCGACAACAAACCAAATCTCACACTTAGACAAATCCTAAAAAAAACTAGGATATCATTCATCATCAGGAGCTTTATGTGGCGATGACCAAACCTAAATTCAGGATCCTGGCTAAGCTGATGCGCCTCCACGTGCAGGTGTGTGCCGGTCAGTTGTCAATACGGAAGGCACTATCTTAAACTGATCCTCCAACTACTGGGAAACGCGGGCGATATCGACATCATCGGAATAAACATCAACTTCACGAACGACAGCTTAGTGGAGATCCGAAGAAGAACTACCTTAGGAAAACGTTGCTACTTCGGGTTTGCAAGACGAATGAGTTCAAAACTCCTAACCCGAAAGACCAAGTGTAAGATCTACAAAACACGGCTAGCTTTTATATGCGTTTTTCGAGGTCGTACTCTATCATAAATTTGGGTATAGATACTTTATGTAAAACTAGCTGGGGTGTTCAGCTTCGCTCGGAGTCTTTATTAATAAGAACAGAAACTTAAAATAAACATGCGAAAACAAAAGCAATGTTGCTGAAATATAAGACGACATTCAAGACCAATTGCGGTAAGTCCCGTTGTGGAAATATATTAAAAAAACAACTTTTCTCTCCCCCGCCGGCAAGCGTCTTGCGCGTTGCGGAGTTATTTTAAAATTGTGATATGAAATAAATAAATACAAAAAAAAAATACTAAATAAGATGTTGATTGAAAGCAAGTGATGTCAAGGACAATTTTGGTTACAATTACAATACCTTGCCATATTATTAGACCCAAGTAAAAAAAAAAAAATTTTAGTAGATATTCAATCGTTCGAAAGATGGGAAAAGGGTCAGACCTCTCCCGGAAGAAAGTCGGCCAAGTTGTTGGCCTATTAATCCAACCTACCCCAATATTATATTGCGGGTGTAGTTGGAGTGTCGCGAAGTTCTGTTAAGAATATTTAAAAAAAATGGATCTTGGGGTGTATTTAAGCCCGAAGAGGAAGGCAAATCGAAAATTATCAGTTTCCCTGTTGGCGAAAAAGGTTTCCGATGAAGGAATTGGAATTTCCCAGCGAACAGTGCAGCGTAGATTGGCTGAAATCGGTCTTTTTGCCAGAAAACCAGCTCGAAAACCAAAGCTGTTTGCCACCATGATTAGAAAGCGTTTCGACTGGGCTCATAAATACAAAAAATTCACTGTTGAAGATTGAAAAAAGGTAATAAAATAAGACAAACTTAAAGGCAATAAGGTCATAAAAGTACAACTAATTTTTAACCTTAAAATCCCTATTTCTTTAACTTCGCAGGTTTGTTTCTCTGACGAATCTGTTTTTCAAGTAATGAGAGCTCACCAAATATTGATTTTTAGGAAAAGCATGCAACCCCAACTCTTAAATAAAAAAAATAAATCAATATTAACTAACTAGCAAAACCTTTCCGTCTTTTTTTTATTCCTGATATTATATATTAATAGTAAACAAATTCAATCTAGAACATATTTATTACAAATTTAGTCACAGCAACCATTTAAGACAAAACAATTTTTTTATGCTGGGTCTAATAATATGGCAAGGTACTGTAAATACTTGTGATTAATAACATATTTATTTGGATAAGGATTAATATTATGTTGATAAAACTCCTTCGCAAATATTGCATTAATTTGGAACAAATTTGATTACCATAAAAAAGGTTATAGTGAGTCAATCGTAAAAGATAAACATTTTTTAGAATTTTTAAAGAGGAACAATTCCATCATACATGATGATGATTTACGCAGCAGCGTACGCAGCGGAAACTCTCAAAAAGGAATAATTTTCCCGTTTTGCAACATTTTCCAATGATGCTTCGCTCCTACTGGGCGCAGGGTGATGTTATAATGCCGAAAGTCTTCCTTGCCAAATGAACTATCCAACACAAAAACCAAACAAACTTTTCAGCTTTCTAATATCATGAAGATGGCGTCGTAAAATCGCTCCATACAAAATGTATGGGAAAATGAATTTGCTTCATAATTTTTTTTTTAGGCAATTTTCGATTTTCTTGGGTATTCTTCTTGTTTGGCCGGAGACCAGTCCGAATTGGTGCGAATCATCGAAATCGGTCCAGGCGTTCTTGAGTTATAAGCGTAGTAACTAACGTCACTATCTTTAAAAAATATATTAAATTAAGATTAAGAATTTTCATTAAACAAAAATCAAATAAATATCTACATGAAAACACATGAGGAAACATGTTAGGAATATGAAATTAAGACAGATTGAATCTGAGTAAAATCATGTACATATTTATATTATGTACCTTACCTTTGGAAAAATTCATTCTAAATTGAATTTGTGAATAATAATGAAACTTGTCTGCGACATGAATTCATGCAAAATTTGAATAATGACTTTATTGGCGAACGTGTTGTAGTGTTTTATTTCTTGCGACAACATTTCACACCAGAAGAAAAGTCCGCAGTTAATTCAGAAAAACAATAAAAAATACAAACATAAGTACCTATGTATTTGCAAACCGCATTCCAGTTTAACCTCTTTAATCTTTTACTCAACATAAAATATTGCCTGCAATAAAAACAAAAACCAGTCAAGTAAACATGAACTCACTCCACACAACAACACCCACATACTTGTGGTCCGTAAATTCTGCATCTCTCACATCCTCGCCATAAATAACGGCACTCTGGTCTTAAATCCTTGTTTAATTAATTGTTCAAAAGTGTACCTGTATGACCTGTATTCGGTCCATCTTCGGCCGGCCAATAAACTTTCCCCGAAAAGTGGTTATCAAAAGCTCAGGCAATTATCTGTCGTCCATGCCAGCAGCATACATAAATAATGAAAAAAAGCAAATTTAATATTTTGAATTTTTTCGCACACAAATTTGTTTATTTGCGGGATTCCAAAAATACCAACGTGACAATTAAAACTGTCATCATTATTTATTCAGTGAAATTAATTCTTTCCAATAGCCCTCTTCAACAAAAAATGCATTCGAATGTGAAAAAATATTAATTTCCAAAAAAAAAAAATTAAGAAAATTCTGTTAAATCATTTAAGACATAAAAAACCGAAAGGAAATGACCTCTTGTAGAGGCTAATGATTAATTAGAACGCCATTTTGCATTTCTGCATGTGTTCATGTCCACCCCCGTTAAGAGCAAATCTTTATTATTGCTTTTTTACGACATGGTCTTAAAATGTAAATCTCCTTAAACTTGCGACATCATTGTAGCTGGTTAAACATCAAAAGTATTCCGAGCTAATAAATAAGAAATACAAAATACTTCGGCAGTAACGTGTTAGGCGAAATCACTCCCGATTTTGAAAATTTCGTTTGAAATCGCAAAAAAAAAAAAGTTGAACAAAAAAGTCAAAGAAAAATTTAATCAAAATGTGCGTTCCACTTTGAGAGATACGAGTACAAAGGGTATCCACCGGGTTTTTCAAGTTTAATATTTAACAATAAAAACAGTGTTATTTTGTTATTTTATTTTTACATGGATTTTGACATTAATATGTTTCAAAACCAAACGAAAATTGTTGCCGCAAACCTTCGATTTAAGGTATCCCCATAAGGTCGCACGGTGTAAGGTCCGGTGACCGAGCTACATTGGAAATGTCTCCGCAGTTGCTGATTAATTTTTTTTGAAAAAATTACCCTCAGCTTTTCCATGGAAAGTCTAGCTGTGTATGGAGTGGTCTATCTGAAATTGTGTTCTGTATTTCAATCCGGGAAACAGCTGCAGTTGTGGTAAAAAAAACACGTCAATAGTAACTGCATCTCGCGGGTTAAAAAATAATGGCCAATAATCCCTCGTTCAGTAATTGCACGGCACTTAGTCGTTTTTGGGACATCCGTATCTTCCCAGACAGTCAAGCTGCGATTTAGTCCGTGGATTCAGTTTCTTTAAATTCCATAGCAGCCCTTGACTGCCGTTCATCTCTTAGGGAGATGGCGGAGCAGTTTGACATTCACATCTGTTGGGGCCCGGAGCATAAAGACATTCGAGGAAACTGTAGGGCAGATGAACTCACCAAAAAGGGAACCACACTACCTATTTTACCTGACAAGGGTTTTCTGGGTATACCAATCGCGTCTTGTAAACTTTTATTCAAGGTGTATGCAATCGAGAGAACAAACCTTAGGTGGACAAGTGGTAATACATGTCTAACGACTAAGCATATCTGGCCAAAACTGGACCTGCGACGCTCTCAGAGTCTGATCTCACTAAACCGACTGCACATTAGCGCCACTATTGGTGCCATTACAGTGCACTGTCTGATAGGCAGGCACGCATCGAAGCTTGGCGTTTATTCAAACGACTTCTGCATAAGCTGCATGGACGAAGAGGAGTAGGAGAATACACTTCACCTCCAATACACAATCTCCATCTGAGAGATTTCTTGCTTAATGATCTAAGTGACTTGGCTAGCGCTGACGTTATCGGTCTATCGCGCTTCATAAGAAGCTGCAAGTGGTTTGACGAGTAGTGAAAGAAACCCCTAGATCCGTGTGATATTCTGACAGCCACCCCAACCTAAACTAACGTAACCAAATCGTTTTTGGACCATGCACATATTTTTTATGGTGTTCAATAGGGTTGTTAGGCACCTTTCTTGCATAAACTGTTGAACCCACGACCAGATAAGTTGCGTGCTCATAGCTTACTCGTCGAATATTGAAGTGAGTACAAAACGCGAGACTCCCAAGAATCAACGAATTACCGCACTTTAAATATTGCTCAATCGCGAACACGCTATGCACTTTCGATCAGTCACTCAATACGACAAACTGTGTAAAGTGGTATACAGATGGTTTTAAAATGGAATCGGGTGTATGGGCCGGAATTTACGGACCAAACACTTGCATTACGATACCTATGGGCCTATTTCATATGCCATTCAAGAATGCGTCGGAACCATCAATACATCTGGTAATTAAGGCGCCACCATGCATGGATACTTGGCGGCACTCTCCGAGTAGATGGACCATTATGAGGGTGGTACACATGTTTGCCGAATCTGGAAGCATCGCACGAAGACCGTACCATCCAGATCTCTATGTTCGGGTTCAAGACACAATCCCGGCTGTAGCATCAATTCAGGCAAATTCAAGCGTTTCGACTCGAAACTTATCGGCGAAATTTGGAGTTAGCAGACGGTCATTACAACGGATGTTCCAAACTGTACATTACACCGCGGTTTTTTAAGTATCACGCGACACAGTTGGATCAGTTTTGCCGGCATTCGATATGATGATGACTTATACTTGTTTCCGTACAAAGTCCAAATTGCAAGCAAGTTGAACACTCTAGATTTGCATATTCGCCTGGAATTTTACCAACAAATGATTGAAATGACCGAAGAAGACAACAGCTTGATAAATTGCTTGCTTATGTCTGATGAGGCCAATTTTGATCTAAACGCAAATGTAAATAAGCAAAACTGCCGTATATGGAGTGAATATAATCCAGAAATACTATATGAGACGGTACTGCACCCAGAACGAGTCACTGTGTGGTGCGCAGTTTCATTAAAGTGCATTGTGGGGCCATACTTCTTTTTGAAGAAAACGGTGTAACAGTAGCTGTCAATGGGGACCGTTATTTAAAGATGTTGAAGGAGTTTTTTTTAACCAGAACTGCGCCGAAGAAGTGTCCGTTTCAACAGCATTTGGTTACAGCAAGATGGAGCAACTGCACACATAGCCAGATCGCTTGTGGCGGAGCTCCAAAGAAATTTCCCCAACAAATTAATATCCAGAAATTCCACTTTCCGCTGGGCCCCAAGGTCATAAGACCTGACTGCACCAGACTTTTTTTATGGGGTTATATCAAGCAAGAGTGTCATATCCGACATTTTTCCGCAAGTGCCAGCAACTACACAAAGTTTCAACTCAATCGGATGAACAATGCGCGACCGCATAGAAAACGAACAATGACGCGATACGAATTGCCTAGTACTCAGCTCCTATAAGTGATAGAGCGATAGACCTACCCTGAGAAATTCAGATCATAATAGGGAAACCCGCATTCAAATTCGTTCATTGTTCCTAGAGATTAGCGGAAACATACAGACAGACGCCAACATGTACTTTCTTTTATGAATTGCATTGATGATGTTAAACTAAAGCCGATCAATACGGACCATCACTTGTTATATCTGCTTAAGACCTTCAAACGCCCGAGTTTTCAAATTTAACTTCAATTTGCAACCTCCCTACATTTTATCATTATCAAACTTCCCTCCACTCCAAAGACGCACGTGTCGTATGAACTTGAAAAATTCTAACACAAAAAAAGAGAAACTTTTGATCATCTTCCCTTTTTGACAGAAACCTTTTCGTATCCTTGTTCTTTTTACAAAACAGTTGCTTCCTATTCGCATCTAGGGGAGACTGCTGCTGGGTACAGATACTTGCAACGGATGGTATTAGAAAGTCACCTTGAGCCACTATCAAGGACAAGCAGTCTTAACGTTTCTCGTTTGGAGGGTGCATCAATACTAAGGATAATAGCATCCGCTACGGAGGAAATGCACAATGACCAAAAAAAATAAATACAACAAGTGACCTTGATACGCAAGGAGCTCTCGTAAAATGGGTAAGATGGTGTAAATGTCGCCTTCATCATTGTCGTGGCACAATTGAATCCTGTGTAGGTTAAACATGCAATCCGTTTCACATCCTGTGGAGGAGATTGGCCATTAGATGTTATTCTCTCCATCCAGTCGTTTTCGTTAGATTTTCTTCTCCTTGCGTAAATTCAATGAGGGATTATTTTATTCTCTTACTCTTTACTCAAGGTCACACGAGCTAAGCAGCTTTCTATTATGTTGGCACTCAGCATGATATTAGACCGGAACAAAACACTTCACTGAGCACAGCTCCTTTGGGGCCATGTAACAGGAAATAGAATCCCAATTTCCCTTGTCGAAGGCGAAAGGAAAATTATTCTATAAGGGTGTTTGTGGGTCATGTAAGGAAGGAGTCATAATGGTAAGTGAGTTGGTTATGCTCTACAAAGCTTTGTTGCCGCCAAACGCAATTAGGTCAAGGTTGGCAAGCGTTTGTGTTCTGTGTCAGTGGGAATTTCCCTTACATTTATAGGTGATAGCTTGTAAGCTTTAATGGGATTTCATTTTTATTTTTATTTCATAAGCGTCCTTCGATAGTTTACTTGTAAGTATTGAATGTGTTAGGCTATGTTTATAGTTCTTCAAGAGGGTTCGTTTTCGAAAATGTATCGTTAAATAAAATTGGGTTTTGTGTTGGATTGGTGCTTGAATATGGTCGATTGTTAGCTTAACCTAGGTTAGGTTAGAGGCCAGAAAGGCATGCTTTCATTAATTCCGTAAGGTACACCCCATCGTGAATTTGAAGGCTACTTAGTGCGCACTTCTGGTATCGGTATCTTTAACAAATCTCTTGCTTCATAATGAAGATATGTATATATTTTTGTTATTACCTTCCGACTCGCCAAAGGCGATAAAAAGGCAATTCCACCTATAAGAAGGGCCAGCAAATATTTAGGCACCTAAGTGAAATGTCTAAAAAAGCAGATAATGTTACTAACTGACGATTTGTTTATGTCTTCGGTACTCAGTTTTCCCCTGAAGAAGACCTTCCATCTACTTCCATCGAGGGCTGTAAATTCATATTATTATATGTCCCCAGCTCTTTCGTCTTCGTCAGCACATAGCTGGCACTCTGGACTCGATTATTTTCAGTTTATTAAGGGGGTATAGTAAACTCATTATAACCCTCCCACCTAACTGCATCCCTATTGCAAGTGCGAGCTCAAAAAGTATTGGCATCACTACCGGTTTCGGAAATGTCGGTGTTGTTGCATTTGCCTGATTCAGAACCTATTATTTTAGGATTTCGGCTCTTGCATGCTCCTGTTATTGATTTGTTGTTTGATCTTCCTTTTACGATACCAGTGATCTCCAGTCGCCCTTCCGGAACAGCTTTAGGATGTTAAATATGTAATCAAGATGTGATTTCTACTCTTAGCCACCTCTTACGACAAAGGTTGTTTTTTGGTTAAAGCCCGAAAAATGTTATTGTTTTAGCATTTCTCAGCTCTTTTTCAGAAAGTCAACTATACTTCACCTACTTACGTAATGTGCCTAAAAACAGTTTCATATTTAAATATTGAATAAAATCACAATTTGAAATAAACAAAGGCTTTAAATAAGCCTATTTTTGCATGGGGGCCCAGGATCCGTCGTCCCTAGTTTAAGCTTCCTTAAAAGATTTTCAGCTCCGTCCGTAGTGGCGTGTGTACATAATAGCCTGATGTTTGAATGGATTACAGTCAGGGGACCACTGGGTGGGTTGGTTGCAGGTAAAGCAACCACAAAGGCATCCAAAGTATAAGGATCATGATGGAAAATCTTCGCGATTTCTTAAAGGATTTGCATATTTTGTTGGTTGATTTTGACAAGGCCTTTTAATAAACAACCAAGGGATCTGCTATGGGCTGCGCGAGGAGTTCCTGAATGCTACGTACAGATGCCCATGGACATATATGAGGGAGTAAGATGCCCCGCTGATGTCAACGAGGTGGGTGCAATCAAAGTTGGTGTACATCAGGGCAGCGTTTTAAGTTATATTTATTACACTCCTTGATTATTTGCTTGAAGGAAAATTGACTGACTCCAAAGTGCATCAGTAATTATATTTTGCTGACGAACATTAGCGATCATTAGCGAAGATCAAAAGTCCTTGCAATGAGCACTTGATGTATGGGTGGAAGTTTTGGAGAGGAATGGCTGTCGTTTTAGTGCTTGAAAAAACAGAATACTTGTACTGCTCGTTCTTTGATCTAATCCGACCTATTGCAGACTTTTATATGAATGGAATAGTGATTTCCAAGTGCAAAAAGTTCTGCTGTAATAACAATTCGTTCGGTTAAATCCAATGCATCTGGCCTTGACAATATCGCGCCAAAATTTATTAAAATGATCCTCCTTTTTCTTCTTCCCTATATAGTTCATGTCAATCCATACTTCCATACTAATATTATAAATGCGAAAGTAACTCTATCTGTCTGTCTGTCTGACTCGCTTTAACGCCAAAACTACTGCACCGATTTAAACGAAATTTGGTACACAGATAGTCTAGAGCCTGAGAATGGACATAGGCTACTTTTTACCGCGGGAAAATGCTTCATCCGCTGTCCAGAAGCGGAGATCTAAGCTGATATCTAAGAAAAGTTGTAACTCTCGAATGCTTTCTAGCTCCTAGCTTTGGAATGACTCATCCAAATGAAATATAAAGTTCAATTATGTACAAAGATTTTAAGATATAAATCATCTTTGTAGGTTATCCTGCAGTTGAACAATAAGTAGTACACTATAAATTATATACAATTCAAAAAAGTACTCGTAAAATGTTCGATTGAAGCTAGATCGTTGGATTTTCCCAGCGTTCAGTGGAGGAAAATTTGTGGGTGTGTGCGGCACAAATCTGTTTCTCTACCTGTACCTTTTGTGCAATGTGCTTTTTCTTTCTTTTTTTATGCACCTTTTGCAGTTTGCGTTGTTTTTTTATGGCGCATGGCCGTGTGATTGAGGAAGATAGGGTATGAGTATTTAAATGAGATTGAGAGGGAGTTACACTGAGAGTATATCCATATAGTGAGTAGGGACACTCTCGACGTTTTCTTTATCAGTTCTTATCAGCAATTATTTTGTTTTAAATTTGAGAAGTGACAGACTGGCGAAGCAAGGCGAGCACGGGACAGCTAGTTACTGTATATATAGCTGTCAGTTTCCAGAGCAGTGGAAGAGCTCCAAATTCATTCCTATTCCAAAAAAAATCAAACCCCACTGAGTTTAGACCCATAAGTGTACTTCCTTTTCTTTCAAAAGCTTTTGAAAAGATTTTGTCGCAGCAAGCTCAAGAAGGAAGCACAGCTGTTAATCAGCCATAATTAAGGTCACAATCGATTTAAGGACAGCATTGGACTTAAATGAAATAAGTGTACTGGTGACTCTAGGTTTTTCTAAAGCGTTTTATTCAATTAATCATTCAATACTAATAAACAAGCTTAAGAATAACTTTCAGTTCTCTCGTTCTGCCCTGAAACTGATTCTCATCTATCTATGCGATCGCTTACTGACAGTTCAAACCGATCAGGGAAGCTCCAGTCCATATAAGATTAATGTAGGTGTTCCACAAGTAAACTATGAATGCAGGCGTAAAATGAACGTTGCCTTTAACGATTGTATTCGATATATTTATTATATTCCAACATGTGTTAGTGTTGCGCAACAGAAAATGTCTCTATTCGGAATGAGTTTTGACGAGTATTAGATTTTAGAACCATCCTTAAGCTTCATGGAATCGTTCATAGCAAATGTCCTGAATATTTGAGTGAGTATATTACGTTTGTTCAGTCACCAAGATGTCTTAGGCTTCTTTTACCGCGATTCACGCACACAGTTGGAGAGAGATCTTTCTTCGTCAAAGCTGTTCGATTGTGGAATTTTTCTTCCACTTCAATTACAAAGAATAAGTTCGTCAGTCGTATTTCGGGAAAAACTATTTCTACACAGAATTAGTCGTATTATATAAATAAAAATTAAATCTTTAAAACCTTCCTTTTATCATTCATTATTAGTTATCTGTAATTAATACAAAATTCTATACTTAATTTTAAGAAATATTTTCTTGTAGTATCATGTAAGCTTCAAACAAAATAAATAAATGAAATGAAATTATAAAAAAAAAAAAATGTTCAAAGGAGAGATTCTACAAACCCTGTCAAAGAGGCAATGTCAATAAACGTTCCCAAGCAAAAGCGAAAAACCAGTAGGGATACAGTTTTTTAATCCTGATCATAGCCTTACCATCAAGCGACCACTTTTGATATTTCACTATCTTGTTTTTTAGAAGGGGGTTTCTATCTAAGCTTTTACTTGTACAACTCCCAAATGGGTCGATGTTATGTAACAAATGGTCATTGTCGTTATGAAATCAATTGGTAGGAACATTGGAATGAAAAATAATTTTCATTAGCTTATTTCATCGTTAAGTATAATTGATCTCCTGCATGGAGGCTCCTTGATCATAGGGGATCAAGTATCACCAAGCATGAGTAAGTTAAAAAGCTTTTCTGTTTTTTTTTAAATATCTATATACAAGGTGGCGCAAAAGTCATCATCCTATCGAAAGAAGCTATAATTTTTGCAAATGGCGGCAAATGTAAATTCTACTTTGACATTTGTGAAGTTAACTATACAGAAAAAACTTAAGACACCAATTAACATAATCCAAAAGCAGAACCAAAGTTTTTCATTCATAAAAAAAATTACAGCGAAAGAACATCGGGTGACAACTTTTGCGCCACCTGACAACTTTTGCGCCACCTTGTATATAAAAGAAAGTGTCCGAAGCGATGTAACCGCATAACTCGAGATTGGCCAAACCGATTTTGATGATTTATACTTTGTTGGAAAGGTATTTTCTCAGCACGGGTTTTAGAAAAAAAATCTAAATTTCAAAATGGCTTATTTTGACCACCCAGCGTGTTACAACAGGTTTTTTTCGATTTTTTTTAAATTTTTTTTTTTTTTTTCATTTTATATTTATTTATTTTGGCAACAACCAAATAAAGAATCACATTTGAATGTAACATATCGTATCACAATTGAACTGTCAGATAGACACGCAACGTAACGCCATCTATTATCGATCAATGGAGAAGCCAATTTTGTTTCATGTTTGGTGGCGCTGTCGGATTCGGATTTCTTCATTGCGATTTTGTGAGTTTTTGTGAATTAAAATTGATATGAGAATATATCTATATCTACTTATATATATATGTATATAAAAATCAATCCATATTTGCGTTTGTTGCCGGTGTTTGGCCAAACGCGTTAACCGATTCCAATGAAATTTTTTTTTAAAGAAAGGTGACGTCTATACGAAGGATGTTATGTATGTGCGATGTCTGTATCTGCATCGGTGTGTAAATTATGTGTTTCTTAAAAAAGAAAAAAAAATTGACAATGTATTTATACACTGTGTGTTTCATATGTAGGTACCATGTGCTTTGAAAAAAAAAACTAATTTAAGTGAAATAATAAAAAGTTTTTTTGTGTAATATTTTCTATATATAAAAATCAATCCATATTTGTGTTTGTTGCCGGTGTTTGGCCAAACGCGTTAACTAATTCCAATGAAATTTTTTTCCATGAAAGGCGACGTCTGCACGAAGGTTTTTCTGTTTGGCTATATCTGCATCGTTGTGTGAGATATGGGCATTTGAGTGAGTACACATGCATATGTGCGTATGCGTGTAAATTACGACGCAGATACAGAGACTGTACTTATTTTGTTATCCGAACAAGCATATGAAAGAGGGAGACCACACGAACGTTTCAAGCTTATTGTGGAATTTGTGCGCACTTTCATTCTTGAGATATCGTGTGTTCAATATTTTATTCAAATAACTCTTATTGAAATTTTTTGCATTTTTTTGTGAATCGGACATCGGAAAGTTGCTTTTCCAACATTGATAACAATTGGTGTGGAAGTGAATGAAAAGTGATTCAATCGAAGTTTTTTATTTTCGCTTTGTTGTTTGATTCGCAGAAGTAAGGTGACATAGGCGCCTGCCAGACAACAAGCACCTACCCTAAACGGAACAACGAAGTTGTGTGAGCGGCCTAAGCCATGCGGAGAAAAACGTGCAGTCCCTTTCACCGGTTGAGCTCAAATCAGGCAATCTTCGGTATTGGCCTGAGAGTGTTTCTGTGAACTTTGGTCAAAATCGGTCTTCTTTTTTTAGGCGCAGCAACATACGCCGGATACCCGCTATAGACAATTATAAGGAAGTCTACTCGAACATATTGGCCAATAGAATTCTCGGGCACGGGCAAAGCCGGGCAGGTGCAGCTAGTTTATTATAAGTAATGATGCTACAAGGATAAAAACTCAACAAAAAATAAACAAGTTAAAAACTAAACATTTGAAATTATTTCAGTCTTTATTGACTAGGCTAAATAATGAAAAGAAAACATTACAAATCTCATCATCAAGTCCAGTGACAATTGTTATTTAACATAGAATAAAAAAGTAAAATAGTAGTTTTTGTATTCCAGGTATCTGGATACTTTTTCCCATTCTTCGAAGCAAATTCATAAGCAAGGCGCCAAACATTAAAAGCAGACAAGCCGTGGTTTAGCTTGCTGGCTTTTTCCAGGTAAATCTTAATATTCAGTTCCTCTTCTGACGTAAATATAAGTCTCGTGCGGTAATTAAGTGCATACTCAATAACACCATCTGGATTTGTTTTTAGCTTTTGCACAACAAATATGCGCAGCAAAAATTATTCTACGTTTTTAAGGTCATGACTGAAAGTTTATATTTTTTTGCTGTATGTACCTACCCTTAATTGACTTTTTGTCATTGAGGTCGATAAGCTTCATGGACACGCCCAATTTAATGAAAAATACCTGCTTAAGTATTAACTGGTCAACTTTCATTGTTAATAACTTTGAAATGAGTTCCTAAACATTTTATAATTTCAATTTGAAAACTCAAGTAAAGATTTCTTAACAATATTTATTGGTTAATTGGAAAATGTGTAGGCCCTTGTGTAAGCCTTGTTAAGGCCTTTCACACTTGATTTAATACTTTTCAAGCGATTTTTTAAAACAATTTTCAATACTATTCCATGTTTTTAAGTAGCAAAAATTTCATTTTGGTGAATTGAGATGTGGTTGCTCTTACCTTGCGGGCGAACTGTCGTCTTTGGAAGTTCGGTGTGTTTGGTTAAAACCATTGTTTGACCGCCGACCATCTTTTTTATTTTATTAATTGCGATACATTGCTTCCGTTACAATGCTTCCGGCACAATTAAAATGTTACCCTCAATGCACCAAAACAAGTATAACTTCAAAAATTGGAAAAATATGTGATACACAAAAACTTCTGTATAGGTATATAACTGCAGAAGAGATCTCCTCAATACACAACGGCTCTCTAAGAGCAGAGGTTTTAGACGAGCTAATATTAAGCAAACAAAGTTTTATCACAGAATTTCCACTTTAAATACATAATTGTAAATTTTTTGGTGTGCAAAAGGCCGGTCGTAACAATAGCGGTGTATTATTTAACTGAAAAAGCAATTGTATAAAATGTATACATGTGTTTGTACATAATGCACATAGATAAATGAGTGTCCATTCGTTCTTGTAGAACATTTATACCTACACATTAACAATAGTAAGTTTTAAAATTGCAAAAACCATAAAAGAAATATTTGAATTGTCTCTTTTAAATTTAATTTGTGCACTTAAATTCAATTTGCTACTTACAAAGTCAGAAAGTGAATCGTCATTCAGAACATTTTTTCAGTATAATTGCTCTATTTAATCGATGGCACTTGGCATGTTCTCAAATTAAAATTTGATCGCTTGTGAAATGCAAATGAAATGGATTTCTCTGTCTTATGGTATCGGAAAAGATTATGAGTAAGATAGTCCCTATATAAACGGCATTCCTTCGCAGTCAATTCCACAGTGATAATTTTAAGGCTATCGCAATGGATTCACCATCTCTAATTAGGATTAAAAAGTTTGATGAGTATTTTTGCTCCATATTCAAAATTTTGTTAATCAGCAAGAACTCACCAAATTCACCATTAAAATTGCAGAACCTTAACATAATGTACATCGGGCTTGCTACAATTATCTCTTCAAACGTTGAAATGTATATAAAAATAGGGAAATCCGTCCAGGCTCAAAATTTAAGTTTGATGGAAATCAGTGATTCGGGAGCCATTTTGTGTTGTTCGGCCATATGCATTTGTCGAACAATTCTTCTGATTGCCAATAACAAAAAAGTGAATAAATTATTACAAACATTGGAAAAACTCTTCAGCGAAACTGATCAGCGAAAACATAAGCTTCATGCGTATATGGAACCGACTGTTAGGAAGAGCAAGATAAACCGAATTCTAATCACAAGTTCAGTTACTGTATACGTCGTAACACCGATTTTGCAATCCTTCTTCGATTGGATAGTCAGAAGTCAGGAGTTTCAGTACCGATATCCTCTAAATGGCTGGTTAGCATTCGATGGAAATCAATTTTTAGTCTTTCTGTTTGTGTATTGTCTACAAGCCGCTTCGATGGGTTTTTCGGCTCTGTTTTATTTTAACGAGGATTTAATCTTTTCGATGTCAGTTACACAGTTATGTATGTATTACCAAAAGTTGGGAGCTATGATTCGTGAAATAGATGCCAGATGTGAAGCGGATTGTGGAAATTTAAAGAAACTTATTCAATATCAATATACGTTGCAGAGGTCTGTTGCAAGGTGTGTACTTGAAATCGAGTTATTCCATTTTAACCTTTTCAGCATTCAGCGCGATGTGGATGATATATTCAGTATCAGTACGTTCATAGCTTTTACCATTACGAAAGTGGCAATATGTTTGTTGGCGTTTATTTTATTTCAAGCAACCCAACCAACAAGATTTTTCCCGTTCATTTTAACCGTTTTGGTGTTAATAGCTTCAGCTTACTTGAGGTGCACTAGTGCTACGGAACTGGAGAAAGCGGTGAGATTCTCATATGTTCATTCATACATTTACCAAAATACCAATTGTCTAGAGTGTTGACTTTCTTTATTCGATTTATGCCCACAATTGGTATGAGGGAACTCCCAGATACCGAAAGAACATAGTTATTATGATGCCAAGAGCTAATATGCCGGAACAGTTCAAAGTATTCAATGTCAAGAACATAAATATGCAGTACTTTCAGGAGGTTGGTATACAATTTTGTTTATATATTTGATTGTAACTTATTTTACGATTTCAGATTATAAGGGAAACATATCATTTGTTCACATTCTTGCACAATTGTTCTACAAGAAGCGAAGTCTGAACTATTTATGTTAAACATGACAAACTTCTTCGCGATCGACCACAAAAGCAATAGAATTCCTAACATCGCAATAAATAATCCAAAACTATGCAAAATGTTAATGATACAAGAAACAATCGTATATAAGAAAACATCGCATAAGAAAACATCGCACAGTGTGCCTTTTCTTAACAATACTTTATGAAATAATTCGTGTATAAGATATTCGCATAAAAGAAAAACACGGTTATAAGAAATACATTTCTATAGACAAGCATTGTTCACATTACGCATTATAAGAAATGCACTTTTGACATTCGTTATAAATTGTTTGTAAGAACAAATCTGTCGTCGCCTTTATTATCACCTACCAACTTCCCACTGAAATTACAATTACAATGACAGTTGGGAAATTGCACGATTATTCAGTATATTGTGACATTTGCATTGAACCCGAGTAGATGCATAGTGCAAAATAATTAAGAACATCAATAAAGAAGAATCTAGAAAATGTATTTGTACAAATTTGGAAGCAGCACACAATTTTAAGGAGTTTGTCATTCCGGATCTCCTGCAGTCATAATGTACTTGAGGATGTATTCCATGCTGGCAAAAACTGGTTTGCTGTATAAGGTGCAACATATATTTCAAAACCCAAAACGTGCCTGCCCAATGAAATTCAAAGCACAAATTAACACTACTTCAGGGTCCGAAACAATTACTTTTTCTATTGGAAAGTTCAACCAACCGCTTTGATTCCTATGAAAGCAGATTGGATGACAAGCACCCTTGTGATCGAAATGGATTATCAAATGTCAAAAAGAAATAGACCACTTCTATTTAGTGCTGGTGGGTAATGCATCTTGCTATAAACTAAATGGCATGTACATAATATACCAATCAATATTGAAATTGATTTCCCCCAGGCCAACACTACAAAACTAATACATCCTCTTGACCAGGCTAAAGCCCGAACTAATTTTTTCAATATGTAATATGAATCAATGTTACTTTTTTCTGTAGGTATTATGCAATAGTTGAAGGCGCATTACAGGAAAAATTTGGTCAGAAAACAAGCAATTGAAGCTAAGTGCATTGATATTTTTTTCTTTCAGGATATGACTTTGCTTAAAGCGCTGCAAAATGTAAACAGATCTTAGTGGCTGGTTACACCACAAACTGTTAAGAATTTTAAGAAAGCCGGGTTTTCCAAAACTGTATATTGTATCTATATTAGACATCAATGCACATAATTTCAGCACCAAATAAATAACATTTTCACGATTATAAATATTGTTATTTTATTTTATTTTTTTACTTTTTATTCATTAATAAGAAACCTGTTTGCGCAAATACGTTTCATCAGCAAATGCGGTAATACTTATATTAAACTATTGCTTAAAAATAGAGTTTAATTAAATATCGCACAAAGAAGGACCCAATACGGAACCTTGAGGTACCCCAGGTTAGGTTAGGTTAGGTTGACGTGGCTGTCAGCTAAGGCCAACACACTTAGACCAATGTTAGGTCCATTGTGGTACCACACAGATCTGGGGATTCCCTCACTGCTCGTTGGACCAATAGGAGCTTCTTATGAAGCGCGAAAGACTTCTAACGCCAGTGTTGGCCAAGTCGCTTGTATCATTGAACAAGAAGTCCCCTAGATGGAGATTTCTTTTGCGGGAGAGCGCAGGACATGTGCAGAGGAGGTGAAGTATAGTCTCCTCCTCCTCCTCGTCCATGCAGCTTCTGCATAAGTCGTTTGAGTGCACGCCAACTTTGGATGCGTGCCTGCCTATTAAGCAGTGCCCTGTGATAACACCTATAGTGGAGCTAATATACAGTCGGTTTAATGAGATTAGACACTTAGAGCGTCGCAGATCCAGCTTTGGCCAGATCCGCTTAGTCGATAGACATGTATTGCTACATGTCCACCTAAGGTTTGTTCTCTCGATTGCGGATAGCTTGAACAAGAATTTGCATGTAGCGATTGGTATTCCTAAAGAACCTTTATCAGGTAAAAGAGGTAATGTGGTTCCTTTTTTGGCGAGATCGTCTGCCCTACAGTTACCAGGAATGTCACTATGTCCCGGCACCCAGCAGAGGTGAATGTTGAACTGCTCTGCCATCTCCGAAAGAGATGAGCGGTAATCTTGGGCTACGATGGAATTTGACGAGACTGAGTCCAGGGACTTAATCATATCCAACTAACCTCAGCAGAAATAATAGTTTATCTGGTAAATTATTTAGTCCAGATAAGGTAAAATGGGCCATAAACTCATTTAAACCATTCAAGGCACCAGGAAATGACGGAATTTTTCCAGCCCTCATTCAAAAGGGTATGGAATTCTTCCTACCTAACATGATTGCCTTATTTAGGTTCAGTTTCAACTGGGGCTACATACCACGCACTTGGCGGGAGGTCAATGTAGTATTTATCCCCAAACCAGGTAACAAACCTAGTGAACTACCTAAATCCTATCGTCCCATAAGATTGACATCGTTTTTCCTGAAAACAATAGAAAGAATAATTGACGTTCATATCAGAGAATGCGTAACTATTAGCATGCCTCTACACCCCTGTCAATATGCGTATCAAACATAGGGACGGGCTACAGTCCGCTTGGGCGAACTGTTGGATACCCTATTCTTATTCCTATCCCTCATAAGTGGGCGTGACAAAAGTCTAAGTATGGTTGAATTGTTAAGAACGCTCTACATACGAGTATTTTGTTATATAACATTTAAAGGATTTTATCAAAAAAAAAAACGCTCCCTAGCTCAAACTTGGGTGTTTCAATAAAATTGTTTTATTTAATTGTGAGCGTGTCAGTAGGCGGATTTAAAAAAAAATTAACACATGAGAATAAAGGGCCCCTAGAGAGTATATATTATAAATTTCAGCTCCCTAGCTCAAACTTTGAATTTTCAAAAAAAAAAAAATTAATTGTGGGCGTGTCAGTGGGCGGATTTTGAAAATATTTACACATGAGCATAAAGGGCCCATAGAGAGTATATACTATAAATTTCAGCTCCCTAGCTGAAACTTTGGATTTTCAAAAATTAATATACCCTTAGAATAGGGTATAAAAAAATATTTTATTTATTTTATTTTTACGCCCGTATCAGTAGGCGGATTTTGAAAATTTTTTATCCCGAGCAATTTTAGGAGTCATAGATCATATATAAAAAATTTCAGCTTTCTAGCTCAAAATTCGATTTTTTCCAAAATTTGTTTTTTTGAGTTTATGGGCGTGTCTGTGGGCGGATTTCAAAAATTCGTAAACTTGATTATTTCGGGACCCTAGATAGTATATGGTTAAAATTTCAGCTCTCTAGGTCCAGTTTAAAGGCCTAATTTTTGGCTACAGACGGACGGACGGACGGACGGACGGACGGACGGACATGGCTAGATCGACATTACTATCGATGCTGATCATAAATATAGTAACTTTTAGGGGTCTACGGGCAATATTAAGGTATGTTACAAACTATGCGTCAAAATTAATATACCCTTAGAATAGGGTATAATTAGAATAGGGTATAAAAAGGCAATTCAACGGAAGGCGCCCTGTTAAAACTAACAAATCACATAAACAACGCCTACCGTTGCAAAGAAATTGCACTATGCGCTTTTCTTGACATAGAGGGTGCTTTTGATAACACCGGTTATGATTCAATATCAAATGCTTTAATTCACCGAAAGGTAGACTTTCCCACCATAAACTGGATAAAAGCGATGCTCGAAAGTCGGAAAATCACTGCTTCGTCAGGACAGACTTCAGTATCAGTATCAGCTATAAAAGGCTGTCCACAAGGAGGAGTTTTATCACCCCTCCTGTGGTCTTTGGTCATAGATGACCTACTTCAAAAATTAAGTAATTTAGGCTACGACATAATAGGGTATGCCGATGACTTGGTCATCATTATTAGGGGCAAAGAATCAAACGTAGTTACTTCACGTATGCAAAACGCCCTTAAGATAGCTATAGACTGGTGCGTCAAGGAAAATCTCTCCATAAACCCCAGTAAAGCTATCATAGTTCCTTTCACAAAAAGAAGAAATCTCAGCTTAGCTCAGATTTCACTAAATGGCACGACCATTGAGTATTCCGACGAAGTCAAATATCTTGGAGTAATCCTGGACAAAAGACTAAACTGGAACTCTCACATCAACAACAAAATCACTAAAGCTAACAGAGCTTTATGGGCCTGTCGACGCACATATAGCAGAACCTGGGGAATCTCTACAAAGATTGTCCACTGGATCTACACAGTGATGATAAGACCCATTATAACATACGCCTCCATTGTATCGTGGACAAAATCCACACAAAAGGTCGCAATAGAGAAGCTCAACAAGGTACAACGGCTTGCGTGCCTTGGTATCTCCGGAGCCATGCGAACCTGTCCAACGGCTGCCATAGAGGCAATAACAGGTATTACACCTCTCCACATATACATTCAAGAAGTGGCGATCCATCCATATATTCACGGATAGTCAAGCAGCTATAAACGCCCTTAGCTCGCATACGATTGACTCCAAATCAGTCATGTACTGCTTCAACACCCTACAGGCACTCGGAACAAGTAACAAGACCAAGCTATGGTGGGTTCCGGATCATGTCGGGGTGGAAGGTAACGAAAAGGCCGACGAACTGGCCAGAAAAGGTTCGGAAACACCCTTCATAGGTCCCGAACCCTTCTGCTGCACTCCTAGATCAGCAGCAACGGCAGCAATAAAAAGCTGGGAATACAGAAAATGTATCCATTTTTGGGAAAGCATCCCAGGTTTAAGACAGACCAAACAAGCCGTTCGGCCTTTCAATAAAAATGCCAGCAAATGCCTAAACCTAAGCAGGCATGATATCAAAAACTTAGTAGGTTACCTTACTGGCCACCATGGTTTAAGATATCATCTACACAAAATGAAAATAGTAGACTCTCCTGAGTGCCGACTCTGTCTTGAAGAGGACGAGTCAGCTGAACACATTTTATGTGAATGTCCGGCCCTAAAAGGAATTAGAAAGAAGATCTTTTTTAGGGAACAAATGTGCCCCGAGGACATAAAGAATTCTTCTACTAGTAGAATTGTCCGCTTTACACGGAAAGTGGAAACTCTACTAGTCTAAATTTTTGCTGGCCCACACGGCACAAAAGATCTTTTTAGGTCGAAGTGCCCCATATTTAAACGCCTTGGCGAGCCAGAATTTAAAAAAAAAAAAAAAAAAATAATCTCGGCCTGACTATCTGAGAAGATACGGATATCCTTTGAGGATATCACATTCATCTTTAGCCATGACAGAAGCTATCGCTAAAATTTCCGCCTGGAACACGCTACAATGATCTGGAAGACGGAAAGAGAGGCTAAGACTTAGCTTTTCTGAGAAAACAAATTCCTTTATGGTATTGAAGTGTTTACCTGAGACGGCTATAGCAACATCATCCACATAGGCAATCACCCTGCAGCCCTCCCCTTCCAGGTTTATCAGTAGTTTATTCACCACCAAATTCCAGAGAAGGGGAGAAAGAACACCGCCTTGTGGCGTGCCTCTACTGACAGAACTCCTAGCAGATGTAACGCCCAGTTTTGAATTAATAATCCGACTTTCAAGCAGTAGATTAATCAATTCACCAAGCGAGCTATCCACATTCAGTTCTGTCAGTGCATTTGCGATTGCAGATGTGTTAACGTTGTTAAAGGCGCCTTCTATGTCAAGGAAAGCAACCATGGTATACTCTTTGTGATAAAGAGAGTATTCGATAGTGCGTACTAAGGAATGAAGAGCGGTTTCCACCGACATTCCCTTACAGTACGCATGCTAAGCCGCAGACAACAATTGCGGATTTATGTTCGTGCGAAGATGGATATCAATCAATCGCTCCAGCGTTTTGAGGAGGAATGAAAATAGACTAATGGGTCTGAGGTCCTTTGGACTGACGTGGGAATATTTGCCAGCCTTGGGTATGAAAACCACTTTCACTTCTCTCCAAGCCCGGGGAATATGAACCAGGTCTAGACAGCTTTTTAGGATCATCTCCAGCAGAGGCAGGATGATATCCGCTGACATTTGTAGTTCGGCAGGTATTATGCCGTCTGGTCCTGCAGACTTGAAGGGTTTGAAGCTATGTAGCGCCCAAGTCAGCTTTTCCCTAGTAATCAGACCGTGAGAGTAAGTTAGCTGTGCATATGACCTGCTAGGGCGTATATTGCCGGTAATATTTTAACTGCCTGGGAAGTGAGTATCAAATAGCAGATTGAGCGATTCCTCGCTAGATGTCATCCAAGAGCCGTCTGCCTTCATAAGGCAGCTAGGCATAGTTGGATTAGAAGAGAGGATTTTTCTTTGCCTTGATGCCTCAGATGATTCTTCTATTTTGCCACAGAAGAGTCTCCATGACGATCTTTTGGCTTTCCTTAGTTCTTTTTTGTATAGTGTGAGGGATTCCTTATAGGAGTCCCAATCGGTTAGTGCTTTTGAGGTTTTAGCAAGATTGAAGTGTCTTCTGCACTCCTTTCTGAGTGGTCCCAGCTCAGGGGTCCACCGGTGAGGCTTTTTTTTACCCCTGGGTTGTACGAGTGGGCAGGATGCTGCCATTGATTCGTTAAGGGCCAGGGTAAGTTCATCGACTTTATTGTCGAGCTCATTGGAGTTGCAGGGGGGACTTAAGAGTACAGAGTTAATACGATTATGTAGAGTATCTCAGTATAGGGGCCAGTTGGTTTTCCGAGGATTGCGGAAGATGGGTTGGCATGGAGGCTCAAGGTGATCGGAAAAAGAGTGATCAGCCGATACCTTCCAACCCGTAATCATGTCGTTGATGGTATCAGAGACAAGGGTTATGTCAAGAACTTCGTGTCGATTTTTGGTAATGAAGGTGGGTTCATTACCTGAGTTACAAACAATGAGGTTAGTACGTAAAAGGTATTCAAAAAGTGACTCACCTCTGTTATTGATGTCTGTGCTGCCCCATACGGTGTGATGAGCGTTAGCATCGCATCCCATTATGAGGTCAGCTTTCTGCCTCCTTGCTTCTTCGATCAACCTCTCTAGGTTATCATCAGGAAGAGGCCCCACTCGATCATGGGCGAGATACGCTGATACTAGCCAAAATGATCTACCAGCAGTCTCTAGTCTTGCCACAGTTGTATCTCGATCGCTGAAATTAGGGAGTAAATAAGCATTAATGTTACTTTTCACTAGTATGCACGATCTAGGTTTACCTTTATCGGTCACATAATGGTGAATAGTATACAGGAGTCCTGAGTCCTCGAACCAGGTTGTTGACAATAAAGGGTTCTGGGATCAGGACGATGTCTTCTGCGCCTTTGGTAAGACGAAGAATAAGTGGAGTGTTGGAGGTTAATCTGAACTAACTGCAGCATTTTCGCTACAATCAGGCAGAGATGCCTCCACCACGGTGTTATTCAGGCCTTCCAATTCCGAGGACGAGTTGCGAAGCTCGTCTTCACTCAGAAGAGCCTTATCCTGATCATCAGTCTCCATATCTGACAAAACGTCGGTTATGGATGGTGATTTGTTGGTTAGCGAGGGTTCATCGTCCTCTAAAGAAGGGAAGGAGATTGAAGCTCCAGGATCTGAGACTACGATCGTAGAGTCAGAGGGAGGAAGAGGAGGAGGGGGTAGTTTACCCGCATCCATTTCGTCCTTTTTATAGACCCGCATTTTGACATCGTCGCATGCGAATCTGATCATGTAGTCGTTCTTGGCCAGAGGAGCCAGAGTTTCTTGGTTGATTATAACCACGACACATCTGTAATCGCCCTTCAGCTCTTCCAGTTTGGCAACCTTCCAGTTGTGGGTCGGAAGTGAAGGGTTGCTCAATTTCAGGACTTCCAGGATGCCCTCAGGGGTGGATGGATCCGCAGTGGAGGGACCACGATGCACAGTCCCACCACCATCAGGGTTTTTGGGGGCAACGCTTTTGCCGACCGTGGAGGGACCATGATGCACAGTCCCACCACCATCAGGTTTTTTGGGGGCAACGCTTTTGCCGACCGTGGAAGGACCATGAGTTGCCACAGTCCGTCCTACAAACAGTGTAGTAGCATTGACCGAAGACGTTGTTGACTTGGTGAGGCCGGCAGAGGGGGGACCATGATTCACAGTCCTCTCTCTGTCGGAAAGGGATTTGTTAAGCCGGCAAACACTAGTGAAGGGACCATGTATGTCCACAGTTCAAGCACTAACTGGTGCCACAAGAGCTATTCCGGTAGACAGCTTGGTCGCCGTACTACCGTCCGGTTGGAAACGGGAACCGGCCGTAAAATTTTTTGTTTTTGTTTGTTTTTTTAAAATTCATATTAGATCCAACGAGTCACTGTGCCCTCAGCCAGGTTGACCTCAGCCGGGTCGTATGGCACCTTACGTCCAGCCCAGCGGGTAAAGGAGGGGGAGAGAAAAGAACGAACTGTCCTCTAGAGGCCGCAGAGTAGTACAGGTACAGAACTTGCGCCTTAAGAAAGAGAGGGGAGAGAGGGGGGACGTGAAATCCTGGTCAGTACTTGGTAAACGCTCGTCAACAGCCTGTCTGTCATGGGTGGCCCTTAGACAGCATAGCCCGTTAAAGCTACGCCGCAAGCCTTCGCACCGGCACCATCGAATGCAATGATGGTACGCACGTCAAGGTGACTGACCCACGCGAAGGGTACCCCAACAGCCAACCCAAATTCATCACTTCAAAAATCGTTCAGTTTTACATTTTGATAACGCCCACACAAGTAAGACGCAAACCATTCATACAGATGACCCCTAACACGCCTATCTACAGTTTGCCTTACAAGGTTTTATGATTGACCATTTCAAAAGCTTCCGTAATGCCATTGAGTGAGGCCAGTGCACTTTTGTTTTTATCTTTCAGAAAAGCTTTCAATCATCTTCAGATGACTTACTTTTATTGGCTATTGTTAAACATATTATTTTCACTCAAATAGATAGCTTTCGGTCCTCTTGAGGTTTTGAAAGAGCTCGACAACGGAGAAGAGCGCATATACTGACCCATAAGGCTACACATTTTTAAAAAGTGGTATAACCTATAATTAACATTGAAGCTTGCGCTCCATATGCTCCATATACCCCATATACAAGAAAGGCGCTCCTATGTCTTGCAAGAACTATCGAAGCATACCTCTGCTAAACGTGGCATATAAGTACGGTGACCATCCGTCCCGGTTTGCCCGGCACAGTCCCGTATTTTTACAGTCTGTCCCGAGTTTTTTTTTTCTCATACGGTACGAACAAGTGTCCCATTTTTATCATTTGGTCCCGGTTTTGTCCCGTTTTTATTTTATTTAATTGTCTATTCTATACAATACAAATAATTTTACGTTGGCTATAAACTGCAAACGTACCCTTAAGTAACCATACAGAGCGATCTACAAAATTAGCAAACATTTAATTTTTTTACAAGTCCTCTGAACGCACTCATTCAGTTTGATTTCATTCATTGTCAATTTGGCTTTTATCTTTTATAATAATAGTAATAAAAATATGAAAGCCACCTTTTTATTGAAGTTTTAATTTTTTGGATATTTTGTCCCGGGTTTTGTTCGGCGAAATATGGTCACCGTACATATAAGACCCTATTCAACGTTCTGTGTGGACGTCTCAAGCCGTTTCGCAACACAGCAATTGCCACGTACCAGTGTGGCTTCCAGCCCGGCAGATCGACAATAGACCAAATTTTCACACTAAGGCAAGTCGAGACCCACCATCTTTGCATTGACCTTAAAGTCGCATATGAAAGTATTTATCGCCAGGTGCTCTATGTGTCGATGGCCGAATTCGGGATCCAAGCAAAATTGATCCAGTGGTGTCGCGTAACGCTGGAAAATGTGCGGAATGAAAACATAACCCGTGTTCTGTAACTATAGCATCGATATATTTATCACATGAACGATGTGAATTGAAACAAAATTTTACTATACCACATTTCCGTGTTCTGTAACTATGCGATGCGAAAACTATACCACATGAAATGTTTCGAAATGAAACCCCTGGAAATATGTGATGTCAAAATTTATCACTTTTCAATTGGCTTGCGATAAGACTACAAAATTATTATGGCTGAAGTTCAAAAAGTAAGGATAAAGAAATAATATAAATAAATCATTAATAACTATAGGCACTATTTTGTTTTGTAGAGGTGCTCTAAAATGTCTAAAGGCCAAAAGCAGAAACTGGTGGACTAAATGTCGGCCAATTTGGATTTTGCCAGAGGCCAACATTTAAGCTTCAATGCCCATAACAGAAACAAGACGGAATGGGAAAAGCTGTCCACCCAACTGAATTCGATGGGCACCACCAACAAATCAGTAGAGCAATGGAAGAAAGCTTGTACATGAAATATTGTTTTAAATTTCGTAGACTAATTTAGTTTCTTTTTAGTGTTGGATTGATCTAAAGGCTTGTGTCAAAAAAACAAATAAACATGCGGAGGAATTTTAGGAATATGACGGGGGGTGGAAGCATGCTAAATGCCCCACGCTCGTTGAATGACTTTGAGGAGGAGATTTTAAAAATAATGACGGTGGACGCTAGCGATGGTGATTCATTTACCCCAGAGTCAGGAGTTGTAGTAGTAAGTAAAAGAATTTGCACAGACTGTTTAAATTTATTTAATGTGTAATTTTTTTCAGGAACCAATTGTACCGGCTGCTAAAGAAAAGGCTGCCTGGAGAAAAATTGAAAATAATTTCGGCTTGAAAAAAGCGATGAAAGAAGCAAGGCAGCAATATACTCGTAATACAATTATGGCAAAAATTGAGAAAATTGAGGAGCAGAACGAAGAAATTTTACTTTTGCTAAGAGAGCAGCGATTGTGATGAGGGATCCAGTGCCATTTTACTATGTACCTTCTAATGTGTTCAGCAATTTTATTTTTTTGAAATCGTAAGTTTAAGTTGTTTTTTCTGATATTTGTTATGTTTTCTTTTGAGGTTATGCTGTTATTAATGTTAAAATAAAAAAAAATACTTTGTTTCTTTTTAATACAACTCTCTTTTTAATTATTTAAAGCAAGGTTGCTTAAAAGATCTCGTAATCTCTCCGCTTCGCGCAAATGCCTAGATGATTGTTGCGGATATAAAACGTGGTCATCTATATCAACAGATATATTTGCATCTAGTCTGTTATTCTCTTCCCCCAAGACGTGATGCAGTCTAAAATTGTGCAAAACAGTACAGGCATTTACTATAGTCCCTGCAGTTTGGTGGGGTCGTTCTTAGTAAGACTTGCAGACACCGGAAGACCGATTTCAATACACCATTAAGACGCTCTATGCAATTCCTTGCTTGCGAGTGAACGGTGTTGAATTTACGTTCACTTTCATTGGTTGATGAACGATACCCTTGGACGCAGAGGATATCCAGAATCACCTAAAATAATATTTAAATTTATATGGAGTCAAATCTTCCACAACCTGTAAAATCATCTAACAACCACATATTACTCCCATTGTCCCCCTCATATTTACTCTGTTCCAAAAGTGCGTTGACGCGTGATGCTTCCCATATGTATACATCGTGAGCAGCTCCGCCAATTCTTGTAATTGCAAACCCTCCAAAGATCCTTAGGTTGTAATCACATATCTGATATGTAAGCCGTATGAATATAATTTTAATTCTAGAATTATCACAAATGCCAAAGAATTACTAATTCCACATTCTTTGAATGGTAACCCTTGCGGTTTAAGTAGCAATTCTCCACTTCTTGCTTGGGCCTCTTAATGCGGACGTGGAAGCAATCAACTGCTCCAATGATCCCCGGGAATCCAGTCGCCGCATAAAATCTGAAAATTGTATTACTTATATGAATTGTACTTTTTAATAAAAGATGTAAGACTTCTACTTACTTTTGCTTTATTGCATCGTATTCCTGAGGGTTTGGAAACTTAATGCATTTGGGTATAATATTATTTTGTACACATCAGCCACTTCCGAAATCACTTCTTTCCCCTCTGCGCAAATGTGGACTTATCTCTTCAATAAATATAAGAGTTGCTTCCCGGGACAAGCGATATAATTCGCGAAACCTTGCTTCTGGCATTTCGAATGGATTCATGTCATCTTTGAATACACGTCTTTGAATACGTAACATGTTACGCCGGTCACACTCCTCCTCCAAAATAATATATAAAACAAACATGTTTAAAATAATAATAATGTTTATTAATTCCTTGAACTTTTTAACAAATAACTACAATTTTCTTTCTTTTTTCTATATGTTGACAAATTCGATTTCTTTTATTTGTTTACGAAGAGATACATTTTTTGTCATCAGTTTACTTTATTTTCCAGTATTTTGACAGCTTAGCTTAATCCTTCCAATTTCCCATGATATTTAAAGTTACCAAGGTATATTTTATTGCATAGAGTTACAGAACACCATTATTTTCCAGATGCGATAAACGGTGGAATTTTGTGTTCCATGGGCACAGGTCTTCCAAACTATTCCAAACCTGTTCCGGCAAGGGGATGAGTCATGTGACTACTTCAATCTTGTTCTGGAGCAGATAGTGCATAAGTAAGTAAGTAAGTATTTATTTTTCATAACAATGTTATAATAATACATCTTAGCCTAGGAATGGATATTCTATAATATTAAAAGCATAGAGAAATTATAGTGGCAGTTGATATTTTTAATTAAAAAAAATAAAAATATTGTTAACTGTCACCTCAACAAAAACGGGCTAAACAAAATTTAAATAAAGGTAAATTTAAAAAAAGTAATAATTTAACAAAGATAAAATAAAATATAAATACAAAGAAAGTATCGTAAAAATACAAATTTGCAGCAAGAGAAAGAAGAATAGATTGAACCCAAAAAGAAAAATTAAGAAAATTTAAACTACCACCATATAATAAATTGTTTAAATATTTAGGACTGTACATTTAAGAGAGCTTCTATATCATCAAATTTGAACCAATATAGCCAATTTTTTAGTTGTGTCAAAAACATATTTAGTGAGCGTATTTCTCTAAGGAACTGAGGCAATTTATTAAATAGGCGACAAACAAGCACTGAATAAAAATTACGAAAAGATGTAGTACGAAATGCAGGCACAGACACTAGATTCAAGGAATTACCACGAAGATTATGATTGTTAAGGACTCTATAATCAAGGCTTCCGGATCTTACAAAAAATATTTTTAACACTTTAAAACAATATAAATGACGAATTGGGAGAATTTTCAAATAACAAAACAGTGGAAAACTATGCTGAATTCGATTTTTTAAGCAAATTTTTCTTATGATATATTTTTGCAGAGTAAGAAGGGGTTGGATTTTATTAAAATAGGTTCCACCCCAGCAACTAATACCGTACTGCAATTTTGAATGGAATAACACCTAGTATAATGAAGTCAATAATTTCGTAGAACACACACTTCTCAAATAAAAAAAATATCTCAATATCAGGAGAAAATATTTTCTCAACGCCAAAAGACATTTTGGAATCTCAGATTAATCCCAAATATTGGAACTCATCTACTTTTTGAACAGGAAAAGAATTATCACTACATTTACGGTCGCTACAGAAAGTAGTTGAGGAACACACAGCACAATTAATTAGTCTAAATTTGGGACACTCCGGTGCATGAAAAAAAAATATAGGTATCGAAATTGCTTTGCCCAGCCAAACTAATAAACATAATTTTTGTTTTAGGACTTATGACCAATTTATACTCAGCAAACCAAGATCTTAGCAAATCCAGGTCCCAATTAATCTCTGCGACTAGATTCAGAGAACTATCTGCGCCATAGACACAAGCTATGTCATCAAAACGCTCTTAGCACTCCCTTAAAATTGAGCCCAAAAAGGGAATTAATGTATATTAGGAATAGGATAGGTCCTAGCACCGAGTCTTGAGGCACACCCATATTAATTAATTGTAATCCGCTCCTAGTGTCTTCTATTTTCACCCTCTGCAATCTGTTTTTTAGGTATGATTTGAACCAGTTAAACATAAATCCACGAAAACCTGCTTTGCTAAGCTTCCTTATCAAGATGTTGTGACTAACCATATCAAAAGGTTTGGTTATATCCACAAATAAAGCAGAAGTATTTTTTTTACGTATCGACATCATCGGTCGATCTCAGAGTTCCGTGCTAGAGGCTTTCGTGGCGATTGAAGAACAGGAAAAATTGATTGGCTCTGAAGTCAACGAGGACAAGACGAAGTAGTTGCTTTCAACAAACAAACATCTGTCCACCGACTGGGACAAAACTTCACTGTTGATAGCAGCAACTTGGAGACAAACATCAGATCCACAAATGACATCTTAGTGGAGATCCGACGAAGACTTACCCTAGGAAACCGTGGCTACTTCGGTTTGGCAAAGCAAATAAGTTCGAAACTCCTAACTCGGAAGACCAAGTATACGCCCTAAAAAACATGGATACCGCCAGTTCTGCTTTACGGCGCCGAGTGCTGGACGATAAGCAGGAGAAGAGAACTAATTCTGGGTTCTTTCGAAAGAAAAATACTCCGTCCAATATGTGGATGTACTCCAAAAAGCTAAAATACGTCGACTACATTGACTTGGCCACATCGAGCGAATGGACAATAATACTCCAGCGAAGAGAATTTGAACCTCCCATCTCCAGGTTCGATACGACAGGGAAGACCGAACCTCCGTTTTAAAGACCAAGCCATCGCGGATGGCAGAGCTCTTGGTCTGGACAGAATCACAGGACAGGTGTGCCTGGGATCGCGGAGGATGGAAGGCTGAAGTGTCTTAGAGAGAGACTCTCCACGGGTCGGGAGCACGTCAGTAAGTAAGTAAGTGAAGCTTGTATTTATTTTTTAACATAAAACCTTAATTTTCTAATATAATTGGTTACATTCAAACAGTATGGACCTAATTAAGGAACCTGAGATACTTGTAGAAGGTTGCAATTTTTAGTTAACATTCAGAAGAGCAAATTAACGTCTTGTATGTGAACTGTCGTTGTTTAGATTACTGCAATTATTGAGTACTCAATTTGCCGTCTAGAACTAGAATTATATTCAAATAAATTCAATGTCGAATTTAATCGCGCTGCAAGTAAAATTTACAAATTTGTCCTTATGCCCTAGTAGATCCTTGGAAACCCCTCCATTAGCTTCACTACAATTTTCTACCTATTTGTCTCTAAATACAGACCTTGTCATTGCAACTCTGCATTATGCATAACAACGTTTAACTATCTAATTGCTGTCTGCGCGGCTGATTAAAGAAAAATAAATGCTCGCCATATGATTCCTCTAGAGAGAACGTTTCCCCATGACCGTGAGGTCTACTCTGCATTTATACATTCGCTACACACAGACAGCTCTCAAGATCTGCACTTAGCAGCAGCAATACCGATTCAATTTAATGCTTCCATCAATTTAGCCTGTACCCAGTTGCACGGAATCAAACTCGAATCGATTACGGAGCAAAGTGAAAAATTAGCAACTGCCGTGCCCCAGCTTATTCGTGTCATTTACATCATGAACATCTCAATAGATCCAGCCGTCGGACTAATAATCATATTACCAATGGCACCGTTCCTCTTCCCCTAGAAACGTACTTTGGTACCTACACGATGTGCACACTCGCATATATTACCCCGATTATAATAATGAGCGGGCGTTGAAATTTCTGCTACTTAGCGCCTACGGGTGGGTGGTATAATGACATCTAATAATCGAGTTGCTCCACCAGATCTCTTCACCTTCTTATCTCAGATGACCCGGTCTCGTAGTTGCTGATTTGTGAAAGTGGTGTACAACTCGTGCTGCAAGTGCTTTTGTGCCTGATTGGATGGTGGTGGCACTTAACATCGTATTTACTCACTTTTCCCAAGAAACACATCCGCTAACTCATGCTTCACGAGAAATACTCGGCAACGGGGCCAGCATGCTACAATTTAAGTCGAATAACTTCTGCGTCCATGGAATGACAACAAAAAATGGAAGCTAGCCGAAGCCGACAAATTACGACAGAAGAAACAGGAAATATGCATTTAATCATCTTTTGTGGACACCGCAAAACAGCAGGAAGCAGCCGCAAAACCGGGAGATGAGGATAGCAGCAAGAAGTGGCTATGAAAAGAAGCCTGAAGGACGTTTGGCGGCTGTATTGATACCACCGCATGGTTACGCGGTTTTGTCGAAGGACTTTTTTCTTTGGTTTGGCATAATTTTCAAGCATGTGGTGGAATGGAATTTTTGTCGTTTTCTTTTCGATAACTTCTATTTATTTCTCCTTTTTTTGCGTAGGAAGGATTAAATAATACAACAGGTATAGTATGAAGTTTTAGTAAGAGAATGAGAGCTAGCCACCACACTAAGCGCGCACTGTGATCTAGTTTGATGAATTTTTTGAATGTTATTCATTTAAAAATGTTCTGTTGTTGGAAGGTGACTCCGCATTCGTTGGCCTGCTCCTTTTGCTATAACGACACGTGCGTGCATGTTCTTGTTATTGGTGATAATTTGTTCTTCCTTCCGACGTTTTAATCCACGGATTTGCATGCCTGCTTTTTTGCAGATTAACTACAAAGCCGTCTTCTGGGGCTGGCGCTGCAGTCGCCTCCCTTATACTTCATGCCTCATGCGCGAAAACGATGAACCCAATTAAAAAAGTTAAAAAAGATCTGCTTTCCTGGCAAACACCTTAAAATAAAGTTTACCATGGTTCTTTGGAGACAGAAATGTAGAAGTAATGACCCTTTTTCCAAAATCGTTACCGAAACCCTTACCAAAATAAAGGCTTGTGGCCTTTTGCTTCTAGCGGGGCAGGTCTATATCCGCGACAAACAACATTTGGACATTTTGGAAAAGTCGTCTCGTAATATCTACCCTCATTGGAGGTGATCCAGACAGCCGTAATACCTGCTCCGGTCGGATCTGGGCGATGGTTTGGGCGCGGTCTCGCTACCAATGCCTGACGACGGAAGATCAGGCGGTAGCCGTAATACCGCTCCGCCAGACTCCACGGGGATACACTGGATATACTGAGGGGTCTTACGACTCCCCTTCAAAGTTGGGATGGGTATAATTATCCGAGGATTGCCCTGGAGGTGATTCGCAGCTAGTGTGCCGAATCCCTTTCTTAAACGTCAAAACCAAATGTAATGATAAAATTGCAGAAATTTGCACAAATCGTATGGAATAATCATTGTTATTGTTAATGAAGTGAATATTTGAGTGAAAACAGCAGAAGGTTAAAAAGTAGTATATTCTAGAGAAAAAACGTGAAAAAGTATGAGTAAAAAAAGCAATAAAAACAGTGAATATAATCACCGAAAATTGAAAAATGTGTGTGAATAAAAAGTAAAAATGTACGTTTAGAAAACTTTTCAACTTATTTGCTTCCAAACAAAAATGTTTTTTTGCCACAACGCGATTGCCACGGTTTCACTTTTATTTTTTGTACAGAATCTTAATATATTGATAACTTTTTAGTATTGCAAAATAGTGATTGGATACTCCTTCTTAGTTCTGGAAATTTATATATAAACTTATAAACTTTTTACGAAATATCCGCGAAGAACGTATTTCTCGCCATGCAAATTCGTCATTGTTTTCCTTCATTTCATTCAGCTGTTTGCTTTTTTTGTGATTCATTTTGACACTGACGTTGTCGTGAGGAGGTCTATTGGTAATTTTGATGCCCTAGTAGTATGGTTTTCTGCAAGAAGCCGGTGTGAGGTATGATGATAAGTGCGAAATTCGGTCTGCATTATTTTTGTCTGTTCACTGGTAGTACTTGGTGGTATATGGTGATCGATCAGGGTCGCGTGGTCGGGGAACATGATGACGGCTGGGCGCACAGTGGTGGCAATCGGGCGGCTATTGGATTTGGTAAGCGGGGCCGGTCAGGGGACGGGTGGTTGGATGGCTTTGTGTGGTGATTTCTGGTGGATCCACAGGGACCGGCCGGCGGAAATTCGTGGCGCTATGTTACATACAGGGTATTCTTGGCAATTAAAAAAAACGTACCACTACGTACTTAATTTAAAGTTTTTGAGACGACCATGGGATCCATTGTGCGCTATGCTGCTCAGGTTTGGGGTATTGGTCGGTATAAAGGAGTAAAAAAGCTTTTAAGATATTTCAAAAAGAAAATGTTCCGTTTACCAGAAAACAAAACAAGCTATATGTCGCATTTGGAATCAATACTTCCGTCTCTGTATATACCTATTAACCATAAGGCTTTTTTTCTGTACATTGAAGTAATAGCACTTCCCAATCACCTTCCACATATATTTTTGAATTATACATAACGTCCAGATAACGGAATATAATGCAAAATCGTGGAAAGGATCCATGCAGGAGCACTGTTCTTCTGTGTCGATTCCAGGAAAGTGAAAGTAGGTATATCAATCCGATACTTAACCATGACCTTAAGGAGGAAAGCTTTTTTCGCGACCAATATAGTTTGGATACAATATCAGTGGATATCATTATCATATTTTCAAGCTTAGATGATAGATTCGTCGTCTGAATTACATGCCTCATAGATCTGAAGGCAATCTGTATAACTTACGGGTGAAAAAAGACGTCCAACACTTTATTTTAGTAAATATTAGAAGAGCTCGTTGGAGTAAATCTGCAATAACAAAAATTGAATCATTCTGCGCTTAAATGGTGATGTTCAGTGGATTGGAACGTACTTTCCAGCTTTGTAAAATCGGCAACAAATATAAATAAAGCATTGTAATTATATTTAATTATGCACTAACACATGCTCTGGACATGGTGGAAGAAAATGAAGAACTTCATCGCAAAATCATTTTCAGTGATGAAGCGCATTTTTGGTTAAAAGGCTTCGTAAATAAGCAAAATATGCGTTACTGGGCAGGTGAGAACTCTCATATGCTTCATGAAACAGCGGTGCGGTTTTCATGCCGGTGGTGGCGTCATTGGGCCGTTTTTTTTGTCGATGAAAATGACCGTCACGTTACGGTAAATGGTATTCGCTACATAGACATGTTGGAACGTTATTTATTTGAGCAATTGCATGAATTGGATATCAGTGATATGTGGTTCCAACAAGACGGTGCCACAAGCCACACAGCGGGTGCAATAATCGAGTTATTGAAGTCTCAGTTCGGTGAACGTGTTATCTCTAGAAATGGACCCGTCCATTAGCCGCCGAGATCGTGTGATTTAACGAATTTAACTTTTTTTATGGGGCTACATTAAGTCATTGGTCTATGCCAAGAAGCCGGCGACGTTAGAGCAGCTCAGAGGCAATATTGAATGAGAAATATCAGCCGAATCGGTCGAAATGTGCGGCCGAGTCATCGAAAATTGAGTTCAACGTATCGACCGCTGCATACGTTCCCGTGGTGAACATATGAACGAAGTCGGATTTCATTCCTAAATGTTTTGATAGAAATTCAAGCCAATACATTTTTTTTGCGATATCTCAAGCAGTTTGCATTTTATTTAAAAAAAAAGTTGTCAAGTCCTTAATCATTTCCCTTATTAATATTTTTGTACCTTTCTATCGATTTTCTTTGTTTTAATTTTAAGACTGCTGAACAAATTTTAATTGAACATATCAAGCGAATAATATGTATCGTTTCTGTCTTCTAGCATTGTCTGAGAAGTCAAAGAGAAAAAGTTTTTCTTGATAGAAAAGTTTAGAAATGTCTTTCTTTTTGGAGATACCTCAAAACCTACATGCTATCGTTGGAGTGTCCATGTAAAGACATCTTTCGATACAATCATCATTTTTCACCCAGAGCCGTATCGATTTGATTTTAAAGATGGTTCTCCTCTCTCTTTCTAAATTTTCATTTACATTGTTCTTTCCGGTATATGGACTTTTAATTTATAATTAAGTTAGTTGGATACCGCTGTGGAGAACTTATTTTTAACCAAAACCAATCGGCCTACGCATATTTGCTATTTATACCCTATTCTAAGGGTATATTAATTTTGACGCATAGTTTGTAACATACCTTAATATTGCCCGTAGACCCCTAAAAGTTACTATATGTATGATCAGCATCGATAGTAATGTCGATCTATGACCATGTCCGTCCGTCCGTCGGCAAAAATTAGGCCTTTAAACTGGACCTAGAGAGCTGAAATTTTAACCATATACTCTAGGGTCCCGAAATAATCAAGTTTACGAATTTTTGAAATCCGCCCACAGACACGCCCACAAACTCAAAAAAACCAAATTTTGGAAAAAATCGAATTTTGAGCTAGAAAGCTGAAATTTTTTATATATGATCTATGACTCCTAAAACTGCTCGGGATATAAAATTTTCAAAATCCGCCCACTGACACAAAAAAATAAAACAATTTTATTGAAAAACCAAAATTTGAGCTAGAGAGCTGAAATTTATAATACATACATATATACTCTCTAGAGGCCCTTTAAGCTCATGTGTAAATATTTTAAAAATCCGCCTACAGACAATTTTAATTTTTTTTTTTTTAAAATCCAAAGTTTGAGCTAGGGAGCTGAAATTTATAATATATACTCTCTAGGTGGCCCTTTATGCTCATGTGTAAATATTTTCAAAATCCGCCTACTGACACGCCCACAATTTACAAAAAAAAACTTTTTTGAAAATCCAAAGTTTGAGCTAGGGAGCTGAAATTTATAATATATACTCTCTAGGGGCCGTCTATGCTCATGTGTTAATTTTTTTAAATCCGCTTACTGACACGCCCACAATTAAATAAAATAATTTTATTGAAAAACCAAATTTTGAGCTAGGGAACGTTTTTTTTACAAAAGCTTCGTTTTTGTTTGATAAAATCTTTTAAATGTTATATAACAGAATATGTAGAGCGTTCTTAACAATTCAACCATACTTAGACTTTTGTCACGCCTACGTATGAGAGATAGGAATAAGAATAGGGTATCCAACAGTTCGCCCAAGCGGACTGTAGCCCGCCCCTATGTTTTTATATGTATTGAATAATGTCCTCAGTCCAGAAACAAATTTAAGAAAAATTGTTAAAGTGATTGAAACGTCAAAATAAATCTAGTTAGTGTGCGATACGATGAGATTTCAAAATCTATTTGTCGAAAACTCTAAATCTCGGATTTTGATTCGGTGCGAACAGCGCATAATGAATCAAATTTTCATTCGGTTAGTAACCCTATTAAATTGAAATATTTTGCATGATCGCCGAAGCACAATGAACACCAGCTGATTGTGTTTTTCTGAATCCCTTGGAAGAAATCCTTTCTTCGCCTTTCTGCAGGAAACTCAAGACAAATTGTTCATTTGATTTTTTCTTATTCTTCGTGTTGTTTTCCTCTTTAGCCCGTCTGTTCGTTTTTATCATTCACGGTGGAATTTCAAACTCAAATCTCAAGTGAAGAAAAAGGTTTAAGGATTATATTCGTTCCTTCTTCCTATACGTAAATACCTGTTGCTATAGAGATGAACATTCAAGTGATCCATCGGCAACGTCTAGCTCCTGTCCTGAAGTCCTCTAGACGTAACTCCAATTATGTAGGTATTTACCTACCAAAAGAAACGTGGAAGATACAAAAAAAAAAACTTCAAATCATTGGAGCAGGAATTGCTCAGTTCAGACAACAAGAGGGGAAATTACTACAGAAAAAAATCGTTGTTAAATGAAACCTGAGTTGAAGAGTACCAGCTGTTTCCTTATGAACTGTTCCATTGAATCGATTTTCAATGAAACCTGTCTTGACTCACTACAGGTAAGTACCTACATAAATGTGTGTCTGCAGCCTGAATAAATTTATTGTTGCTTCTTATTCGATATGATTTAGCAAACACTTACGTTCGCTTGTTAAATGTGATGTTTATTGTACGAGAAAGAAGGAACCTACCTACATACAAGGTGGCGCAAAAATAACCTTCCGATGTTTTTTTTAAATTGTAATTTTAAAAAAAAATGAAAAACTTTGATTCTTCTTGTGGATTATTTTTATTTGGTCTTTTAATTTTGTTTACATCAAGTCGAGAATATGGTGTCATGTAAATGGCCGCCGCAACAGTTGATTGTCATTTGAACCCTTTTTATGGCATTTTCCATCACTTTGGCCAAAACTTCCGGCGATAGGTCCTCACATTGTTGACGGATATTGTCTTTAAGAGCTGCAAGAGTCTTAGGCTTGTTGACATAAACCCGCGACTTCAAAAAGCCCCACAAAAAGAAGTCTGGAGCGGTCAAATCAGGCGATCTTGCTGGCCAGTGCAAATCGCTAAAACGGGAGATTAGGCGCCCGGGAAATGCATCCTTCAGCATATCGGTTGTGGCACGTGCAGTGTGTGCCGTTGCACCGTCCTGTTGGAACCACATGTTTTCCAATCCCAATTCATCAAGTTGCGGCAAAAAGAACTCGTTGATCATTGCTCTGTAGCGCTCACCATTCACAGTAACCGTTTGGCCCGCGACGTCTTCGAAGAAAAAAGGTCCGATGACTCCTCCAGCGAAAACAGCACACCATACAGTGACTTTGAGCGGGTGTAATGGCTCTTCGTGGGTTATACGCGGATTTTCAGTGCCCCAGAAGCGTAAATTTTGCTTATGTACGTACCCGCTAAGATGGAAATGGGCCTCATCACTCATGATTATTTTTGATGAAAAATCATCTTCCTCTTGGTGGTGATTAAGGATGGCTTGAGCGTATGTTAGACGCGATTGGCGGTCAGCAGCTAACAGCTGATGCACCGTCTGGACTTTGTACGGAAACATCTTCAAATCTTGTACCAAAATTCGCTGTAAAGACCGTCGACTGATACCCATTTGCGTGGCACGTCGTCTGGTCGATGTCGACGGCGCTTCCATGACATCTTCGGCTACAGCAGCAATATTCTCTGCAGAACGGGTACTCCGTGGTCTGCCACGCCTGGCAGCATCTCGTGTTGTGCCAGTCTCTTTGAGGCGAGTGGCTAAACGTCGCAGTGTTTCACCAGTAGGCGTTGGACGGGTAGGAAATCTGCGACGAAATTCACGTTGTGCCAAAGTCACCGACCGATTATTGCTCAAATAAATAGTCACCAATATTCCGCGTTCTGGAGCAGTGTAGCATAACATTGTTTATTAACGTGTATTTCGCATGTGTTTACTACACAAATGTCAAAACAGAACTGACATTAGGGGCCAATCGCAAAATTTATAGCATTTTCTGATATGAGGATTACTTTTGCGCCACCTTGTACAATACCGAGTTTCTTTCAATGGCTTAGAACATGAGGTGGGACAACGTCAGGCTGGGATTCAATGCGAATTTGCGTTTCGTAAGCTTACATCTAATTCGACTAATTCATCTATGGCAGTTTAAGGCGTTCTGTTTTTGTTGCTATTATATTGAAGCGAGGGAATCATAAAGTTCAGCTAAAAGAGACAGGTTTTTTCAGGAACCTACAGAAGCCCATCACGCTCACGCAGGATGAATGATGCATTGTCCTCAAGGGTTCTAATACGGCAGATGAAGTGCCTTTCTGCTGGGCGGTTCTATCAACGCGGAAAATCCTGCGAGATTGTGCTCAAAAATCTAGTTGGTGGAATTCAGTACGCGCTTGATATGGAAGAATACGCTATATGCATTTTCGTCGATATTGTGGGTGCTTTCGACAACTCTGCCTGACAACACGGCGTAGAAGAATCATTGGTGCTTTGTTGCGGATGTGGATTGTGGTCGTAATGTAAACGCGGGGGTAAATAGAGGCTGCCCGCAAGGCGGCGTTCTGTCTCCACCGCTGTGGTGCTTGCTGGTCGATTCTGTTGAACGCACTCAATACTTGTACGTATACGCTCAGGCGTACGCGGATCATATTGCCGTGCTTTCTGTTGGATCATGCTCAGCGACTGTCTGCGCCTGTGCGCTGGCGACCCTAGACGTGATCGACGAATGGTGCACTAAGAATGGGCTCTCGGCCAACCCTCTCAAAACTGAGGTTGTTTTCTTTACGAGAAGGAGGAAGCCGATCGGGTTGATTCAGCCAGTGCTAAAAGGCGTCGCACTCCAACTCTCCAATGAAGCAAAATATCTGTGAGTCATTTTGGATAGCAAACCTCTTTGGTCCAAGCATGTATGCGACTGCAAAGGCGCTGTTGGTTTTCTGGCAAGGGCATTTTTTGCAAGACATGGGGCTAATCACCGGAAAGAGTCCTATGTATTTATACGTCTATGATAAGACCATTTCTAGCATACGCATCGTTTTTTTGATGGGATAAGCTTTTACGTAAATACGTTACTGCTGCTTTCGCCAAACTCCAAAGGAAGGTATGTCTCGTCTGCAGGGGGGCCTTCCCCAGCACACCTGGCTCCGTCCTAGATGCATTATTGAACCTCCCGCCCCTTGATGTTTACATTATGGGTTGCACAATCAAAGCTATCTCACGTTCAAGAAGATGTGGCTTTTGGTATAACTCGCACTGGACTTTGCGACGGTTGTCCTTCGACTCCTGTCTTATGGATATGCCGTCCGATACAATGACACCGGAACTTCGGCTGAATCGCAACTATGAAGTCGACTTTCCTCGTGTTCAGGACTGGCTCTGGGCGGACTCTGACCCTGGAAAGGAATGCAGTAGAATCTTCAAGGATGGCTCCAAAAGCAATCATGGATCTGTTGCTGGTGTTTTCATGGAGGGCGACATAATCAGGCTTTTCTTCTTATTAGGGAAACATGCGTCAGTCTTCCAAACAGAAACTTATGCAATCCTAATGGCTATGGAAATTATTGCGTGGAACAAGTGGAGGGGGAGAAGTATCTGCGTCTGTAGCGACAGTCAGGCTGCGCTTAAGGTCGTGCTCAACCCCTTAACCACCTCCAAAATAGTTCGTGAATGCAAGATCTCTCTGAATTCGGTCGGAAGGCTGAATTCACTTAGACTTGTCTAGGTCCCGGGTCATGACGGAATCCCAGGAAATGAGATCTCCGATGAACTTGCTAGACAGGGCTCAGGGGAGGACTTCTCAGGACCTGCACCGGCGAAATGTCTGCCTGTGTCCTCGGTTAGGGCTTCCATAGATGGTTTGGTGTTATATGAACACAATCGCAGATGGCATGACTCTCCAGGGTGCAGACAGACTAAACGATTTCTCCCCGGTGTCTGTAAAAAAAATCTGCGGCCATTCTTGTTGTTTCCTAACAGTAAAGACTGCAGACAGACTACTGGCGTTTTTACGGGCCATTACGAAGCATCTAAAGGTGCTAGGCCTAAGCATTACCACCAACTGCGAAGCCGGTGGAGAAAGCGATGACACTTCGGAACATTTCCTCTGTGATTGTCCTGCTTTTGCTCGTATCAGATGGCAAGTATTTGCTGCTGATATGGTGCTGTAAACCTAAGCTGCTTATTATCGAAGCGCCTTCTCGTCTTTCTTAGGAGTACGAGTAAATTCTCACAGTAAAAGTGGAGTGCTCCAGTTTAGAAAGTCTCGCACCCCGACAAAAAAAAAAGTTAAACCTCTGTGATTGGATATCACATGTGAATATCAGCTGTTCACTGAAAATTTGCCTTTGAGCAAGTGAAACAAATCAACCCTAATTCCTCAGTGAGGTAAAGATGTTAAAAACATCTGATTCAATTTGCTTCAGTGTTCGTAGTATTAGAAGGGCTCCTGCACTCGAGCGTCTCATCGATTGTAATAAAAAAATTCAGTAGATATGTGTGAATACATTACAAGAATACTCTAGAAAAGATTCATTTGTGGATTTTTAGGCGGAGAGAAATCTTCGATGTAGAACGAATCTTGTATGCGGACTAGTAGGAATGCATTTAAGTGGGAGGGCTATGATTCATTTAAAACTGGTCATAGTTTCTCCGTGAAGGAAAAAGAAAAAGAAAGAACATCTTATTCCTTCATTATCCACCTGCGATAGAGCCCAAGTGTGGCCGATCTTTAGGCTGGTAACAGTGCTTGCACTTTTTGTTAAGCACATATTTCTCGGTACCTTACCTTAATATTTGAACTGGATTATTCTATGAATGTATAGGTGTCGCATTTTATTTGATTTGTTTGAATCCTTTAATATCTAAACCTTTCCAAATAATTCTGCAATCTGAATCTACTCCCTAGAGCTAGACGATGGAACAAATTCTATGATTTAAGGCAAATACAATACAATGGAATTCTTAAACAATTCCCCATTCCCGAATATTTTCAATCAAGCCAATCCAACACCCAGTATCTCCTAAGCCACAAACTAACAGACACTAACAGACGGATTGCGAAATAGCAAAAACTCCATCCAGTCAATGAACTTCAGAGTATGGATGAATTCTAAAACAACATTGAAACCACAATCATACCTCCATTAACCTACCCTTATGGCTATATCCTGCGTTTAATTGCCGTCAGATTGTGATTTTCTGAAGAGTGATTCCACTGGCATTGTTTCGAAGGACTCGCCCCCATTTCTCAGTGGTGACTGGTGAGCACCGGTCGATGGCATTAGTTTTTACTCATGTGTCATGTCCATTGTACGCTTCAGACTGACCCGTTTCTATCTTCGTCTCAGCCCAACCAGCAGTCGGAAACGAATAACGATCGAACTTATAGCGGTGCTGCAAGGGGTTGAAATTAATGACCAAACAGAATTCAACTAGTGTTAAGTATTCGAGCAATAAACATTTTTCCTTTACTACTTTTATTGCTCGTAAATGTTAATAAAACAAAAAAAATGTATTTCTATTGCAGACGATGATACGCTGGTCGATGTTTGCCCCTTCGTCATGAATATCGAGAAAAGTTTATGGGCCAACGTTGATCTACTTAGTGACAGACAATAAGAAAACTAATAAGATTTGTTTCAATCAGAGTTACCATCGAGGCCGTAAGACATGGGATTCCGTTCGGGTTCTAATTATGATGGTAGGATAAAGTTCCATGAAATAAATGTATTCTATTGACAGTGCAGTTCGGAATTTTAATGTTTGTGGAATTAGCGCGAGTGTGAAGTGAAAATGAAAAAAAGACTTGATTCATTTTATGGTCTATTTTGAATAATGGAAAGAAATTAAGAAATTGGAACTGGAGAAGGTAGAGTAAGCCGCTTAAGTTTGGTACCTAATTAGGATGCAAAATTAAGTCGGCTTGATTTACTCTTTCCTTCTTATAACAACCGTTTTCTACTCTACTATTCGTGATTGAATTTTATGGTAGTTTTATAGCTGGAACTTTTTCATATGCCATCTTTGTGGGCTCAGTGGTTAGAGGGTTAGGCTGCTAATCGAAAAGTTCCCGGTTCAAATCCCGCCGGAGCCAAGTTACATCTAGAGTTTTTCCAACTGCCCCAGCTTTTCTGACAAACATCCAAGAGTATCAATTGTCACATGAATAGATTCTCAGGTTGGCCGTTCGTATTCGGCTTAAAGTTGTAGGCCCCTTCCACTTCGGCCGAAATCTAGCCCTTTTCGAAATATTTTTTAATACACTATCAGCTCTGTGTCGTGGAGTGCTTAAAGCAAGCAACTATCACGAGCAGAAATTAGCCGGCACTAAAAGTGCCCCCACAGGCTCATCATTTAGTGCAGGTAGATAGATAGATTCTTTATTTTTTCATCATAAAGTTTACAAATTGGTATACTTAAGAATAAGGACATGGCAATACTGCCGTCTGCCTGAGATGACATTTCATAATATGATTTAAAAATAAAAGAAATAATAAAAAGCAAAAATTTTAAAATATAAAGAAAAGGAAAAAACAAAAAAAAAATGTTTAACAAAAGATATGAAGAAATATTATTATATAAAACAATGCTATCAATTTTAACGTGATTTGAAACACAAAATATTATACAATTTGGTTAATTTGATTAGCTGTTTATACAAAATTTTATCAATTTTAACATGATTTGAAACCCAGGATAATACACAATTTGGTTAGAAATAGCTGTTTATACAATATTATCAATTTTAACGTGATTTGAAACACAAAAGAGATATTATCAAATTTAGTATGATCAGCAACAAAACAATAAATAGTTATGTATAAAATTTGGTCAAAACTGCAATAAGTGGGTAATCGACTAAGTTTAATATGTGAAACTGTTACGGTAAGAAAGAGCATGTTGGCAATATTTAAAGAGGCTGAGCCAGCCCATTGCTCCACTTAAAATTTCAAAAAGTTTGTCCAAAGATATAAAACTTTCCCGAAAATGCAACCGGCGAATTTCTTGTAGAATAGGACAAGCAGCAACGAAATGGTATATATCTTCATTCACTCTTCCGTTACATAGATCACATAGCTGGGGCAAGTCTGATCGATGAGGTATAAAGTTCAAATTTAAAATTTCAACTCTTGCTCTAAAAATAATACTTATAACCGAGGCTGAAAATTCATTACTAAAGTAAGAGACTTCCGAGGGCAGTTCATGGTTTAAATGACTATAAATAGCTCTTGAAGTAGATGAAGATGCTCTGGAAAGGTTATCCAGAAACATTTTGTGATCCACCTTAGCAATCACATCAGAAAACTGAGCCTGCCAATCGGTCACATTAGTTTCTGTTAAGTTTAAACTTGTTTCGTAAGATAAAGCTAGTTCGTTCCAGTTTTTAAACGGGGAAGCATTCACTCGAAGTAATTTTCTTAAGATGATTTTGTGAAGACAAGTTTCACTTCTTTTCATCACTCTAGTAATGAAGTTCGCATTTGCCTTCAAATTTTGTATATATATATAGGGACTATTCCTGACTCTACATATATGTCGTAGTTGGGTGTTGAGTTAGGCAAACGAAATATCCTCTTAAAAAAGTTCCTTTGTACAGTTTCAAAAGCTGCGAAGTGTGTGTATCCGACGGGTTGGACGCCATATGCCATGCATGCATTTACTGTCGCGTTGAAAACTTTGTACTTGGACGTTAAATCAACATTTTGGTTCGAAAAAAACTTTGGCCACATTATATTAAGAGCCAATTTAGCTTCGTTGCTTTTTTCTTTGGAGTGCTTTAGATAGCTTAAATTGTAGGTCAAGAGGACACCCAAATATTTAAACTCTTGTAAAACCTCAATGTGTGTATTGTTTAGAGACCATTTTTCTTCCGCTCGCCTTCTTGATTGTCTCTTTTCAAATATAACAATCTTAGTTTTTTGGGTATTAATTTGCAAGCCCCAAGACTCGCAAAATGAACTTCGACGGTTTATTTGCAATTGAAGCGTGAAAGGATTATCAGCAAGCATAACTAGATCGTCCGCGTACAACAGGACTTTGATTATAATGTTAGCAAAATTAACTCCGCCCGGAAGAAGCTCGCAGACATCATCTATGAACAGGGCAAATAATAATGGGCTGAGGATACAACCCTGAGGAACACCTGTAATTGTATCAAATCGATTTGAAAATGTGAAACCGTCCCATACCCTTGCATTTGTTGACGAAATAAGACTTGCATACACTTCGAGAAACTTTCTTGACAAACCAATGCAAGAAAGTTTCTATATTAAAGCTTGTCTATTGACTTTATCGAATGCAGCTTTAAAATCAACAAAGCAAGTGTATAGTTTCTTTTTTCTATCTATAAATTTTTGAGCAATGCTTGAAATGGCCAAGATATGATCCATGGTTGAAAAACCTGGGCGGAAACCGGCTTGAAAGATGCTCAAAAGACTGTTATCCTCAATCCATTTTGAGAGCCTTTCATATAGGATTGCAGTGAAAGTTTTTCTTATTGAATTTAAAATTGAAATACCTCTATAATTTTCCGCAGCGTTAGCATCACCTTTTTTAAAAATGGCAAAAATTACAGATTCGTTGAAACTGTTAGGGACACATCCATCATTGTACACTTTGTTATAGAAAGACACGAGGTAGTTTTTAAAATCAATAGTGCTGTTTTTATAAAACTCGACTGGTATGCCGTCTAGGCCAGGAGCCTTGCTGTTTTTCAATCTTTGGAGCGTTACTTCCAATTCGGGCAATGAGAATTCTAAATCCAGCTCGTTGACTCTAGTATCAGGTAGCGCGTAATCAAAGGTATGAAGGTCTTCATCAGCTGAGAGTAGAGTTTTAAAATGAGCTGCTTACGTCTCAGCTTCTAAAGAGAACTTCATACCCTGATTGCGCCCACCAAGATTGCGCACTGTCTCCCAAAATATCTTTGAGTTAGTGCAGTTTTCCAATTTCTTAGCCACGTTTTTTAAATAGGTGATTTTCTTAACTGAGCACAGATAGATGTTTTTGAAAAATTGAGAATTGGTCGTTCTAAACAGTTTTAAGTAAACGAACGAAAGTTTACGGAGATTTCTGCAATCCTTATCAAACCATACATTTTTAGCTACAAAAGTGTGTGTACTCTTCCACGCAAAAGGGGCTGCGGTCTTTATAACCCGTTCTATACTTTCACATACCACTTCAGACGAGACTGCGGATTGTTGGGGCAGAGATAGTAAGTGCCGAGAAAGGAGGCTTCTATAGAGGGTTGCATTGTTCTCCGACCACTTCAGCTTATTAAAACTAGAAGGTGTAGCTTGCTGGTTTAACTCCTTTAGCTGAATTTTAATTACAATTGGAAAATGAGCCGAGTAGTTGACTAGTGCAACTTCAAAGTCATCGATAATGTTCAGCCAGTCCCCTGAAATCGCAGCAAAGTCACGGATTGTCCCTGCCCGCTAACAAAAGTGAATTCGCCACATGCATCACTAATAGAAGACCCATTCAAAACAAATAGACCGAAAACTTCAAAAAATTCTGTTAAACTCCCCCCGTTGCGGTTATAAATTTTATCCTTAGAACATCTACTCTCGGCCAGTGCAACTCGTGCTCGTAAAATATTGGCGGAAGAATTTTGATATTCACCAATCCTACCATTTAAATTACCGACGATTAACACATGGTCAAGAGAAGTGTTATTCATAAATTCAACTAGTTCATCGAAGTCGCTAAGCCAATGATTGCAATTTAAATAAATAGGAATAATATAATAGTTTAGGTTGTTGCTAACCATATGAAAAATAATTTTAGATTCAATAATTTTAAGATTAGTGCAGGTGTTAGTAAGGACATAACAATTAAAAGCACAATAATTATGTACCTATAAAATACTAACACATACACAAATCATGCAAATAATTTAAAACATTAAGGCATTATTACGCAAAATATTTTTAAGCTTAGTTTTACTAACATGCAAGTCAATCAAATGATCATTTAGATTATAGATTCTACTCATGCGACTAATAGGCTCATGCCTCCCATAATTCGTTCTATGATTGGGGCTAAACAATAATTCAACACTGCGTAAATTATGAGCACCACCACGAAAATTAAAGCCAATAGACGACAGCAAGTCAGGTGCATCTATTTGACCGGATATAAGCTGCTGTAAAAAAATAATATCGCTATTAAGCCTCCGTTGAGAAAGGGTAACATTTGAAGAAGCTCGATGCGTTGACTGTAAGGAGGGAGGTTAAATGGATCATCCCATGCGAGTCCTCTAAGTGCAAATCGAATAAATTTACGAATGGACTCTATTCGATTTGAATGAATGTTGTAGAACGGTGTCCAAACTTGTGAGGCATAGCATACTCTATAATCGGACGGACAAAACAATTGTACAATAACATAGAAACGTAAGGGTCATTAAATTCTTTGGCCCACCTTTTTACGAAGCCCAGCATGGAATTAGATTTATTAACAATAAAATTGATATGCTTAGCAAAAATCAGTTTGGGATCGAAATAAATCCCAAGATCCTTAAAATTATCAACTTTACAAAGAATATGTTGAGACAAAGAATATTGAAAGGTGGAAGGGATATTCTTCCTAGAGAATGTCATATGTTGACATTTAGTAGGGTTTAAGGATAAGCCGTTTTTCACACACCAATTGGCGAAGCTGTTAATGTCAGATTGAAGTAAAATTCTGTCTTGCTGACTAGTGATAGATTTATATATTTTCATATCATCCGCGTAGATCAGGATATTACTGTGATTTATACATGCCTTAACATCATTGATGGCTAGTATAAATAGAATCGGTCCGAGGTGACTTCCTTGGGGAACTCCTGACTGAGCTGTGAAAGATACAGATAGTGATCCTCTAAATTTGACTTGATAAGCCCTTGATCTAAGGTATGAATTAACCCATTTTATGAAAGATGGTGGAAAACCAAAAGCCCTGAGCTTAAATTCGATTAATTCATGGGACAGCTGGTCGAAAGCCTTAGAGAAGTCAGTGTATATGCAATCCATTTCGTCCTTATTCTCTAAGGCATTAGAACAATCATGCAAGAAACTTAAGAGATTAGTGACAGTGGATCTGTTTTTTACAAATCCATGCTGTTCATTACAAATTATATTGCGACAAAGAAATATTAACTTTTCACAAACAATTTGTTCAAAAAGCTTAGGGATACACGAAAGCTTTGAAATAGGCCTATAATTAGTGATATCACCACGTTCGCCTTTTTTAAATAGGTACAGGTGTGATAAAAACACTTTTCCATAGCTTAGGGAATTTACCAGTATTAATGGACAATTCAAACAGATACTTAAGATGTGGAGCAATTGCATGACTACATTTTTTAAGAACTATCGGGGCAATGCCATCAGGACCTGATGAATAGTCATTCTTCAGAGAAGAAACACATTTTAAAATTGTTTCCAAATCGAATGAGATACTATATTAAAGCTTATTTGGGAACAGCCAGTTAGATAACTAAAATATTGATCATCTATGTGAAGAGGGGTCTCCCTAAACGACTTACTGAAATGATCTGCAAACATATTGCTTGCATCTAGCGAATCAGCAGTTGTAGAACTATTGTAAGTAAGCTTCGATGGATAACCATCGGTTTTTTTCTTAGAATTGACAAATCCCCAGAAAAGTTTGTGGTCCACTTTTAAAGAGCATTCCATTTTACTTATATAGTCAATATATAAGTTGCAGGATAAAGATTTGAATTCGTTGAATAGTGTAAGATAGAGCTCAAGATCTGAATGGCGGAGACTTTTTAAATAGTTCTTCCAAGCCCTATTACGTCTGTTTCGTATTGATTTGAGCTCTTTAGTGTACCAAGGATGGAACGTTTCCAGATTCCTAGAGAATTTCACAGGAATCACGTTTTTCATGCAGTTATCCATCAAAGAATAAAAGGAAACTACTGCATCTTCAATGTTAGAAAACGCAGTAAGATTAAAATTAAAGCTGGAAATTTCATCAGAAAGCCTTTGAAAATTTGCTTTCCGAAAGTCAAAAGATTGCGAACTATCATACGAATTACTATTTTCGTACAAATGTCCGCCTACTTCAATAAATACATCCAATGGTGGATGATTATTATCTATGTTAGTTATACTGAAGTGGGATTCCAGAACCACAGTACTAACAGAGTCAGAAGAAAAAACAAGATCGAGAGTTCGATTTTTGAAATTTTTTATACAGCTAGTTTGCTGTAAGTCAAAAGACAAGATGTTGTCCAGTAAAGCGAGCTCTTGTTTTGCAGAGTCAAAGGATGGGATGAGATGAGAATCATCCTCAGAAGGTACCCATCCAATATGTGGCAGATTGAAGTCGCCTATAAGTAAGACAGTGCTGTCACAACAAGATATGTCAAAAATATGGTCTAGTGCCATAGAAAGTTCCGAATACAAGGAGCACAGACGATACGATGGAATGTATGCATTAACAACATATAAATGCTTGTTCTTAAGTGTAATTTTTACATAGATAATTTCGACGGTTAGTGGAAATGGAAAGTCAATCTTTCGTGACTCAAGGTTGAAACGAACAGCAATCAGGACACCGCCCCCAAGCGCTTTCAGGTCATTTTGATGACGATCGTTTCTGAATACGGAGAACTCATGATTGAAGAGTTCCGTGTCTAAGATTCCGGCATTAAGCCATGTTTCCGTCAAGGAGAAGATATCATGAGAGAGGGCTTGGGAGTTTAAATATACTTCAGCGGTTTTTGTGCGGAGTCCCCTTACATTTTGATAGTAGAGGGACAGCCTACTGGGTTTTTTAAAACTGACGGACAAACTTTCCTGCGACTTTTTGTCGACCGGGGAGTAAATTCTTTTACTAACGTATTTTGAGGCCATGTAGTACTATTGCACAGTATTTCGAAATATATTGGAGGGGCGAAAATTTTGAAAGACGCAACAAACCCATCAGCCTTACTGATTTTGGTACATTTGATTGAGTCATCTTTTGGAGTCAAATTTCTCGAGACCAAATGGTTCAAGACATCGTCTGAAGAAGTGTTTGGTTTTAGTCGAGAAATGAAAATGGATTTTGGTCTGGGAATCGATTCAATAGATGCAGATTCGATACCTATGGAATGATTGATGCATGTGGGACTAATATTAGGAATGGGGGCATCGTTACAGTTTTTTCGCTGACTCCTAAGATTAAACCTTTTTGCCTTTGGGTTTAGCGCAGTGGAAGGCACATCACGTTTCCTTTTTCCTGCGAGTACAGTTGATGAAGACGATGCCAATTTAAGAATGGGCTCAGCGGTCGCTTCAACAGTAGGGGAACCTATTGTGTCAAATAGAGTCAATGTATCCATGGCACGTTGGGTACACTGATTTTCTTCATTAGTCGGCAGCTCAAGGTCAGTAGACGTTGAGGCGTCTGCCGAACTATGAGGATCAGAAAACGTTGATACATTGCAGACAGCAGTATTGAAGTTGTCGAGTAAGTCCTTAAACCCCTTAGACAATTTTTGTATGTCAGCCTTGAATACTGACATTTTAAAAGCAAGGGTAGACATTGATAATTTTCGACACGTGGAGCAATACCATTAGGCGATCTCCGAACTTTTTATTTTATCCATAAATGCGTTGGTTGAACCAACACATTTAGCATGGAACATCAAAAAAAAATAAAAATATATATAGGTACATATGGAATCGGTATTGAACTCGCGCACTATAAATTGCAAGCACGACCCTTTAGCTTTTTTTTGACTTTTAAATTCATTTTTATTAATTATTAGCTTATATCAACTTACATACTAGACAAAAATGATTAAATCTAACTTAAAATTAACAGGATACTTATTCTAGATTATTGATCCTTATGCGGACGCCCTAAACTTAACTATATCTTATAATTATTGCCTTTCGGCCTAAAAACTATTTTACGAACTAATCTTACATATGTGTTCCTCGAGAAAATTAAATAAAACTCGGCATCATTATTTAAATTTTATATTTTTATATAAAACAAATTACAAACTACCTATTCTACTTACTTAAACTACCTAACATATTCTAACTATAATTAGGATTCTGAACACTCGTTGCCTTGCGCAACAAGTGGTCAAAATCCCAATTGCTTTCCGAGCGCCTGGCAGTCGTCAACGTGCACACGCGCCGCCGTGAGCCGACTGAGGCCTTACAGCGTCAGTCAACTCCCGGAAGCACCACCACACGTTGGCGAGCCCGGCCTCTCCCAAAAACGCCCTAGCTAACTTAATCTAACTTATAAGCTAAAAGGATGTTACCTAGAGTAACGCACCGTCCTGGGAGGGCATGTTGACCCCTCCCCCCTCAACAAGCCACCAAAATTCGGCGAATTGCTTTTCCGTGTCGAATTGATCCCTTTCCGATATTGCGGTACTAAAACGGAGGAGCTCATGAGCATTGGCGATGCCCTCGCCGTGGATGAGCCGCTTATCTCTCGCGCTGCGGTAGCGGTGGTATAATACCGGGATACCATCCCTCGTCTGTACCAGCCCTTTTGCATCAATATGGATAAATGCCTCTGGCGGGATAAAGCCAGACCGGAGCGTACTCTCTATGTACATTTCATTGGGGTAGTAAGCCCCAAAGATCAGACTATTGCCGCTGGCCATCGCCCTTGCAACGTGCCTTCGAGTCACCTTAATGAGGAAATTGTCAATCCTATTCAACTGAGCCCCATCGTATAGGACCTTGTTGGGATAGTATTTAATATAATTGGATTCAGGCGTTCGGAACAACCGGAGACAAGTCCTAAGACATTGTCTCTTCAAAACCCGAATCTTTTCCATATAGCTGGGCGCTATATTGAACCACAATGGACAACCATAAGCGATAATTGGCCTTATAAGGGCCACGTAGCAAATGACCTTCACTTTGGAGTCAAGTTGACTGCTATGAAACAGTCTCCTTGTCAAAGCATAAGCCTTCTTGGCCCCAGCAAGACAAGCAACTATATGTCTATCGAAATATAGATACTGGTCAAGCCAGATACCTAGATATCTAACTACGCTTCTCACCGCCAATGGCTGCCCATTTTGTCCAATAATGGCCAATTTTTTCCAGTTTTTTCTGGTATCCCTAGAGGCCCCAGCCAATGGAGTTCTGAACAAGATTGTTTCCGTCTTCTGAAAGTTGATTTTCAACTTCCAGTCGTCGCAATATCGCTTAATTTGATCGAAGTCACGCTGCAAAAGGATATTAATGACCTCGATTTTAGGACCTGATCTGTATGCCACCAAATCATCGGCATACGCTATAGCATGTCTGAGTGAACCTACCAGATCACTCGTGTAAATGTTAAACAGGATCGGAGAATTGACCGCCCCCTGCTGTAAACCGTTTTTAATTTCAAAGACTCTGCTCGAAGTCACATTGCCACATTTGACAACGAACTTCTTTCCCATAAGCATATTATAAATTACATATAGCAAAGGTTTGTGCATCCCTCGCCTGGTCAACTTGTAGAAAAGTCCCTCTAACCATACGGTGTCGAAAGCCTTCTCAAAATCAACCAGACAAGCACCCGTGCATTGGTTCTTGCATTTATTCCACTGAATGTCGGAAACCAGTTTCGACGCGGCATGAATAGTGTCATGCCTCGCCCTGAAACCAAACTGGTTTTCCGGAATTATGTTATTGTCCTCGACCCACTTTAACAGGGCTCTATTGACAACCTTTTCAAAGACCTTGCTAATATTCGGAAGCAAGCTAATTGACCGTAGATTGGCAGGGTTCGTCCTACCTTTACCTTTTTTCGGGATAGGGTGTACCACAGCTACCTTCCAATGCGCCGGATAATGTGCATTATTCAGCGCATTGTTAAACAACGTGGTGAAAATATCTACAGCCTCCAGAGGCAGGTGTCTCAATACGACGTTTGGGACACCATCCATCCCCGCCGACTTTTTATTCTTTAGCGACTCGAAGATGCACAGAAGATCATCCTTCGACACGAACAAGTGCGATGCATCTCGGCCATTGGCGACAACTGCATTAGCAACGAGAACCGATTAACACGACGTGGCATGGTCATTGGTAAATGATATGCTTGCAATTGCAAGGTGTGAACACACCATTTGAACATCATGCTAAAATTTGTCATTTGCCACTTTGATGTTTTATTATTTCATTTCGCCGTGTTTTTGCTTATTTAAGGAATAAAATTAAAATTTATCTGTTTTACTTGCTTCCGTTGAAAATAAAACTACAATAAATGTGTGTTTCTGAAAAACACAAGTAAATATTTATGATTTTGCTTGCACCTGTGGAAGTTAGGATTCCAACCCCAAACTATGTACATATTTGTGTTAATTTGATTCTGTAGAAAAGCAAATTATTTATCACATAAACTAGTCTGTTCGCTGACTTTTGTGGGAAATAAAATTATTCAACAATGTTATGTTTGGGGTTTGCTTGCTTCTGTAAAAAATAGATAGATGTGCTTGTGCGCCCAAATTATTTTTTTTATATTTTTAGTAGACTTAAAGCCCACTTAATCATTATCACCTCGTTATAAATATTAAGTCCCCAATCCTCATTTTAAATATTAAACGTGGGATTTGATCATTTGCCATTTTGGTGCTCGCAAACGGTTTGCAGTATATCCAAATTTGTATTTCTTTCTAAAACAAAAAACAATTAATGCCACTTTTAAGGGAACTGAAAAACGAATCTAGTGACATATGCATACATATATCTTCGGTGAAGGCCATCCCGTTTGGCAGGACCGACGCATATGTGCCTTGCTAAAATGAGGTGAATGTGCACTTTTTTTACAACTTCAAGCCTTAAACTTAAGGCCTCATGGAGGGTACCGGAGTGTAAGACGGGCATTTTTATAATTGTCGGGCCTAAATCTTTCTATGACCAAAGTTTTAGCCTTGCTAAAATGAGGTGAGTAAATCGGTCGCTAGCTCACCGTCTATATCGACTCCGTTTCAATAAGTTGCTTTGTAGTTACTTTGTGTAACATAATAAACATAAACAAACTTTATTAGATATATTTAAAAAGAAATCAAAATTGTTGACAACAACAATTTTCTTGGCAAATAATTAAAATAATTGACAACAACAATTGGTTTTAAAATTTTAAATATTTTTTTTGTATTTGAAGTGTCACTACTCGATTTCTACCCAGTTTATTTTTTTTTCAAAGTCCATTAAAAGAAATTAATGCAATGGCGGTTGCGCCATCTTTCAAAAATGTATCATACTAATATAACAACCTTCTCTGCATGGTATATTAACCAACAAAAAAAACTAAATCAAAATCGGATGTGTGTGACAGTCGGTAGGCAGTCACACACACATTTAGCAAGTTATTTTTATATATATAGATTTTAATAAAATGGAAGATTGCACATATATGCTTATAGTTTAAAAAAATGGCTATATTGCAGACGCTGTCAAACTGGCAGAAGCATTTTAAATCGATTCTTCAAAACTTCGACCAGTCAGAATTCATAAATACGCAGCTAAATAACATACCTTCTCTTATCAAAATATTTTTTTTAAACGTTAGCGACGCACGCTTACATTTAGCCAAAACGGTAGCATTTATCAATAAAACAAAAATGTCAGATGCTGACAGTAAAAAAGTAAAAAAAAAATTGCCGCGAGTGATATATTGACATATGTAACAAAATAATTATCAGAATAAAATTTGAGGACAAAGTTTTATTCTCATCGCAAGATTATTGACCCCAAGCATTAAGCTCCTGGCCTAGTGCTGTTGATGGCACTATTTGCAAATTTAATGGCGGTTATTTCTTAACTAATCTTTAGGGTCAAAGGACTTAGGCTTCTAATATTATTTGCAGGAATATACTTAACTAAATAAATGCCTTACAATAATCGCTTTCCCATACAGTTGTGCAACTGCCGAGAGAAAATTTTCCGATGCCGGCTTAGTAAAAGATAAAAAGTGGAGCTGACTTCACACTGGAACAGTGAGCGTTTTTTTTAACCGGCAAATGAATTTCTTGAGCATAGCAAAAACATCATTTTGAAACAGAAGAAAGATTTTTTTTAAATTATTGTAGGGACTATAATTACAACAACACATTCGGTGTGTACCTACCTACCACGATGGTCTATAAAATTGACCTCAACCCATGAAACCCCTATAGAAGTAATTTTAGTTTTGGCTGATTTTTTAAAACCTTGAACATTTAAATGATTTAATAACTTCATGCCCCAGTGACAACAAATTTAGAGGGGAATGATTTATAGATGCCTGCAAAGTGCAAATCTATCTCAACAGGAACGGTACCTATATGATTAGTCGTATTTTCCAAACACTCTGTCATGAATATGTATTTTTTTAGCGCATTTAAAAAGACAATCCTCCCCTATATAATTTCAAAAAAAAAAAAAAAAAAAAAGAAGAAGAAATAAAACTAAGTTATGCAGAGGTACTGCATAGTTAGTCAGATTATAAGACATACAAATGTATCTACTGCTAGTTCTCTTAGATTGAGTATGACTAACCCACCATCAATTAGCAAATGGGTCGATAAACCCATAAAAGCCACACTGAACAAGTTGGCTGAGCGCGACCCATCCAAATGAGTGAATTCACTATTTTAGTACCCATTATCTAATTTCGGATCGTAAACTGTGTAATTAAACCGTTTTTACAGCCATCTACTTGGTATTCAATATAAATGAATCTCCGTATCTGAATCTGTGTGTCACTGTCGTTCCACAAGACATCGCAATCGCAACAAAATGTTAATAATTCATCGAAAAAGATACTTAAATCTGGGAAATATCCAAACATATGTACATACGTACAGCTGTTTTAGCTGGAATACTGCGGTTGATGGGTCATTAAAATCAGTTTTTCTCTATCGGTCGCCCCCATGAAGTGGATAAGCTGCAGCTTATACACACTGAAGTTTTCAGCTTGTCATATGTACGAGTAAGCAAGTTTTCACTTAGATACGGAAAAGATAAGCTTATTGGATAAGCAAATGGGCTATTAAAATGTAGCCGCCTGTATTTTTACTGAGTTTTGATAAAAGGAACACCTATGAATAATTTAATAGACCTCATAAAACTAGACTTTGTTTACTTATCAATGGAAAAAAAATAGAGAGGTTGTGTCAAGTTAACAAATTATGACTACGGTTATCTACTTCTTTATACATAAAAAGCTTGTCCTGACTGACTGATTCATCACCGCTGACGACTTTAAGCTATTCTTTTAAGGTAGTGATTGAATTTGTTGACCCACTAAAACCAGATTAACTCCTAAGGAGCCCTACACACGATCAATGTTACTTGACAAATATTATTGACGATTTGATTGTCAAGTATATATTGATAAAAAACAGGCTAACACGTATCAATGCAAATTGACAATGTTTTGCAGAATTTCTTTTCAGTCGATTCATAAGCGCCAATGAGGAAAAACAATTCTTTGTATTTTCCTGCATTTTGCTTTCACATATGAAATACTGGCAAGTAACATTGATACACCATACAGTCTACAGACGATCAATGAACATTGAAGAGAACCAAATGGATTTTGGTTTTCATAAATAGGTGTATTTTTTACTTATGTAGGTACGGTTATCCACATTTGCATGTTAAATACAACAACAACTTTAGCGGATATAGATCAGTGAATTGAATCACCGTTTTCCGTATATTCCGATAACTCTTGGTATCGAATGTCAAAACTTTGGCATTTCCAACCTACTGAGCTGATACATACCCCCAAATTTTACTTGCGTGTGAAGTTTTATTATTCCAAACGAAATATTGAACCGCTGCCATTTCCAAACCACTTGTCCTTTGTGGGTCAACTTTATGCTTTTAAGTTACAGTTTACTAACCCTAAACGGTGGTATAATAAGATTTTTAACCCGAGCAGTATTTTGGAATTTAACTAATAGGTTCAATATAATCTAGTTTGACTGGAGAAAAAACCCGAAATGTTAAATAACAGCCATATTGGAGTGATGCCAATTCGAAGTCGAGTGTTTTATTACTCTTTTTTTTATAAAAGTGTATATACGCTTCAGTAAAAACACACGGCTAATGTACCAATGTTACTTGGCGGGTACATTGAAGGGCTTACAAACGATCAATGTTACTTGTAGGATGACTCATTTACGTAGCATTGACAAGTAACATTAATCGTGTGTTAAGTCGGTAAAAGGGAGTATCAATATATCCCTAAAAAAGTTCGCTGTGCCAAGGAAGGCTGTGAAGGATATTGTCTACTATACATACATACATAACTCATTTTTACGCTTTTTAAAGAATTCTATCGAAAAAACAATGTTTTTGGAATGACAAAACGCCCCTAAAAAGTGGGCGTGGCAAAAAATTGGTATGCAGGAATTGTTAAGAAAAATTTTATCAACATACTTTGCGAAAAATAGTGCTTTCACTTCCATTGATTTCTTATATAAAACATTTTTTTATATCTTCAATCTTCAATGTCTTCTTTTTTTAAAAATCCTCACACCTCATCATTCCGGGTGGGCCCCAAGAGAATATATGTTAGATATGTCAGCTTCCTAGCTTGAACTTGGATTTTTTGATAAATTTTTATTTTTTAGACTGTGGGCGTGTGAATAGGTGGATTTAAAAAAATCTTACATTTAATAATTTCGGGCCCTTAGATAGTATTTGTCCCAAATTTCAGCTTTCTGGCTCAAATTTTAGTTCCTAAAAATTGACAACGGACGGACCGACATGGCTAGATTGACGTAACTTTCAATGCTGAAATATAGTAACTTGGTGCCTACGAGCAATATATAGGTATGTAGCAAACTATGAGTTAAAATGGGACACTATATACAGTAATGTCTCGCTAATCCGAATATCGCGCTTATCCGAATCTCATTTTTTTCTCATTGTGTACTATACAATCCGAATCTTCGACAACGGTAGTTTGGATCCCTGCAATCCAATTCTAACTCTACAAAACATGAAAACGCATTGGATTTTCCAGTAATTTGGTTTATCGCTATGTTAGTCGTGACTCGCCTCCTGGAAATTATAAATGTGACCAGAACATTCTCATTGTTTATTTTTGCTTGCTGCCTAATGCATGCATTTGGCTCTTGTTCTTGCCGGTTAAACACGTGCTTAGACGCTTTTTCAAGGAAGTAAGTGTTTGAACTGTAGTTTTGTCATGTACTTATTAGTCCTAATAATTCGTTAGTGCAAATACCCCCTTGCAAAATTTGATTCGGATTAGCAAGACATTGCTGTATATCAAATCAATGTACAATGGAACTTCTGTTACTCGAATTATTCTCTAATACCGCCAACAATGATTTTTGGTCGCATTTTTCATATTTTTTCTCCATTTTCTATAACTTGAGTATTTCTATATCTGGAAGATATATTTGATTCGTAACTCTAACTCCAATTAACTGTGCTTTTCTCTGACTCTTATTCGGGAAAATCATTAAAATTTCATCTTGTTCTTTATGAGTGTCAATGCATCTATATTTGCAATTGGTGATTGCTGATTGCATTTGGTAATTTGTTAATTTGTTTCCAAACGGGTAGAAGTGCAAAATGTCGGTGATAATTTTAATTTTACGGGTGAGAACTGAGAAGATGGCAAAGCGACGATAAAGTGCTTATCAATTGAGCATAAGTTGCTATTACCAAGTGAGTTAGGAAAAGGCGCGAGAAGAAGACCGTTCGCTGCACAATTCGTTATTCCCCCCCAAATACTATATCAACCATTTTGAAAACCAAGAGTTTTCTTTTGGAGTAAAATAAGAGCCTCGCAAGTCGCAACCTGTCAACATGATGATATAATGAAGCTATGATAATATGTGTAACAGCGGCTCGTAATTATACCCTATTCTAAAGGTACCTATATTAATTTTGACGCGAAGTTTGTAACATACCCGTAAACCCCAAAAAGTTACTATGATCGTAATCAGAATCGATAGTAATATCGATTAAGCCATGTCCGTCCGTCTGTATACAAAAATTAGGCCTTAAAACTGGATCTAGGAAGCTCAATTTTAACCAAATACTCTCTAGGGGCACGAAATAATCAAGTTGAGGAATTTTTAAAATGCGCCCACAATCTCAAAAAACAAATATATAGATAAAGTCGAATTTTGAGCTATAAAGCTGAAATTTTTAATAATGGTCTTTACCAAAATACGAGGGAGTTAAATTTTTAAAATCCGCTCATTGACACGCCCACAATTTAAAAAAAAAACAATTTTATCGAAGAGTCAAAGATTGAACTAGAAACCTGAATTTTAGAATATAATACTCACTGACACGCCGACTATTTAAAAAAAACGTTTTTGCGAAAAATCAAAGCTTGATCAAGGAACCTGAAATTTGGAATATATACCTACGCTATAGGGGCCCTAAATGTTTGATTTTTTTCAAAATCCGCCAGCTGGCAAGCCCATAATTTATAAAAAAAACCTTAATATCTAAGTTTGAGCTGGGAAGCTAAAATTTGGAATTATACTCTCTAAACACCCGAAATGTGCAAGTTCAAGAATTTTTGAAATCCGCCTACTGACACGCCCGCTATTTAAAAAAAAAAACCGTTTAATTCAAGAAATCAGTGAAAATAAAAGTATGTATGTGTAAATAAAATCTTTTTTTTAATTTTTATAATACAAACTTTTCTTCAGTGCAGACTTTTAAGTCACGTTTTTTTTAAAAAAACTATTGGTTTTCCGATGAAATCCTTAAAAAACGTACAAAAGAGTTATATATAACAAAATATGTAGAACATATCCTTCTTAACAATTTACCTTTAGTTAGCTTTTTGCCACGTCTACTTTTTGGGGGTTAGGAATAGGAATAGGAATATCCAACAGTTCGTCCAACTCTACAGTTCAGTTGTTTTTTTTCTGATTTGGTTTGCTGGTTTCTGTGAATCGAAGCTTCTATAACTCGCATTTATTTTTCGGTCCTTTAGATTCGAGATATTTGCGCAAACATGGGTTAGAGGTACAACCCATGCTTACATAAATACATATCTCGAAACTAAAGGGACCGAAATATAAATGCAAGTTATAGAAGCTTTGAGTCACCGCCAAAGTAAGTTGTTTTTAAATTCTTCTTCGTCAATGATGTCCACATTGGAGATAGACTCTTGTTCTAGAACGATTTCTTTATTCGATTATACCCAGAATCATTTCCCAAAGTTTCGACATTTAACCTGTATTTAAAATTTGGCAGTCTAACTACGGGAACAGCTTTGAGCTGTCGGAATAATTTGCAGAAAAAATCAACAAATAGATCCGTGGCATGCCAAAAGGCGCAAGAAATTGTAAAGTTCCATTTTGTGCACATTTTAATTCAACTAGATTCTAAGGTTGTTCGTAGAGTATGTTATAAAAAGATAGTCGTCGTATAGTCGACCAAGATAGGTATAGGTGTTAAAGGTGCGTCGAGTTAAAATCGGTTTCGTAGGGCTGCATTTAAATGCGTGTGTACAATTAAATAATATTGTTTTGATGTCTATGCGTTGTAGGTACTATGTTGTGAAATTAATATAGCAATGTCATTCATTTTGCTTTTCTACAGTTTTTTTTTTTTTTTTTTGTATAATTTGCTTAGGTTAAAGGGACTTTGTTTTTTCTGTATGCAGCAACTATAGTAATGAAGTACATATTGTATTGCATGATTTTGGGTGGTACTTACTATTCGAAAGAATAGGAGGATAAGAAAGAAGTTTTGGTGCTTTTGAGTATTTTTTTCTCCAGAGGTGGCGCGCCTAAATTCCTTAGGGAGATCTCTATTTATGTGAATTCAATTAAAAATCATGGCCCTGGGCGGCATTCGAACGCACGACCGGCCAATCAGTTGGTGAATACACTACCATCGCACCAATGCCACCCGCGATTGTTAACTCAACTCCGTATTCATCTATGATTTCAACGCAACTCTACGAACGAAGCACCAATGAATCAATCGTATCTACAAACAAACCAAGCAAAAATTTATTCGATACTCGTAATAAAAACCACAAATCCATCAGCAGCTGGAAGGCACTTCTGCTTTCATAATATTTTTAGTATTAATACGAGGGCGGGTCAATAAGTCCGTGACTTTTTGAATTTCTGACCTCTTTACTGAAACGGCAACACTGCTCCTGTCAACAGGCATCTGTCAGTTGACTCCTGTCAAAATTTAAACTTGCTGCGTCAGTTAGTTTGTGTTTGACAGCTATTTTTATCAGACTACTCACTAATTTGAGGAGAAAATGGAAAAAAGTGAATTTCGTGTGCTTATTAAGCATTATTTCTTGCGAAAAAAAACCATTACCGAGACCAAGGCTAAGCTTGAAAAAGACTATGGGGACTCTGCACCATCGATTTCAATGGTAAAAAAGTGGTTTACTGAATTTCGTTGTGGCCGTACAAGCACTGAAGATGCCGAACGTCCTGGACGCCCAGTTGAGGTCTCTACACCCGAAACAATCGAAAAAATTCACGATATGGTGTTGGCCGACCGAAGATTGAAAGTGCGAGAGATTGTGGAAGCCGTAGGGATCTCGCATGGCTCAGTGGTTTCAATTTTGAATGATCACTTGGGCATGAGAAAGCTTTCCGCAAGATGGGTGCCGCGTTTGCTCACAGTCGACCACAAACGCAATCGTGTAACAACTTCACAGGAAGGTTTGGCGTTGTTTAATCGCAATATGGAGGAGTTTTTGCGCCGTTTTGTAACCGTGGACGAAACATGGATCCATCACAACACACCAGAGACCAAACAACAGTCAAAACAGTGGGTTTCTAAGGGTGAATCGGCGCCAAAGAAGGCCAAGGTGGGTTTGTCAGCCAATAAAGTTATGGCGACTGTTTTTTGGGATGCACGCGGGATAATCCACATTGACTACCTTCAAAAGGGAAGAACAATCAATGGGGAATATTATGCCAACTTATTGGACCGATTCAATGACGATTTGAAAAAAAAACCGACCTCATTTGGCCAAGAAAAAAGTTCTTTTCCACCAAGACAATGCAAGGGTGCACACATGTGCAGTTGCCATGGCAAAAAACCATGAATTGGGCTATGAATTGCTCCCTCATCCACCCTATTCTCCAGATTTGGCTCCAAGCGACTACTTCTTGTTCCCAAACCTGAAGAAATGGCTTGGTGGAAAAAGATTTGACTCCAATGATGAAGTCATCTCGCAAATAAAGGCCTATTTTGAGGACCTCGACAAATCATTTTTTTTGGAAGGGATAAAAAAATTGGAGAAGCGTTGGACAAAGTTTATAGAGCTCAAGGGAGACTACGTTGAAAAATAAAAAAAAAATTTTATCAAAAAATCTGTGTTTTATTCCAAAAGTCACGGACTTATTGACCCGCCCTCGTATCAAACCTCATACCCTGTTTGAGTTCGAAATTTCAGCACGATTGCAATATCCTTCGCTTTAGTATGCGAAAAAGTTAAAAATAAAAGTTATTCAAAAGAAAATCATTTGACGATTTAAATGAAACATCCTTGTCGTATTGAAACATTGTATTCCAAACACCATAACTACTAGTTAATGGCTTTTCCACATAAAGTACCCAAAGATTGTCATAAAGTAAAGATGAACACCCGTTCTAAAAATATGTCTATTATTTATCATCTCAAGCAAACACATAAACTAAATCACCATTCACCACACAGTAGAGGTCATGAAAAATAATTACACATTTCCAATCAGATCAACGTAAATCACTCGCATCTCACGTGTCGTCGTGGTTGATCGTGCGTTCAGTTTGTAAATCTCTTAGTTAATTGTGCCCCGAAAAAAATAAGAAAAATGTAAAATATTTATGTGACTCGAACGGTGTGATCCTATTGATAAATGAAATTAAGTCACGTACTTGGACGAATGAATACCATCAAGACCGGCCAGATGGTGGCACGATAAGACCACTACCATGGGCTTCCTGGTTTCACTGAATATGAAACATTTACCCCTTGCAGAGAATTCGTTTGTTGGAGAAAATCCACTACCTGTGAAGTTTAACCTGATTCCAAAGTGCTTCATCGTATTTTCCAGAGTTTATCTGCCGGATTAAGTCGTATTGACAAAAAGAACTAATTTTTTTAATTTAGAGTAAAAGAGGAAAAAAACGAAATTAATGAGTTACCATTAAATAAAGTGTTGCGCACTGTGGCGTTATCTTATTGGCGCGATCATTGAGAGTGGAAGGAGGGCTTTTGAAAAGGTTAAAAGGGGTAAACGGAGGGTCGCGCAGTCGGATTGCGATTTATTAAAAGATGCAAGTGATTAATCTTTCGGCGGAGCTTCCTGCATTCCAGATGTTGCATCATTCAGATACAAATACCAAATTATGTATTAATTTATGCGCAGTTATAAGCACACATGCAAAGTGTATGTTGAATCATCATCAGAAATGTGATTCAGAGTTCCGATTAGGTTGGTCGGCATAATTTTAAAAGAGCAGAAGAAGATTTAAGGCCCTGAATGGCTTGTATACATAATAGGATTTTAATAGACACACACGTGCCTAAGCTAGACAAACTTCTCCGTGAGGTTTCCTGTAATTTATTAGATCTAATTTTATCATTCACTCCCACACACTAAATATTTGGAACTGAGACATTTTGCTGCCCGACGAAAGCGTGTCAACAAAATTGTATCTCATTCATAATAGCTCCATCAGACCTACGACACGATGCGTATATGTATTTAAAAAGCCTCGTAAAGTGTAATATTTGGGTCACAGGTGTAGCCAAAGTAAAACGATGACCAGGGGCAATTTTGATTTATGACGGCGATTTAGGAATAATGGCGCCATTATTCATCAGATATAGCTAGGGCTGGAAGATAGTTAGTCACATGTGTAGTCGCATTGTAGGAGTATGGGGGTAATCGAGATGATTTAAAATGGTCTCAAAAATGTTAATACCTTTTATTGGAGAAATGCGGTGTTCGATGTTAGATGATTATTAGGCTTAAAATATCAGTGAGGAATTAAAGGAACATTTAGAAACGTTGTACGAAATAACAGTTCTGTCCCGCAAGTGTGGTTGCCAATCATTGGGTTGACATGACTGGAAAGCACCTGCTTCGTAAAAGGAAGATCAAACAACAATCAAAAACATGCGCGTGTCAAAATCGTGATAAACATTGAGGTAATTCTAAGCAGGGTTACCCTTGGGACACCTGAGTGTCAATTTTATCCCTTTTCATCACTCGGATACCTATTTTTAAAAACAATCAATTTTGTACACCTTTTGGAATTTGTTCGAAAAATCGCTGGAATGCAAACCGTTTTCAATCAATCAGAGCGAAGAATAATCGTACATATCTACTTGTCTATCATTCACACCCTATCGCCGTTGACACGACTTGTATCTTTGTGTGTGAAAGGTCCCCGGTTCAATTCCGGGGCCAAATAACATCTTGAGTTTTTTTCCACTGCCCCACCTCTTGCGAACGTCTGACAAACATCCAAGAGTATCAATTCTCATGAGAAGCTTCTCAAATTTGCCGTTCGGATTCGGCTTAAAATTGTAGGTCCCTTCCACTTCGCAAAGAAAGTAGTTGGAGAAGCTAGGTTTTAGGCCCTCTATACCTAATATCTTTTTACAAAAAGTAAAGTACACTTTAAGCAATGTTAGCGGAATTTATCCATTTGAAGCAATATTTTTGTTTATTTCTTTTAAATATAATACAAATTTGTATAACTGTTGTTGCGTTTTAATTGGAATTTGTGTGGGAAACTTTTTTACCTCTTAGACGCCTTATAGAAATTTTAACGCCTAAGAACTCCTGGATCACACAACAGCATTTGGGAGGCTTGCCGATACCTTTTGAGATCAAACCGGTTCACTCCGTTCTAGTTGCGGTTGACAACGGTGCAGTATTAGTATATTCGCTTACAGAATGGAAGGTCGCACGTTCGAATCCCGGCCACATAAATTACTTTAAGTCGAATACATGAAACCGGCGTGATCGACAATAGACCAAATCTTCACACTGAGGCAAATCCTGGAAAAGTGCAATGAATTTCAGGTCGATACCCACCATTTTTTCATCGACTTTAAAGCCGCGATAGCATTCATCGCCAGGAGCTCTACTTGGCAATGAGCGAATACGTGATCTTGGCAAAACTGATTCAATTGTGTCGCGCTACGCTGGAAAGCACGCGATGCAATGTGCACGTGCAATAGGAAACAGTTCTTCCGAACTATTCCAAACCTGTACCGTTGTCCGGCAAGGAGATGCGCCTTCATGTAACTTCTTCAATCTTGCTCTGGAGCAGATAGCGCGTAGGGCAGGTGTCAATATGGAAGGCACTATCTTCAACAGATCCGTCCAACTACTGGGATACGCGGGCGATATGGACATCACCGGCAGATCTCAGCGTGCCTTGTTAAAGGCTTTCATGGCAATTGAAGAATAGGCGAAATTGGTTGGCCTTGCACTCAAAGAGAACAAAACGAAGTACTTGCTTTCAACAAACAAACGAACATCTGTCCACCGACTAGGACGAAACGTCAATGTTGATAGCAGCAACTTTGAGGTAGCAAGGGAGCTCCTTAGTGGAGATCATCCGACGGTGAATTACCCTAGGAAACGGTCGCTACTTCGGTTTTGCGAAACAAATGGGTTCAAAACTCCTAACTTGGCAGACCAAGTGTAAGCTCTACAAAAGACTGACACCGCCAGTTCTGCTGACGGAGGAATCCGAATCGAGAAGAAGACATAAGATCTACCATGATGTAGATTTAGTCTAAAAGCTAAAAAACGACGACTACATTAACTCGGCCACAATAATGGTCCACCTTCTTCGACTCCCAGAAAACGTTGATTCAATCTAGTAAATATGTCCGCTGTACGTCATTTTTCTTAGGGCCTCATATAAGACTTCTGAGACTCAGTAGTCAGTCTTTTCGACCGAGCATTATAATGTTGCTATTTTCTCTTTACTCTTCCTCGGTCACACCAGGTCGATGTCGGGCAATGCTCACCCAAATCCTTTAACACCCAAACACCTTTATCTGACAAGCTACTGTCTTTTTCATAAGTACAATTTTTTACATGCTCGGGAAGTAACTCCGACTGGAAGCAAAATATCTGAGAAAGCCATTACGTCAAAGAACCTATCTCAAGGAAAATAAAGGGCGACTGGCTTAGTTAGTATTGTCATATTCAAAGGAGATATCCTAAAAACACGGTAAAAAAAACAAATATCCGTTAACGTTCCTATACAATAGCGAAAGATAGGCAGACCTAAACACTTCTGGATTCCACATATGCAACAACATTTGATTGATCTCATTGAAGAAGTGATTGGAAACCGAGAGGCCTGCAAAAGTTTATTGACTTCCAACCGGCAAACCCCACGGCAGATCAGAAGGGATGCCATGAGGTGTGGAGGAGGGGGTGATAGGAGCACAACCATTTTCCAAATAGCCGCTCAGGGAAGGAGGAGTGCTTAAACAGTGGAGGGAAAATTTTCTTCTTCCCTTGTACAAAGAATACGGCGATACGCTATATCTACGTCTATATGAAGACCACTGCGGGCTTGTCGCAGGTAAATCAATCACAGATGCAATCCAAAGTATAAGTATCATGAAGGAAAAACATAGTGAATCCTTAAAGGATTTACATTATGCAATCACATTAAACAAAACCGCGATATCGGTAAATCTACAGGAATGTTGTTACTCGGTATTGAAAAAGCATTTGACTGTGTGTGGCACAACGGTCTTGTCTATAAATTACTTGGCTATTCTTTTCGTTCGTTATTATGTAAAATAGTGCAAAGTTTTCTGTCTATCCGTCGATTTAGTGTTTACGTTAATAGTAGTTCTTCTTGGTCTAATTTTGTTAACTCAGGTGTCCCTCAAGGTTCTGTCCTCGGTCCAATATTGCACAATCTATATAACTCAGATTTCCCACAACTACCTTTATGGGAAGCCGCTATCTATGCTGATGACACAGCAATATTTTCATCGCATGAATTTGGTCTTAATATTGAGACAAATCTAAACAATGCGATAAGAATATTAGAAACATATTACAATAAGTTGAAGATCAAGTTGAATGCTGATAAAAATCATGCAATCTTTTTTACTTACTTTTACTTTAAGAAAACTTGTTTTCTTCCTAGCAATCAGTGCAGTGTCAATGGGAATCCTCAGTAAAATATTTAGGTGTATATCTCCACTCAAAATTGACTTTTAATTTACACTATACACAAACTGTAAGGAAGGTAAATATTGCTCTTAATCTTCTTTCTCCCTTCATTAACAGAAAATCGCTATTATCGGTAGAAAATAAGATAATCATCCACAAAGTTATTTTCCAAGCAGTAATGATGCATGGATGTCCAGTTTGGGGTAATTGTGCTAATTGTTATATCAAAAAACTACAGACTTCGCAAAATAAACTTATAAAAATGATGCTAAATCTCCCATGACATTATTCAACCGCTGACCTCCATATTAGAAGCAATGTTGAATTGGTCTCCAATAGAATACATAAACTTACCAATGCATTTAGTACGAGAGGCGTTTATGCAGATAATCCTCTCATTAACGAGATGGCTTAGTAAGAATGCCTCATTTTTTGTTCTTTTTGTGATATAACTGGTATTTCATTCTTTTGATTTGTAAAATGTTAACCATAATAAGTGTTACTTTGTTATTTATTGTTTCTATAATTTTTGCTTAATAATTTGTTACTTATTCATTTACAAGTATCTATTTAATTAATTACTTATTGATTTATTTAATTGTATTTACTTGTTTTATTTGTTTATTTATTTATTTATTTACCTATTTATATATTTATTAATTTTTTATTTATTTATTTATTTTATTTATTTATTTATTTATTTATTGATTTGTTTATTTATTTATTTATTAATTTATTTATTTATTTATTAATTTGTTTATTTATTCATTTATCTATTTATCTATTTATTTATTTATTTATTTATTAATTTATTTATTTATTTATTTATTTTATTTATTTATTTATTTATTTATTGATTTATTTATTTATTATAACTTATTATAACTTTTAAATTATTAACAAAACAACCTAATTGACTTATGTCATATGCTATATTTTACATATATGCTTGAATTTATTATTATTATTTTTTTTATTTTTTTTAAATTAGAGGTTTTTTTTTGGTATTTTCCTCTAAACGCAACATTCTTTCGCTATCTTTTTTTACTCAGAAGAGTCGATTTTATATCCAATAATGTTTCAGTAGAAAGATATCATAAAAATATCATATCTCTGTATTAAATATATGTGCGATAACAAAAGAAATGTACAGTTTCATACCAATAAAAAATACTCGTATATATACATATATGGTGTTGGTTGATTTTGAAAAGGCCTTTGCTAGACCACCAAAGGATCTGTTATGGGTGGCGCTAAGACAACAAGTAGTTCCAGAAACCTACGTACAGATGATCATGGACATGTTGGCGTCACCGATAAGGTCGCAATCAAAGTCGGTGTACACCAGGGAGCGTCTGAAGTCCCTTGATATTTATTACGATTATTTGCTTGAAGTGAAGGACTCCAAATTGCATCAGTTATTCTTTGCTGACGACGCCGACGGAGCCATCATTAGCGAGGATCAAAAGTCCCTACAACGAAGCTCTTGATGCATGGTGGACGTTTTGTTGGGAAATGGGTATCGTATTAGTCCGAAATAAACAGAATACTTGTGCTGCCCGATCTCTGATCCACTCCTACCTATTTCAGAAATTAATATGAATGGAAGACTGATTCCTAAGTGCGAAAAGTTCAAATATCTGGGATCTATGATCAATAGCGAAGCAAGCTGTGTTGACGACATTCAACATCGTGTAAGTGTAGGGTGAGTGAATTGGCGGTAAAACTCAGGCATCTTCTGTAACCGAAAAATACCCCCTAAGCTGAAAGGATAGCTTAATTGGACAGCATATAAAAAGTGTGTTGGCGCAGTATCGCAGAGGTTAGTGTATTAGACAACTATTCTAAAGGTCTCAAGTTCAAATCCCGCCGCCGGGGCCAAGTAAAATCGTTAAGTTTTTTTCCACAGCCGCACCTCTTGCGAAAGTCTGACAAACATCCAAGAGTATCAGTTGTCATGAGAAGCTTCTCAAGATTGCCGTTCGGTTCGGCTTTAAATTGTAGGTCCCTTCCACTTGCACAAGCAATTGGTTGGAGAAGCTAGTTGTTAGGCCCTGTAATACCTTCTATTTATTTTTTACAAAAAGTAAGAAGGCAAATTAACGGCAGCTGAAATAAAGCTGCTTCGCATGGCCGCAGGAGTAACAAAGATTGATCGAATAAGAAGTTCCAAGATTCTAGGAAGCCTTCGAGTCAATGCACCTATCTCGAAGTAAATGGAGAGCGACCGGCTCAGATGGTTCTGTTATGTTCAAAGGAGAGACCCTACGAACCGTGGCAAAAAGGCAATATCAATCAGCGTTCCAATACAAACACGAACGAGAGGCAGGCCCAAAAACTCCTGGATAACACAATTGCAGGAACACCAGCAATTGACTGGCCTCGGCGACGAAGTGATTTAAAATCTAGAGGCCTGCCGTTATTATCTAAGATCGAACCGGCGAACCCCACATGCGGACCAGTAGGGGTGCAGTTAAGTGGGTTATCCTGATCATAGCCTCACCGACATTAATTGAGAAGAAGATATAGGTACTGTGTTTTGTTTGGTTTGAAAGATATTGCAAACCAAAAAGGTATATTTTTTTTTTGTTATTAACAGGGGAAATCCAAATCCCAGAGCACTGAGACTCGGTAACGGTTTTAGTGTAGAGGTTGGAAAAACAAAGTGTTATTCGTTTCTCTTCTTTAATGGGTGGCGTGGGGTATTGAACCTGCACCGCACGGGTCACAAGCCAACAAACTACCGTCTATACGATCGCCTCCACAAAAAAGGTATGCATACATACAATAGGTCCGTTCGCGTACTTTATGTGTAGGAAAATGAAAAGTGTCAAATCTCCAAAATCGAGTCAAAATCATTTCTAAGAAAAGTACGCGAACGCTTTTGTGTAAAAAGTTGAAAAAACATCTAAGTTTGGCTTGAAAAGAAGCAACAGCTGTTTTTGTTTTGCTGGCAAACTCATAGGATTTCATCATTTGACAGTTTTCATTTTCTTGCCAGCTGAAATTCTGTGTGAAGAAAAATTAACGAAAGTACATTTTTCTTTCGTTCATCTTTTTACCATTTTCTCAGTACGCGAACGCGTTTGTGTAGTTTTGCACGAAAGTTTATATAAATTTACGTTTGCATATTAGTTCGCGAACGGACCTAACATCTCTCCTGCTTTAAACCTTTGCCCTTATAGTATTTGCTAGACATAGCATCGCCATTCTTGTTGGTGGTGCATTTGGAGCTGGAATTCCAGTCATGCTTCTTTCTAACCACACTTCGTTGATGAGTTGGTGCATGCGCCCTACCGAACCTCTACCAAACAACTGCTTTTTTGAAGTTTTTGAAGCAAACCATCAGAGCCGGCACGCGGCCCTTCTGTTCTTTAGTCTTTTTGCAGCTATGCATACTATTTCAATACTGGGTGGTGGAACCGGTTCTTCATTGACTGGACGTGGGTTCTCCTTTTTCCCTATCGATCTCTCTACAAGGTGTCCATGTAGCAGTTGCTGAAAATTCTGCTTAAACACATCTACTACTCTATGGGCTTCGGTGACTAGGCTTTCTTCGCTGTTTCAAAGATATTTGCTTATAACATCTTCCAACAATTCCTTTGACTATTTTTCTTTAGAAAAAAGGTGTTGTTAAATGAAACAAAGCTGTGAACAACCATAAAGGATCGGAAATGCGACATTAATGCTTTACGGTAAACTTCACGATACATGGTTATGAAAAAGCACAAATTCATTAAGATCTAAATCCATTAAGCAGTCTTAAATGAGCAATACTACTCTCTAGTCCGCTTTGTGCCAGTGCACTTTGTTGAAACATTATGTTTTGTCTTTGATGACTAAACTGCAGTTATATCACTGAAACGTGACAGAAAGAAGTTAAAAATTCATTCACACTCTACGAGTGCAACTGTCGTGCAATCAGTGGACCTTGCCTGGGCCAGTACCGCACCGCCATGCCACCTGTGCGAAGTCGGTTTGCATAAAATCTCGCGAAACAATTAAGAACTAAATTAGACTCCTATTCAGTTGGCAATTGCGCGATAATTAGCTAAGGATAGAGTTGGCTGCGAGGGTGCGGTTTGCGGTTCGTTTGTCACCAAACAACGCTGCAGAAAAATATTTTGCAGAATATGCATTCTAGGGGAGCTCGTGTGGTGTAATTTCTGACAATAAATTATTTTCATACAAAAAAATTAAATAAAAATATCTTTATTACCTTTTTCCAGTTTTTTACACGTCTACATATTTTGTATTTTCATTTCATTTACTGGAATGTATTTTAAAATTCAACGAGAAAACGATTGCAATGCGAAAGAGGCAGACATTTTGTTGCGGGACGCATGTAATTATTGCGCTTTGCGGAAACAACTTTGGATGCATTGGCTGTGCTATAATTAATGATCCGTGATAGTTGGTAATAAATTTTACTTCTTTATTTGGTCATATGAATGGATATGAAATTGGACGACGACGACGGACGGGACGTTTGCGATGGCGAGTGCGAATGTAAATGTCGTTAAGTTTTTTTTTATTTCTCATTAGATACTTATTCGATTGATTGTGCTCGGGGAATGGGAGTTTTTAAAAGGCTTTTGTTATTGATAATTAGAGGCCACGTTAAATGATTTTTATTGTTGGAGGATGAAGGTGCTCTTGGTGGTTTTAATCACTCTGACGTGACGACTATAGGTGTGGATGGCTTCAGTTGTTAATTTCGGTACCTACATGCTTTTTAAAGTACGTTATAAGATGATTGCAAAACGGAACACAAAATTTAGCCCTGAGTTGACGCCCGGAGGATGAGGTTTTCCGAAGTCTTTTTCATTTAACATTATGAAGTTAAAACTTATTAAAAAAGCATTGCTCGCAAGACAGGTGCTACTAGATGAATAATGATTCATTAGCAAATAAACGACGAGAAAAGGAGTCTATCGAGACAAAAAGCTAATAATTTCAACAAAGCTTTTGCAACCAACCGAAAAGTCATGAAACGAAGTTAATCCACATCGAATATCCTCTTATGACCCATATACAATGAAGTCTGTTAGTCATACATTACAGAGCTATGCACGAACGAGCGTTCGACTTTGCCGGAAGAGGCAATGAAAAAACAACACGTGAAATTAGGTCAACCTTTATTCTCAATAAAAGAGAGAAGACAAGGGGAGATACAAGTCAGACACTAAAAACCTCATCGTCGAAAAGCGGTTAAATTTAGATGAGTGTTGATAATAATAATAATAATAATTAGTAGGGTATATTACACTGCGACCTATTGGTCTATTGTGTCCCCTGTTTATCTGTTTATACCTCGGAGAGGTTCATGCCCTTTTTTAGAGCCCCCTCTAGATACACTTCCTTTGTGAAGCGTATGGGGGTAGTGCTCTGATTTATCCTTGGCAGGTCACACTCCTAAGAGCACAGCGTCCAGTCCAGTTTCCTTGATGCATCTGATAATGAGCTGTGGGTCCATGGTTTTATGTCCTTGTCTGTTATTTGGTGTCCAAAAATCGTATCCTTTTGTGGGCCTGAGTCCCATAGGATTCCAGTATGTTTCACTGCAGAATCTGCAGAGCCCGTCCTCTGATATACCAATTTTCCTCAGGTGTTCCTTGAGTCTGCAGTGCCCCGTGAGGAGGCCTGTTAGGATTCGTGGGTTGTTTTTGCTAAGGCTGATACAAGCTTTGAATCTCTTTTGGCTATAATTTCCTAAGAGTTTCTTTGCTTGCCTCAGACCTTGGAGGTTGTGAAAGGTTTGGACCCTTGTTTCTTCCTCCATTCTATCCATATCTCTCCATATCCCGCAGAACGGTTCAGGTCCTATGAAAGGTTCCTCTGCCCCTTTTCTTGTTAGAGAGTCCGCTGCCTCATTGCCTGTAATGCCAACATGGCCAGGTACCCATCAGATAGAAATTCTGTTGTTCTTGCCTAGTCTGTTAAGTCCGTGTAGGCATTCCCACACGAGTTTTGACTTGATGACGTAGGCGTCAAGAGCCTTTATGTCTGCTTGACTGTCAGACATTATTGCTATGTTGCAATTCCTGTAGTTTTTCTCGAGGTCTATGGCACATATTTCTGCCTGGAAGATGCTGGTACATTTGCCCATGGATTCGTAGTGCTTAGTTCCCGGCCCAAACACTCCTGCAATAGTTCCCTCGTCGGTCCTCGATGTCCGTGTACCACTTTGTTGTGTGGTTGCTCAGTCCATAAGTTGTAGATCCATTGCTTCAGTGGTCCTTATTGCTGAGCTTTATTTAGAAATTCTTCTCGAAGTTGAATTTCCTGATGCCATCATCAGTGGGTATGGCAAGAAGTGGGAGTTTTTTTGGGTAAGTCATCGTGTTCTTTCGCACCGATGCATTTTCCTCTTACAATTCCCTCTTTTGCCATCCTTAGGATTGTTTGTCTTCATCACCATGATGTGTAGAGGGGTTAATTCCAGTAACACCTCCATGGCTGCTGTTGGGCAGCTACGCATTGCTCCGGTAATGCACAGGCACGCCAGTCTTTGCACTTTGCTGAGTGTCTCTCTTGTCGTGGTTAGACTGGTTCGTTTCGCAAATGCTACTGCTCCGTAAGTGATTATTGGTCTCACAATTGCAATGTACATCCATCGCCGGATGTTTGGGCTGCATCCCATGCCTTCCCCGCTAGGCTCCTACATATCATGAGAGCACGGGTGGCCTTCTTGGATATCTCCTCTGTATGTTTTCGCCGGAGGAGTTTACTATCTAGATGAAGTCATAGATACTTTACTTCTTTGACTGGTATCAGTGTCGTGCCTGATGGACTAATGTTCTTAAGTCTTTGAAGTTGTCTTTTCCTTGTGAATGGTACTGTCGTTGTTTTCGCCGGATTTATGTTTAGTCCGACAGTATGGCACCATTCCTTGGTTACTTTAAGCCCCTTTGCATGGTGTCACCAAGGGTTTCTTCAAACTTACCCCTGGCAATCAGTACAATGTCATCGGCGTACGCCTGACAGTTGATGCCAAGGTTGGTTAATTTTTCTAGCAGTTCGTCTACAACTGGGCTCCACATTAATGGTGATAGCACCCCTCCTTGTGGACATCCTCTTGCTGTGTTCACTCTGATGGTTCCAGATGGTGTTTGAGTCTCTGCTGATCTAGTGCTCAGCAGCTCACACATCCAGGTGGGTACTGTACTTTTAACTCCTTTCCTATCCAGGGATCGATCGTTTGATCGCCTCGTGTGAGGTGTTGTCAAATGCTCCCTCAATGTCTAGGAAAGCGCACAGTGTTGATGCAGATAGGTGAAAAAGTTCTCAGAGTCTGATACCAACAAGCTTGAATTCGCATCCTGAGATCGATTCAGCAAAACTCAAGAGGTCGATGTAACCAAGCCAATATGGTCGACACGTGTTTGTGGTCCTTGGACTACATTCACATTTCGGTACGTCTTATTCCCATCGCAAACAGGATCAATTATCAAGAAAATATTGTTCGCTGGAGCCCAGTATCAGCTCTTCCTTTCTGCTTATCTTCCAGCACTTCGTGTTATAAAGCAGAACTAGCAGGATCAGTGTTTGATCAATCGTTTGTTCTTGGTATCTCATGTTGGGCGTTTTGAACCTATTTGGTCTGCAACCGGGAGTAGCAGCGGCTTGTTTTTATGAAATTTGCTTACGCTAAAGGTGTCTTACTGTATATGTTACAGTACCGTTATCGTGTTAATAGCACAGCGAAGGTATTTCTGTTGTTAAACAGCAATAGATACAACTTGGCATTAGAAAAAAAAGAGAGATTGGAAAGAAGTTTTGGTGCAACTGTGGGGTTTTTCTTCAGGAGTGGTGTCTAAATTGCTTAGGGATATCCAGTTTTTTTGCGTTTAATTTAAATCATGGACTTGACCGGGATTTGAAAGCGCGTCCAATCAGTAAGTGAAAACACTAAACTACTGCCACCCGCAAATGCTTTTTCGGATCTTCACTACTGGGTTCATTCGTGGAGTCCACTTCAAGTGTAACGCCTGTTCGTAAATCAACGCAAAATCTTTTTCCACGGCACGCTGGGAACGGCTACTGATGTCGATATCTTCGGTAGACGGATCTGTTGAAAAAACTGCCTTCCGTGATGACACTTGCCCTGTACTTTTTTTTATTCAGAGCAAGATTGAATAAGTCACACGCAAGCGTTTCTCCCTTCCGATCCGTTTTGCCGGAATACCGAATTCGTCCACCGTCATGTAGATCTATCGACGTTGAATCGTATCCTATGCTTTCGCATGCGGGTTCTTGACTTCTTAAGAAAAGCTGAATGTACTCTGTGATTGGATGTAGAATTTCCTTCAAGGACGTCATTGCTTTAAACGCAGGAGTAATTCATAAATCACCATCTGCAGTCGAGAAATAATAAAATGCATAGTTTTGCTGATGCAAGTACTATTCTGTCTTCGTTCTCGAACGACGAGCCATTAAATGCAAGCTTTGCTACTCGTGAACGATGTGAACAGATTAATTATCTTAACAATGATCTGTATAAAATATACACATGTCGGGTGGAGCCAATCTGGTTGCATTCAATGCGAAGAAAAAATACTTCGACTCGCCATTAGATTCAAATGGATGATTAATTCTAATGAGACCATGCATCTTTTTTGTGTTATAGTGAACTAGTGCAAAACTTGAATCACGTTTTCAGAGCAAAGAGATACATTACTCCGAAGCGGAGGCTTCACCGGTTTTTTGTACACGAAAAATCACGAAAACCATCTTAAATGCAGTAGAACTTATAACGAACAGGTTCTACAGATGTCAAACCATTTATGGTCAATCCCCTAACCGCAACCCCATTCGAATATGTAGCCTAAGCTCTTTCACTCGAATATATGCTGTAATTACTAATAACTCTCTTATCACTTGAATAGTGTACATAAATGTGTATAACATAGTTGCCGATAACTCATCCCTTTTTGCTGAAAGTTTCAATACATACCAACAGCGACACATAATCAACTAAGTATCCCACCTTAGCCACCTTCGCAATTTGGCTAAAGTAAACTTATTCATAAATTACCCCCACAAATGTGATGAATTCCACCCAGACACGTTTCCAAAATTAATAACAAACTTCTGGACACGCCCTCACCGTCCACATTCGATAAAATGATATATTCACACTATCCTTGCCCGTATCAGTGTTGAGTTGAGCACAGTTAAACCTGAGTGAAAATCTGTCCAAATATTTATAAACGAAATTGGATCCGTCCCCACAAGCATCAAAAGCAACAGAACAGTGAGTTTATTAATCAGCTCCGTCAACCATTTTTCACAACTTTTTCTAATTAAACGTAAGCCAAACCAGAGAGGGATGCACGAGGAAAAAATAAATGCAAAAGAAAAAGAAAAATGTCAAAAATTCAAGGAAAAACTTTCCCAATATTCGGTCGAGTACAGACATAATATTCTTCCTAGTTCCGTCCGACCTATTGATGTGCCTGCCACATTCTTCGTTTTGGTTCATATTTCGTGTACCCTTATCGTCGACAAGCATTGTTTTCTTTTCCCGTAATCAGACGAACTAAGGAGAAAACTGCTGAATGCCAAATGCATTAGTCTTGTAACAGAACATGAGAGGGAGGTGGAAGTATTTGCTTAATTACCGAAAAGGATATTCGCAACAAATACATATTTTACGTGTTACAGCCGACCCCTAAATTCTAGCTTCCCTGACTGAATGAAACACATGTGTATAAAGGTGTGTCCGCACCAAAGAAACATTTCAGAAACATATCTAAACTTTTCAGAAATATTTTTGAAGCAAAAATATATTTCTGAAATGTTTATTGAATTGTTGTTTGTTTACAGCTGGCAATGGGAAACATCCTTTTTTCTGACCCTTTTATTCGAGCTAGAAAGCTTAAATTTAGAAAATATTCTCTTTAGGGGTTCAAACTGATAGTATAAGAATTTTTGAAATCCGCCCCAGTGAAACGCTCACAATTAATAAATCACAACTATTTTATCGAAAAAATCTAAATTCGAGCTAGGAAACTGAAATTTAGAACACTATGCCTTTTAGGTGCCATCTTGAAAACTCTTGAAAACTCTACTTCTTTGAAATCCGCATTCACAAGCGTGTATGGATAGAATGGGAAACAGAGACACATATCAGAAATATTTCAGAACAGTACTAAATGTTTCTGAAATGTTTTTTACGCTCATTACGAGAAAAACTGGTAGTAAGAAGATCTTCACGAAAGTTAAAATAACTGCGAAGACGACGAGAGCACAGAGGGAAATTGATCATACTAAGCAATTCAGGACACTGTGTTTGATAATGAATTAAATCTTTTATAAACATGACCGAGAAATATTTACGTCGAATATGAAGGGAGTTCAAGTTAATCAAAGAACATCTAGTTTCATAAATAGGGGTGTCAATTCTCCAATTTAACTTGAATATTACGAATCTTGTAAAATTTCTTTGAACCCTTTCAATCCTTTTAGAGTAAATATCGTAATACGGGTTCCATATTACACTGCAATATTCGAGGTGGGGTCTAACTCAAGATACATAGAGGGTTTTGAGAGTGTAAGGATCATTAAAATCTTTAGAATTACGTTTGACGAAGCATAACATGGAGTTGGCTTTGGAAGTAATGTAATCAATGTGGTCTTTAAATGTAAGGCGCGAGTCCAGAATAATGCCTTAGTCTTTCTTTGAATACAATCTTTCAAGTTGTGTAGATTTTATGGAGTATCTATACGGAATAGGTACCTTCGATCTAGTAGGAGTGAAGCACTTGCATTTAGAATAATTCAAAAATAGATTGTTCAGATCACACCACTCAACAACCGCAGCAACATCGGCTTGCAGTAATTCACAGTGATATTCAGAATTTATAGAACGAAATAATTTAAGGTCGTCCGCAAACAGTAGACATTCGGAATGTTTTATCACACTGGGTAGATCATTAATAAATAAGAGGTTAATTATTTCAAGCAATGTTTCTGAAATGTTTCTTTGGTGTGGACACACCTTAAGTATGTCGTATCTCCCCAACTACGAACGAAAAGGAAATTCCGTTTCATCGAATTTCCTTTAAGGGAGAAAATAATGACTTCGCCAGCGTAAGCTAGAAATAACGATACAGATTCACATTCACATTGTCATTTTACCACTGGAGGACATAGACAGGTTTGTGGAGTTGAAAATAAATCTATTCCGTCTACATTTTCGAAATTTGAGAAAACGTATAGAAAAGCTACGAAATGTATTTGCAAACGTTAGTATATAATTTCAAAGTAACCTTCCTGTAATCATCGTAAAGCCTGAAAAGTAGCTCAACCAATTTGCCCTCCCTCTAGTTCATTGTGTAACGTTTCCAGCAAAAAATTAAGTTTGAAGAAAAGAGATTAAGGCCGTGGTTTAATTCTATCAACTGGCTTATTTTGATGTTTACGCAGAGCTAAATAAAGTATAAACCTTTTTTCTATGTGATTGGATTGAATAGGATTTTTGTATGACATTTTACCTAATTTTCAAATAAGTATTGCCCACTTCACATCAAAAAATGAAATTATTTCCCACTCGAGGAGAAGTTATTCCCCACGTGAAGTTATTTTCCTGTACCTTCATGAAAAACCATCGTACATTGTTCAATAAAACTGAATGGCTTATATAAACATAATAGCATTTAAACATAGGGACGGGCTACAGTCCGATTGGGCGAACTGTTGGATACCCTATTCTTATTCCTATCCCTCATAAGTGGGCGTGACAAAAGTCTAAGTATGTTTGAATTGTTAAGAACGCTCTTTATCGAAAAAAAAACCATCCCTAGCTCAAACTTGGGTGTTTCAATAAAATTGTTTTATTTATTTGTGGGCGTGTCAGTGGGCGGATTTTGAAAATTTTATATCCCGAGCAGTTTTAGGAGCCATAGATCATATATAAAAAATTTCAGCTTTCTAGCTCAAAATTCGATTTTTTCCAAAATTTTGTTTTTTTTTGAGTTTGTGGGCGTGTCTGTGGGCGGATTTCAAAAATTCGTAAACTTGATTATTTAGGGACCCTAGAGAGTATATTGTTAAAATTACAGCTCTCAAGGCCCAGTTTAAAGGCATAATTTTTGCCGACGGACGGACGGACGGACGGACATGGCTAGATCAACATTACTATCGATACTGATCATAAATATAGTAACTTTTAGGGGTCTACGGGCAATATTAAGGTATGTTACAAACTATGCGTCAAAATTAATATACCCTTAGAATAGGGTATAAAAATGCAGACACAAACTCCCAAACCAACAACTCATTTTTATCTTATCTTTATTTAATTTGTCACTAAGAATTACATTTCCTTATAACAAAAATGTTTGGACTGTTTGCTGCCATAATTTCTACGATGGGTAGTTTTTCCACCACGTGTAAACACTGGTTTTGACCAGGAACCACAAAAAAAATCGTTTAGCAAATTAAACAATAATCAAGAACCATATTCAAATACTTCAATTACTCTTCTACAATGCCTGTGTTCTATGCATAAAAAAAACAGCGTTTGTCGTAATAGGCTCACTAAGGGAACCAAATGCATAAAGGCAATTTTAATATTCAGGCGTTCCAATCTACACATTTTTATCTTTAAATTCTGCTGCAAGTGCAAATGGCTCATGATTTTCATCTCCAAACTGATGAAAGGCGACCCAATGAATAACCAGTGAGGGGGAGTTTTATTCTTCCTTTGTACAAAGGAAAGGGCGATACGTCAGAAGAAGAAAGATGCCCCGCTGACGTCACCGAAGAGTTCGCAATCAAAGTCGGTGTACACTAGGAAAGCGTCTTAAATCCGTTCAAATTTAATACACTACTTGATTATCTGCTTGAAGGAAAAGTGTCGGACTCCAAAGTGCATCAGTTATCCTTTGCTGACAATGTAGCTATCATTAGCGAGGATCAAACGTCCCTGCAACGAGCACTCGATGCATGGGTGGAAGTTTTGGAGGGGAATGGTTATGTCTAGAAAACAGAATACTTGTACTGCCCATTCTTTGATCTACTCTGACCTATTTCAGAAATTTATATGAAGAGTGATTCCCAAGTGCGAAAAGTTCAAATATCTGGGATCTATGATCAATAGCGAAGCAAGCTGTGATGACGACAATAAGCATCGCGTAAGCGTGGGTCGGATGAAGTAGCAGGAAAACTCAGCCATCTTCTGTGATCGAAAAATGCCCCCCAACCTGAAAGAAAAGCTCTAAACAAAGATTTATCGAATAAGAAGTTCCAAGATCCGAAGAAGCCTTCACGTCAAAGAACCTATCTCGAAGAAAATGGAGCGCGACCGGCTCAGTTGGAACTGTCATGTTTAAAGGACTCTACGAACCCTATCAAAAAGGTAATATCAATCAACGTTCTAATACATACGCGAACGAGAGGCAGGCCTAAAAACTCCTAGACCACACAAACAGAACAACACCATCATTTGACTGGCATCAGCGACGAAGTGATTCAAAATCGAGAGGCTTGCCTTTATTTTCTGAGGTCGAACCTGTTATGGAAGGGTTATGATCCCTTAAATCCTGATCATAGCCTCACCGTAATTAAGGGAGAATGAGAATCTGCTGCATTTGTGCATGCAGTTTCGCCGGTAAACACGACTTGATATCACCGAAGTCGTAAAACTACGATCAAACAAAAATCAATTACGGAAGCGTGCACCTGTCAAAATTGTCAACAAAGAAGCAGGCCTAAGATCTCCTGGAAAACATAAGTGCAATAACACCAGCATTTGATTGGCCTCAATAAAGAAATGATTGGGCAGGCCTGCCGATGGTTGTTAAGGTCGAGTCGGCGTACCCAATAGCAGGACCAGTGGAGAGGCAGTGAAGTGAGATACTTATGATCCCTAAAATCCTGGTTGTAATTTCTCTATTTACGAAGAAGAATTAAACCATATTGATGAAAGCTGTGAATATCGACATAGAGCGCATCCATTTTATCCACAACAAATGATAGCTACTCTCATACCCGGGCATCATATACGTACAAGAAGGGATAAAAGAACTCTGACGTAAGATTTTAAATTTCAAATTTCATTTAAGTGAATTATATTTCAACAGTATTTGGTACGTGGTTCCCACTGGGTTTTTATCTTCATAATTATGTTCCACCCAAAACTGACTAAAATCAAACATACCCTATTATTTGTGTCTGCAAAAATCATTAAAGTCCAGACACACTCGGTTTCAGACTTTTACTTAATGTATATGAGTATGTACATACCTACCTACATTCGTATCGAATTTTTGGGATTGTTTTTACCCTACAAAACAATGGCCGCTGTCGGTCGGCCGCCTTACCTAATTGCTCTCTTCCGGGAGAGTATCATATTTTCAAATACATCCCAATTCACAAGCAAACGACGCAGAAGGCCTACCAAACAATTTGTACATACAAACCTACATCAGTGGAAGATGCTTCTACTTCTACGATTACTGTTGCGTACGCTCGCTCTACAGTCAATTGGAAAAATGAGAACAGGAGGCGATTACAATTGCAATATCCATTTCCTTGCCAGCGATGCCAAATTACAATATATGTATAACATTTTTTTCAACATTTTTATGCCATCTAAATCTTTTTTCTTTTTGCCTTAAAATTGTCAAATTTCAAGATTTATTTCATCAAATGTTCTATAAATAATAAAATAATGAACATTTTTACCCACTCTATATTAATGGCACTTAAAAAAAGGTTTTTATATACCCAGTATGTATATGTACTACCTTTAGACAGTTATATCTGTCAAACCAAATGTAAGATTGCAAACTATCAGTGTGCTTGCAATTTCATCGTGTTGACATTTTTTTTTATAATAAGCGTATGCTAAAGGGATTACTTTTTTTTTTGTAATTGATACGGTACCCTTATAGTGTAACCACACCGCAGGCTTTTGTTTGTTGCTGCAAGCAGCACCCAGCAAATGATTTATTGCCTATTTTTAGGTGGTACTTACTGCATGAAAGAATAAAAGGATAGGAAAGAGGTTTGGTGCGATAGGGTTTTTTCTCCACAGGTGGCGCCTGCATTGCTTTAGGGTGATCTGTTTTTGTTGTGTGTATTCAATCAAAAATCATGGCCCTCACCAATCACTTAGTGAATGCACTACCATCGCACCATTGCCACCCAAAAACACGCTTCAACAACTTTACCAAATTTTAGAACTTTGGTTTCGATGTCTGATGATATTAGTACACCAAGACGCCACCACTCATGATGCAGGGTGTCACTTTGTGCTTCAAATTCAGGCTGTGGGATTGAGGAATTCAATGATATGGCAGCATTTTATATTACTTAATTCTGATAGATTGTCGAAGAATGTTTTGCCGAGTGTGCGATGTATAGTTCTAGCTAGGGGCGGACATTCGCAGAGGAATTGGTGAAGGGGTTCCTTTTCAAGTGGATACTTGCAACTGCGGCAGGGTGGGTTGAATGGGATGCCCAACTTGGTAGCGTGAGTGCCGATAGGCCAATGTCGAGTACTCCAATCTCCCGTCGGGTTCTGTTTGTTAGATAGTGGGTTCTTTTTGCATTGAAGCAGGGCCACATCTTCGTGGATATTACGCAGCTGCTTAGGTTGCTCCATCGCCCGTGAAATGAAGTACTGAGATATTTTTCCCTTGATGACTCCTATGGGAGGAGAAACTGTCTCTGCAAAGGAGCTGTCAAGGGCCCTGCCTTGCCATCGCATAGACCCTTTCATTCCCCTCTATGCCACTTTGGCCGGGAACCCAGAGGAGAGTGATGTTGAAGTGGCCGCTTAGACAAGTTATTGTGTCTTTACACTGTTCAACTGATTTGGATGATATGGAGTGTGAGTCGAGAGGTTTTATAGCTGCTTGGCTATCAATAAAACTGGCAACATCTCTCTTGGTTATAGGGCAGAGGGTGAGTATCCTCCAATCCTCCCTGATCGCTAGAATTTCCGCCTGGACTGCACTAGAGGAATCCTGGATTCGAAAAGGAAAGTGTTTGGCTATTTAGTTTAGGGAGGTTGAAAGTCGGTATCTTAAACTTGGTGTAAACAGCATGAATTCAGTTTTACTCGGATTTACACTGAGGCCACAACTTGTAGCCCATGCGGTTAACTTAATCAGAGCCCTCTCTGTCATCTCACATATCACTGGGAGAAACATCCCAGATGATACAAGAATAATCATGTCGTCTATGTACAGGTACACAACTGTTTTGATTCCAATTCTTCTCAAGTCTGTCAGAATTTTGTCAATGACCATGAGCCATAGTAGTGGCAAAATGACCCCTCCTTGGGGCGTTCCTCCTTCAATTTGTGTTTATTTTTATATTGGAAAAATATCGAAAAGAGAGTATTTTTTCTGTGAAAACAAAATTGTCAGCCATTTCCACCTGGCAACGATGGTCCTTGTGTTCAAGAAGATATTTTTGTCTATTTCATTAGTTTCGAGTCATTCAAGAAATGATAATGGCAACCAAATGGTCTGACGACGGTCATGTCATTTAAATAGGTACATTTGTAAGAACGAGCGCCTGCCAGAGTGGGCTTTCGCATATTTAGCCACAGCAATTTGCAAGGACACTAAAGATTGCAGAAATATACATACGCCCTAGAATACTTGCACATAACGTTTATCTAGGTTTATCTTGTGGATATAAATTCAGTTTCTATATCCGTTTCTGTCGTGCGGCCCTTGAGAAGTGACTTTGTGGTACAAAGGATGATGGAGAAAAAGGAAATGGCTAATCCTGTTGGCATGGAATGGGTATTGCATGGTGATTGCTTTTGATTGTCATTGATATAAAAGTTGAGAGTGGTATTTCATATAGTCTTGTATTGAACGCCAATTATATTTTAGAAGCAAACATTATATAAATATTTAAAATATTTTAATGTAGAGTTTTTAAGATTGTCTATGGTATTTTTGTAATTTTTCTTTTGCGAAATGTTGTGGATTTTGGTAGAAAGGATAGATTTTCCTTTGCCAGGAATGCAGCAAGTTATGTATTTGAAAATATAAAAATAATAAAAACGTTCACATATTTTTTTGTCGGGTTGTAGTTCACAGTACTTGAACTTCACAAACGATTTATGTATAAAATTGTATATCATTTACAAAATTTGTTTTTTTTTTATTTTGATGAGAAAGCCCTCTCATAGAACCAAGGAGATATCATATAAGACCTTAATCATCCCGGTCCTGCTGTATGATGCGGAAGCATGGACCCTGTCACAAGCGGATGAAAACCTTCTGGGATGGAGTATGGAGAAGAAGATTCGACGACGAACTATACGGGCTATACAGCGACGCTGACCTGGTCAAAAAACTAAAAATACAACGGCTGGGATGGGTGGGATGGCCGGCACACGTGGAGCGTATGGGCAACAACGCACCAGCCCAGTTTTGCTGTGCTGAATGCGCGGGTTGTATTGCATTATTTGAAATATGTATGTTGAAGTTGAGTTGGTTCATCTTGTGTTTAACACAGTTTTAGAAAGTTTGTTGAGTTTAGGATAAGGTCTGCAATAGCGGAGGATACTTTATTGTGATAATTAGCAATATTAAAACATTAAACAAAATGAATCTAAATGAACTCAATAAGAAAAAGTGTACCCCAACTGCACCAAAACTGGGTGTTAATAAAGTTTTTATTTGCAGAATAAAGAGGACCAACAGCAATTAAATACAAAAGCTGGTGGAAATAACGCAACGAGACCCGATGATCCAAGGGCCTATTGCAATGTGGCTCTTGTGCCAAGAACAACAAAGATATGTGGGACCAGTTCGCCGTGGAAATAAATTCATTTGGACCGAAGGAAAGGATTGGCATATATAAGGCAAATAAGAAATTTATAACAAAAATATGAGTTTTGGTGATCATTTTTGTATTTTATTTTCTAAGTTTATTTGAACTTTAAACTCGCAATTTTGGTCCATTGTGATACTACAAAATGCCGGGGGGGGGGGGGGGGGGGGGGGGGGGGTGTTCTGCCGGTCGTCGCTCGGATACTGGGATCCCTGTAACTCCTCCTATGAGGTAGTGGTTGTAGAGTGACTAGTGCAGTGGCGACTCTTGCCTGACTTCCGAACCATGGGTTGGGATCAAGATGAGGTGATTGATGCAAGGAAGGCTGCTGCTTCCTGATCCACGGAAAGGAAGAGCCTTTTTGAGATGAATATTACAATCGAACCTCAAACTGCTCTTTATTCTTTTTGCAGGTAATACCGCGCCGGTGAGACGGATTTCAATCGAGTTCCGAGCAAGCTATTACATACCATGAAAGGGGGATCGATGTGTATCAGCTGCACAGTCGAGTTGTTGATTTCAAAACTATGCTAGAGGGAGTTACTGAAACGGTCGAACCCAGAGTGCTACGCCCATCGCGGGGGGAGTGCAGCTTGGTGCGACTGTTGCAATACGAACCCCAAGCTACACTAGTCCGCGGAAAGGGAGCAGGGAGGCGCGGCTCTGATAGTCGAGTTTTGGGGGTCATCCTCATGTTAGTTGAAAAAGGAAAAACCGTTTAAATTGATTTATTTTGACAAACTTTTTGTTTCATCCTACGTACCTGATCTGCTATCCATAAATTGTACTACAATCCCCACCTCATCACCATCACCGTCAAATTTTCTTTGTCTACTTCTACATGTACATCGTCGTCATCGTTATCACCAGCATCTCTAACTAGTATCACTCAGCTAATGCGTGCTTACCGTGTACATCCCAATCATCGGTACCTGCGTTACCTTCAACGTCGTCTTCTACATTCTCGACATCACTATTGTCCTAAAATGTTTCTTCCACCACAATACCCATCACGTCATATTGCAAAACAGCAGTGACTTCCTTAACATCCGGAACGCAACTTAAAGCAGCGCAACGTTTTAAATGCATCTTTTATCAAACATTGGTGTCAACACCAGTTCCAGTGCCATTTCGTCTTTTGTAAAATCTCGACTTGCCGAATTTAAGGACAAAATCGGTCAATTGCCTACGAACTGTCAGGATACTTCAACGGTCACCATCACTAAATATTCTACACCAGAATTTGAGAGGATTGTGGACTAAGACAAACAAGGTCTACTTTAATTCTTCAAACTCCGCTTACAACATCATAATAACGCTAACGCATAATAACGGAGTTTGTGTTTTCATTTATGTTTGTATTTTATAATGTGTAGGAATTTCGTGGTGGATGGCTAAGCTCTGACGGAGGACTACCCGAATCGATTTATTTTTTTACTATGAATAAATTATTTGCATTCAATCTAAGATGTACAAATTGATTTATATCCGGACTTATGTATTTATAACTAAAATAGGAAATGTCGGCTGAACAAAAGGGGCCTGCCGAATTTCTTATGGCTAGGTTTACAAAAGTTTTAAAAAACTATATATATGAATAGTCTTAATCTATTTAATGAAATTTTTTAAATTATTTGTTAGTTAATTGTTCCTGTTGGGATGGAAAAGAAATATAGCATTAGCGTTCATCTCAGGGAGTTTTTTTTTTTTTTTTTTTTTTTTTTTAAAAAAGGGAAATTCAAATCCCAGAGCACTCAGACTCGGTAACGGTCCATTGTACTACCAGGCAGAAATCCTCCTTTTGGTATAGAGGCATGTGAATGGGTGGCGTATGTTGTTGTTCCCCATGGGGATTGAACCTGCACCGCATGGGTAACAAGCCAACACACTAACCTCTACACCGTCGCCACCCTGCATCTCAGGGAGTTAGTTACCCTCTGTATTGTATTACCGATTTTTCGTAGAATGGGGTTTCTTCGTTGTGAATGATGTCATCAAATCTCGCATCCATGATGGCACGAGGATTAAGGTAACGATGGCTTGGTTTCATTTGTTACTTTTTTTTATAATTTGCTTACGCTAAAGGGATTTTTTCTGTTGTTACAGTACTAATGCTAAGAACACAGTGTAAGCTACTTGGTATTAGAAAGAATAGAGAGATAGGAAAGAAAAAAATGTGGAACGCTTCACGATTTTGCGTGTCATCCTTGCGCAGGGACTACTTCCTGGACTTCGGTGTTTGGGTCGTCTGCAAGGTTTCGGAAATTTCTTCCTGAGAGTTCCATCATAAATTCGTTGATCGGCTGTGCAATTCCTGCCTCCTTGTAGAGTCTTCTTGCTGAGTGTTACTTCTGAGTTGTCGGGTTTCGCTAGTCCTGTGCAGATTCGAAGTATTTTCCTTTCGAATAGCTTTAGCTTCTTCATTGTCGATGGTGATATTGTAAACCAGATGGGACAGACGTATGTTATCAGTAGTCTGATGAGCTGCTTATATATGACAGGCTTGGTTTTTTTGCAAAGACCGTTGGGTTTCTTGAGCACCGGGTGCACTAGATGCAGTGCAAAATTCGCCCTTTTGTGGGTGATGTCAGCATGCGGATTGAATTTGGATCTTTCGCTGAATTTAATTCCCAGATATTTCGTTGATGTTCTAGTATGAACCAGTCATCTGGGAGTTAAAGCTTGATGCTACGGTAGCGGTCACTGGAGACGGAAGCATATAAGCTCAGTTTTGCCGCCATTTATCTTAAGTTCCCACTGTAGATAGTAATCCCAAAGTTTCCTGATATGATTCTCAACACCTAGGGCAGCTGTCTTTGTGGATAGGGAGACGGCTTAGGTTACTGAACCATCTGCGTACACAAGCGTCTTGTTTTTGCCATCATTAGTTGGCTTTTCGCATACAGGTGGTTGGTCTTTCGCAGCATTAATGACTCCAGAATTTTACTCATGCATCACAGGAGAGCTATTGGTCTGTATCCATTAACATTTGTTCCGTCTGCCTGCTTGGGGACTGGCACAACTTTTGCTACTTTCCACGATTTCCGAAAATAGCTGTTGTTAATGCAATGGTAAAAAATTATAGGATGGTCATGCTTGGTAACTTTTTAACCTCTTCTTTGTTGGTGAAGACTTTGTCGCTTATTGGGTCGTGTTAACATTGGTTGACGTAGAATCCTCGTGAACTTGTACTTTCACTGCTTCTAGGAGTTCTGGAAGGTGCGTCGGTGGCCGATCCCTGAAATTTCTTTCGAAGTGATTGGCAAATGCTTCGACTTTTTTTAATTCTGTGGTGGCTGTTTCCATTCCGTGTCCAATGGTTTCAGGCATTGACCTCGATTTTCCAACCAGTGAGCTAATGTTCTTAAAGGGGCCGGGGCCTGGTTTTATGTCTTCCAGCTCCTGCCTGAATTCATTCTTCCTGAGGTGCTTCACACTTTGACGAAACATGACGTTGCATTCGAGTAGGGAATTCACAATTCTGGACTCGTTGTTGTGGGTGTTCCAAGTTCTGTGGAGAATCCTCTTAAGCCATTTCACTTTTTTATGTACATATATGCTGGTTCTGTCGGTCTACAGCTGCGTCGAATACGGCTTCAAACTGGTTGATGACTCCGTCAATCTCGTTATTGCTGTGGTTTTCGTCCTTGCTGGCAAAATCATGTTTTCTTCGATGTCCGACTGGTATTATTAGTTCCAACTGATCCAGTTTAATCTAATGATGTTTACGAAGTTTGACGAAACCAAGAAAAAGTCCAGCATTGATGGTGTTCTTGGGAAGGTCTTTAGTGGTTTATAAATCACCCCCAGGCAGTGTATATGCACATTACCTTGCAGCCACTCCACTATTGTCGTCCCTAATGGTGAGATTTCGTCATCTCCCCAAAGCTGGTGCCTGGCGTTGAAGTTCCCTCCAATCGCACAATAGGTGTGTTTGCTGCACATGTTGCGAATGATAGTTAAATCGTGCAAGATGTTTCCTCTTGGTGTACGGCAGTGGTTGTAGACCGAAATAACCAGTAGAGTGCCTTGTTTAAGTAACAGTTATAAATCCTCCGCCATTATTGTATCCACTCACCTATTTAAATAGAAAATGTTTATTTAAAGGCGGAGTTTACTTTCAATTTAAGTCCCAAAAGTTCGCAGCCGACTCAAAAATTTGCAAAAATACAATACTACATTTCATCCCAAACCAATCTAAATAATAAAATAAAACAAAAAGATACGAAATAATATATCCTCAAGCATACTCCAATCTTGCTTTGCACATGGAGCATTCTTGAGCATGAGCAGACATCGTCCATAAGTACATGCAATAGATGTGAATATCCGAAGGACCCTCGAAAGCAATCCCCTGAATAGAATAACCCAGCTTTATTTCCAACTGATTTTTTTCAACTCGCCCGAATGTAGTACTTGGATATTCATTCCACTTTCTCAGGAGAGGCACTTCCTAGGTACGGAGTTCTTCGTTTCGTTTCTTTTTCTTTTTTTTGTGCAAAATCTACTTTACAATAGGAGCAACAGCTTCATAAGCCTGAGGTTGCAAAAAAGCTCTTAAAATCAAACCATATGCCAAATATTTATACGAATAAGAGATGAACGAAGATTGTTCGAGGGTGTGTACATGCAACAACAGTAGATTATGAGAGGTACTGAATTGATGCAAGGACACAGTTCTAGGAGTGTTGTAGCTACTGTAAAGAATCAGGAGCAGTACCAGCCGCCCGGGGTAGTTGACTTTTAAGAATCTCCTTTGTTTCCACATAATATTGATGATGACGTATTAAATGATGAAAAGAGTGTGATTAATTGAACTTGGAGTTGGAGTAGGATTTTGACATTTTTAAAATTCTAATCATTACGAATACGATATACACTCCTCGCCACTTGAATAGGAGACCCCTTATGTCTGTTTTCTATCCTTTATTGCTCTCAAACCAAGCATGCTAGAGACTTAATTTTTTTTGGAAATTAAAGTTAATTTAATTGCTGCAATTTGATCAAAAGGAAAATTCAATGCTAAAGCTTTAAGTTTTAACAAAATATTATCAACCAAAAACCGGCAAAATGCGGGGTCGAAAATTTGCGCCAAAAAAACATTTTAGAGATTTCTGATTCTTTTCATTTATTGAACATCATGAACAAGTAAGACTTAGTCTTTTATAGTACTTAACAATAGAGGATAACATTTGATGGTTAGACCTACACTATACCTAACAATAAGAAAATAAGAAAAAAAAAATAAAAAATTATAATGAAAACACTATTGCAGGAAGGAAGAAAGGGGAAAAGGAGTAGAAGAAAAAGAGTTGAAGAAATTTAAAGAAATTTGAGAGTTGTTGCTTCTTTTTTTTGTTTTTTCAAGAAAAGTACTCCAACGCAGATTTTTTGAATTCAGTTGCTCCAGTTATTTGTTTTGTCGCATTGGGCAAAAAGTTCCAAAGTCTAGTGGCATGAACGAAGAAATGGCGAGACGTGGTTAAATAATTGGATGGGGGTGTAATTATATTAAAAGTTCTGGAAGAGCGGGCAAATTGAAGCATTTCAAATAGATATGGTGGCGATTGATTGTGAATTATTTTGTGCAGAAAGACACAACATCTAACATCTAGAAACTGATGAAGTGTGATCATATCGTCGAAGGCCATAAACATACCTAATCGTTGAAAGCAACGGTAAGTTTATGCAGCGATAAAGAATCAAGCTTGCAATAAACAGCGGAAGCATACTCAATGTAAGGCACAAGAAGTGATTTTATAAGCCTGAGCTTCGTCTCAACTGGAGTAAAGCTCGCAAATAACCACAGTTTACGTAAACCACCGTAAATTCGCCCTACTCTGCAGTTAATATTGTCAACTGGGGATAACGAACGATTGATGCGAAAACCTAGATTAGTTACAACTTCCATGAATTTCAAATGTACTCTGTTAAGAACAATTGGAGGTAGTTCTTTAGTGTCATGAGGTTTTTTGGTTATAAAGATTACCTGCGATTTTGATGGATTGAGCTGAAGACCATTACACCGCGACCATTCATCGATTTTTGATAGATCTTCATTCATCCTACAAACAAGGTCGTCTACTAGTCCTATTGGTCTGGACAAGTAAATTTGAGCATCATCTGCATAAAAATGAACGATAGTGTTCAAACATACACCGGGCGTCATTAATAAAAATGCAAAACAAAATAGGGCCTAGGATTGACCCTTGTGGTACTCCGGCAAGTATCTCTTTACCGTGAGAAGATTTATCGCCAACCTCAACCCTTTGAAAATGATCACACAAATAACTTGCTATAAAACGCACAGATCTGTCACTAAATCCAAAATAATCACTTAATTTTCTCGAAAGGATGACATAATTAACACTATCAAAGGCCTTAGAAAAATCGAGCATGCAAAGCACAGTAACATAGTCCATGTCATAACAAACCCGAATATCATCAAGAATCTTAACCGTAGCCGTGGAACAACTGTGTTTTGCTCTAAGGCCAGACTGAACCGAAGATAGCAAACTGTACTGATCGAGGTGCCTAGAAATCTGCTTAGCAAGAATTTTTTGCAGGACCTTTGATAGGCATGGCAAAATGCTGACTGCTCGAAAATCTGTTATCGAAGATGGATTTGGTTTCTTGGGAATGGGAATTACTTTGGCACACTTCCAACTGAGAGGAAACGAGGATGACGTGATACAAAAATTCAAAACATGCGTAAGACATTTCAAAATATGGATCAAATCATTTTTACAAAACGAATGGGAACACCATCATCTCCAATCGCATTTGACTTCATAGAACGTATGTAATTAACAACATCAATTTCAGATACAACCTCAAAGTCGAAATCTGATAACGGTTCAAAAAAATGTTATTACAAAAATAACTTAAATTTAAGATAATTGGAGTATTTTCCATTAAAAAAAAAATTTAAAAGTGTGTTGAGCCACAACACACAATATTACAAATTAGCCAAATAATTCAGTCAAATCGAGCTCCAAGCTAATTCGATGGCTTCGGTTAGTTCCGGTATACTCGAATATTGTTGTCCTGATCCGTATACTTGACATGTCATCCATCCCCAAACATTTTCAATGATATTTAAATCCGGAGAATAGGGCGGCCAGCTCAATAGCTCCACATTTTGGCTCTGTATATAGGTTTTAACTACCCGAGCTGTATGTATTGGCGCATATCATATTGATAAATCCACGGCAGAGGTCCAAAAAGGGTATAAAAGTATGAAAAGGCCTTTTTCAATATGTCATTGTAAGACAACGCATTATGAAAAGGCCTTTTTCAATATGCCATTGTAAGACAACGCATTCATTCATTGTGGTTGACATAAATTGTAGTTGGCAGGTTCCATAATCCATAATAGGAAATGGCCCCCCACACCATCCAACTCTGCTCCAACTCTGCTATGCAGGCGGTCCAAATAACGTGTTTCTTTGCGGAATTCATGGAAATAGAAGCTATAGCCATCGGGGCCTTCCAAATAAATTTGTTTTTCATCGGAGAAGACTACCCTATGCCCCTCCAAAGTCCGGGTCACATGTGCGCGACTAAAACCGAGGCGTTGCTCTTTTCGCACCGGGTTGAGAGGTGGCTTCTTCTTGATTTTCAGTCTTTTCAGTCTGTTTAGTTGTAAGACTTGCCTTGACACCGCATTTATCCCTGATTTTTGCCAAAGAGTCGTGAGAATTTGACGCTTTTCTTAAAATAAGTCGCTTTTCCTCATTAGTAAGTACGCTGTGTGTTCGGCCTTTCATGTTTTTTTCCATATTCATACTCATTACTAAAAATGTGAATACAACGTGTCGGCTCCTCTCGATTTTTTTTGCTATTTTGGCAATAGATAAGGCAGCGTCCTTGTAAGCTTTGATTTGATAATGAAAAAAACGATCAACGAAGAATATGAGTCCGCGTGCCAAAGTTAACCATCAAACTAAATGGCTGTTCTATTCAAGTGGCGCAAAAATGTTGTTTTAATTCCAACGAATGTTAACATAAAGTGGAAACAAATATAGGTGTAACGGCTCTTTTCCAGAACTTGCAATTTTGACACACAGCCTTATTGCGAAGATCAATCGACAATTGATAATTAACTATTTTCAATTTGTGCTATTGTGAACGAACGATTCATTTGGTATTTTTGTCAATCGCATTTTTTTAATTGACTGCGATTGACAAAATCCTTTAGTATCGTTCGTTCACAATAGCACACATTGAAAATAGTCAATTATCAACTGTCGATTGATCTTCGCAATAAGGCTCACATAGAAAGAAGAAGAGTTGGACAAAGATAAAGGGCATAATATCATTAATTTATTGTATCATTCCGCTTTCGAGTTATGAGCAATTGCAAATATAGTGTACAGGGTGTCCTATTCAAGTGGCGGCGAGTGTATATGTAGGTAGGTATATGACTTCTTCTTTTTAAATGGGACTTATACGCGAACCCTTCCCTTGGGATTTTATTGACATTTCCTATACGTGGGATAAAAAGGTAGCATCATCAAAAAAGTAGTTGAAAACAATTAATCCCAATTAAAGTGTAATTTCCATCCACCCATGTAAATCACTTCTATTAGGGATGGCATACTATAATATCGCAAATCCTTACCTCCGCACACATACCCCACACAGCTGCAACAAACATTACATTGCTTACCACTCAACGTCGTCTACGGATGCAGTTTAATTACCAGTCCCATACTCCACCATAATTTTCCGACAGAATAGCAGCAGACTGTTCTCAATTTCTCGTCCTGCCAAGGATAACTCAATGCTAATAAGTAATAACAATAAGCCATATCCTACAATGGAGATGAAACACAAAATATTCTCGTCTCTCGCGTATTAAGATTCAACTGATCCATTTTATTATTTAGCATGGCAATAATAAAAGGAATTCTTCGCTTTATGTTCGTTGTGTCGCGTTGTCATACGAGTATTAAGAAGAAGTTATCTTACCCACAGATAAGTTAGCAAAAGGAACCAACAGACACCCATGTGCAAGTAGGTATGGATATAATGTGTACTAGCACTAAGGCACTTTGAAGGATATTCACAGTGCGACTCGTGTAGATGCCATTAAATTTCGTCCTTCGACTTGACTTTGATACTGCATTTTGCTGTGCTTTCCTTCGTGGTTCTGCATTTAACTACGTTAAATGAGGGTGCGAAATATGAAGGATAACGTTTGTGAACTTAGATGGAGAAGACGTAGCCATCGTCTTGTCGCTCCGTCGTCGTCGGTACCTTTGTGTGAGAGTTGATAAAACGAAAGCATAACTTACTAGAATCCGGTGTTTATTCATTATCCTTGTGGAATCTTCAAGGACGTAACAAGGGGGAAGTGGTATTTTAAAGCATTCTACTACACTAACTGTGCCGAAACTAAATTCTACAAGGTTGAAGAATCGAAAATGTGCATTTTTATTTTACACACCAGACGGCGGATATTTTATCGATAGAGTTGATTCTTTTTTTCTATGCGGTGATACAGTATGTGAATAAAGAAAAGGTAGTTTAGTCAAGCAGAAGTAAAAATATATTTTTGGGTTTTTCCTGATTTTTATGGAAGTAATTTGTCTGTAATGGAACAAGTATCTGGACTGCATAATATCTGCTGGTCGTTCAAGTATGTACGGAAGTTTTCCCTCCGTATTCAATGCGGTCTTTGTCTTTTCGATATTCTATGATATTCTTAGTTGTATTGCCCCACATTCCACAAATGGCAAGTAATATTAATGCACCCCACACAAAATCGATTAATTGTCCATGAACGTTGAAGAAGACCAAATCGATTTTGGGTTTCATCAACGCCAAAACTTTACTTGAAAAAAACATTGAAACGATCAATGTTATTTGAATGAGTGTGTAGGGCCTTTAGAGCTCTAATATTCTATTTGTTATAACATTCGGCGAAGGGCTTAGTTTTTGAGCCCAGAAGACATAAGTTTGTGTTTGTTCTTGCGAAATTTGCTGATCGGGATCAGCGAGAACTGAAGTTCCTTTCTTACGTGCCAAAAATATATCGTCGTGCACATGAATGTCTGGAGCTGCTACCCTTAAGGGTCCGTATTAAAGTTAACGCCCCAACTAAGAAAAATATAACTTTCCGTATACATATGTTCCCGTGCCATTAGTTAATGTCCTTCTTGGTCTTGTGTCTACTGAGCAGTCCATTTCGGCTTATGCTTCCACGCAATCGCAGAAGCTGCCTACATACATGGTGTCAATCAGAGATGATTGAATAAAAGAGATACCAAACAAATAATTATTATACCATTGAAACATTTACATATTGAACATTTTGATTTCTCCCTTACCTTCCAAGTTCCAAGTAGCTGTGTATGGACCTAACATCTCTTAAAACTTTATTTTTGTTTAAAAGTACATTTTTCTGTCATTCTGTCACCACTCTCTTATGATTTCTTTTGATCTTTCGGGAATTAATAGCAAGTCTAAATTTTATGATTTTGTCTTTTAGGAAGACAAAAAGAGTACTCCCAGCGGTCCAATGGAAAACGACATAACATTCAATTTATAATATCTGCTGAACGGTTCCTACTTTCCAGTTGTTTCCGCTCTTTCTGTGGTGGCTTTTCAAGTTATCGTTTGATTTGGAGGTGAATTGACCAGCAAAATGTGGTGAATTGATAAAGTCACGAATACTTGTTTGAAAATGTGATAATGTGTGTGACTTAGTCAATTTTATTGGAATTTAGCTTGCGGGCAAAGCGTTTTCCACTGAAAAGGTTGGTATCTCTATGATATCACCGCGAGATTAAGGAAAATCCTAACCAGAGAACCATTAACTCTCGGATATCTCAAGAAACCAGAAGGAAACTGTACCGAGTATTGTTCAGAGCCTTTAAATCTGTTACTGAACACGCACTTTCCAGGCTGCAACACTCAGCCTTGCCTCGATGCACGTACCAATATTACTGGGGAAACGATCCTCCCTGAAGATTTGATTACGGAGAACAGAATAGAATAAGCCGACATCGATATCGACAACCAGGCCACAATAAAAGCCTTAACTGCAACAGTAATAAAATCCAAGCTTGCGAAATGCTGTCGCGAAGAACTCAAGGTTCTTGGTACTCAGGTATCGCTCTGCTGGGTTCCTTGACATGAAGGCATTCTAGGCAACGAGAAAGCGGATGAATTAGCAAGACAAGGTTCGGCAGCTGTGTCAGAACAAGCTGATCCCTCTGTACTCATCCCGCCTTGCACACTCAGGCTTGAAGCAGGAAGAAAGGCAATAAGGGAGGCGAACCTTAGATGAACGGCATTAGATACTTGCCACACCACAAGAATGCTATGGCCAAACTTCAATGGAGCCAGAACCGAGAGTCGCATGGAAAAGGATAGGAAATCACTATCCACCACTTTACCAAATCCACAGGATGGTTTGTATCGAACAACACAGTGAGTAAATAATCTCAGTTTTTCTAGACATGGTTAAAAATGAGTAAGGCATCACAATCAGTCAGTATTGACCTAAGTGTGGCACTTAGCCAGCCAGCCTACCTAACCTAACCTATCTCTATAATTCAATACTTTCTGGTGTCAATGATCTCAATACCACGCAATGATATCATCATTTCTATTGATAGCCAGGCGGCCATAAAAGAAATTTCGCTACTGAAATTAAATCGAAGAGAGTTTGACCCTTTCGCGAAGAGCTTAGACACAGCGACATAACGGACAAAAAAATGGACGAAGGCTGTGGAGATCCGGATAAAAGCCAATAGCAGGCGGAAATCACTAATCACTTGTGACATATCACGGAAACTTTAACAGAATATAATAACAACAGCACCAATAAACTTTTACGGCACGATAGACAATCACTGCCTAAAATGATTGGTACTTTTACTGTTCATATGAACCACAAAATGAAACTAAATCCCAAGGATGACGAGATTTGTAGTGGCTTTGGTGACTTTCTCTGATGTCTCACTGTCTGACTTTTACACGTTTCTAAGGACAACAAGATGGCTGGACAACGTTTAGTAAGGCGAAAGGACCAAAAAGGAGGCCCAAAAGCCAGAACAACTACTCCGAAGCTCACACTGAAGGGTAAAACAATGGGACCCCACCCTACGCCATAATATGACTCCTGAAAAATGTATATATTGAGTTCTGATGACTTAAATTGTTAAAAAATTTTGTTTTTAGCTATTGGAGGGCCGATACGATTTGACAACACTTTGATTCGTAAAGCTATTTTGAGTTCAATGTTCTGCAGTCTTAATGCTTGAGAAGTAATGTAAATGGCTTCGATATTTTTTTTAATGAGTCCAATGATCTATCACGCTTAGGTAAGGTTACGGTGGGTTAATGGGGTGAAGGGTAGGATAAACCAATACCCGTCACACTTAGGTCAATGTAGCAATGGGTTGTGGAACCTTTGAGCCTTTAGATTTCCTAGCCATCCTGAGGTTGTTATGAACTTGTGCAAGTCATTCAAAGAATTGCCAGAAAGTTCTTCTAAGTCTTGGAAGAAGTGATTTCCGAGGATCTTAAGTGCCAGAGTGAGGGACAGTAATAGAGGAAGTGTGGAGTGTCCTCATGCTCATTCTCGTCTCCACAACCTCTGCACATCCTGTTCTATGTTTCAGTTTCTTTGCATGATAGCGTTGCATGTTGTGTCCGGTGATGACACTCACTAGAGAGGACAAAGATTTTTTGTTCATTTGTAGGTTTCTATCATCCGCGGACCCAGCACAGTTTTACGTAGTGCTGAGTACCAAAAACCCGTAGCTCTTAGCGACAGAGACTTACAAGCTTCAATTTCACTTCAGTGGCAAAATCGGTTTTATTTCCACTTGCCTGTCAATGAAAATGTGATACTAGCATGTGGCATTATCTTCATTGCAACCTGTAGCCTGCGTCGACGCTAGTGTCTATCACCCTTAACACAATATAAAATAAATTCTCTTTCACGCAATGATGAGCTTTGAGCTCATCTGCTAAGGCTTCTATAATCCGAAAGGCATACAGGTTCTCTGGACCCTCAAATTTATAACACTTCCCAACGACTGTAACCAGATGCATGACAAATCCTATATGAGTATTTTGGCATAATCTGACAGGAATAAGTTTAAATGTGTCAAATCTTAAGATCATAAAGACCAACGACCAACTCATTGCTGGGATCACAAAATAACACCTCCGAGTGTAATGGACTATCCGAAATCTCTCGGGGACTTGTCTTGTCAATTATTTTCGTGTTATAATTCGTTTGAATTTCGCACTGCTCTAAGGACCAGTCTGCGAACCAAAGGCTAAGCAATTGTTCGTTTGGCTTAATCCGGTATTTTATTTGAATATTATCATTGCAATTCATCGCTCCTAATATGTCAATCGCAGACCTGTGAAGATGCTAGCTCTCTTGTCCACAAAGACTGAGAGGCTTCGGCTTGGATCACCAACTTCCTTCGAAAAAGATATTTACTTGACCAAATGGAGCTATGACCGTTACATCTATTTTACTAATATATATTTTTTTATTTTTTTAAACCATTAACGGAAAGTGAAACCACTCAATCCTACATTCTCTTGTCCACCATATTGTGTACTTTTGAACACAATTCAATTTCATGGTTCCTACAGAGGGTAACTATTTGTCCTTCAATGGTATGGCCTTGATATAGAGGGATTATCATTCTTGCTGGGTATGTTTATCCTTGAACATATTTAGTTGTTCCCGAAGGACATTAGGGATACTCTTGTAAGGTACAACTTCTTGTTGCAATTAAGTCCCCTCACTCTCTGACATACTTTTGTCAAAACAAAGACCGATAATGATTCATTGGAACAGTACACTCCGACAGAATAGCGCATTGTGTAGGTGCACGATGAGTGATGATGATGACTTATTAACAAAAGCACAAAAAAAACCTACTCCCTTAGGACAGTACGCAAATGTATCGTTCGAATCCGCTTTTAATTAACCTCCTTTTTTTGTTGTAGAATTAATCCGAAAATCGTGTCCAATGGCCATTGAATTGTTTCTGGGGGAAAACATCTTTTGTTCCTCGATTCTGAAATGGCGGCAGTATCCCGTTTTGGTCGTATTAAATGAACCCTAACCGCCCGCCACCGACAAATTGACACTCTGACTGTTGACGGTTGACTTTTGTTGATTATGCACGCCACATTATTATCCTCTGTCATTTCCAAGGGAATGGAATGCATCATCCGAATCGGGTTGTTTATTTTGAAAGAGAAAATTTCCCTAATTACCGTTCCGACGCACCGAACCGTGCGAAATTAACCGAAAATTTGAATAATTCAGCCGCAAATGCATTAATAAGCTGAATTTCCGGGAATCACAATTTGATTGTTGGGTTTGATTTCATTTTGCGTTTTTTTGTTGTAATTTATCCCAGCCTGGTCGCAAGACAAACCTTCGATTCTGTACTACGCCCACATCCAACATGGCGCTGACAAATAATACATCAACTTGATTTCCAAGAACTCGCTTATAAAAAGAAAACACCGACTCTGACTGACAGAGGCCAACAACAAAAACAACAACAACAACAACAACAACAAATAATAATAAAGTCAAGCAAATCGAAATTAATGCAGTCATCATCATCATCATGAGGCGCACTTTGCTTTGTTGTTTATTAATGAGTTATTATTCTTTCAGATGTTGCATTACGGATGGATACTTTTTTTTGATGCGTATAATTTTTAGATAAGCGATAGGTGGATAGCGTAACGACATCTAATGGAGTGTTTAAGGGCGTGAAGGGCGTCTGCCAAGCTAATATTTTGACGTTCTGTGATTATTTTGAGGCTAATTCCTTAGCTATGGCTTTAATGCACAACAATCTGTTGCTCTTATACTGTCTGCATTTTTTCCATAGGTGTTATGTATCTAACCTAACCTATGTATTTCGAATATCCTCAAAATATGTTCAATCTAATTCAGTATCCTCTGGCAGCGAAAGTTTCATGAAATTTTGTTGGTGTGATTTGATCGTTTGCCCGATCCACGAGAAAGGAGACCCTCTAAACTGCGCCAACTATAGAGGCATCAGTCTCCTGAATACTGCCTATAAGATCATGTCTGCTGTACTGTGTGAACGCCTGAAACCATTCGTCAACGACCTGATTGGTCCCTACCAGTGCGGTTTTAGGCCCGGTAAGTCCACGACCGATCAGATATTCACACTACGGCAGATCCTGGAGAAAACCCAAGAAGTCCAAATCGATACTCACCATCTTTTTATCGATTTTAAAGCCGCATATGACAGCATCTATAGAGACGAGCTATACAGAGCCATGTCTAGTTTTGGCATCCCTGCCAAACTTGTCAGATTGTGCAGAATGACGATGGAGAACGCCCGCTGCTCCATTAAGGTCGGAAACAATCTCACCGAGACCTTTGATGTCAAAAAAGGATTTAGGCAAGGTGATGCGCTGTCATGTGACTTCGTCAACATCATACTTGAAAAAATTGTGCGAAACTCGCAAGCCAACACTAGAGGCACAATTTTTCAAAAGTCTGTGCAACTACTTGCATATGCTGACGACATTGACATAATTGGCAGAACACAGCGAGCTGTCACTGGTGCGTTTACAAGTATTAGCACAGAAGCGGCAAAAATGGGTTTAGTGGTGAATGATGGCAAAACCAAGTATATGCGGTCAACAAGAAGGGACATACAACATCGACGAATCGGACAGAACGTCACGATAGACAGCTACAACTTTGAGGTAGTTAGGGACTTCGTCTACCTCGGCTCCGTATAAATTCTGAAAACAACATCACATCAGAAATCAAACGAAGAATTACACTTGCCAACCGCTGTTTCTTTGGCCTAAGAAGGCAATTGACTAGTAAGGCCTTGTCAAGAAACACTAAGGAGACTTTTTATAAGACCCTCATCATCCCAGTCCTGCTCTACGCCGCAGAAGCGTGGACATTAGCAAAAGCGGATGAAGATCTCCTTGGTCGTTTCGAACGCAAAATTCTTCGAGTGATTTTCGGTCCCGTTTGCGTTGACGGGCTTTGGAGGAGGAGATTTAACACCGAACTCTATGAGCTATACAGCGACATCGACCTGGTCAAAAAAGTGCGAATAAGTCGGCTAAGATGGCTAGGACATGTAAAGCGAATGGACACCAACGCTCCGGCCCGAAGAGTCTTCGATTCCAACCCGGAGGGACAACGCAGTAGAGGAAGATCTCGCTTTAGGTGGCGCGCGCAAGTGGAAGGGGATCTCAACCAACTTGGAGTGCGCAACTGGAGGCAGTTAGCCAAAGATCGTGCTAACTGGAGAGGCGTATTAGTTGAGGCCCAGGTCCACCCCGGACTGTAGCGCCACCTAAGTAAGTAAGTAAGTAAGTAAGTAAGATTTGATGGTACTGCGAGGAAAAAAAACAACGACTCGGGTTAAGACATCAGTTAACGAGAAATACGTCACTAAATTATGTAAATTTGTGATGCAAAACTTACATAATTCAGCGACGTAGTGCTCGCTAACTAATGCAGTCTGCCCCTGTTTTCGGGTTGTTTCCAACTTTTGAGTGCCGGTCCCGAGATTTTTTAAAAAATATTGTCTGGGAAATTCATTCATTAGAAACAAACATAGGGTAATGCAAAGCAATACCGAAAGGCAATAGTTTTAAGCATATATTACTTAGAGCGCTAAGATTTGAATTTTAATTTAAAAAAAATTTGTGTAGGTAGGTACCTAGTTTGTAAAAGACATTTGTGCTGAAAAACATGTATTGAACTACTGAACGGAACGGTAAGTCCTAGTTTCGAACCTAACATACGTATGCACACTCTTGATTCTCGTTATGACATCTGCCTTAAAGCTGGAATACATGCTCTGTCATTTTTAAGATTTATAAAAAATATATTAAGCATTAATTAAAGAGGGCCTAAAAACCTAGCTTTTAAGAAAACTATTTTGAAAAATTTGCTAAGGCCAAGCCAGATTCTTAGCCGGAAATGTGAAACAAAATTTAATGATAAAAAAAAACTTTCTTAAAACAAGCTTTTATTAATTATTGGCGGGTGCAGCCTTCCCCGTGCCGAGAATTGTATTTGAATTATGTTAGAGTAGACTACATAATTATTGCCTAAAGCGGGTGCTTGGCATGGAATGCACCGCCTGACAAGAAGAAATACACGTTTTTTGAGCAACGAACAAAATTGCAAGGCAAACTTGGTGGACATATTTTGACCAAAAATTTACAGAAACTTACTTCAGCCAATACCAAAAACTGACTGATTTGGCCTCAATTGTTTCGATAGTTAAAGGGACTGCACGTTTTTTTCGAAATGGCTGAGAAATTAAATTTTTTATTCTTGTACTACCTATTTTGTTAAAGTTTTTGTTAATAAGAAAATAAACTATTTTTTTACGTTTTTGCTAGTACCTAACTTGAAGACTCTGTTATTAACAAATCAATTGATATTTTTTTATTTTTGTACTGTAAATTTATGTTTCTCTCATTAGAGAAATGAACTGTTCCTTTTACCTGAAGTTGATTTAACCAAAAAATTGAATTGTGATTTCTTTTTATGAATTGCTTTGTTTATGTTAAATTATAACCTCACCTACATATGTTTCATTTTTTTTAATAAAATGAAAACAATATAAAAAAAAACATGTAGGTATACATTTTGTTGATTTTTTCTTTGTGGGACGCATTTTTTGGCTCGGGCGACTTTTTTTGGCGGCATTTTCAAATTGGCCATCGGTAACGTTGGCTGTTAATGTCTTTTTTAAATTAATTCGTAATACATGTTCTTTCGAATACAAGCATTTTTAACATTCGTAACATATTTTTGGGGTTTTTATTATACTTAATCCCGTTTCCCGTCTCCCTCGACTAAAACGAACAACTAAGTTATAATTTTGTAGTTTACCTAATAATTTTTATAATTTGCTAACACTTAAGGGGTTTTGTTTTTCTGTATATGTAATGTATAGTTACCCTTATAATGTCGGAACACAGCGCAGGCATTTTTTGTTGAACGGAAAGCAACACCTACAACGAAGTATTCCATTGCATGATTTTAGGTGCTACTTACTATTTGAAAGAATCGGAGGACAGGAAAGATGTTTGGTGCTCTTGTAGGATTTTTTATCCACGGGTGGTGCCTAAATTTCTTAGATAGATCTGAATTTATATAAGTATTCAATTTACAATCCTGGCCCTGGCCAATTATAGTAAAAAAAAGTTGACATTGACATTTTTTAAATTTTCCCAAATCAAAAGCTCGTCACTTGGACTACACACGCTTCGCCACCCCCTGAGAAACAGCAAGTGAAGCGGAAGTTCATCAGGTGTAAAGTCAAAGAGACACCCAGAGTGACTTTCATGGCGATTGAAGAACGGGCAAAATTGGTTGGCCTTGAAGTCAACGAGGACAAAACGGAGTACTCACTTTCAGCAAATAAACAAACATCTGCCCACCGACTAGGACAAAACGTCACTGTAATAGAAGCAACTTCGAGGTAGTAATGGAGGTCACCTTTCTCGGAGTTAACATCAACTTTACAAATGAAACCTTAGTGGAGATCCGGCGCCCTAGGAAACCATTGCTGCACTGGTTGCCGTATACCACTCCAGAGTCTACGTCTGTATTTACCGCAATATGTTTAGGTACCTAACACTGAAAAGGTCCCGGTACCGCTCTGGTGTGTGAGCTGTCTTACTAAACTTTTCATCAATTAACTACACATTTTGTTAGTATGAACAAAATAATTTCTATAAATTTTGGAAAACTGTAAGATGTTGCCAACATTTGTTTGCAGATTTGAACTCAGCTCATGAAAAGTAATTTTGTTGTAAAGTTAAATGTTGCCGTTTATCATAGGTAGGGGAGTACGTTGCACAGAGGACCACTTAACGTTTGCCAATTTATTAAAATACATTGAACGAAGGAAAAAGGCTGAAATTTTCTCACCACATACCTTTAGGTGTCAATATTAAATAAGTAAATAATTGCTATCACAACTTTATCCCTTATGTTCTAAAAATTAAAATTGCATAAAAAGTGATTTTGGTCCGGTGTGCCTAGGATGAGCTCGAGCTTCTGCGACTGTATTGCCCTTAGTGGTCGTCTTTTTATTTTTTGCAATTTTTTATAGTTGCGTACCCATCTTTAACAAAAACCATCAAAAATTAATCGGGTTCATTTTCTATAGGGGGCAAATAGGACCACCCGAGTCCTTTTAAAAAGTGCTATTGACATGTTTGAGTACGACTATTTCACAAAATTAAAATTGCACAAAGCACCACTAAACTTCACTGTTTTCGACATAAAAACTTGAAATTTTTATTTGGATAGCCTTTAAAGAGTAAACACGCACACTTTCATACATTTTTTTTATAAACTTATCTTAAAAAACATTAAATTTTAATTTATTCCCCTGGAGAGTACTCGCGCGCACGATAGACAATAACCAACTGAGAAGCTAGATGGGCGCTTTTATTATTTCGTTTAACTTTTTGGATAAGTCACTTACTTATCATTTTGAACAGAAAGTCCTATGTGCCCCGGTGGTCCTCTGTGCCCCGTCCTCCCCTACGCCTTCGACGAGTTCCTGCAGCAACCTTTCGTCCTATCATCAGATCAAATCAATGCTACCATCACATTGTATTGTCACCGAACTCATATACGTGTGCGTTCTAGCTTTATTGGTTTGGGCGTTCTAGCTTTATTGGAAGTGGTCGAAATCGTGACTACAATACTTGTCCCACACATTAGCATGTTACCTACCTACCTAAAATAAAACTCATAAAACTCATGTCTATCCAACTGAACGCAAGTAAGACCCTTAAATGAAACAAGTCATTGTATGCAAATAGCTCTGCTCCCTCATCTGTCGCCAAAGTGTCACCATCACTCGTTCCATTTAAAACAAATACAGGTAGGCCTCGCTTACCACGGTCTCGCTCCAACACTTTTCACTTTTGCTACTATTTGCGTTTAACACGGTAAAATGGATTATTCTAAAACGGTATCGAATTTTAATGTTTTTTGTTAGGTTAGGATGACTTTAAGTTTGTTATATTAAGTTTTTTACACTTTTTTGTTCAGTACAATTTTGTTAAGTATATTAGATGAAAAAGCAGTTGGATTTTCTGTTTTTGTTTATTTTTTTTTTGTGTTTAACTACAATTTCAATTTAAAAAAGCTTTTAAAAAATAAAAAAGAAATATTTTTAGCTGTTTTTTGTGACCATGGGACGTTATCCACCTTTTTGCACTTGCTTCTTGTATCGTTTTACACGATTTCGCTTAAGACGCCATTTTCAAGGAATTGTTAAGGGAGGCCTCCCTGTAATCACTCATTCGCCATTATATTGTTGGCCCACAAAAGACAACAACAAATCTTTAAAAAAGCAGCAATGTTAAAAACCAGCCGCGACAAGAACATCACAAATACAAAACATCTTCCAGTCGGCTCAAATACATAAGTAAGGTATACTACATTCGTCCTTCGTCTATGGAATCAGACATTTGTCCCAGAACTTGAAAACTAACAGCCACTTGTTAAGCGTTTACTGCAAATCAACCAGTCCGTTCATTATATGGCTGGCCATCGGGCTCGGGTTATTCATACAAAACAAGCTTCCAATTTGTGGGAGCAAAAATGTATTACATTTTTTCATTTCATCATTTCATCTATATTTCACCTTTCATCTATATTTCACGTTATGCAGATGCAGCTAGCGCAGTGACTTTGTTGCACAGAGATTTATTATCCTGAATAAAAAGCAACAGTAAACCACAATCGATAAATTGTTTTTAAAAAAAGACGGTTTTTTTTTACAAAAAACATCCGATCAAAGTCAAAAATCTATGCAATCGAAAGAATTCCTGATCCACTTTAATGTGCATATTAAAACGGATTTGTGCCAACGTAAATTACCTGCTCATAAATAAGACACAGCCAAGGCCTCTGATGGTCATAATTTTTCAGTTTTTATTTTGTCTTGTATTCTGGTTCACTTTATGATCCAAAACAATAACATTGGAAAAATTTAAATATCGACGCAAGAAAACAACAAGACAAAATCGATCGCCCAGGACCCACAGCTTCCTTATGTAAGACGCGCGTTTAATTAAAATCTTTTGTGATGCGAGTTGTAAATCACAGACAGCAATAATAAATACAAAACCCGTGAATAAATTTGTTAAGAGCCAGTGAAGCAACTCGACTTGTATTCACAAATAAAAGAAGCGAATGCAATAAGGCCAGTCAGAGTGATAAACGTTTTTTTTTTTGACAATTTTGTGGCCACTTTTATGTTATTTATTTTTTTTAAATTACCGCATTTTTCCTCGAGAGATAACCACCAAGCGAAAGAAAGAAATTATATTCGGGGATTAAAAAGCCATAAGCCTCGGCAAGGAAGCAACTCTTGTTCAAATACATACAGTTTAAGATTTTCTTGTTGAACTAAAATTTTGTATGCGTATGAGGGAGGTAACATCAGGATCAAAACACTTGACCGACTTGGTATTAGAAAATGGTTCGTATTTAAGGACACTTCAAATAAGCGCAACTTACATACATATGTACGCGAACTGACGCATAAACAAAGTGCGGAGAATTCTATTTGCAATGCATTTTTAAACATAACATTGCAAATATTACTATTCCCCCAAGAATGGAATATTTGATTAGTTCATCAAAATATATTAAGAAAACAGCGTTTAACACGCTTTAAATAACCAATAAGCTTGCCGCGAATTGTCAAAGTTCAATCAACAATGCACATCATTTTGTGGCTTTCCGCTTACCGACGAATGAATAAATCTTTCGAATTTAACCATAAAATCCGAATGTCCGCGAATCGCATCCGTCTGCGGCTTAAACAAATTGTTGCATGTGAATGTAGGTTTAAAGTTTGCGAATATTAGTTCGGTTGCGAGTTATTGGTTATTTTCCAGGAAAAGAGAACTACTTAGCCCCCGAAATTTTAAACAAGTGTTAGGTACTTCTCCTTTTAAATAAGTTTAAATTGGCTCAAAGCATTAGCTGCCTGACTAGTAGGATGAGCATATATTGGGTTTCTAAGAACTGTTTCGTTTGATTCCTCCGAACATGTTCAAAAGAAAAGGCGATAATAAATATAGCATTCTAACAACCGGATGTCACACACCATGAAGATTGTTGAGATGATATTAGATAGCGAACTGCGGAAGAAAATACGGCTTTTAGATGACTATTGCGGACAGATGCAACCCAAAATATAAGGATCATGATGGAAAAACATCATAATTCCTTAAAGGGTTTGCTTAAATGGTGTTGGTTAATTTTGAAAAGGCCTTTGATGGACAACGAAGAGATCTGTTATATGTGGTGCTAAGGCAACGAGGAGTTCCAGAAACCTACAAGTAAAGACAAGTGTAAAATGCTCCGCTGGAGTGACAATTAAGGTAGGTGTATGCGTAGGTACACCAGGAGAGTATTAAGCCGCTTAATATTTATTATAATGCTTGATTATCAGTTTGAGGGAAAAGTCAAGGACTCACAAGTACATGAGTTGTTCTTTTCCCGGCGGCCGCAGGGCATAGCTATTGGACGATAGTTTTGTGGTGGGCAATTTATTTGGAGGGATTCGAAAATTTCACGAATTTCTTTCCAATCAATTCTAATGTAATACCAAATCAGGCGAATGCAATCCGGATGTCCTCTCAACGGTGCGGATAAGCGGTAAAGTTTGTACTGCTGTTATAAAGAAATTGTCGGCATTGCTCAAGGGACCGACATTTGAACAGCACCGAATTTGCAAGGATCTGACAAAAGTAAGAGATCAAAAATATTTGCAAATCCATTGGCACTATCGGAAATTCTTTTTCGCTCACCAACAGGCTAAGTAAAATTACAGCAGATGACAATGGATTTGGCTTGTCTTCCTGCCTCATCGCTTCAGACGGAATATCTTTGCCAATTAGAGTTACTAACGTTGATGATGCCCAAATAAATAATTTCGCTCCTGATGACTACACTGAATCCAAACAGCCTATCAAATAGATGTGTTGTTGTGAAAACTGAGTGCTTACCTATAGAATAATGTTACATCCAGGCTAGGATTCGAAAAGATAAAACGTAATTCATTTTAATTAATCTTTATTAGTTCTCTTTCAATGTGTTTTAATTCTTGATTATTATTCTAATAATCACTTATTTAATCCAACAATTCACTTTCGCCATTAATCACTTTAAATAAACAATTACTTTTCTCTTATTCAATACTTCCACTTTTTATACCCTATTCTAGGGGTATATTAATTTTGACGCATAGTTTGTAACATACCTTAATATTGCCCGTAGACCCCTAAAAGTTACTATATTTATGATCAGCATCGATAGTAATGTCGATCTAGCCATGTCCGTCCGTCCGTCCGTCCGTCCGTCGGCAAAAATTAGGCCTTTAAACTGGACCTAGAGAGCTGAAATTTTAACCATATACTCTCTAGGGTCCCGAAATAATCAAGTTTAAGAATTTTTGAAATCCGCCCACAGACACGCCCACAAACTCAAAAAACCAAAATTTTGGAAAAAATCGAATTTTGAGCTAGAGAGCTGAAATTTTTTATATATGATCTATGGCCCATAAAACTGATTGGGACATAAAATTTTCAAAATCCGCCCACTGACACGCCCACAATTAAATAAAACAAATTTTGGGAAAAATTGAATTTTGAGCTAGAAAGCTGAAATTTTTTATATATGATCTTTGGCCCATAGAACTGCTTGGGACATAAAATTTTCAAAATCCGCCCACTGACACGCCCACAATTAAATAAAATATTTTTTTTTGAAAAACCAAAATTTGAGCTAGGGAGCTGAAATTTTTAATATATACTCTCTAGGGGCCCTTTATGCTCATGTGTAAATATTTTCAAAATCCGCCTACTGACACGCCCACAATTATTTTTTTTTTATTTTTGAACATCCAAAGTTTGAGCTAGGGAGCTGAAATTTATAGTATATACTCTCTAGGTGCCCTTTATGCTCATACTTAATTTTTTTTTAAATCCGCCTACTGACACGCCCACAATTAAATAAAACAATTTTATTGAAAAACCAAAGTTTGAGCTAGGGAGCGTTTTTATTTACAAAAGCTTAGTTTTTTCGATAAAATCCTTTAAATTTTTGCCACGCCCACTTATGAGATATAGGAATAAGAATAGGGTATCCAACAGTTCGCCCAAGCGGACTGTAGCCCGCCCCTATGTTTCTCTATACTTTTCACTTCCTTACGCGGTTCAAAACTAGAATGTCTTGGGTGCTCCTGTGACACCTATTTATATCTCCCAGTGACACCCACCGAAACTTCCAGATTCGTTGAGTTCAGAAAGTTCGAGAACAACAGATGTACCAACTATCCCACAGCTACTCAAACTGCTTCTCAAATGCTGCCAAATATCGGTTATCTTATATGGTTATATAGCTCTCGATCTCGACTAGATGGCAAGTTGACTAATTAATGCTGAATGTCACAGTTTGAGCAAACATGCAACAATAGTATAGAATAGAATAGAAAAGATTTCATTGAATTAGGTATATTTTAACGAAAATCATTTGACATGGCGTTGCTGTCAACCAGGTTGGGTAAAGATAAAAGCATTATGTATTTCCCCATAATAAGGCGCTATTTTGCAATACATTGTAATTATTGGCACACTAATTTGGTTTATGACATATGTAGATTTTCGATGAAACATCGACTCCAAGAATAAACTTTCTCATTCCTTGCAATATTGGATACTTGCCAATAAATGAAAGGCGTCCTCCAAGATTGCACATACTGCAGATCAGTGTAAGGTCATCCCTGTGAGGCAAGAAATTAAATCGCAGAAACTCAACGCGTGTCTTGAACACCGTCACAATTTCATCAGTGGTGGCTCGTCTCTACAATAGTTGTTCTCATAAATGGCTGTTATTGACTCTAAATCGATCTGTGCAATGATTCAGTTTCCTTTTCCACAAAATCGTCCCTTATGATTTCATTCACTCGAGAACTTGTACAATTTAGGCTTCCAACTTCTAAGTGTATAATCAAGCTCTATTCCATTCCATCAGTGTATCCTCAAGATTTAACTCTATTCCATTACCATTAGCCAGCTCCAGCCAATCTTTATACCATTCAATCTTCTTCTGATACATATGCAGCGCTGATTTCATTGGTTTTTTTTTTTTTGTCGGGGTGTGTGAGACTTTCTGCACTGGAGCACTCAGACTCAATACTGGTCCATTGTACTACCAGACAGACACACCACATTTTACTGTGGGAATTTACTCGTTTTTCTAAGACAAACGAGAAGGCGCTTCAATGATAAGGAGCTTAGGTTTACAGCACTCACCATATCCGCACAAAATACCTGCCATCTGATACGAGCAAAAGCAGGACAATCACAGAGGAAATGTTTCGCAGTGTCGTCGCTTTCTCCACAGGCTTCGCAGTTGGTGGTGTCGCTTAGGCCTAGCACCTTAAGGTGTTTGGCAAAAGCGTAGTGTCCCGTAAGAACGCCAGTAGTCTGTCTGCAGTCTTTTCTGTTGAGAGACAACAAGAATGCCGCGGATTTCCCACAGACGTCGGGGAGCATTTGCTTAGTCTGTCTGCACCCTGGAGAGTCATGCCAACGGCGATTGTGTTCATAGGAAACCCAACCGTCAATGGAAGCCCTGACCGAGGATGCAGGCAGACAGATCGCTGGTTCAGGTCCTGAGAGGTCCCCCTCTGAGCCTTGTCTAGCAAGTTCATCGGAGATCTCATTTCCCGTGATCCCGTTATGACCCGGGACCCAGACAAGTTTAAGTGAATTCAGCCTTCCGACCGAATTCAGATATATCTTGCATTCACGTACTATTTTGGAGGTAGTTAAGGGTTTGAGTAAGGCCTTAAGCGCAGCCTGACTGTCGCTACAGACGCAGATACTTCGCCCCCTGTTCCTCGTTACTTAGTCCATGGCCATTAGGATAGCATAAGTCTCTGTTTGGAAGACTGACACATATTTGCCTAACGGAAAGAAAAGTCTAACGTTATCGCTCTCCACGAAGACACCAGCACCAGATCCTTGATCGGTTTTGAAGCCATCCGTGAAGATTCGACTGCATTCCCTTCCAGGTTCAGAGTCCGGCCAGAGCCAATCCTGGACGCGAGGAAAGTCGACCTCGTATTTGCGCTTTAGCCAAAGTTCCGGTGTCATCGCATCAGACGGCATATCCATAAGACAGGAGTCGAAGGACAACCGTTGCGCAAGTTCATCAAAACTCCAGTGCGAGTTATACCAAAAGCCACCTCTTGTAAGACGTGAGATAGCCTTGATTGTACAGCCCATGATGTAAACATCAAGGGGCGGAAGGTTCAATAGTGTATCTAGGCCGGAGCCAGGCGTGCTGGGGAAGGCCCCCATGCAGCCGAGACATACCTGCCTTTGGAGTTTGGCAAAAGCAGCAGTGACGTATTTACGTGAAAACTAATTCCACCAAACAACCGATTATGCTATAAATGGTCTTATCAAAGCCGTATAAATCCATAGGACTCTTTTCGGTGATAAGCCCCATGTCTTGCCGAAAATGCCTTTGCACTGCCAGAAAACAGACAGCGCCTTGGCAGTCTTCAGCTCAACATGTTTGGACCAAAGAAGTTTGCTATCCAGAATGACTCCCAGATACTTTGCTTCATTGGAGAGTTGGATTGTGACGCCTTTTAGCACTGGCTGAGTCAACCCGACCAGCTTCCTCCTTCTCGTAAAGAGAACAACCTCAGTTTTAAGAGGATTGACCGAGAGCCCATTCCTAGTGCACCATTCGTCGATCACGTCAAGGGCCGCCTGCGCCTTGGCGCATACAGTCGCTAGGCATGATCCAACAGAAAGCACGGCAACATCATCCGCGTACGCCTGAGCGTAAATATTAGAACTGTTGAGTGCGTTCAACAGAGAGTCGACCAGCATACACCACAGCAGTGGAGACAGGACGCCGCCTTGCGGGCAGGCTCTGTTTACCCCCGCCATAACATAGCGGCCACAATCCGCATCCGCAACCAACGTTCTATTCATTAGCATTGCTTTAATCCACAACACCAATGGTTCGTCTACGCCGTGTTGTCTGGCGGAGCTGCACATGCTATCAAAAGTCGCATTGTCAAAAGCACCCTCAATATCGATGAAAATGCCCATCACGTATTCTTTTCTGTCAAGCGCGCCCTCAATTCTACCAACTAGATTTTGGAGCGCAGTCTCGCAGGATTTTCCGCATTGATAGGCATGTTGCATCTGAGATAGTGGGTGCAATCGCAAAGCAGTTTTGCGCACGTGAAGCTCGACCAGCCTTTCATTGGTTAGTGATGATCGAAAAGGTAGTCCATAGGTGGCAAACCTGTTTCAGCATTATCGCATAATTCGGGGTGCTCGACGACAACTGAAATACCCTCTTTATGTAAAACCTCAGCGGTTTTTAACCATCTCATATTCATCCAATTTCTCCAACCCATAATGATATCTAGCAATTTCGATTTGGTAAGTTTTTCATTCAGGTGCCTCTCCATATTAAGGTTTCTTCTAAAATATTCTCCTCGATACTTCCATTTCTTGACCACTTAGATGGCTCCTCCATTAAAACGCCCTCTCTCGTTTTCTTACTACCCCCGCTTGATGCTTACCTACTTAAGTTCACTACGAGATTCTACATTAAACAGTTGTCAATTAACCGGTTTATTAGTAGCCGTGGGATTCAGGTGAGTATGCTAGCAATACAACATCATCTGCGAAAAGAGGAGCTTTAACTATCAGATTTGCACACTCTATTTCTCCAGGAAGATAGTTCTATATATCCTTGACGAACAGTGCGAAAAGAAGAGTTGCGTATAAAGCACACCCTAGTCGCACTCCTGAGAGGGTAAAAAAACATTCATCTTCATCATTCCATATAGGTGCCTTGGTGAAATCATACAGTTTACTAAGTATGTACACTCGGCCGAACTTTGGAGTCATGCCCATGCTATACAAATTGTAAAAAATCAAATTTCGATCAACAGTAAGGCTGCTTTGAAGTCAACAGAGAATATACATATATATGCTTTCGTGGACAGACGTATAATCTAGAGTAGAATTGAATGGAAACATGCTTAGAATTCTTTTAGCAGGTTATTGCTGTCTATCCAAGACAGTATGAGTAACAAAGCATAATAGAATAAGAAGATCCAAGATCCGAGGAAGCCTTCACGTCATAGAACCTATCTCAAAGAAAAATGAACGCGATCGGCTCAATTGGTACTGTCATGTTCAATCAGCATTTCCATAAAATAACGAAAGAGAGTCAGGCCTAAAAACTCCTGGATCATACAAATGCAACAACACCAGCATTTGATTGGTCTCAGTGATCCGAAATCGGGATCCCTGCCGATATTTTTTGCGGTCAAACCGGCGAACCCCTCAGGTGCACGGTTAAAAATCCTGGCGTCAAATTTAATATTTTTTGGGTTGCATATACGACCAGTCCAAAATGGTATTTAAATGTAATGCTTTGAATATATTTAATTTTCAAATCCAATAGAAGACATATTGAATTTCAACACTGTTTTGTATTAAAAAACAAGTTCGTATTATTAAATAGTAACACACATAAGTATTAGTATTTAAACCAAAAAAATTAAATTCATCACTTCTTGTATTGGTTTAAAGGGCATTTATATTAGAATTTAATACGCTGGATATTGATTGAATATTTTTTTACTCGTTTTAAGGACAAAGAAAGTTTAAATTTAATACAAGATTATTAAATCTTAATACTATTTAAGATTTGATTGGATTACTTTTGAACCCACATAGTATTGAAAATTAATACTTATTTATTAAATTTCAATACTATATAAAATGTTATTGTATTTGTTTTAAATCTACAAAGTATTTAAATTTAATATTAATTTATTTAATTTCAGTACTATTTTAGATTTTATTGGATTAATTGTTAACTCGCATAGTATTTAAATCTAATTTTTTTTATTTATTGTAATTATTATGTACTATTGAGTAGGAATGTTCAGCTGTTGCCAAACTATTGTGTATATTCTCTTTTTTACTTTAAACACCCAAAATACTTACCAAAATTATACCTTAGATCTTTTGAAAGTCAAACCGTCAATCTTGAACTTTGAAAGTAAAAAAAGAAATAATTCGTTCTCTCAATATGAAAATATTATTTTTTAAAACATAATTCTCGAATGGCTTTAGCGTATTTGTACGGTCGTACTCATACAAAATGTTTGCCGCTGTCCTTGTTTTTATAAATGCTTTTAATCCCTGTAAAATTAGGAAAATTTTATTTATGTAGGTAGGTACATTAAATTTGCTATTGAAAAATTTACTTACTTCTTTGTATAAAAGAAGAGAGCTCCCAATTGCTGCTTCTTGTTTTTTTTCAAATTTTCACATATTTCATTAGAAGGCTCTCCATCAGCAGTGTCAAGAACCACAAGGAAGCAGATACAGCCTGAATACTGCCGCACTATATCGCACAAGGAATCCACTGGAATCAGCACACAGTCTCGATCTTTCAAAGTATGTAAATCCGTTCACCAGTTCTTCGTTTTCCAAGACTAAAACAAAAACAAATTTTAAATAAATTACCACGGTTTGCACTCTCCAGGAAATAAATATATGGCACTTAAACTTGCTATTTATTACTTACTTCAAAGAAGGATATCTTCATTTGAAACGACTAAGGATTCAGATGATTCATTCGTCTGATTTTTAATTTTTTTTTTAAATGATTGTATTTTTTTCCACGTTTTTCACTTTAATGTAAGTCCCAACTAAATTATCCATTAGAAACTGCATGTTGCCGACCGACATTTTGAAACAAACTAATGGAGTTTTTCTTTCGATAAAATTATATTCAATATTAAAATGTAATACTGAAGGGTTAAAAATGAATACCTATGTATTAAAATCTAATACTGGAGGGTTAAAAATGAATACCAAGATATTAAAATCTAACACTGAAGGGTTAAAAATCAATACCTTGGTTTTAAAATGTAATACTGAAGGGTTAAGGTATTAAAATCGGTATTTCTTGAGCATTGAGTCGAGAGTTTTGCGCTAAATACAAAATTTATTGAATTTTTATACAATCAAATATTAAATTTCAATACGTTATTTTATTATGGTCACGTTTAACCAGATATTCTACTAAAATCAAATAACAAATTATTGAAATATAAGTTTTCAATAATAATGGTAATAGATTATAATATAGAAATATTATATTTTAATATTTGAAGATTAAATTTTAGTGGAAAAGTATTTAAAAAAAACATTTTAGTACTGAATTTGAATACCAAATTATTACAAAAAATGTTTAATAAAGTTGGAATATTAAAAACAAATTATTCATGTATTGCATACGGCTGTAATACGAGGGCCGTATTAAAAAACACCCCAGAATTTTTAACCGTGTGGACGAGTAGGGATACATTAAATTGGGAAAGTTGTGATACCTTAAGTCCAGATCATAATCTTGTCATTAAAGAAAAGAGATTTACAGTCTATCCATGATGCTATTCGGCTTAGTAGTATCGCAGTGAAAATTTGAATGATGTATTCAGAAACGATAAGCCACTGCAGTTGGCGGGGTCCACCGTACAAGATTATTTGTAGATGGAAAAGATAAGAGCTTCTCAAAAAAATTATAAAGTATTACATTTTCCTACCCATTATAAGTTACAAACATTTAAAACCATCGGCATCGGTTTCTCCTCTGCCATACTTACCCCCATTTCCTCAATGCCCGCACTATGTTGTATTGTTACATCTACATTATAAGGGCACTTAAAATCCCTTAAGTCCGCATTTATTATAACAAAAAAAAAAATCAAATTTTTAAAAATTTCACTTTTCTAAAAAACGGCTTTTAAGATATTGATCTCTGTTGGTGTTTTATATACTCGCAGCAAAGGTAAGAAAATTGCTTCCTCAGTTTTTACCAAAAGACTAAAACAACGATACTTTCGAAACACGGCAATATCTCATCAATCTGATCTGTGATATTTTCAATAGTGATGTCGCTTATGTTATTTATTTTTACTTATTTATTGAATTTTTTTTTGTGCTGTTACAATATCGTATTAAATTAAATATGTAAAATAATGTTTAAATAAAAGAAAACAAAAACCCCTGAGGAAGTTGCCAAAATACCGACGAAACGTAGGGTGCAAGGCTGGATTAAAGTGTTTTAATTGCATCAGAACAAAAAAGACCATTAAGCCAGAAAAAAAAGGTAAACTAAAGTATCAATAGGTAATTTATTTGCTTCAAATAGACACATTTAGATCGAAAGCTATTACGATAAATCAATAACCGCTCATTAGATCACAATCACAAAGTCAGTTAGCGTTATGTATGATTCAACCAGGAATTAGGTCTATGAATCCGCCTAATATAAGTCAGTTTAAGAAAAAAAATCTATGCCATCACGTTACAAAATTAAAAATGTGAAATCTATTTGTACGTGCAAAAAATTTGATACAAGACAACCATCGAGTTTATTTTGAATTCACAAGTTTTGTATAATTATCGAGCACAAATCTTTCATAAAAATATTTACATGTATTAAACATCATTATGCAAGTTGTGTGACCATACTCTTTTGACCGATTTCCAGTGACTCTGACTTTTATTAAATGTAAAGATATTTCTTATTTATTCATTTACAAATGCAATTATACAAATTGAACATAGCTATCTTTATCTATATGTAATCGACATTGTTGCGATCCTTTTTTCCTGATTTTACGAGTAGAGAAAATGGCTATAGAAAAAATGTGATTCGAAACCAATTCTTATAAAGCGAGAAAGTTATCGTACGGCCCAGTCGTGCACTTTATTTCTCTCTAATAATGGACCGGTTCTGTTCTTTATTTCTGAAACTGTTCTTTAAATCATCGAGAACAATTTGCATGCATCGAGTATAAATTAAAATAACAGATTTCAGTTTGTGCAAGCCGGGTTCTAATGCGCGAACTGTAAGAGTATTTTGAATAATGAAAAATGTTTCAACCAGTAACAGATCGCAAAGGAAAGTAAATGCTGTTAAAGGCTTTCTTATAACGTAATATAATTTCGGCTGAACCTGCTGAGAACTTGGAAATTTTCTAAATGACAATGAAGATATTTTAAACGTTATAACTCTCCTCAAAACTATTAAGCTGCAAAAAGATTGTATGTGCCTAAACAAAAAATGTATTGTCCTTTATTCTGCCTTGACATTATATGGTCACCGTAGCCAAAATGTATGACCCTATTTTCCCAGGCTATATCTTTGGAATAGAATAAAAAAACTAATGTATTGTTTTAAATGTTTATTTGGGCATTCATATTTTGAAAATGATATCGCTTAAGTGGCCCCGTCATTGTTGATTAATATTTAGGCTCTTTTTGACATTTTTAACTGTTTCTTTTTTTAGAACTTCGCGATATTCCGCAAGAAGCCCGCGTTCTTTACCAGTTTAGCGATCCATTGCTTATTCACACAAATTCTAGTTCTGTTTGCTTCATAAATGTCAAAACCGAATTGATATTCAAAGCCATTTGTAAAATCTATGCCGCTTTCGCAAAGGGTTAGACACTCATAGCTTGGGATCACTGTTGCATTTGGAGTAGGTGCGACGTTGGGGTAGGTACGTTGGTGATACATATTCAAGGTAATCGGAGCTGTGGCTGCTAAACTAGATTAGAATTACCATTGCAAATATTAGGTACTATTCCGAAGGCAGAATAACTTAACTGAGCTTAGAACAGTTTAAACAACACTCTTTCCAACTCTGCCGCGAATTGTCAAATTTTAATCACATTCAACAACATTTGGTCGTAATCCAGAATCAAACGAAAAAAAACGTTCATTCGAACATAACCTCAAAATACAGGATTGCTTCTAGTTTTTCAACTGGAATTCGCGGGCGTCTTCGACCAAAAAATTGTGTCGTGTGACTGAAGTGTAAAAGTTCGCGAATATTTGTTCGGTTCAGGTAATTGGTCGCTCTCACACGAATGGTCCTTAAATGTTTTGGTCGCTTCTTCCATACGTTTGAGAGTTTAATTGTTGGCACATGATCGCCAAAATTAAAATTTGTGTACATACACTACATATGTATGTACTTAGGTACCTACAAAGTATATTATTTTACATCCCTGAACCACTACGCTCAGCTAAAATCGGTGCATTTCAAGTTCATAGAGAGACACCATTCTGGTGGATATGATGACGAATTTGTACCCCCGCATCGCATATAAAATAAGATTAAAAGTCGATGAACTTGTATAAATATGTACCAACCGGGCCAGATGGCCTCCCACCCCGTTCCTGCCCGATCGAAATATATTAATTTTATTTTCGCTTATTTTCCACATTCTGTACATCCAATAAAAAAAGCATTCAATGCATTTTCCTTGTTCTTTGCCACAAGAAGAAATACTCTTCCTTACCACAGAAGTAGACAACACCGACAGCCCGCAGAACCACCACCACACCGCGCCATCCAATGATGCTGCCACATCATCCAAAAGTTATTGCAACATTTTTGGTTTAAGTGGAAATAAATCTTCGGCGAATTTATTTCCTTGGCCACATACACCATGTCGTATCGTTTCGCTTCGTTGCAAGATTCAACACTCGTACACTTGGCTTGGCACATATCCCCTAAAAATCCCTGCGCCACTCATCCACCTCCACCTCCACCTCTAAAGATGTAAATCCAAATCAAATCTTTACCGAGAGAGAAAATTATTGACAATGGTCCGGATCACTAGTTAAAGGTTATCATTTCTGCTCGAAGGATATATGACTTGCAAACCCATGGCATACGACGCGACGCAACGGTTAAAGGAAATTAGTCACTAATGTAACAACGACAATAAAAGGTCCAAATGTGGGTGTGACGATTTGATGCGCGCGTCTCTTGTGCCCCAGAGCAAAGGGAATATCTGCACCTCCTGTTGAGATACGGTGATAGCTTTCATTTCATTTTGCATGTCATATATATGGAACTTATTAGTCCCGTTTTTTCTCCGAATACATTGTTATGTTTTGGATTTATTTTGACTGTTTTGGGTTTGGTTTATGGCTTCAGAAATCCAAAGGAATTTGATTAAATATAGACTTCGAGACCGGGATGAGAGCTGCGAAAGTTTATTGCACTTTTGTGCCAAATATTTTCAGTTACATAAAGTCGAAGGAATGTGCGAGACTAAGCAGGCGCAGTCTTAGTCATGGATTGCATGAGTATTTTCGAGCTATCTGAAAATATCAAAGAACTGAATCCGTTGAATAATTCAGTTTCTTTAATTTCGTTCTCCGCGACGAGGTAAGAGAGGACATTTTTTTAAATCGCGTGCCATATCTGCATATTTCCTATGCAGGGGTGGTGTCAGGAAGGGCATGTGTGTACAATAGGCTGGAACGAATATGGCAAAAGATATTTTTTATTAAATTTTGTTTGTTCCTGTTAGAACATCATCTATGCAAAAAATCAGGAACCTATGGTTTTATCTTCAGGTGGCGCAGACTACTTGATTTAAAAAAATTAATACCTAATATGTATAATAATATTCCCTCGCTCAGAGTTATTTTAAATAAGGAGCCTATGATTTTATCTTCAGTTCTCAAACATTGCTTGATTTAAAAAGAAATTCAATACTATTTATTCTTCCTTCAATTCACATCAGTTTGTTTGCTGTAGTGATGTGTTAGCATCGCTGTCTATATAGTCTAGTTGTGCGCGTTTAACTTTTTCAATTTATTCAACTAATTTACTCTCGCACTCTGTTATAAAAATTTCTTTGACATCAATTCTTAAAATACGAAATACTCTTGCTATTGATTCATTAAAATGCCTACAACTCGTAAGAATTCGCGTTGCCCTGCTTTTGGTGACCCACAAAAACTGAATTATAATATGTTACCAACTTATTTTGATATAATTAAAGATTATTTGTGGATTAGAAACGATTTAATTGCATTGTATAATGGCAAAGACCCTTCAATCAAGGAGGTAAGTGAAATTGTTTCTACTGACGAAATATGGAAGAAAGCATGGCTGAGTTCGTAATTACAGGCTTTGCCTGCCTAAAATAAATATTCAAATACGTTTATGAACACAATTACAACTGCATGTGTACAGTCATCAAACTTTGTTTAAAATGAGTTCATAATAACAAACGTTGACAAAATCATTCAATCGTTATCAACAAAAATATTTTAAAACTTGGGGCCCATTCACAAATGCAAGGTTTGCAAAGCAATAGTGCAAAGCATGAAGTACTGCGCAAATTGAAGTTCAGAGTTTCCTGCAAATCATGCGCTTGCAAAGCACATATCAGATGTTTATGAACGAACAACTGCGTAAAAATGGATTTTACGTCAATCGCTGTCATTATATTAAGTAATATTATAGATTGTTCTCAACCATTACTTATCTGTAGTATTTTCACCCATTTTCAACAAAAATAAATTAAGAAGCAATACGATTCTGAAATCTGCACGATTGCACTCAAAATTGGCAATAAATAAAACTTTACTACATTTATGAATTCTCTGCTTAGCAGTGATGAAAATTGATGCATTTGTGAACTCTCTGCTTAACTCATCTTGCGCAATATTGCATTTATGAATGGGCTCCAAGTTTTAAAATATTTTTGTTGATAGCCATTTTTTAAATGTACGAGGGGCGTTCAATATACTCTCGGTATTGGGGTGAAGCTGTGGTTGTATATATAAATTGACTTATTTATCAAGTAATACTATTGTTTTAGTGCATTCATATAAAATTTCATATAAATGTGATTATTAATTCGCGTTTTATCTCTAGTTAAACAGAATCATAATGGAAACTGAGACGATGATGGTGAAAATTGAGCATCGCTCTGTAATTAATTTTCTCACTAAGCAAGGAAAAAGTCAAAAAACTATTCATGAAGAGATGGTGGCTGTTTACCAGGGGCCCAATTCCGCAAGAGTGAGTTGTTTGCCCGTGCACACGCTTAACGAAACTCACACTCACTGCCCATGTACACCAAACACAGTTCACGCGATTCCGCAACGTGCTGTGAGTTTGAATGTGCTGAGTGAAACACTTTTTGTCAGCCGACTGAGCTGAATTCTGTTTGACAGAATTTTTGTTTAAAAAAAAGGAAAATGAACGCGATTGTAAGACACACAAGACGACAAAATCGGTATGTTGGTATATTAAATTGTTTCTAGTTAACTTATTTTGTGTATTATCGTTTATATTATCGCAGGAGAAGAATTATAAGAAGAAATATTAGAAACTCTCGGGATCCCTTTGAATAAGCAATAGAACAGCAGTTTATCGATTTGTATCGGTTCCCAAAGAATTTGTGTTTGGAATTTTTGGGAAAAATTCAACATTTTTTTTTTAAAAAAATGAACGTCAATCTGCAATTAGTGTTACTACTCGTAACGTAGAACCCGAAACACCAAGCAACGATGTTCAATTTTCCAATTTTTACGACACTAATACTTTAAGACGAGGACGAAAGACAGAATATAATTGAAACAAACTTTTCTTGATTTTTTGGTCATGTATTAAAAAAATATATTATATTATTGCTTTGTTTTGAACTGATATTCTTTTTCTTGAAAGAATACCTCTCTTTCTCTTCCTTCATATCCCTTTCTCCAATGAAAAGATTGCTCCTGAACTTCAAAGCTTCTTTTGATGTAAAATAATTTTTCGGTTTCAATTTTTACCTTGTTTTCCTCAAAGGAAGACGCCTCTGAATGCTTCCCCGATGGACCCCTTTTCTTTTGCGATGTGTTGGTCTTGCATTAGCTGCAAAAGACGGCCGTGCCACGGCTGTAACTGGCATTTCTTGCACGAATTTTTCCTCTAAAGGGGTAGACTAAGGCTAGATACCGATCTCTGAATTTGTAAAAAAAAATCACAAAATAAACCATTCGAAAAATTAAATTAGTTTTGCATTGACTTGACATTGCGGTAAGACAAACAGCTCCGGAACATCTGCGCCGCTTATTGAAGCGGGAGCTAATAGTGCAACTATACGCTCTTCAAATGGACTTAGCTGCTTAACCTTCTGTGTGCCGTTCACTGCACTGATTTGAAAAGACGCTTTTATTAGCGCTTCTCGTTCTTTAGCATGAAGTCTAAACGAAAGTACAGAAACTAATTTATCAAATAAATTAAACGGTTTGATTTACTTACTTTTGATCCCTCCAATACTTTCGCCATTGGTTAACGTCTTTCTTCGCACCTCCAATTGCATTTAAATTTGCCTTTAGCATTTGCCATTTAGTGGCTTTTAAATGAGCCCCATCTGATGATTCAAATCTAAAATAAAATAAAATATGTTTGTATAGGTATAAGAAAATATAATATTAGGCCAATAAACAAACCTGTCGTGAGCGAAATCTACGTTATCCTCCATGAAGACCAATAAATATTCTTTTTGTTCGTCACTCGCTTTTTTCATTGGCTTTGGGTCGCCCATTTTGCTTAAATTCCTCAACTCCCAGTCGAAAACAGAGTGAATACATTTTTTGAATTGTGTGCACGAAAACTGTCAAAAAAGCCTACTTACACTCTTGCGGAATCAGATCAAGCCAGTGTATACTTTTTTTCGGGTACACAAGAAAACTAACTCTTGTGGTGCCACGAATGCTCACAGCGCCTCAGAAAAAAGTGAGAATCGCATGCTTTTGGAGATGTGTAGCTTTTGGAGATGTGTAGTGAGAACGCGGACGGTGTTATGGATCGAATTGTTACTGGGGACGAAACATGGGTCCACCACTATGACCCTGAAAGCAAACAAGAATCCATGCAGTGGCATAAAAAATGAACAGACCACCCGAAGAAGTTCAAAGTCACTCCGTCTGCCGGGAAGCTCATGGCCACAGTTTTTTGGGACTCAAAGGGAAACTTGCTCATTGAGTACAAAAAAAAGGTGAAACCATCAACGCCACATCCTACGCTTCCACTTTGCATAATTTGCGGGAGGAAATTAAAAAGAAAAGACGGGGTAAACTCGCAGCGGGTGTGTTGCTTCTTAATGACAACGCTCCTGTTCACACGGCGCGAGTTTCCAAGGCTGCTGCGCGAGATTGTGGTTTCGAAGAAATCCAACACCCACCCTATAGTCCAGACCTTGCCCCTAGTGATTATTTCCTGTTTCCGGATTTGAAAAAAATGTCTTCGTGGAAAAAGATTTTCGGATGATGAAGAACTCAAGTCGGCAATAAATGGGTATTTTGCAGAGAAAGAGGAAATTTATTTTTTTGAGGGTTTAAAAAAGCTTATCTCAAGATGTAACAAATGCATTGATGTTAGGGGAAATTATATTGAAAAATAAAGACAATTTAAATTGAATTCGCATTTTCCTTCATATCGATACCGAGAATATATTGAACGCCCCTCGAATGTACTTAAAATCAAATCAAAAGCTGTTCTAAGCTTTGCGGAAGAAACCGTTTTTGAAAACATGGGACAAAAATTGGCAGAAATAAGAAAATTAAAAAGCCCAAGACAAAGAAAAATGTTTCTGAATATGAAAACCTTTAGAACGATGTTAATAAGGCATGTTCCAAAAAATAAAAATTTCCTTAAAACGATCACAACGATGACATTTTTCAAAACAATTTTCGGGTGACGGAACCCAAATTCCGATCATAGCCCCAAATTCCTTTTTTTTAATCCTTTGATAGGAAGCAAACGTGGGTAAAATATTTCTTATTTCTTGAAAGGTTTTCCCCAAAGAACGTGTATCTTTATCCGCCCAGCTACAAATTCCGATTCCATTCCTAACCGAATAGAAATGGCTAGTTTGGTGTTAGCATCAGCCCACAGTTTGGACTCAGATTCAGTCCTGTGAAAAAAAAGAATTAATTTCATATTAAAAGCTCAGAAAACCAAATAATATTACGATTATAAATAAATTTAATTAAAAAAATACTCACATTTGCTCCTCTGCCATTTTTGTGCAAATTCAGCAACATAATAAAAACAAATGCCAACTTGACCGCAAATTGACTGTCGTTTTACTTTTATGAACACAAGTGTTGCCATCCATGCTCACGCAGAGCTTATGCTGTTTGTTTACATATCGTCGCTTGAAACTGACATAAGTCAAAATTTAAAAATACAATTTTTCTATCAAACCGTCATAACTATTCACCTTAAACTGACGGCATGAGGGCACAAGTGTCGTTTTGAATTTAAGGAAACATCCTTGTGGTTTTCCCAGCTAAATGACTTTTTTCATTTGTAACACTTTGATTCTAAAAAAATTATGAAACCGTGATAAATAAGTTTCTTGAAAAGTGACACTTTTCGTGTTGTTTCATTTTACCTTGGAACAAAACTAGTTGATGAACTTCAAAGTTCTTTTGATTACTTTAAGAAGTGTCGTTTAATAAGCTAGGTCTTATTTTATATAATATTATTATAATCGATTTTTTCATTAAAGTTCCTATTATGGAATGCTTTTCTGACAGTACTTCTAATAAAATATCAGAAATACACTTAAAGCGTATTGAAAATTCATCAAAAGTAATAGATCGCAGTAAATTACGGCGAGAGCGTCAAAAAGTACGTCAAGGTTTACAATGTGAAGCTGCAGGTTTTAGAAAACCTATATCCACACTGTATTTCGACGGCCGTAAAGATAACACATTATTCATTACTAAGACTGACAATATATCACAGCGAAAGACTGTCACTGAAGAAATCTCATTAATATCGGAGCCAGATTCAGAGTATATCGGACATCCTTCAACTGATTCGGGTAAAGCAGTTACTATTGAAAGAAGTATAGTTGATTTTTTGGAAATTTATTTTGAGTTTCGTACATATTTGGTAGCAGTTGGTTGTGTAGTAAATACAGGACATAAAAACGGCGTCATTGTGTTATTAGAAAAACATTTTGGTCGTCCTTTACAATAATTTGTGTGCTTATTACATGCGAATGAATTGCCTCTTCGCCATCTGTTTGCCAGTCTCGATCGAAAAACAAAAGGCCCTAATAGTTTTTCGAGAAGCATTGGAAAATTGCTTGAAAAGTGCCTCAACTTCAAAGTGGTGAATTTCAAAGCAGTAAATGCAGAACTTCCGGATGTGGATTCTGACTCTTTAAGCACAGATCAAAAATATTGTCATCAAATGTGCTCAGCTATTTCTCGGGGTTCAATTTTGCCTGCCTCATCTAGCAAGGATCCAGGAATGCTGGCACATATCCGATGGTTGACTTGTGCAAAAAGGATTCTTCGGTTATATGTTGGAACAGAAAATAGTTCGGACAACCTCAAGGAACTTGTCGTATTCATTATGAAAATGTATGCACCAACCTGGTTTGACGTCAAAACTAAAACCTCATGTAAACATGACCCTATTGCATATTCATATATTTAGCATGCTTAAAAGATCGTTGTATTTGCTGTATGACCTTAAGAACATCGTTTTAAAAACTATTCAAAGAAATTCATTCTTCGTACATCTAGAAAATTTGTTGGTAGCAGATGTTACAAGATGACCAGTCACACATAATTGAGCTTGCTATTCGAAGAATCTAAAGGCAAGACAATAGAAAAAAGACAAGCCAGTTCGTGAGTTTCAGCTTCCTCAACTACAAATAGATGCATCTAATTATTACGACTTAATAGACTGGTCGGAGAAAAAAGTAACGAAACCACCTATGACAATGAAATACAGTAACACAGAAATAACAAACATGATTTCTTCAAAGGACAATTTAATTTATTTGCAGAAGTCCTCTTGCCACACTCAGGCAGTAGAACGATGCTTTAAGCTTGTTACCGAGGCTGCATTATCTGTTTGTGGGCCAGGCGAGAGATGGTTACATAAGAACGAAGATCAAGTCCGGACAAGACTTACGATTTTTTGAAACAAAATCTAATGTATATAGACACTTAAAACGTTTGTTTATTCCACTTATTGTTCTTATGTCTATTTACATAATACATATATTTAATCAACAAAAATAAAAACATATTTTAGTTTTATACACTTCAAAGTTCTAGTCTAGTGCGCACCCTGAAGATGTTGATGTAGAAGACTGAAATTTCGAATTTATACATTTTAGACCATGGGTCAACATTTTATAAAACAGGAAAAAAATATTGAACAAACAAATATTGGAAAAAAAAATTTTGCTCCACCATCAGTGTTTTTTTTTTAAAAAGGAAATCCAAATCCCAGAGCACTCAGACTCGGTAACGGTCCATTGTACTACCAGGCAGAAATCCTTCTTTTGGTGTAGAGGCTGGAGAATAGGTGGGGTATATTGTTGTTCCCATGGAGATTGAACCTGCACCGCACGGGTCACAAGCCAACACACTTACTTTTAAATTAATTTTTTTATTCAATATTAGATATCAACTTACATACTAGACAAAAATGATTGAATCTCACTTAAAATTAACAGGATACTTATTCTTAAATAATTGTCCTTATGCAGACGTTCTAAACTTAACTGCAACCTTATAGTTTGCCTTACGCAACAAGTGGTCAAAATCCCAATTGCTTCCTGAGCGCCTGGCAATCTTTAACGTGCAAACGCGCCGCCGTGAGCCGACTGAAGCCTTACAGCTTCAATCACCTCCCTCGAGCACCACCAGAACTTGGCCAGCCCGACCTCTCCCAAGAACGCCCCAGCTAACTTAATCTAACTTATAAACTAAGAGGATGTTAATGGGTGGCGACGGTGTAGAGGTTAGTGTGTTGGCTTATGAACCGTGCGGTGCAGGTTCAATCCCCATGGGGAACAACAACATACGCCACCCAATCACATGCCTCTACACTAAAAACGAGGATTTCTTCCTGGTAGTACAATGGACCGTTACCAAGTCTGAGTGCTCTGGGATTTGGATTTCCTTTAAAAAAAAAAAAAAAAAAAAAAAAAGAGGATGTTACCTAGAGTAACGCACCGTCATGTTGACCCCTCCCCCTCCCCTCAATAAGCCACCAAACTTCGGAGAGTTGCTTTTCCGTATCGAATTTATCCCTCTCCACTACTGCGTTACTAAAACGGAGGTGCTCATAAGCATTGGCGATGTCCCCGCTGCGGATGAGCCGCTTATCTCTCGCGCTGCGGTAGCGGTGGTATACCGGTATACCATCCCTCGTCTGTACCAGCCTTTTTGCATCAATGTGGTCAAATGCCTTCGGCGGGATAAAGTCAGATCCGAGCGTACTCTCTATGTACATTTCATTGGGGTAGTAAGCCCCAAAGATCAGGCTATTGTCGCTGTCCATCGCCGTTGCAACGTGCCTTCGAGTCACCTTCATGAGGAAATTGTCAATTGTATTCAACTGACCCCCATCGTATAGGACCTGGTTGGGATAGTATTTTATATAGTTGGATTCAGGCGTTCGGAACAACCGGAGACATGCCCTAAGATATTGTCTCTCCAAAACCCGAATCTTTTCCATATAATTGGGCGCTATATTAAACAACAATAGACAATCACAAGCGATGATAGGGCTTATAAGAGCCACGTAGCATATGACCTTCACTCTGGAGTCAAGTTGACTGCTATGAAACAGTTTTTTTGTCAGAGCATAAGCCTTCTTGGCCCCAGCAAGACAAGAATCTATATGTCTATCGAAATACAGATACTGGTCAAGCCAGATACCCAAATATCTAACTACGCTTCTCACCGCCAATGGCTGCCTATTTTGTCCAAAGCTTCAATCATTCTCAGTTTACACATTGCAAAAGCTGGAAAGCCCCATAGTATTGCAGAGACACTCCCCCTTATCACAGAATCCGTCGGATTCGGAATTTTGCTACGAACTAAAAAAGATATTCTTACAGAATCCATCATAGTGGAAATATTTGCTACAAATTTTGAGATTCTTGGAAAATGGTTTGACTGAATCCTAATTAATTAAGATTTTGACATTTATGTGTTCGTTACCACGAAATTTTGGATCCTTCGTAGCAGAATTCCGAATACGACGGATTCTGTGATAGGGGTGACTGATTAAATCGTGCTCTAAGGATATTATAAGTAGCATGTTAGATCCAGGCAAGGCCAAGACTGATACTGTGCAGTTTTCAAATAGCACTATAAGCAAGTGAATTTATATAATTTCATAGTCTGTGGAGAACGAGCCTATAAGAAGGTTGAAAACTTGTGAATTTTTTTGTTTACAGCTTGCTTAGGAATGTACCGAAGTTGCGGGACTTGCTGTTCTTCTTGTGTTTGAGAGGTATCGATTCGAAATAAAAATATCCAAAGAACCTTTAATCAAACTTGCACCACTGGCGACGAAATTTTCAAAGCTATCGACAAATGTGTACAGAAAAATGATTTCGAATGGAGCAAGTGTGTTGATATTTGTAGCGTTGGTACGACTGCAATAGCTCGGAAAGTAAACGGAGCCGTATCTAAGATGAAGCAAGTAGCAAGGAATGCCACTGTGTCATCCGTCCACATTCTCTGACAATTAGAAAGATGCCGCAAGATTTTAAAGTCGTATTGAATGGTGCTTTGAAGATAATTAATCATGTTAAGAGCCGCCCGCTTCAAGCAAGCCTTTTAAAACTTACCACCTTATATCTGGGTATTGCTGCACAGAGAAGTAGGGTCAGGAGCACAATTAGACAAAATAAAATCCTTGCGCAAAATAATAATATTTTTGAATACGTACAGATGGTCATGGACATGTATGAGAGAGTAAAGACAACAGTAAGATGCCCCGCTGGCGTCACCGAGGAGTTCGCAATCAAAAGCGGTGTACACCAGGGAAGCATCTTCAGTCCCTTGATATTTATTACAGTCCTTGATTATCTGGTTGAAGGAAAAGTGACGGAATTCAAAGTGCAGTTATTCTTTTCTGACGATGGATACGCGAGGATCAACCGTCCCTGCAACGAGCACTCGGTGCTCACATACGGAGCTCACATACGGTTCACAATGTTGCGTATAAAAGGTATGAGGGCAAATTAACGGCAGCTGAGATGAAGATGTTTCGCGTGACAGCAGTTACAAAGATTGATCAAATAAGAAGCTCCAACATCCGAGGAAGCATTCAGTTCATATAACCTACTTATCTCGAAGAAAATGGAGCGCGACCGGCTCAGTTGGTACTGTCATATTCAAAGGAGAAATCTCTTAGGCCCTGTTAAAAAGGCAATATCAATCAAATTTCCAATACAAACGCGAAAGAGAGGCGCAATTCCTGGATCACACAAATACAGCAACACCAGCATTTGATTGGCCTCCGTGACGAAATGATTCAAAATCAGAAGGCCTGCCGCTATTTTCTGAATTCGAACCGGCGAACCCCACAGGAGGACCAGTCGGGATGCAGTTAAATGGGAGGGTTGTGATCCCTTTAACCCTTTCGGATGGGACATCCAAGGTATAAAAACACCTTTGTTCTATGTCGCATCCGGATCGAAATGGTTAATCCGGATCATAGCCTCGACACCATTAAAATAAGAAGATGAGAAGAAGACTTATATTATATATATATATATATAGACTATATAGAAAGTGTGTGTTGTGAGCAGAGACATCTCCAACCATTCTCGATTGCAAGAATTTGTCAAAACCAATAAAGTCAACCTTCAAACCAACTTCCTCGAAATCTCTGATGATCCCAACAGGTGGGTGTTGAACCCTCAGAAAACAATGCTGTTGGCAAGTGCTTGTGCATTTTTCTTCGAACTTTCTCTGTGAGTCTGCAGTTGCATTCCTCCCCTTGAACATTTCAACCGCAATACCCGCCATGCAAGGAATGCTCATCAGTTCACCCTCAAGCCTGTGTTCGGACGTACAGTGAAGTTCGAAGAATCTTTCCTCAGCCGTACAACACGATGTGGAACACTCTTCCACGCATTGTTTTTCCTTCACATTATAACCTAAAAACTTTCAAATGCATCGGCATCTCTCCTTTTCTTCTGACCCTAATTTCCTTAACGCCCGCGCTGTGTAGCTAATACATTATAAAGGTCCCAACCCCTTTAGTGCGTGTTTAGTATAAAAAAAAAAGACAACAAAATAAAATAAAAAAAAAATATTTTTTTATTTTTCAACATAAAAGAACGCAAAATTCTTCGAGTGATTTTCGGTCCCGTTTGCATTGACGGGCTTTGGAGGAGGAGATTTAACAGCGAACTCTACGAGCTATACAGCGACATCGACCTGGTCAAAAAAGTACGTATCAGTCGACTAAGATGGCTAGGACATGTAGAGCGAATGGACAGCAACGCTCCGGCCCGAAGTGGCTTCGATTCCAACCCGGAGGGACAACGCAGTAGAGTAAGACCTCGCCTTAGGTGGCACGCGCAAGTGGAAAGGGACCTCAACCAACTTGGAGTGCGCAACTGGAGGCGGTTAGCCAAAGATCGTGCTAACTGGAGAGGCGTATTGGTTGAGGCCCAGGTCCACCCCGGATTGTAGCGCCTTAGGTGGCGTAAGTAAGTAAGTAAGTAATAAGTAACAGAAAAGAAATTTGAGCATTAAATCTGCACGTTGTTTTCTTCTTTTCCAAAGTATCCAACCTATAGTAAGTAGTTGTGCAGCGAAATTTGTTTAGCTAGACAAGAGTGCCGCCCCGCGAAAAAAGTTTGAAAACCAGTGTAATAGGCTAAAAGAGATACGGGTATCGAAGCGCACGGAAGTCGATCGCAGCCATCTTATTTACTTTGAGCATATTATGACAGCTATGCTGGATATTTAGTTCCTACTAATCTTAGGCTGGTTTCCTTAGAAACCCAATTTAAGAAATCCAAATCCGCCACTGAGTTGTCCGTTCTAATTAAGTAAAACGTTGGTAGGCTCAAATAGAAACATTCTTTACAATGTCCTTCCGAAATTCCCTTTACTAATGCAGCACTTGTTCTAATTTTCATCAAGGTTATCAATAAATTATTATCACCTATATTGTGGTAAATTGTTGGACTTTCCACTGTCTCAATCATTTGTTAGAATTACTGCCCCACCACACACAGCCCATAAGTTATGAATAAATCACTTTTCGCAAAGCAACCAACCGGTGGGCGGCCGTGCAGGTCCTCAATAATTAAATCGCGCCCCAGTTTGGTGTCATTCGCTAGTAATCAATGTCGAATAAGTGTTAGCTAAATTGCGGCTCGGATAAAGAAACTTTCCGTAGAACTCTCGATACTTAAATAATTCGCTCACTAATAGCATATTTCCGTGATGTAGTCTAATTGTTGATGTTAAATATTTAATGTTACTGCATTTTGAATGAGTGGTGTCTGTGTAGTGAACACATCGGCAAGAACTGCCTGCCGACCGCGCTTACAGTCCCTGTGTGACTCTACAGTTTGAAAGCCTTTATAATGCCGGGTGAAGAGGTCAAATTGAATTCCGTCATGCCATATTCTAGTCATACATATATCGCATAACTTTAACTAGTATTTAGTGCTCGTTTTTGTTGCATGGTGCGCAGCAAAAATAAAACAGGATTTCGCCCATATATCCTGTCTGACGACACGATGTGGGTTTAATATGCACACACCACTGCCACTGCATGGACTTGCATGAGAAGAGACATCTGGGAGGTATTCGCCATGGCAAACAAATATTAATGTTACGAAGTTTATGATCGCTTTAAAATTGAATGGAATTTTATAAGCGCGGACGGACGAGGTGTCCTGGTGCTGGTCCTGTTTGCTGATAGAACAAGCAGTATCGCTGGTAGCCACGCCAACAATTTGGCGTACATTTTTATGGCTAACAAGTCCTGCCAGTTATTAAATGATGTTATTACTGTGATCCATGCAACTGTTACCCTGTAATGGGTCACTTCACAAAATTCTAAGGGGAGTTGTTTGCTGTCATAATGCTTTACAACAAGAATAGTGGCTAAAGCAAATTGAAGGATAAGGCACCCTTAAGTATTTGAAAGCATTCGTAATCATAATGAAAAGCCTTATAAAGGACGCGGATATCAAGCGCCAATCTTGACAAATTATTTCTATTTATGGCTTCGTGCAGTTGAAAATTCCAAGGGTGTACCTATTCCTATAAAGGGAAGGTCCTGCAATGAAACTTAAAGAATTGGCCGCTTAAATGTAAGACATGTTTGAAAACAGAAACATAGAAAACGGGCAATTGACCTTACAGTGGGGTAAAATGCACCGAAGAGTTCAAACTGATGACCAGTAGCGTTTCATTGATATCAACTACCGAAATACACGGGCGGTAATGCATGCCCCGACTACATTACTCCCCGTCTAAATTTCAAAAGACCGTTCGTTACCTCTTTTCGCTGAAGGAAAAAATGGGATAAGGGTCAACTGTCGGTCCACGAATCAACGGTATCCATCTGTACGATCAACGTGACTTCGAGCAGAGTCTTTGAAATTAAAAACGGTTTACAGCAGGGGGCGGTCAATTCTCTGATCCTGTTTAACATTTACACGAGTGATCTGGTGGGTTCACTCAGACATGCTATAGCGTATGCCGACGATTTGGTGGCATACAGATTAGGTCCTAAAATCGAGGTCATTAATATCCTTTTGCAGCGTGACTTCGATCAAATTAAGCGATATTGCGACGACTGGAAGTTGAAAATAAACTTTCAGAAGACGGAAACAATCTTGTTCAGAACTCCATTGGCTGGGGCCTCTAGGGATACCAGAAAAAACTGGAAAAAATTGGCCATTATTGGACAGAACGGGCAGCCATTGGCGGTGAGAAGCGCAGTTAGATATCTAGGTATCTGGCTTGACCAGTATCTATATTTTGATAGACATATAGTTGCTTGTCTTGCTGGGGCCAAGAAGGCTTATGCTCTGACAAGGAGACTGTTTCATAGCAGTCAACTTGACTCCAGAGTGAAGGTCATTTGCTACGTGGCCCTTATAAGGCCGATCATCGCTTATGGTTGTCCATTGTGGTTTAATATAGCGCCTAGCTATATGGAAAAGATTCGGGTTTTGGAGAGACAATGTCTTAGGACCTGTCTCCGGTTGTTCCGAACGCCTGAATCCAACTATATAAAATACTATCCCAACAAGGTCCTATACGATGGGGCTCAGTTGAATAGGATTGACAATTTCCTCATTAAGGTCACTCGAAGGCACGTTGCAAGGGCGATGGCCAGCGACAATAGTCTGATCTTTGGGGCTTACTACCCCAATGAAATGTACATAGAGAGTACGCTCCGGTCTGGCTTTATCCCGCCAGAGGCATTTATCCATATTGATGCAAAAGGGCTGGTACAGACGAGAGATGGTATCCCGGTATTATACCACCGCTACCGCAGTGCGAGAGATAAGCGGCTCATCCGCGGCGAGGACGTCGCCAATGCTCATGAGCTCCTCCGTTTTAGTACCGCAATAGCGGAGAGGGATAAATTCGATACAGAAAAGCAATTTGCCGAATTTTGGTGGCTTTTTGAGGGTGGAGGGTTCAACATGCCCTCCCAAGACGGTGCGTTACTCTAGGTAACATCCTCTTAGTTTGTAAGATAGACTAAGTTAGCTAGGGCGTTTCTGGGAGGGGCCGGGCTCGCCAACTTGTGGCGGTGCTTCCGGGAGGTGATTGATTCTGTACGGCATCAGTCAGCTCACGGCGGCGCGTGTGCACGTTGACGACTGCCAGGCGCTCGGAAAGCAATTGGGATTTTGACCACTTGTTTCGTAATGCAACGAGTGCTCAGAATCCTAATTATAGTTAAAATATGTTAATTAGTTTAAGTAAGTAGAGTAGGTAGTTTGTAATTTGTTTTTTTATATAAAAATATAAAATTTGATAAAGATGCCGAGTTTTCTTAAAAAATTTCTCGATTAAAACATAATATGTAAGATTAGTTCGTAAAATAGTTTTTAGGCCGAAAGGCAATAATTATAAGATAGAGTTAAGTTTAGGGCGTCCGCATAAGGATCAATAATCTAGAATAAGTATCCTGTTAATTTTAAGTTAGATTTAATCATTTTTGTCTAGTATGTAAGTTGATATAAGCTAATAATTAATAAAAATGAATTTAAAAGTCAAAAAGTCCATCTGTACGAATGGCTCCAAGATGGATATTGACGATCCGCGACTACAACAGCGTTTTCCAAGGTGAGGTTCTGGCGTGACAACAGCTGCGAAACAGGTTGTATTGATGACAATACCACAGGCTGATATCAGTTTCTTCAGTGACAGCCAAACAGCAATAAAAGCGATTTCCGCAACAGAAACAACTGTAAGACTCTTTTGGTTGCCAGATACAGTGGTGTCCCAGGAAATAATAGCCAATGAACTAGCAAGAAAGGTGTCATCTCTTGAATTAAGACAGCCAGACACCACAGTAAAAGTCCCACCCTGTTATCTTAGATAGGTGATTATGTACAATAGGTATACTGGTGGCAGCAAATGAAAGATGGAGTGCCCTCGGATCCTGTGTTATAACCAGGAAAATTTAGCCACTTTATATCAAGCAAAAGGCCGAGAGAACGTTTCAAATGAACAACAAATCTTTGTCGTCCCTTGTGGGTGTTATCACCGGAAACAAGATGCTGGGTTCAGCACAGCCGCCATTGTTCGTTGTTCCACCAAAAAAGAATCATCACGACCTACTTCGATACTCTTCGTAACAGGATTTTATATTTTTGTATGCCTTCGATTTGTTATCGTAACTAATAAAAATGGATCTGGAAGCTTTTGCATTCAATTTTTGCCGCTTCTCCCTTGGAATGTGGATGAAGATTTAACTTCCGAAAATTCGCTAATGTTCATCTCTTGGTTACCTGTTGTACCAAAGCTAATATGGTGACTTACTTGCAATATTACTGGTTCCAGTTCTATTTAAAACATGAACTGCCGTGTTTACCACTTCTGCAGAATTTCTTTCCAAATTTCTTGGCATGGATCATGGATCGGACTGATTCAACATTCGTACGCGGATCTCTTTCGGCACACCCGCTTTGCTAAGGTGAATATGGCACCATTCGCTGATGATGTATGCCCATATCATTAAAAAATTACCTCATTCCTTTGTTGCCAAATTCGGTACCATCATCAGATCTAAAAATACAAATATTGTGGCCTTGTTCCTTCTGCGCCATTCTTACGAACTTCTGGATATTGCTTGCGGCTCTTGATTTGTGCTCATAAAGTAAACAAAACGAAAATGGGAGAATACGTCTTTCAAAAATAAAAAAAAATACCTGGATCCGCCAATCTCTTGTCTAATGACAAGTGTCGAATATATTTCTATTATAAATTTCTTTCAAAATATAATACATATTTAAAGACAACAAAAAAGAAAACTGGGTTAGGTGTCAATTTAAACTAATATTCTGATACTGTTATTGATTTCATCAAAATCAAAGTTAAAAAGTCATTTTTGTACCTACCTTTCCTGTCTGTTTCGATAAGTTGAGCGAATGTCTTCTTGTAATAGAAAACGTATTAAATAATTAAGGTGCTACTGAAACATTAAAAAATACAGTGTTGCGGACTGAAACGATTGCATAATTTCTGTCACTACTGCGAGATGTGTAAGCAGCTATATCGGGATTAACAAGGTAGCTATTCACTTCTTAAAAAGATGTTTGATACTTTATAGAAATAAATAATGTTTTATTGGGAGTATACTGAGCTGGAAAACACTAAAAAGCGGTGTTCAAGGCGTCTTTTTTAAAAAAAAAAAAAGTTCGTGAAATATGCTTTTGAGTAACTATCAAGGCTTGTTAATAGTTTTTGAAATATGTATATACGAGTATATTCTACCCTAGGCGCATTTTATTGGGAAGTGTATACCCAGCTTATTCAAAGTGAAGATAAAGGTTTTAGATCCTCTGGAATGGAATGACATCCATTGGCTTTCAAGATTGAATTTTTAAAGATTTGTTCGTTGATATTTTTTATTTGGTGCTATTTGTATACCCTATTCTAAGGGTATATTAATTTTGACGCATAGTTTGTAACATACCTTAATATTGCCCGTAGACCCCTAAAAGTTACTATATTTATGATCAGCATTGATAGTAATGTCGATCTATCCATGTCCGTCCGTCCGTCCGTCTGTCGGCAAAAATTAGGCCTTTAAACTGGACCTAGAGAGCTGAAATTTTAACCATATACTCTCTAGGGTCCCGAAATAATCAAGTTTACGAATTTTTGAAATCCGCCCACAGACACGCCCACTAACTCAAAAAAACAAAATTTTGGAAAAAATCGAATTTTGAGCTAGAAAGCTGAAGCTCGGCCATTTTCAAAATACGCCCACTGACACGCCCACAAATAATTAAAATAATTTTCGTATACCCTATTCTAAGGGTATATTAATTTTTGAAAATCCAAAGTTTGAGCTAGGGAACTGAAATTTATAATATATACTCTCTATGGGCCCTTTATGCTCATGTGTAAATATTTTCAAAATCCGCCCACTGACACGCTCACAATTAATTTTTTTTTTTTTGAAAATTCAAAGTTTGAGCTAGGGAGCTGAAATTTATAATATATACTCTCTAGGGGCCCTTTATTCTCATGTGTTAATTTTTTTTAAATCCGCCTACTGACACGCCCACAATTAAATAAAACAATTTTATTGAAACACCCAAGTTTGAGCTAGGGAGCGTTTTTTTTTATAAAATCCTTTAAATGTTATATAACAAAATATGTAGAGCGTTCTTAACAATTCAACCATACTTAGACTTTTGTCACGCCCACTTATGAGGGATAGGAATAAGAATATGGTATCCAACAGTTCGCCCAAGCGGACCCGTCCCTATGTTTTTACTTTGTTTTGTTATTTCTATCTCTCAACTCGTATTCATCTCCTTCTCAACTCTAATCTGACTCGACCTGCATACAAAACTAACATTTTTTCAACTAGAACGGGTAATTTTGCCCTTTTTCCTGTTTTGCCATTTTTTTCGCGAAATGATATCAGCTGTTTTATATAAATAGGAACACCACAGTGGGGGAGTACGTTCGTAGAGTAAGTTAAAAATAGAAACTCGACGTACTTACTTACTTAACGAGCTCCCGACCCGTGAAGAGTCTCTGCCTGAGATACTGCAGCCTTCCATCCTCTGCGATCCCGGGCACGCTGCTTCCAGTTATCCAGGCCAAGCGCTCTGGCATCCGCGATTGGTTGTTTCTTAAAACGGAGGTTCGATATTCCTTGCCTTCTCGAACCAGGGGTTGGGAATCGAAGATCCTCTCGGCTGGAGCATTATTTTCCATTCCCCTTCACTAAGGTGTCATTCGTGGAGTTGATGTTTACTCCTAGGTAGATGAACTCCTTAACTACCTCGAAGTTATTGTTATCAACAGTGAAATGTTGTCCTAGGCGGTGCACATATGTTTGTTTGTTTGTTGATAGCATGTACTTGGTCCTGTCCTCATTTACTTCTAGACCGACCAGTTTCGCCTGTTCTTCAATAGCCTCTTACACGGCACGCTAGGAACGGCCGATGATTTCGATATCGTCCGAAGGCCGGATCTATTAAAGATAGTGCCTTTCGTGTTGACACCTGCCCTTCGCACTGTTTTCTCCAAAACAAGATTGAAGAAGTCACATGATAGCGCATCTTCTTGACGAAATACGGTACAGGAAACTCGCCGTATAGCCGACATTAGAGTCTAGAGTTAAAATTGGTTTCTGTGTGTACAAAAACATTTATATTTTCGATAAGTACGCGTACTAGGTACTATGTTGTGAAATAAATAGTGGAATGTCATTCCCTTACCTATCATTTCTACATATTTTCAACTCAACTCCGAATCCATTTCAACTCATGTGTCCTGGATCGAGTTTTTAACGCTACTTTTGGGATCTTTTCCCAAAATATGTATGTATGTATGTATGTATGATATTTATTTCTCTTAAATTACTTATAAATATAATATAAAATACAAATCCATATAAAAATTTCAATATGTAAGGAACTACAAAGTAAGGTAAGAAAAATCTGGTGGCATTCGATATTTTATTCAGAGTGAGTTCAAATAGTGTTGAATGCCACTTCAAAAGAAACAATACATTCAAACCCAGTATTGAACAAAAAATATAGAAAAAGCAATTTTCAGCAGATTTAATTCATTTAACATGGTATCAATTTTCTATCACTTCATAAAGGATGCAAAATTGTTGTAATCTATATACTAACATCAAAAATTGAGACAACAGTTAGATCGAAATATTAGAAGTAAGAGGGTCTAAACTATAATACTCGTAATCATGAGAAACAGACAATTCTTTACGCGCTTTAGAAAACATTCGGGCATGTGAACACATCTGATTTCTTCCGGGAGGACATTAAATAAACGCTTATATAACTAAATAAGAATTTCTATATGCGGTGGTTCGATAGTTTGGCACTTGTAACATATTAAGTGAGTTATTGCGTAGGTTATAGTTTTTGATTATACGGAAGTTTCGGTTACCAGACTTCATAAAGAACGCTTTTAGAACCTTAAAACAGTATAAGTGACGAACAGGAAGAATCACTAATTGACAAAACAAAGGAAAACTAGGATGGCTAGCAGGTTTTCTTTTGCAAGACTAGCAACGGCTGAATTTTGTTTTGATAGCCACCTCCCCAGCAATTTATACCGTATTGAAGCCCATAATAAATTGTGGTTAGGAGCTTAGTTGAACATATGCTACGAAGGTAATAGAAATGCCTAAGTGTGGAGATGAAGTACTTTGTCAATGCAGTAGCGTGAGATGAACAATTTCATATTAGAGTCAATTAAGAGTCCTAGGTACATAAATTCGTCTACATTCTCTATCACAAAACAACCATCACTACAATTTTCGCTAGTACAAAATAATTGACCAAACACGCTGGTTGCACATTTACATTGATATAATTTAAATTTTTTGCAATGAAATTATACATCCGGTTTTGGATTAATGGACGCAGATAAATTAAAGAACATTAATTTAGTCTTAGGACTTATTACAAGTTTGTGTTCAGCGAACCATTGTCTTAGAATATGTACATCACTATTTATGTCAGCGATAAAATCTAAGGGACTGTTCACGCCATACGATAACCCAACAGCGTCAGCAAAAGCAGTAGATAAGCCTTTTAAATTGAGGTAGAAGAGTGAATTGATATAATTGCACATCACTTCTCGTCTCATTCAACTTTACTCTCTGTGATCTATTATTCAGATATGAATTAAGCCATTCAAGCATGAAGCCACGCACACCTGCATTATCCAGTTTACTTAACAGAATTTTATGGTCAACCATGTCGAAGGCTTTGGTTATATCAGTGAATAACCCAGCTGTACATTTTCTTCTGTCAAGGTTGCAGGGATATTGCGTCACATACAGGTATGAGTTTTGATTATAGTACTTCCACTTCCGGTCCCGGTCCCCGGTTCAAAATCAATTGTATGCATGTTGGTATTGACCTACATAGAATTGTGTAACTTACTATAAAAACCACTTGCATTCAGCTCCAAGCCAATTTCGGCCCAAACCATATGGTTTTTATATTCCTGAAGCAGATGTGCAACAGGAACGCACGCAAAAATGCATGCAGTAACGTTCATGAAACACATGTGCAGTAAGAAACTGCCATCATTCGGTATGTTTTTTGCCTAGCCTAAATACAACTGAACGACCAAACACACTAAAATGCTAGGTAATTTCGGAGAATTTTACAGCTTCAAAGCGGAAAAATTGTAATTAATTGTGGTATTTTAAATATTTAGAAACAACGTGCAACAAGAATTGGTATGCATTAATCTTACTGCCCATCTGTTTCAGCCATTAGCAATTAAATCGCATTACTATCAAAACTTTTATGATTGGAATTCGACTTCGTTCATAAAGTCCAAAACGTGAACGTATGCAGTGGTCGATACGTTACGGCCGCTATTTCTCGGTAATGCTGGCTCTGAGCTTCTCTAACGTCGCCGGCTTGTTGACATAGACCAATGATTTAATGTAGCCCCATAAAAAAGTCTAGACGCGTTAAATCTCACGATCACGGCGGCCAATAGACCTGTCCGTTGCTCGAGATAACACCTTCGCCGAACAGAGACTTTAATAACTCGATTGTTGCACCCGCTGTGAGGCTTGTGGTACCGTCTTGTTGGAACCACATATTACTGATGTCCAATTCATGCAATTTCTCAAAGAAATAACGTTCCAACATGTTTCGTAACGTAACGGTCATTTTCATCAACGAAAAAAAAAAACCACCCCATGGCATGAAAACCGCACCAAACAGTGACTTTTTGCGAATGAAGTTCTGTTTCATGAAGTACATGAGGGTTCTCACTTGTCCAGTAACGCATATTTTGTTTATTGACGAAGCCGTTTAACCAAAAATGCGGTTCATCGCTGAAGATGATTTTGCGATGAAATTCTTTTTTTTCTTCCATCATGTCCAGAGCCCAATCCAAGAACGTACGTCGCTTCATATGATCAAGTGGCTTCAAGTTCTTGATCTTGTAAGGGTGTAGCCCAAGATCCTAACGCAAAATTCCCCATAATGTGGTCTGGAAGAGGCCCAATTCTTGAGAACGCAGCAATGTTCTCCACACCTCGGGAAAAACGTAGTCTCGGCACGCAATATTCTGACTCAAATTTTTTCACTTGACCACCGACTCGGAAATTCGGTAGTAAATTTTAGTTATTTGTAAAAGTTGTTTCTTCGTGTACTTCACCCACCATGATGAAAATGTTGATTTCACTGAATATTTTGACATTGACAGTTCGGTAATCGGTTCAAAGGTGCGTTCACACTGACCCTTTAGTTGCTCACTAACGAAATTGAATCACCCTTATTCTACGTGGCGTTTATATTAAACGGCAAATGGCGTTTTTTTCAAATCGGTATTACATGTGGCGTGTTTCTAGGCGTTTTATGTCGTTACACGACAAGTGGCGTTTAAGTAGTGTGGAACACAAGTTGTACAAACGTCAAAACAGTTGTTCGCATTCTGAGAGTCGTTTTAGTTGCACAAAATGACTCATAAAACGCCGATTATTGGCGATTACAAATTCTTGAACGACTAGGAGGCAACTTTAAAAAAAACATATGAGTTTTGGTAATTGTTTATATTTATGCAGTGATTTCATAATTCTCTTATGATTAAGGGTGAAAATAACAAACCCCGATCAGATGAAACGTTTAGTGGAAATTATGGAAGGAAATATATCGTTGACAACAAATTTTAAAAGAGGTGTTTTACAGAGCGATGATGTGAAAAATGGATGGGAGTCGGTAGCTGCGACCCTCAAATATTAAGGACCACCTGCAAGAACAGAAAAAGAGTTTTTAACTTTATTAAGATTTATAACTTTTTATTTAACAGGTTTGGTTCGATGCTAAATTTAAAGTTAAACCGAAACTGGTTTAGAACAAGAAACAGTTGGAGACCACTGGAGGAGGGCCATTCAAACAAAAATATTTAAATGGAGTAGATATAGTGATTGCACAAATCCTCGACCTTAACAGTTTAGTGAATTCGAAAGGAAATGTGTTGGGGAATACAAAACCGCCAAAATCTGCAACTACCATTGTGTGTCATCCAGTACCCACAGTTCCTGCATAGAGTTCCGTACTTTTAGGTCCATCCACATCAAGCTATCAACCGACTATTTTGTAATGTGTATGTACTTACTTTGAATCTAGTAAATCCAAATGATCGGATTTTGACCTGAATCTTCTTTTTATATATTTCAGCTCTCTTTTTGCAGACTTATCTTCTTCGTTGCTTTCGCTCTACAACGGTATGAACATTGCAATGATATTCATGTTTTTTTTAGTATATAATACGAGTATATTACCACAATTCGAACTACTTTTGATTTTTGTTTTTTCATTTGAAATTTAAAACACAAATACCTACCTACCTGTCAACTATCAGCTGTTGGTATGGAACTCATGTGGAATGTAAAGTAAGTGAGAGTGGAGGCGTTCAAGGATTAGAATACCGATACTAAAACGACACTATAGTGACTCGACTCAAAAAACGACAGATGTCGTTTAATATAAACGCCAAGTAGAATAAGGGTGAATATTCAATGTCCCACATTGCACGATAGAGTGAAAAATAAAACCTGCTGCAACGGCCAAATTTATCCGCATTCAGTCACGACAGTTGCAGGAGATTATCGCACTCGTGCGTAACTCAATCCACGACTTCTAAAGAATGATGCTTTAAGTTTCTTTAAATCACAAAAAATTGTTTTTTTTTTTGTTTAAATCTGCGAATGCATCCTTTTACAACTCTGCTAAACGGGTGACTTCGACATAGAAAAGATCAAAGCAAATAATTAAATAAAACTAACTTTAGTTCAGGCAATACAAGTTTCTCACATTTGAATAATGTAAAACGAAATAACATCTCCACTTTATCCACAATTATATTTATAATGCTCGCTATGTACACATATATTTATTTAATAAGATCAAAACCAGAAAAATAAGACAACATATAAAGATTGGAAAAAAAACATTGTTCAAATACTGAAAAAAAAGTGGATCCTGCATGGCATATTTTGTAAGAAAGATACGAGAGAGAAGGCAAAATTAAAATAAGAGTAAAGTCGGCCGCGGTTTGCGCGACAATGCACATCTTACTTGACCATTGAAAATGGCCAAGGATGCTGTTAAGATGTGCTTGCCGCTCAGACTTTGGGTCGACTCTACTTGGATACATCTTAAAATGAATTAAAAGGAATGACAGACAATTAAAGCGAAAGTTGTGCGCATGGAAATCTATTCGCTGACATTGATTGTGATGGTCTTGCCCTTGGGGTCGTCGAAGCGATCCATGGTGTTGATGTCCATCATCCAGCATATGCCGACAGCCATGATGATTAGGAGGATAAGGACAACGAACAGGCCGGCCAAAATAGCGGGGGTGAAAAAGCCCACGCTGTACCACGCATCTCCGAAAACAAACTTGTCGTTTACCGTAGAATCGAATGGAGCCTGCAATTGGAGCGAGTTCCACAGAATAACCTTGTCGCTTTTTGTCGAACTGAAAGCCTGGTTACTGCCGTAGTACGAAAACTTTTTGGGAGCCGTGATTGCTGGTAGCACGTAGAATTCTTCGCCGTTCAAGTTCAAGCCCGACAACTCGAAATAGCCACCGGCCAGGGTGATTTTGAAGTTCAGATCGTTACCAACTCCCTTCATATTGACGGTGAAAGCAGTATTGTTCACATCAGAAAGACTGAGCGAGCTGATAGTGATAGGGGTGATTGTCGGTTTGGAAGTGGTGGAAGTGGCGGGTGTTTTCACAGCCAGGGTAGTATAGTAGATTAGGAAGGAGTTTCCCGAACGGAAGACATTGCCGTTTTCAGTTGCGGCAGTTGCGCGACGACGACGGCTCTTGATAGTGTCGTGCGAGTGGGTACGGGTGTATACCGCTGTGATGGGACCCTTTTCAGTCAGTTTGTTGTACACCTTAGAGATGGCAGCATCTGAGTGGGGACAAATATTTAAGTTTGTTGACAAAAAATTATATATTTTTCTACGGTACCATGGAATTCCAAGAGCTCATTACGATCGATGGCCTCAGTTGGTGCCTCGAAGCTAACAAAAACAACCTTTCCAGTCTCGTACGAGACTTCGTTCTCCAAATAACCGTTATCATCGATGGTAGCGAACTCCCTGTTGGCACTGATTTGACGCAGAGCCTCGGTGGGATTTTGTACACTTCCGTAGTATGTCTTGGGGGCGACTCCCTTTAGATTGCTGTAACACGAGTCTTCGGTTTTTGCCTTACACACAAAGTCAGAGTTGCTAAGCTACTTACAAATGTGAGACCTAAGTAAAGAAGGGAAATGCGAACAATTTGTCAACTCACCTCTGCTTCCAAGAAAGCAACGACCATAGAATGCTTCAAGTTTGACTCCAATAGGTCAGCAAATTCATCTTGTGACAAAGTTTGCAAGGATGCCCTTGAAGCGCTAATCGATGGAAAAATGAATGTCTTCTAGAATTTAATGTGACAAAGAAAGGGAAAGTTTTTCCACCCACCTGTTGGATCCCCAGATAAAGGCTGGTGCACTATCACCCAAAGTTAAGCCCACCAAACACGCAACCAAAATTATGGTCTTGCAAAACATTTTTTTTTTCGTTGAAAATGAAGTTTCAACAAAACTCCTTATTCGGGAAAATCAAATAAATTGAATAATGTGTAACCCGCAAATGAAATAAGATAAGGAGAACTAAAAAACGTATCACAAAATTAAAAAGAGCTAGTCCATTAACGACGGTCTGCCTGCGCTTGTCAAAAAAAAATTTTCTACGTTCATATGACAGTCATGTGACAACTTTTTTCGAAGAAAATTCCCCTCCATTTTTTCTTAGAAACGATACTCGTAACGGCGAAGATAGTGGTACTTAAGAAGTGGTGCCAAGTTAATGGATTCTAAAAATAGAATTGAACGGTATCACAAATCTTCATTTAATTATGATTTTTGATCTGATCCGGGTCGGATTTGATCATAAAACAGTCGGAACAAATAATTAAATGTTTTCTTTAAGTCGATATTAACGTTTTTCAAGAAAATATCTAATAGAATATTGGCTAAATTTTATCCACGGTAATTGATAAAACGTACATTGTTTATTAATAAACTAAATGACATCTAAATGCACAGACAAATGGTTACAAAAGCAATAGCTTTATTTTATTTGGTTTAAGACTATTTGCCACCATGAAATAATTTTCTACTGACATAAATACTTGGACTATTTTCCATTATAATATTCACCGCACTAAAATACTGGTTTTGATAAGAAACAATAATTAAAAAGCATTTTCATATACATAATTTCATTTTTTGCATGTCTGCTTTTGACTAATTTGAAAAATTTGAAAGGAATGTTTACAATAAACTAAAAAAAGTCACACATTAAGCACAGACTGCAAGCGTTTAAAAATGTTTTCCATTGGTAACTTCAGATTTTGTTCTCGAATTTTTCGTGCCAAAGAGAAAGCAAAGGAATTTTTTTTTTGGTTATTGTAGTCACGTTTTATTAGGAAATTATATCAAGCTCAGCATTGCATATTTCAATAAACCCTATGTTCATTTTTATATCCACCTTTAATGTAAATGTCAAACTTGGTATTGCCTATGTTTTAAAATTATCTTATGTCAACATATACTGTCAAACACAAGCCTTAAAAATGTTAATTATTTGGAAACATAATGTGCAAAGTTAAAATTAGTGGTTGTCTGTTGTCAGGTCGAGTTGGATTAGAGTTGATAACGAGTTAAATACGGGTTCAAGGACAGAAATGGCAAAACAAAGTGAACACACTTTTTAAGTAGGTATAAGAAAACATTTTTGCATCAATCCATTTAATTGATGAAAATTGGGATTTTCAAAAACTTGTAAACGGTGAAAATACCCCCCCCCCCCTTCATTGTAAATATTGCTTGTGTTTAACCAATCTAAAAAAAATCGATATCATTTCGGCTAAGTTATCGTACCCGCACCCAACATAAATTACCTGACCATTTTTTTTTGAAAAACAATAAAAACAAAACTTGGCAACGCCATCTAATTATCCCTCGAACATCGATTTGTCAGCTCAGCTGTGTCCAAGTCCAAGCCCAAGGAAGTGAAATGTCAACAAAAATCTGTGTTTCTGCCGTCGTCACAAGAAGACTTCCTTTTTAAGCCTTTTCTGTTTGAATAAAAATGCAATTCAACTACGAGCTAAATAATAATAAATGTGACTAAAATGCAAAATTGTCTCTGTACTAGAAATAGTTATGATTCACAAATTGTGCCGCTATTGCTGCTGTGACATAAGTTACATGCTGCGGTATCGAGTGATTTTGTGTATGGTTTTATTGGCGGTCGTCATCGTTTGTCGAATTGTAATGTCGTTTTCCATTGGACCACCCGGAGTACTCTAATTGTCTCCCGCAGGGAACACTCCCAAAATATTATTGGAAGACCAAAAAGAGTAATCCGAGTGGACCATTGGAAAACGACATAAGCTTCCTTTGTGAAAACCAAAGCTATTCTGTTATTAAAAATGTGTCCTTAATTGCAGGGAGTAAATTTTACAAATTATCACTCTAAAGAGGAAACATCCGACGACTGTCCTCACTTTGATGTGGTTTATACTTGGGTTAATGGTTCTGACCCAAAATTCATCGAGTCTATCCGTCAGTTCGATTCACACTTTGATCCAGCAAGGTTCGATGATAAAAACGAGCTGAAGTACTCGCTTCGGTCGCTGGAAAAGTTTGCTCCTTGGGTGAGAAATGTATATATAGTGACGAATGGACAAATTCCCCATTGGGTTGACCTAAGCTACAGCAGGATATTTGTGATTCAGCACACCGATTTGGCCAAATATCCAGAATACCTTCCCACGTTCTCCAGTTCTGCAATAGAAACCTTCCTCCATCGAATTCCGAATCTTTCCAAGCGCTTCATCTACATGAACGATGACATCTTTCTGGGAGCCCCATTATATCCCGAGGATATGCACACCCAATCGGAGGGTGTGAGAATATACACCGCTTGGACTCTGCCCGACTGCGCTGTCGATTGTCCTTGGGTCTACATAGGCGACGGCGCCTGCGACCAGCACTGCAATATTGCCGATTGCCAGTTCGATGGCGGTGACTGTGTGTACGAAGATTCCCATCAGTCCGAGCTGATACGTCCGTCGACACTCGCTCCATTCGTCGAAGTGCCTAAAATGGAACGGCCTCGCCCCTGGAAGAAGCGAAAACGAAACTCCTTTAAGGACGTCATCAAGAAGACGAATCTGTCTACATTCGAGGAAATGAAGAGCATCGTTCAAAGCTTCAACAGTCAGCAGCGCTTTAAGGCTAAGCCAAGAACAGAGTCGCCCCAGTCAACCTCGGGCTATAAGTCTAGCACGGACATATTCTCGCAGAGCCTCATCCACACGAACAGGCGCCTGAATCAGGTGTACAGCTTTAAGGCACGAAATGTCCTGGCACATGTGGGCTTCCTGCTGGACAGGAGCTACATTGACGCCATGCAGGAGAAATTCGCAGAGGAAGTCAGGGAAACTGCATCGCGCCGCTTCCGTGACAAGAGGGATCTGCAATTCGCCTTCTTATATTACAGTTACGTGATGAGCGAAACCAAGAACGCAACTGTGCGAGAGATATTTGACGAATTCGACACTGACAACTCGAAGACTTGGTCTGATCGAGAGGTGAGAACGTTCCTAGCTCGCATTTACCCTCTGCCACTGGACTGGTCTGCGGTGCGATATTTTGAGGAGGTGGTCAGTAATTGCTCTCTAAAACTAGACCCGCATGAAGAACCGCCTCAGTTCAGCACTTTAGTTTACGAGAGATACGAGGACTCAAATGTGGTAAATCGTTTTCATCAAAGCTTACGTTCAGTATATTGATTACGTGTTCTACCTTTCAGCCAACAATCACACAAGATTTGGTGTCGCAGTGCACTACTCTCACCGAAGTAATGATGGACAACTTCGCTCAGCGCCCACGATACAAATTCAATCCGAATCCCAAGCGTGGCATGCACAGCAACTTCATGATGCTCACCTCGAATCTGACAGAGGTTGTCGACTCCCTCGATCGCCTGAGAAGGAATCCAAAGTGAGTAAATGTCCTTCCTCAATGTTTCAATAATCCGCATTTTTACAGGAAATTCAACTGCATCAACGACAATTTGGAACCGCAATACCACGAGGAAAACGAGATCATTCGTCACCTCCTCGAAGACTTCTACTTATCCTTCTTTCCAAAGCGCAGCCGCTTTGAGTTACCCGAGCGGTTTCGTAACCGGTTTAACAATTTCCGAGACTATGAGGCTTGGCGCTGGCGTAAAACTATTGCGTTATTTATTGGCTACAGTGCAAGTATAATGCTGGTTACATTCCTATTGAGGTTTTGTTGCATGCACAAGGCCAAGTTTGTCCGGCGCTATGTGCAGCAAAAGTGATGTGCTGGCTCGTGATCTTGTGTCAGTTTATTTGTACGCATAAAAAAAGAGGCTTTTGTAGACAGCTTAGGCGTTAGTTTTATTCCTAATAAATTAATTTAATTTAGACTGGAATTTGAATGGATTTGAAATTTAAAAAACTGATAGCATATACAGAATTTAGGTCCGTTCGCGTACTTTATGTGTAGAAAAATGAAAACTGTCATATCTCCAAAATCGAGAGAGAATTCTCTCATTTCAAAGAAAAGTACGCGAACGCTTTTGTGTTAAAAGATGAAAAACGTCTAGGTTTGGCTTGAAAAGAAGCAACCGCTGTTTTTTTTTGCTGGCAAACTCATAGGGATCCATACCTTATTGACAGATGTCAAATCGATGCCAACTCGAAAAACAACAACAGTGTGGAGGGTAAACAAACAAAATAATTATCAGCGATAGGCGGGAAAATAATAGGAATCAGCAAACAAAAGTAAGTTTTTTTTATTAATAATCAATAGTTTCTCGATATATTTTTAGGAAAATGAATTCATTAAAATATGCAAAGAAGTTGGAAGCAGTAAAGAGAAAGAACTGATCTGCAAAGTTGTCTTTATTTGCCAACTTTCAGGTGATGGCGAAGAAGGAGCTGTGGTTTCGTGTGAATAGAGTGTTAAAGGCAGTCAGTCTTCTTGAAGATAAATTTAATCCAAATACCAAAACAGAGAGAAAATTCTCATCATTTTTCAAACGGCTGGTCATTGCTGATTCCTAGTATTTTCCCGCCTATTACTGCTAAATGATTTGGTTTGTTTACCCTCCATTGGTGTTCTGACATTTGTCAGGGGAAAAACAAAGAAAAAAACAAAAAATTTGACTGTCACATGAGAATCCCTATAGGATTTCATCATTTGATAGTTTTCATTTTCTTACCAGCTGAAATTCTGGTCCGTTCGCGAACTAATATGCAAACGTAAATTTATATAAACTTTCGTGCAAAACTACACAAACGAGTTCGCGTACTGAGAAAATGGTAAAAAGATGAACGAAAGAAAAATGTACTTTCGTTCATTTTTCTTCACACAGAATTTCGGCTGGTAAGAAAATGAAAACTGTCAAATGATGAAATCCTATGAGTTTGCCAGAAAAAAAAAACAGCAGTTGCTTCTTTTCAAGCCAAATTTAGACGTTTTTCATTTTTTTACACAAAAGCGTTCGCGTACTTTTCTTTGAAATGAGAGAATTCTCTCTCGATTTTGGAGATTTGGCAGTTTTCATTTTTCTACACATAAAGTACGCGAACGGACCTTATGTGTGAAGAAAAATTAACGAAAGTACATTTTTCTGTCCTACGTAAACAGCTGTTGGAAACTATTTGTGATCAAAACACTATATGCAAAAAAAAATGCTAAAATTGCTTATCACGCAACTAATACAAACCAGGAATTATGAAGGGCAAACAGGGCAATGTTTTATTTTGGGCATTTCTTGTCTTTTGAAAATATTGGGATCACTTCTGCTAAGGAGAAATGTGTAATTTGTCCTAGACGAGAATTCTCTTCGAGGAATTCTTGAGGTTGTTTATGTATGGAACTGATTTCAAATTCTAATCACTCAACTCGGTTGACGAACCGCCCGTAAGGGGTTCTGTTTACCATTCTTAAAGGAGTTTGCAATATTTGTTCTAACGGTGAAAACGCTTGACTGAAATTCGTACGACGTACAATAAATGCACCAAATCGTCTAACTATAACTGTTAAATATTATCAATCTTTTTAAAATAAATTCTCAGTTCTCATCCAAATCATCTAGCTCATCGGACAATATTATAAAAATGTACTTCTCATAATAATTAAATTAAATAATTAGCGCTAAAAATCATTTTTGTTGATATCTGATTTCTCAATTTTGTTGAAATTTCTGAGCGGTGACTAAAGAGTAAGGTGACCATACGTCCCGCTTTCGGCGGGACAGCCTCGCTTTTAAGCAGTCTGTCCCGCTGTCCCCAGCGCGTACCAAAATGTCCCGCTTTAGCAAATAGACCAAAATGTGTTATAAGTGACGAACCTCGACTTACCTACATATCCATATTCCATCGAAGTCGGAATACGATAACTTCATTAAAAATGGAATCAAACGTAACAAAGTAAGCCATTATCACGAAAAAGAAAAGCTGTTCCCAAAAGGTTAATCAGCATTACAACAAAATTATACAAGTTTCTGTTCAAGTCCGGACTGCTTTATAAAATCATTATGAAAAAAAACGTTGTATCTTACTATTGAAGTTGTATGTGGATGGGGTGGAAAACTTATAGCCGTGTATAGCCGATTTCAAAGCAACGGTCACCTGCTCAGAGAGAGGATTAAATGAGTAAATGTGATCTCTATTTTACTGCAATGGAAACAAAAACCCAATTTTTTACTTAATTCCACAAGCGTCCCGCTTTGACATAAAAAACCTAGGGACAGGCTACAGTCCGCTTGGGTGAACTGTTGGATACCCTATTCTTATTCCTATCCCTCATAAGTGGGCGTGACAAAAGTCTTAGTATGGTTGAATTGTTAAGAACGCTCTACATATTTTGTTATATAACATTTAAAGGATTTTATCAAAAAAAAAATCAAGCTTTTGTAAAAAATCGCTCCCTAGCTCAAACTTTGGATTTGCAAAAAAAAGTTTATTTTAATTGTGCGCGTGTCAGTGGGCGGATTTTGAAAATATTTACACATGAGCTTAAAGGGCCCCTAGAGAGTATATATTATAAATTTCAGCTCCCTAGCTCAAATTTTGGTTTTTCAATAAAATTGTTTTATTTAATTGTGGGCGTGTCAGTGGGCGGATTTTGAAAATTTTATCTCCCGAGCGGTTTTAGGAGTCATACTCGTAGTTCATATATAAAAAATTTCAGCTTTCTAGCTCAAAATTCAATTTTTTCGAAAATTTTGTTTTTTTTTAGTTTGTGGGCGTGTCTGTGGGCTGATTTCAAAAATTCGTAAACTTGATTATTTCGGGACCCTAGAGAGTATATGGTTAAAATTTCAGCTCTCTAGGCCCAGTTTAAAGGCCTAATTTTTGCCGACGGACGGACGGACGGACATGGCTAGATCGACATTACTATTATAAGTGAACACGTCTTTATAGTAGAACGGTAGAACGAAGAAGAAGATTAGTTTATTATCTGACAAAACAATTAGGGTGAGTTTACATATCAGGTTATGTGTTATAAAAATAGGGTACACCAACACTCCTCCTTAACCTGAGGATTGTCGGATTCCCATAGCTTCTCGGAATAATCCTTGTTTTACTTTCTCCAATGGCTTTTTGAGAGCATCGGCTATTTGTTGTTCAGTGCTAACGTAGTTTAGTTCTATTTGACGTTGGCTGAGTGTGTCTTGAACGAAGTGGTGACGAATATCAATGTGCTTCGTCCTGGGATGAAATTCGCCATTGGTTGCAATTGCGATGGTACTTTGATTGTCACAAAGTATTTGCAGCGGCTGATGCTTCTGTCCAAGTTGAGTCTTGAGTCCATTCCACCAGAGTGCTTTTTGTATGGTTGCTGATAGAGCCATGTATTCAGATTCACATGATGATAGTTGTTTGTTGTTGTTTTGAGCACCAAGATATGGCTCCTCCTTGAGCAAGAAATACGAATCCGGTTGTTGACTTGCGATTGTCAATATTTGCTGCCCAATCATAATCAGTGTATCCAACGATGTGATTACTGTACTTTTTCTTATATTGCAGCTTCAGCGACGGTCTTCCACGTAAGTAGCGTAGTAAATGCTTTACAGCAAGCCAATGACGTGGTCCAGGATTCGAGTTGAAACGGCTGAGAAAGTTTACTGCATAGCAAATGTCCGGTCGAGTGCATTGAGATAAATAAATCAGACAGCCGATAGCTTCCTGGTAAGGAACATTCTGCATTTGTTTAATGTCTTCGGCACTAGTGGAACAATCTGCCTGAGATAATTTTTCGCTTGTATTCATAGTTGTTTTGACTGGTTATGCGTCCTTCATTCCGAATTTATCAAGAATTTTCTCAATGTATTGCTCTTGATCCAGTCCAATCATGTCTTTTCCTTGAGTGATACGCATTCCAAGAATTTGAGTAGCATCACCAAGTTCCTTCATGCGAAATTGTTTATGCAGTTCTGATTTCATTGCCTTGAGCAAGTTTTCGTTATTACAAAATAGCAAGAGATCTTCCACATATACAGCAACTATGAGAATTTGATCGTCTTTGATTTTGAAATATATACAAGGGTCATGCTTAGACTCTTGTAAGCCAAATGATTTTAATGCTCGGTTAAATTCTTGATTCCAGGCTCTACTGGACTGCTTTAGTCCATATAAAGCCCTGTTCAAGCGACATACCTTTAATGGATGATTTTTATCCTTAAAAAATGCAGGCTGCTCCATGTATATTTCTTCCGATAGCGGTCCTTGTAGAAATGCTGTGACAGCGTCCATCTGCTCTATTTTTAGTTCTAGATGAGCAGCTAGAGCAAAAAGGTATCGCAGCGAGCTATGACGAACGACTGGGGAGTACGTGTCTTCATAATCCACCCCCTTCCGCTGCGAGTATCCTTTTATGGCCAGCCTTGCTTTGTAGCGGTCGATATGGCCTGTGACATCACATTTAGTTCGGAATATCCATTTGATTGCCTTCCGATTTTTAGGCAGTTCAGCTAGCGACCAAGTGTTGTTATAGAGTAGCGATTGGAATTCCTCTTCCATTGCGAGCTTCCAATGATTCGCATCTGAACGAGACAATGCTTCATCTGGCGTCGCCGGATCATTTATGTTTTGCTGTGGGAAATATATGCCAGTACTAGGAACTTTAAATGATGTTTGCTTAGGATACTTGCCTTGAGGTATGCGCCTCTCATCGTTGGGCTTAGACAATTGTTGGCTAGAAACCTTAGCTTGTCAATTCTGGTACAATGGAGGCGCGACAAGTCCTGTGAATTCGAGTAAGGGTTCCGTTACGGATGTCGAAGGTTCATGAATTGATGATATGCTCTGTTCATCTGCATCGGTTGATTGACCTTCAGAATAGAGAGACGAGGGAAAATCATCTTTTTCGACAACAAAATCTTTATACTTGCCTGGAATACGGCGCTCCCTTTCGCTGCGCCTCAACACCTGCGGCTGCAGTGGGTCAGAGTCAGATTGCTGGGTGAGCGCATTCGAAATGGTTGTTGTTTCATCAGGCTCCTCATCATCTGCATCTTCATATAGACTAGTATTTGTAGACGGTGTATCAAGTTCGTTTGAAAGTTTAATTCAATTGTTTGTTTATTCGTATTCATCTGCAGCAATTGTTGTGAGGTTTTAAGTTCAGAGAAATCTTCATTGATAAACGACACATTACGGCTCTTAAAAATGCATTTTTTTCTTGGGTCATATAGACGATAGCCTTTGGTGTGTTTATCAAATCCTGTCATAGTACATTCTGATGCCTTTGGATCCCATTTCTTGCGATTGGCTTTCGGTATGTGTGCCATTACTATTGTTCCAAACACTTTAATGTGTAACAATTCCGGTTTCTTGTTAGTGCATGCTTCCACTGGTGTTAAGCTTGTGCCTTTTGACGGCGAGCGATTCAATAGGTACACCGAGTACGCAACGCTTCAGCCCAAAACACTTTCGATAAGTTAGCATCAGCAAGCATACATCTTGCCTTCTCGACTATTGATCTGTTGTTTCTCTCGGCAACTCCGTTTTGCTCTGGTGTGTGTACATTAGTAGTTTGATGATGGATGCCGTTCCTTCGTATTAAAAGCTGAAATTTGTGATTAAGAAATTCTTTACCATTGTCGGTACGCAATATTTTTAGCTTCTGATCGCTTTGCTTTTCGGCATAGTTACGGAAGTCTTCGAAGCATGTTGTTACTTCCCAATCTGATTTGGTTTTTAGGAAGAACACAAATATTTTTCGCGATTTATCATCGATAAATGTAAGAAAGTATCGACTACCTCCAAGTGATTGGGTTTCCATAGGTCCACAAATATCTGAGTGCACAATTTCAAGTAACTAAGTAGCTCTTCCACCGCACTTGTTGAAGGGAAGTCTTATTTGTTTTCCAAGAGGACAAATTTTGCAGTCTTTATCGACCATTTTTGCAAATTTAATTCCTGTTGCCAAACCACCTGTGAGTTTGTCCAGACTTGTGTAGTTCAAGTGACCCATTCGCCTGTGCCAGAGTTCTCGACTACTCGTCGATCCACACGCAAATGCTTTGCTCGAAGGCTTGGTATCTAACTTAAATAAATCGTTAGTTAAGGAACCAATGGCAATTACCTCTTTCGATGGATCCAAGGCTTTTACGCCTCTATTATCGAAGATGACAGTGTGACCTCTCTTCACGATGCGACCGACAGATAGGAGATTTGTCGACAATTCCGGGATGTACTTTACGTCCATTAAATCAATTGACGATTTGTGGCGGACTGGTCTCAATGTCGACTTTCCACAGCCTTGTATCTGCATAGCTTCGTTATTTGCGGCGACTACTGTGCCCGAGTCTGCTTGCACATTTTCCAGCATCTCTTTGTTGAATGCCATGTGAGATGTGGCACCGGAGTCAAAATACCAATCGTGTTTGCTTGTGACACCAATTGTGGATAAGACGGTACTGAACGCGTTTTGTTTATGGTTGTTGCTGCCTTCGCTTTGCGTTTTTGAACGACAGTTCTTAGCGATATGACCAAAACGTTGACATTTCCTGCATCGCGGACCTTTTCGATGATCATCAGAATTATTGTCGCGTTGAAGATGGTCTTTGCGCCTGTTTGTATAAAATGCAGCCGAGTTGTCGTCTTCAGGTCGCAATTCCTGTAACAACTTTGTTTTGATTGCATCACCTGTTATTTTTGATCCAGAATTTTCTAATGCCATTATCATCGGGCGATACTCTTCTGGTAAACCAGCCAACAAAAGTGTTCCAATCCACTCCTCATCGATTGGGAAACCAATTCCATTTAAAGATTGTGCGGTTGATATTATTTCGTTTACCTACATATTTGTCCATTGAGCCGCAATTCGACAGCGATGTGTTTATCATTTTACGCAGTAAACCTACTCTACGAGTCAGACCATTGTCCTCATAGGCATCTGCTAAATTTTGCCACAACTGTTTTGCAAATCTGAGTAAAAGAATTTGCTATAATGTTGTATGTGATGTATGAACTGATAAATAGGCCCCTGTTCTGTCCGAGCTAAAAAGAAACACGAGTTTGTGTTTGATAACTCAGGCTCTGCTCTGAACTATGTGAGATCTGAGAGCAAAATCTGAAAAGCTCAATGGAAAACGATGTAGTTTGTTATGAAATTCTGATTTGCCCTACTGGTGAATCTTCGAACTCATCCATTTAATCGATACTCGCTACAAAAGCACGACTCTCGCTGCTGTCATTTTACAACATCGTTTTGGTAGTGTATTCGCGATTGCCGGTGGAAATTCGTTTGTTTTTCAATAATAATTCCGCTCAAATTATACATAAAACTTACTTTATCGCATTCCAAATAACCTAAGCACAAACCTAAGTATGTCGGTGTGGTAAAATATATTCCAAGCGATAATTTATTTATGAATTATATATAGCTAAATTGAATCGAGAATGACGTGTCACCTAATTTTTTTTTATTTATCTACCAAACAGAAATGATCACCGACGTCCAATTGGCAATTTTCTCAAACGTTCTGGGCGTATTCCTATTCCTCCTGGTGGTGGCCTATCACTACATCAATGCGAACTCTTCAATCTTCAGATCGAATTTAAAGAATAAGTAACGAATTTGTCGAACTGGATTTATTTAAATTTATTATGCTTAGTTGGAGTGAATAAAGCTTGATGAAAATGTAGCAGTGCCTTTTTAAGAAGCAGCAGTGTGGGATCATTGTATGTAAACTCTTAGGCTCTTAGTTTATATACAATGGTGGGATTAGAGTATGTAAAACGGGTAATAGAGGCCTTGAAACCCATCTCATTTGGTTGAGACAATATTTTGGCAAAATATTTCTCGTTTGTTAAACATCGGACAAAAGTAGGCACCCATTTGCCTCGCGAATGAAGTTTACTTAGCCATAAGGAGTCTCCCAGTCACGGGTCTAAAACTGGAGTGAATAAAGCTTGACGAAAATGTAGCAGTTCGTTTTTAACAGGCAGCAGTGTGCGATAAGAGTATGTAGAGCGGGTAATATAGGCCTTGAAACCCATCGCATTCAGTGGAGACTTAATATTTAGCAAAATATTTCTCGTTTGTTAAACATCGGACAAAAGTAGGAACCCGTCTGTTTCCCGAATGAAATTTATTTAGCTATAAGGAGTCGACATAGTCACGGGTCTAAAACCAGAAGAAAACACCATTCTCCATTAATTGGTGGTGTTTTTATTCTTATTAAATCAATCGACAAAGAATTATCGGATTACATTCACAGATGGAAACAATTTCAAATTTTCACCGGAATCAAAAGAGAATCTATGGATCGCAGCCAACGCTTAGTGGTGCTTGTAGTTCCTGTGGTGTCTTATCTTTCCGTAGTTAATAACATAGAAGAAAATCATAGCAGCAGTTGTCAACTGGAAAAATGGTGCGATGCCAGCCCTTTTAGGTTGCACATACTTGTGCTGCCAACGCCACCAGGCGCGGCTGACGGCTCCAATAACAGCCGAGGGAGTCTTGTTGCGGCGACTGATCCAGGAACCGATTTCTCCAACTTTCACTTGGGCCAACGGGACATCAGCTAGAAAATACAAAGTTATTCAGTTAGAATTTTCACGAGGAAGTCGAAAAAAATTGCCTAACAGGCGCATCATTACGTAATTTTATAACATTTAATTTTTCTTCGTAAAATTCAAGAATTTATGCAAACCTTTGCCATAAAAGCGTGCTGGATCGTATGGTCCATGAATTTTTGGGTTGTACTCAGCTGGATAATCACCGAAAGCCATTTTCAACACGCGAGAAGTTCTACGGATCGAAATGATATTCCTTGGCTAAGAAAAATAGCAAATCGACGAGAAGAGTAGAGGATGACGGGAGTAATATGGTTCACTCTTTTGCGCATCGGTTGTCAGGGAACCTATCTCAGTAAGTGGTGCCAAACTACGTTTCATGTGTGCTGATTTATGTGTGCCTTTTTCCATTGGGGATTAGTATAGTTCTGCAATACCTGGTGGCGAACATAAACAACAAAAAGAGGACATTCTGAGCAATCAATCTACATAGTCAATTCATCTGTTATGATCCAATGACGAACACAATGCAACACATAGAGAACGTAAAAGTAGTGAACTTCAAATCGTCAATTGTCTCCACTCAAGAATTCACTCCTCTTCTTATGCCTGAAACAGATGTGCAGCAAGAGTGCACACAGTAATACATGCAATAAAGCGCAGGAGGTGCAGTAAATTTTTAAATAGGAGCAGCTTGCAGTGCGAACCGATATGCAGCAAGCAATAAGCTATTTTATATATAAAATCTTTTTACTGCAAGGGTTTTGTTGCACATCTTTCGGCGTTTTTTTCATATTTTATACAGGCTGAGATTAAAATGGAAAAAGTCCTTCTGCTAATTAAAATTTTGACATTTAAACAGCAGCTGCTCTACTTCATGCTTTATTTAATTTTTTTTGTTATCACAAGCAACATTTTAAATAAAAACATCTAAGACTAACCCTCCTATATCTTGCAAGAATCATCGAGGCATAAATAATGGCCAATTTCTTCCAGTTTTTTCTGGTATCGCTGGAGGCCCTAGAAAATGTTGCCCTGGACAAGATTGTTTCCGTCTTCTGAAAGTTGATTTGCAACTTAAGGTCGTCGCAATATCCCAGATTTTAATGGAAGTCACGCTGCGAAAGAATGTTTATGACCTCGATTTTAGGACCTGAACTGTGTGCCACCAAATCATAGGCATACGCTATAGCATGTCTGCGTGAACCCAGCAGATTACTCGTGTAAATGTTAAACAGGATCGGAGAATTCACCGCCCGGCGCTGTAAATCGTTTTTAAATTCAAAGACTCTGCTCGAAGTCACGTTGCCACATTGGACATGGAACATCTTTCCCATAAGCATATTATAAATTACATATATGTAGTAAAGGTTTGTGCATCCCCCCTGGTCAACTTGTAGAAAAGTCATTCTAACCATACGGTGTCGAAAGCCTTCTCAAAAAAAACAAGACAAGCAACCTTGCAACATACGCTGCCCATTAAAGGTTGAGAAACGGATAATACCTTCTCCAACAACTGCACAAAAGAGGATTTCGGCCTGGTAGTACAATGGACCGTTATCGAGTCTGAGTTTTCTGGGATTTGGAATTCCTTTTAACAAAAAAAAAATGGAAGAAATCACATCTATGCAATTAAATTAAATATCCAGGTGAGCCTAGCGATACAGTTAAGATCTTAAGACTGTCCCGCAAGTGTTCATACAAATCCGTGGGCTGACACGACTGCAGATCACCGGTGTCGTAAAAGGTCGATCAAACAATAATCAATTAAAGAAGCATGCATTTGTCGAAATCGTAGAAAAGGGCAGGCCTTAAAATTACTGGATCACACAAATGCAACAACACCAGCATTTGATTGGTCTTATTGATGAAGTGATCCGAAACGGGCTTGCCGATGTTTATTGAGGTCGAACCGCCGAACCCCAGAGCCGGTCCAGTAGGGTTGCAATAAAGTGGGAGGGTTATGATCCCTCTAATCCTGATCAAAATCTCGTCGTACAGGAAGAAGAAAAGATTTTTCATACTGACAACCAAAATTGTCAATATTAATAACAAGTCATTTAGCCATTTCACTAAAAAATGAAAATCGTGAATTGTCATATTGACTGTTACAGTTGTTGATTTAAAAATTATAACTTTTTCATCACATTGATTCAATGACAGCGTTTCTTGGTTTGGTGTTGGTACCTTCTTCCTGATACAAACTGTCTATTTGGAGTAAGTGGTTTTGTACTTCAAATCAAACAAACCAATGAAAATGTTCATTCCAATAGCATTTCACCAACAAAACCTTGGAAATATATGAAGAATTTCATATAAAAACCAACTAATATCTGTTCATTATATACTAGTAATTAAATAATTTAAATTTAAACAACAGTTTGAAGTTATCTTAATATGTTTCGTAATTTAAATTGATGAAATAGTAAGAATAACATAGCAGATTTCCATAATAATGTACTGGGGAGTGAATGCACCACAACATTAATCATATTTTGTCTATCGTAAACAATTTGTTGCGCCCTAATAGGCGAGATACGACTATTTAACAAAACTCCTTCCCTAAATTCAAGAAGGTCATCAGAGTCTGGTCTATACTAAGACAAACAATGAATCTCCTTGTCATTATTTGAAATGTTCTTTCCGACTGTGCTGTCATGCTAAGAGTAAACATTGCATGATTTTTGTAGCTACACAAATCGATTCATTCCCCGAAAAAGTACACACAAGGATATGAAACTATGAATGAAAAAGCTCTATGCATTCATTCAACTCGTTTAACAGTCGTTGGAGGCAAATGCAAACCACCCCTTAAAGCTCCATCGGTCTGAAAGTTTATCAAATGTATGTGCCCGACCTGGTGATGTTAAACAAACAATTTGACATGGTTTACTGTCGTACCAACCATCCAACAGGTAGGTCCGTTCCTCTAGTTCTACCTTTTCGAGTATCAACCTTACGCGACCGTAAAATCAGCCGTTTCCTTCAATATTCCCTTTAAAATTACGTCGTGAAGATTGAATTTTTGAAATTCGTGTGAGAATAATTATTTGAAATAAGTGCGAATAAGAGTGTTGTGATTTGAAATGAGTGATTTTTAAACGGTTTTAGAATTTGTATTAAGAAAAAACAAAGGTACCTACATACGAGTAGGTACATTGACTATGTAAACCGGAATTTATTGAGTGCGGTCTCGCTTAAACTGGAACATATCTAAAATCTCCACATAATATTGTTCTGAAGACACATGATTAGTTCGAATAACATGGAGAAGTACAAATTATGGTAATACGCTTATGTAATGAATGTTTAAATGGATTGTTAAAATTAATTCAATTAAAACAGATGCAGGAAGTGCATATAGCACCTACATTTTCACATTCATCTGCATTAAAAAGTAATGCATTATTAAAAATAATCTTTAGCAATCCTTTTTGTTTTAAACGAGAATATTATTTAAAGACAATGTTAAAAGGATTTTAAACATTTAAAACTACAACACTTATGCTATGCGAACAACTGTGAAGGCACTCTTTTTTCTTCCTCCTTTATATCTGAGGTTATGATTTGGATTTGAGGAATAATGATCTTCCCATTTTACTGCATCCAAACTGGTTCAAATGTGCGGTGCATTGTTTACTAAGTAGGGGTTGCTTTTTTTGCAATATAAGCGGTTTTCGATTTTCCTGTTTTTTTACCTCCTGTTTAATCGCCGGTTTTAACCGCTCCAAAACGTTTGGTTGTTCAGAATAACAGGCCCATATTGCGGGTGTCGATTTATTGATCGATGAATGACTTTTTTTTCCATCAACCATCGTCGATTTCTTTATTTCGTATTGTGATTGTCGATTGTGGTCGACACTTTTCTATTTCACAAACGGTTGCTGTCGATTGTTATTTTCTCAACGACGCGTTATGTATATTCACAATATTCTGGTGATTTAATATGATTTACATCTAAAAGTAGGCAACGCTTTAACAATTACAACTCAATTGAGTTGTATCTCATACAACTTAAGTTGTATCTCATACATTACAGTTGTAATTCGTAAAAGTGTTGCTTACTTTTAGATCACAGGCAAAGTTTCAGTAAAGAAATCAATGGAAATGAAAGTCTTGTTCTTCACAAAGTATGATCAAAGTCGTTCTTAATAATTCCTCCATGAACAACTTTTATACAAAAGCATTTTTTTTCTCGATAAAATGCCTTACGTAGACAATATACTTCTTCAAATTTCGCCGTTTACCACCCCCTTTCTTTGAGGAATAGGAATAGGGCTTACAATAGTTTGCCCAAGCGGACTGTAGCCTTTCCTGATGTGTCAGCTTGTTTTTGACAGTTGCTCACTTTTTTCTGTTTAGTTGCTGTTGTTGCATTGTTTTTTGTTAAATAGTTTTCTCAAAACTAATACAAAATGCACTTTATTGTTGCCTCACAACTTTTTCATTAGTGAACAGTATTCGGAAGCGTGTAATTAAGTGCAAATTAAATAAATAAACGAAATTAACAAATCAAAGTAACAATAGAGTACTTCGCGACAACGTTAATGAAAAAAAACTGACATCGGCTGAATTAATTGTAGGTTCAAATAGGTGAATTTGTATGGCGGGAGACGAGTTGCGAATATTTTGTAAAAAGTTTATTAAAAAGCAAATTATAACAAAAACAGTTCCCGAATTAAGAAGGAGTATCCAAGCACTATTTCTGAATACGACAAAGTAGGATTGTGTACAACAAAAAAAGTTAAACCATGAGAATCGCGTTGTTGTGACAAAAAAAAATTTTGTTTGGGAACAAATTAAGTTTAACAATTTTCTATACATTTATTTTACACTATTAAATAGAAACGAACAAAAACAATTCATTAATAACAAAATTATGGAAGAAAAAAAGTGAAAATGTCTGTAAATTGCTGCATCAAGAGTTGCACAAGACTTTGGTCAACTTTTTCACTGTTTTTAGTGTTTTTTGTTTTTGCTTAAGCATACTTTCTCAGGTTTTTTGTCTATAATTTGGTAGTTTTTACTCTTCAATAGCTTTTGTTTTCTTACATATACGCTTTATTAACAAAGGCAATGATTTTTCATACGATTTCCGCAAATAACTAAAATTGTGTCCTTCATTTATTTTTTGACGTTTAAGAAAGGGATTCGGCACTTCAGAAAGTACCTTCGCACTTCGCGAAGTACTCTTTCATATATGTCTTTTTCGCTGAATATCGTCTTCCTTATGTACTGCTGACATTTACGCATTTTAATCCATTTAAAATAAGGGACAAATTACGTATCATGAACTACCCTGCCAAGTGGTCATGCTGCTTTAAGTAATCATGCCACCAACAACAACGACTGTTGTAGCATGTCCTCCAACAACGCTCTAGTACAGTCAACAATAGCTCCAACAACAACTCTGCCAAGTAAACTTGAGCCAGCATTAACTACGTCTATGCTCTCTATTACCACCGCATTAGGAACCTCGCCATTAATCATTTCTTCAGCCGTCGCTGCACCCACTCATTTATATCGATTCAGCACATTTTGGACAGTAAGCGATTGGAATACAAGGCTTGCTTAAAAAACTAAGGACGATCGTTTCATCAATAATAACGCCTCTCAGCATGTTGACGCCTCTTGCTTAAAAAACTTTTTCCAACGGAATTAAGCTATCATCATCAGCAGCTGCCAACAATAACAGTTTTAGACTCGATCTATCTTCGAAATACTCTTGAACTTGGGAAATGTGACTATCACCAAATGGATTTACATTCATTGAATCTATATCTAAAAATAAACGTGATCTTAAGTCTCTTAAGCAAAGCTCTAAACCAAGCCCTGAACTTGATCCAAACTGAAGTTTTAAAGTTGGAACTTTTCACGTATTCTCTCCACAGATTTGTCAACGACTTACCATATTTCTACAGTCACATTCTCTTGCACCTCGAATTCAACCCCACAAGTTAAATTCGTTCCCGCACGACCAATCCAAAGCCTACTAAACCTCAACGCAATCGTGTTTCTTTTAATTTAACACCTGATTCCAGTTCCCACACTAGCCATACAAGTGCTCCTGCTTCCATTTCCTTCACTACGAATTGCCCGAATTTTGTTCACTCCCACGTTGTCAATCCAATCCCGCCCACATCTGTTACCTACTACTTCTGCCCATAATAATACATCAGTATGTTTGACCCTTTACTACCTCCAAATACCAAACTCACTTCTAAGTTTGCGGACCCCTAGGTTAGGTCAGGTTAGGTTTGAGTGGCTGTCGGCAGAAGCTGACACACTTAGATCAATTTAGGTCAACTCTGTAGATGGGACTGGCCAACGACACGCGGTTGTTCTCAAACGGTCCCCCATCACCATAATTGCGGTGATCTGACGAGAACCGATTAACTCGACGTGGTATGGTCGTTGGTTTTGCGGACCCCTACGTCTTTCAAAAACAATATGAGCGGCCGTTATGTTATGGCACGCCTGAGAGATACCAGGCTTTTCGAAAATGTTCGCGTATACCTTGCCTACCTAAACGACAAGCCCAAATCTTTTTGCATCGACGGTAAGACTAAAACGAACGTTCAGATCTCAATACAAAAAGAAGGCCTTCCAAACTGATCATGATGCACTGCGTGAAATTTACACCCGTTTTCATAAGAGCTTCATCTACTACTATGGCTAAGGACTTATCTGCTTTTGAATGTAATATTTTTGCTTTGTTTCACAGGTCCACCGGTGATTTGATGATTTATCTAACCGAAAAGTGGAACCAATCACTTTACCAGGGTAGTAAATATAAGAAATATCTGGGCTTGCGATGCAAGTAATATTTAACCCGTTCTGATCTGGCTACAATTTAGAAAGCGTTTATTCACCCCAAACTTGAGTACAAGGCCTATATTTGGGCCAGTGTCCCAATCACGTATTTTGAGCTACTTGACAGGGTACATAAACGCGCGAAAAAACTTATAAGCGGTCGAGATACAGCGAAATCGCTTTAAACTCTTAGCCATCGTTTCAATGTCTCCTGCCTATCGCTTTCTTATCGATATTTTCCACACAAACGAAATAGTCTTGCCATTCCAAGCAGACTGTGGTTCGCACTAAACCTTTCATAGGTATGTTTGCGTCCAGACCTGTTATGGCAAATTATCCCACATTAAACTTGCTAATCGCAAGTACATCATTTTACAGAGACTCCTACCTAGACTGCTTGACGGGTCAAAATATCACACTTCAGAAGTTGATCAAAACTCTTAATTAAGGTCAATGGTACTGAGAAACGAGATGGTTAATGTATAAAATGAGCTTAATTGTTTTGAAAGAACAATATAATTTCTACCTACATACTTTCAGGCAACTCGAAGAGCAATCAATTATTATGGCAAATGTGCATAGTACTCACAACGTTCGCTTTTCCTACCCAATTTTATAATTAAAATAAAATCTCCTCCTCTAAAGCTTCTTAAAAACAAGGAAAGCAAATTCGATAAAAAAAGCCATAGTTGAAGGTTCGGTTATGCACATTTACCATAGTAATTACTGACTCTTTAACTATAAATTTTAATAATAATTAAAACTTTGGACACTACCCTACCTAAGGCAGGTTTAATGAGAACGCTGTCAAGAATATTAAGTGACTGGTTGGCAGCCGATATGCAAACGGAAAAGGAATATTAAATTCTAAAATTATCTACCACTTTGAAGAAGATACTAACATAACTTAAGTTTAACTTAGCAGTAGCTTAAATGGTTTGAAATCCACAAATCCTCCAAAGAGATGAACTGGAAGCTCTGCCGCAAGACCTTGCTTATCCCCAGTGGCGGATTTATGTTCGATGTCGCCCTAGGCCCCGTGAGATATGCCGCCCTTTTTGCTGTATGGAGAAAAAATTATTAACAATAAATATAAAATTTTTAAATATTTAAATTATTATGAATTCAAATTTATTAACTTCAATACAACATTTAATTAGTTAACATAGGTACAACTTTTCGTATAAAGTCTTAAATATAAATTATTAATTTGAATATAGCTTTTTTGAGTTCACATTTTCTTCTTTCTGGCTTTAGTTCGTGCGAAAACGTCAATTATATCATCGTAATCCAGTTCTTGTACCAACTGAGCTTCAATAGATAATAATGCAAGGGCATTAAGTCGGTCTTGGCCTATACTTGCACGTAAATAATTGTTTACCCTTTTCAGAGTTGAAAAAGATCTTTCTCCAGAACAATTTGTTGCTGGGATGCTCAAAAAAATTCGTAGAGCAATATCTAAATTAGGGTAAACATCACAAAGATTTTGTGAATGCATTATATTGCATATATTTTTCGCAGAACTTACTTTGCCAATGAATCTTTAAGTTAATAATGAAAGTGAATACATTCATTTCCTAATGTTTCTTCTAAATCGTCAGGATACTTATTGACTAGTTTATTTGATTCATTTTTCAACTCATTCGTATCAATTTCAGATAGATTATCAAATAAATTGAACTGTGCATAAAGCTTATCATATACATTTTTACGTTCAGCTAATTGTGTACTTAGAGTATCCAAAATAGGGTAGTAAATATTTGTACGAAAATTTTCTTCGCCAGAAATAGGTGCTCTTTCATTTACCCGTGACTCGTCTGGCTGAAGTTTTCTGATTTTTCTGCGGCGAGTACCATAGCGATAATAATCTTGAACTCCAGACAGCGCTTTAGCTTTTTCTTCATATTCTAAAAATTGTTTATGTCTCATATCCTGAAGAAAAGAGGCCAACGAACCGTAGAGTCGGACTACGGATGATAAATCAATTTGGGAACCCTGAAGTTTCTTACTAACAGCATTAAAACGATCTAAAATTATATTCCAAACTATGACTAGTATTGCTATTTCTAAATGCTGTAATTTCTGTTTTAATCCAATAGCTTCAGATCGTGTACTCGGTTTCTCGTCATTGCTTTCTCCTATAAAGTCCAATGCTTCAATTATTGCACACCACTCTTTTTCTAAAGCATAGCATGCATCATGTCGAGCAGACCATCGAGTTTGAGAAAGGCTTTTGAGTCTTAAATTTGTCTGTTGCGCCAAGACCTCCCAACGATGTGTAGATATCGTAAAAAAATTATACAGTTCTTGCAAAGTAGAAAAAAAATCAACTGCTTCAGGTACAGATTCAGCTGCACAAATGCCTACTAAATTTAGCGAATGGGCAGCGCAAGGAACGTAATCTGCTAATGGATTGATTGTTTTCATTCGTGCTTGAACTCCTGAATATATCCCTGACATATTACTTGCATTGTCGTACGATTGACCACGACAGTTCATAATGTCCAAACCATTTTTTTTTAATGAGTTTAATACAGCATCTTCAATATGCTTTGCTTTATGACCAGTACTAGGTATAAATTCTAAAAATCTTTCAACGGGTTCACCATTTGCACGTACATATCTAATAATTATAGTTAGCTGGTCGACATGAGCAATATCAGGCGTAGAATCTACAATAATACCAAAGTACTTAGCGGATTGCACTTCAGTAGAAATGTGCTTTAATACTTGACTTTGAATCAGTAATATAATTTCTTCGTAGATTGTTTTTGATAAGTACGATATGTTGCCACTACCAGGATGCGCACACGACTTTAAATGTTGAGATAGAAATGGATCGAATTCAGCAACAAGTTCTACTGATGCTAAGAAGTTTCCATTACGGGGATCTCCAATTCTCTCTGAATGCCCTCGAAACGGCAGTCCTCTTATTGCAAGTGATTTAACGATTGCAATTATCCGATACAATATTTTTTTCCAGTACGAAATTTCTTCGTCGAGCTGTTTTAATAAATGTTGATCAACACGTCCTTGAGCTACCGCTCGAGCTTTTAAGTTACTAACATTAGTTTTATGAACGTCAGAGTTTTCGTGACCTTCAACGCGTGCTTTTGAGTTTTTCCAGTCTCGGAACCCTTCGCAGGTGAAAGCATTTGTTTCACCACATCTACTAAATAGTAAGCATGGAATACAAAATACGGATCCTTTAGTTTCTGAATACATCAACCACTCACGGCGTTGAATCTCTCCATTCTTCAAAGTTCGTTGAAATAAATTTTTCGAGCAATATCTTGTTTTATCACTATAAACATTTTTAGAATTTTTAAAATCAATAATATGAATATTATTTTGTGGTGCACCGTTTAAAATGATATATTCTTGAGTTTCTTCGTTTAAATTCCATAAGAAGGGATCACTACTGATTCCTAAAACATTACCTGCAATTGAACTGTCACCTAATAAATTAGTTGAAGGAGAACTTGACTGTATTTCTTCAGTATCTTTTGGTGAAGGAGGGCTTAACTGTCTTTCTTCGATATTTGGTGTTGAAATCTCGTCTATTTTCTGCTGAAGAAAAATACATTATTTTTAAACAACTGATTTTTCTTATTCTCTTATTTTCTTAAGCCGGAACCACGCTTGAAAGGTAACGTGTGGTGTGTCCTGTCGCGTTCTGTGCACACTTGGATTGTGTGCTGTGGTTTTTATTTAAATGAATTCTGATTTCTAGATCTTTCACATACCCAATTTCAGATAGTATATTTGTCTCGTTTTATTGCTCCATAGATCGTTGTGGTGTGGCGCAGTCGTAATAGGAGCGATATCGACTCAACGCGCCACACTGCACCACACGACAAAAACATGTTTCTACGCATATGAAATTCATTGGAGTGATAGCAACAAACCACACGTTACAAATGTGATTCCGCCCTTAGATTAAGAACAACGTTACATTCAATTTAAAAAAAATGTTGATAATTATAGTAAAATACTTACAGTAGATGAACATAATGGCTGTTGATCATTATTAGAAGTTTTTGACGAACTTGTTAAAAAATTTGATATTTTTGGGATTTTCTTTAGTAAATTACATTTTTTCGTAGATTCTTCTGCCTTTCTTTTACGATATTCAGCACCACTGAGTTTATTTCGATATGCACTCATATTTGATTATAAATTTATATCAGAATTGCGACAATTTTACTTGTAAATTTGAATTTGTTTTAAACTGATGAACAAAAATTTTGCATTCCGCAATCACTTCACTGAAAAAAACTGAGAAATTCACTGCCGATTTTTTAGTGCACTCGTATTATTTTCAACGGCCAATAATATTGATCTAAAAAAAAATTGTATTGCACCGGCAAATTAAAGGGTAAAGTCGGAATTACCTATATTCAAAATTTTTCATAGATATAAAGGTAAATTAATCCACAAAAATTATCAATTTCAAATTACAGTCAAACTTGGACAACCTTATTTTTTTATAACTCGAACAAAATTATGTGGCAACAACGTTCAGAGTTCAAATCCCATAAATTTTTTTCCCTGATAACCCGAACAAAAAAATCGCATATGCATCAAGCAAGTCGAACTTTTTTAGGGGAATTCCCATTTAGTGAGAAGAAATAACAGCATCACGTATGCATTTTAAATTCGAATTTTTGAAGCGAATTTTCATTTGAAAAGAAAACGAGATACTTACCTACATACACACAAAAATAATTATGTAGGTTTAAGAAATTTGACTTTTTTATTACCGACATGTTTCGTTGCTGGTTGGAAGTTGTAAGTACATACATATATGTACATACAGGCAATAATTTTATGTATGTTGTAAATACTTATGTACTACATTAATGTAAAATGTGTTAGACGTAATAAAAGCACAAAATGTGTGTGCATATGTATTTCAGATACATATTGAATTGTTTGATTATTTTAATTTTGAGGAACAATTTGGATAAATCGAAGTCTTGATAAGTCGAGCTTTTATTGTGGATAATAGTAGTTTGAGTTATCGAATTTTGACTGTATTCTAACATTTTACGGTTCTTGATTTTCAGGGTTATCAAAATTTTGCCGCCCCTAAAATCATGCCGCCCCAGGCCCGGGCCTTACGGGCCTAGGCGTAAATCCAGCACTGCTTATCCCTCTGGAAAGGTGGCAATCAATAGAAGATGAATGACATAAAAAAACTAAAATCGTATCTATTTATTTATTTATATTTATTCTTCAATAAAAGCCAGGAGACATTAACATTCAAGAATATTATGATTAAATCTTTGCTTGGCCAACTTGTGAAAAAGATTCTAATCCAATTTATACAGATCAATAGTATTTCTTTATATATTTTTTTTTAATGTTTTCTTATTTAAAGCTTATAATAAATAATAAAAAAATATAAACAAAAATTTATAAAGTTTCAAAAGTTTCTAATCCAATCCAGATCAATACTATTTTCTCTATATTTTTGTAAACCTTTTTTCCTGTTTAAAGCTTATAATAAATAATAAAATAAATAAAAACTAAAGTTTCAATCGATTCTTATCCAATCGATACAAACCAATACTATTTTCTTATATTTGTAAACATTTTTTTTTGCTTACAGCTTATAATAAATAATAAAAACAAATAAAAAAAAAGCTTTTATCGAAAAAGTTCGTTTATTTCAGAAACGACATAAGTCAAGCGACTTTAAAGGCTTAAAAACTTGTTAAGACTTTAAAAAAGCTAAACATTTTTACGGTTTTTAAGTGTATCTTAAGCCAAATTATAACTTGGCATACCCACAACGTGTAGTGTTGTCGATTTTTTTTCGCATAAAACACTTTTTTGTTGCTCCTGAAAAGTTAAAGCTCATTGATTTATGTTGTTTCTGAAATAAACGATTCATCTGTGTTATCATTCTATACTCTATCCAACAAAAATTGTCAGTACAGGCAAGATAGGATGTTTGTCTCTCAGTCTGGTTGCAATGACTTACATAAATCGGTCCCTCTTTAAAGCTCTCACAGGGTTGCCGCAGTCTGTATAATGATTCGCCATAACTCAGAGAGCAATTCTATTAGGGTTACCATCTTCCAATTTAAAATCAAAATATTGGGTAACAAAAAAAATTCCGTTTATCTTTTTCCTTTTCTGGTAAGATAATAATAGGCGCGTTTTTTTAAGGGTATCTCCAGTAGACCAACAAAATATATAAATTTCGTAAGACAAAAAACAAAAAAAAAACGAAAAATATATCACTGTAATCCAATTTATTCATTATAAATATTGTAAAACATAAAATACTAATTTCTAATATCACCACTCAACTAATCCGATGAGTAATTACTGCTACTGCTCCCGTTATTTATGTCTATTATTAACCTTTCAACTGCTTCCTCGGCAAAAACGTCCATTTCCCACATATTTGGCTCAAAAAAAAAAATACTAAGCACCAAAAACTTCTTTCCTATCCTCCTATTCTTTCGAATAGTAAGTAGCATGCAATACAATACTACATTGCTATGTTGCAGCTTACTGTTCATCAAAAAATGCATGCGCTGTGTTTAACACTATAAGGATACCGTACATATACAGAAACAACAAAACCCCTTTAACGTAAACGAATTATATAAAAAAAAAACAACCTGTTCAACGTATTGGACACATCGATGAAATTTTTCCTTGTCAACCCTTGTAAATGCTGTCGTTATACTTTTCCAACAAAAATTGTCAGTACAGTGAAGATAGGATGTTTGTCTCTCAGTCTGGGTGCAATGACTTACATATATCGGTCCCTCTTTAAAGCTCTCACAGGGTTACCGTAGTGTGTATGATAATTCGCCATAACTCAGAGCAATATATTCTATTAGGGCTACCATATTCCAATTTAAAATAAAAATATTGCGGAACGAAATAAATTCCGTTTATCTTTTTTCTTTTCTGGTAAGATAATAATAGGCGCGTTTTTTTAAGGGCATCTCTAGTAGACCAACAAAATATATAAATTCCGTAACACAAAAAAAAAATCAAAACGAAAAATATATCACTGTAATCGAATTTATTCATTATAAATATTGTAAAACATAAAATACTAATTTCTAATATTCTCATAAGGTCACAGTGATAAGGCGGCAAGCGAAGCAGTTTATGTCCCGCATTTTGAGTCATTTCATCCACGACGTATGTTTCATACTTGTCTTTGTAACGTTTAACGATTTCAAGCAACTCTGCTTTAACCATATCATCCTCGAAACTTATCGCATTAGACCTCAACCACTTTTTGTACCCTATTCTAAGGGTATATTAATTTTGACGCATAGTTTGTAACATACCTTAATATTGCCCGTAGAACCCTAGAAGTTACTTTATTTACGATCAGCATCGATAGTAATGTCGATCTAGCCATGTCCGTCCATCCGTCCGTCCGTCCGTCTGTTGTCAAAAATTAGGCCTTTAAACTGGGTTTAGAGAGCTGAAATTTTAACCATATACTCTCTAGGGTCCCGAAATAATCAAGTTTACGAATTTTTGAAATCCGCCCACAGACACGCCCACAAACTCAAAAAACAAATTTTTCGAAAAAAAATCGAATTTTGAGCTAGAAAGCTGAAACTTTTTATATATGATCTATGACTCCTAAAACTGCTCGGGAGAAAAATGATTCCAAAATCCGCCCACTACACGCCCACAATTAAATAAAACAATTTTATTGAAAAACCAAAATTTCAGCTAGGGAGCTGAAATTTATAATATATACTCTCTAGGGGCCCTTTAAGCTCAAGTGTAAATATTTTCCAAATCCGCCTACTAACACGCCCACAATTTAAAAATAAAACTTTTTTGAAAATCCAAAGTTTGAGCTAGGGAGCTGAAATTTATAATATATACTCTCTAGGGGCCCTTTATGCTCATGTGTTAATTTTTTTTTCAAATCCGCTTACTGACACGCCCACAATTAAATAAAATAATTTTATTGAAAAACCCAAGTTTGAGCTAGGGAGCGTTTTTTCTTACAAAAGCTTCGTTTTTTTTGATAAAATCCTTTAAATGTTGTATAACAAAATATGTTGAGCGTTCTTAACAATTCAACCATACTTAGACTTTTGTCACGCCCACTTATGAGGGATAGGAATAAGAATAGGGTATCCAACAGTTCGCAGTCTTGTTGACAATCCTTCATTAATCGCCTGTCGTGGTGTTATAATAGTTGGGTCTATCCAAATTTTTCCTCGAGTGTGGCCCTCGTTGAGCCAGGTCTCATCAGTAAAATAAATTGTTCTTTTCTCTTCTCTAATTTTTTTACTTCGCGTAAATATCTTCGTCTCAAAGAAATAATGTCACTTCTTTCCAAAAACAGATTCTTTCGCTGACGTTTGACGAATTTAAGTCCGAGATCTTTTTGTAATATTGTATGCAAAGTTGATCAGCTTATTTTTGTTATATTTGCATTTTTTTGTACTTCCAATAAAATCTTTTCTAACGTTGGAAGGTCACTATCCATAAAAAACTGATGGACTATCCGCCTAATGGCACATTTGTCAAAATCATCGACCTAGCACTTGATACCGGATTTATTTTTCTTCTTTGGTGGTGAATTGTGGCATTTGATTGCTTTTTCCCTTAAAAGCCTGTACACGGTTCCTTCCGTAACAGAAAAAACATTAGCTGCATTTCCTACGGCTTCCGATTTACTTTTAAAAAGGCCATAGAATTTTTTCAGTTGCATCAACAATTTGTTGTTTCTTTTCTACACTTAGATCATTTGAAGACTTTGTAGCCATGTTTCTCTTTATTCATATAAACAACTAGCTGTGTCCGCGACTTCGTCCGAGTGGAATAGTGAGTGCGGGTAGCATTTTAATTTATTTTATTATATAGAAAATACAGATCATGCTTTTATAATTGGCAATAAAATTTCTAATAAAATCCTATCCAACAGGTTTCAATACCTAGAATTTTTATAAAATTTGCCATTCTTATTTTACCTCTATCGCTAACTTATTGTATGATTGCATCCTTACCTAACTTGAGATCTTCCTTTTGGGAATTCCCGTATTCATTGACAAAACAGGCGTCATTCATCGGAAAAACAAAGACATCATACAAACAGGTACATAATGAGATGAAAGGCTGTATTAAGTTTTTTTTTTTTAAACAGTTTGCGACATAAACTCAATCAGCAAGATTTTCTAAAAACATTTCCCAGTCCTTTCTGCTATATGTATATTGTGAAAGGTAGACACAATCAGGCAATCAGTAAAAAAAACTGCACTTGTGCAGCTGTACAATATAAATACAATCAAATTAAAACCGAATGGCAACACCCCACGTAATAATTCGTTCTCAAAAGCACCATAACCGAAAGTTCTTTGACAAAATCCATTGAAAAACCCTTAATGATATGCTTCATTGTAGAGACGGTAATACTCTTCTGATGTGCTTCAGTCACACACACTGCTTATTTTGGTGGATGACAATAGCAAGCGAACACAAGACGATCACGCTCATTCCCATTCGGCTGTGTGGGAGTGGGAGACTGGTTGTGGTGGGTTGTATGCAAATTTTAGGAAAATTACAACAACAATTCCTTGGTATGACAGTGGTTTGGTTTTTATTTCAGTTTTTATTTCTACAGGCACTACTGATAGAAAAAAAGCTCCTCCATAAGGCCTGTACTGACAATTTTTGTTGGATAAAGTATAATTAAAACATAGGGGCGGGCTACAGTCCGCTTGGGCGAACTGTTGGATACCCTATTCTTATTCCTATATCTCATAAGTGGGCGTGACAAAAATTTAAAGGATTTTAACGAAAAAACTAAGCTTTTGTAAATAAAAACGCTCCCTAGCTCAAACTTTGGTTTTTCAATAAAATTGTTTTATTTAATTGTGGGCGTGTCAGTAGGCGGATTTAAAAAAAATTTAAGTATGAGCATAAAGGGCACCTAGAGAGTATATACTATAAATTTCAGCTCCCTAGCTCAAACTATGGACTTTCAAAAATAAAAATAAAATAATTGTGGGCGTGTCAGTAGGCGGATTTTGAAAATATTTACACATGAGCATAAATGGCCCCTAGAGAGTATATATTAAAAATTTCAGCTCCCTAGCTCAAATTTTGGTTTTTCAAAAAAAATATTTTATTTAATTGTGGGCGTTTCAGTGGGCGGATTTTGAAAATTTTATGTCCCAAGCAGTTTTATGGGCCAAAGATCATATATAAAAAATTTCAGCTTTCTAGCTCAAAATTCAATTTTTCCCAAAATTTGTTTTATTTAATTGTGGGCGTGTCAGTGGGAGTATTTTGAGAATTTTATGTCCCAAGCAGTTTTATGGGCCAAAGATCCTATATAAAAAATTTCAGCTCTCTAGCTCAAAATTCGATTTTTTCCAAAATTTTGTTTTTTTGAGTTTGTGGGCGTGTCTGTGGGCGGATTTCAAAAATTCTTAAACTTGATTATTTCGGGACCCTAGAGAGTATATGGTTAAAATTTCAGCTCTCTAGGTCCAGTTTAAAGGCCTAATTTTTGCCGACGGACGGACGGACGGACGGACGGACGGACGGACGGACATGGCTAGATCGACATTACTATCGATGCTGATCATAAATATAGTAACTTTTAGGGGTCTACGGGCAATATTAAGGTATGTTACAAACTTTGCGTCAAAATTAATATACCCCTAGAATAGGGTATAAAAATATTTTCACTGGATGAATCTATTACGGCAGATAAGACCTATCACCAATGGTAATTATCCATGTTGGCCACAGCTCCGATGACCTTGTAGACAGCCCCAATAAGAAGAGTGCCTTCATTATCGATTATATCTTATTTTTTTTTATCAAAACTCCACGTTTCAGAGACACAGATGATATCAACCTTAGATATCTCGAACAGGTCCCTAAACTCAGCGATTTTACAATACAAGAATGCGTTCTAATTTATGAATTTTCATAATTTAAATCGGATGCACTGAACATTCGGACGTATGTCGCTGATAAGAAGTGTGCATAGGAATCGCATTTGTTTGTCGTTTTCACATTGTAAGCCTATATTTGAATTTTTCATGTTTTAAGGACTTTTTTTAAGGGTTCTATGGACCTCTTGTTAAAATAACCTTGAACAGAGAAATACTGCGCGGTTTCTAAGGACATTTTGAAAATATATTCTTTTTTCTTTGTTCTCAGTACATAACAATATGCCAATCAATACTCCTGTGAAGCAAAATCAATACTATGATTTTCATAGCACTCGCAATTAAAACAAGCACATTGTAATTATTTATTTATTTATTTATTTCATTTCATCTAGCAGCTAAGCTATACCAATTACAACATAAATGTAAAAATTATATAAAAACAATGAACTAAACTAAGATAAAGCTGCCAAATTAAGTATAACACTTTTGAAGCAATTGCGAGAAAAACATTGATCAACAAAAATATAAACATCATTAAATGAAACAATAGCTCTGGACATAGGCTCATTAGTAAATAGGTAGTAATTAGTTCTATGAACAGATGAACAGGTCGAAGAAGAAGGTTTCTCTCCCTTAAAGGTCTAGTTCAGGCATAGATTGGAACTAGGGCTAAACGAGATGGACATTTAATGTGATAGCATAACAAGTCCCTTATCAGCATGATGTCATGAGATTTTCTCCTAGAACATAAAATTGATACGTAACACTTGTCATCGAGTCCGGTAAGAAATTTCAAAATGCCAGCTCATTTTCCGGAAAATGTATTTTGTAAAACGTCTCTGGATTTTTTTCAAGGCGATCTGAGTGAATTTTATAGAATCGGTTCCATATAACATCAGCATATTCAAGCAGAGATCTAACCAACGCAATAAAAAGCGAAATAAGGATATAAGTATACGAAAATTCCTTGCTATTTCGATTTATAAAACCACAAAGCTTATTTGCTTTAGAAATAACCTGATCAACATGAGATGCAAAGGTAAACCTCGAATCAATTATAATGCCAAGATCTTTCACTTCATCGAATCTGTTAAGACCAATACTGTCGATTTCTTGCTTAAAAACTCAAAATGAGAAGAACTTCTATAAAAGGATATTATACAGCATTTTCTAATATTCAAGTGTAGACAATTGTTGACGCTCCAAACCGATAAGTTTCTTAGATTGTAAAAACTCGCAGTCAAGTGAAGTTTTGATTTTAAGGAACAGCTTTAAGTCATCTGCATACATCAGGCAATGGCAATATTTTAATGCACATGATATGTCGTTGATAAAAATTTTAAAGAAAAGCGGACCCAAATGACTACCTTGTGGTACTCCAGAGCTGCACACACACGATCGTGAAAAGTAATTATCTATTTTCACTCTTTGAATCCTGCCAATGAAATATGATGCTATCTAATTAAGCACTACTGAGTGAATTCAAGTTTTTGTAGCAATATAAGATGATTGACGGAGTCAAATGCCTTACCGAAGTCAGTATAAGCACAGTCGATTTGATAACCGTCTTCGATAGCATTGATGGTATAATGAGAGAAGCAAGCTAAATTAGTTGTAGTGGACCTCACAGTGATGAAGCCATGCTGTGTATCACAAAAAAAATCCTTTACAGAAAATTCCAATTTTGATTTAACCATACTTTTGAAAAGCTTTGGCCAAGCGGGTAGTTTGGACATTCCTCTGTAATTTTCAATGTCGTTCTTAGATCCAGATTTACAAATTGAAATAAGAAAAAATGACTTCCATTCTTCGAGAATAATACCGGAGGACAGTTAAGAATTTGATGAAAGGGATTGCAAATTGCTTGAGAACATTTTTTTAAAAATAATCGCAGGAATACCATCGGGACGGACTTGTATTGGGCTTGAGAGATAATCTCAAGAGACAATATAATGTCGTGAAGACTTAGTTGGATGAGGCCAATATCAATTCTGCATTCGGTAGCTGGTATAAAACTAGGTGTATCGGGCTTTGTGTACACAGATTCAAAGAATTTAGCAACAAAATCTACGGTTGTATAACATCTCTAGATTCAATATTTTTATAAAGCATGGATTTAGGCAGACCAGTCGATTCGTTTGCCATTTATGAAAGTCCAAAACCGTTTGGAATCAGTTTTTATTTGATTTTCAATTTGAATTACGTATTTTGTTTGTAAAAATTAGCTTAAGACAAGAAAGTCCTTACGCAGTTTGTCAAAATCTACATAATCTACAGGACTAGTGGAAATTTAAAAATTTTTGTGCGCCTTGTCTTTAAGGTTTTTAAGGTGAGAGAGCCTTCTATTGTGCCTTGGAGGCTTAGATAAATTCTTCTTTGACCTACATGGGACAAAAGTGTTAAATCCATTAAATAGTACAGACTTGAAGCAATTATATGATTCTTGAAGGGACAAGTGTCTCAAATTACTGTTCCAATCTATGCTATGAAGGTAATCATTCAAACCATAGAAATCAGTTTTTAAAAAATTAAACGTATTAACCAGATTACTGTCAGTTTCTAAAAATCGTACACCTCAATTTCAATCGAAGCCTCATTATGATAAATAGAATTTTTTAGTGTTTTATTCCCCAGGTGTTCTGTGTATGATATGCATAAACGGTAATAAATGTAGGTACAGTAGAATCCCGATTATACAGATCAAATAAAACCAGGGGTATTCCGTATAATCGAAAACCCGGATAATCGATTTCAAAGCAAATCAAACAATATTTAAATTTTAATATTTTTTTATTTTATATAGGTAATGAGTTTTACGTGCGTCGTTTAGATAAAACGATTTATAAAAAACGAGCTATAACGATAGATAATGAATTACATAATACCTATGTAATTTAAAATTTTGGTTGGAAATAACTTGTTATTGATCTTTGACGTAATGAATCACATCTTTTTATTGCGGCCAAGTCCCTGATGCGCTTCAGTTGTAACAAATGTGTGGGATCCGATTCGTCCTGTCCTTCAAACCACATAAAAGCAACATCTAGAGCTTCAAAAGCTTCTGCGTGAGATGGTACTTGACATACATCCCCAGTTTCAGTCTCTTCTTCATCTTCTCTCTCGTTACTGTTCAAATCCTCAATGATTGCTTCATCAGTTAATGTTTGGAATGCAGGGTCTTCACTATCGCAGTTCAGCCACTCATTAATATTCTCTTCATCGCACCCTTCACCAATGCTAAGAATTTTCATTGTTTCTGTTATTTCCTTAAAATCGTCGTCCGGTTTAATTGAAGAATTAGATAGAGTTAATTTTAATAATTTATTCCATGCCCTTTTTAATGTTTGCAATTCCACAGAGTTCCACTTCTACCAGCATTATAACAAAAATCTTTTAAATTAATTTCCTTAAAAAACTTTAACATCGTTTCTATTTCACTGTCGTCTGTTGACAAAAGACGACGCAGTAGCTGCTTTCTGAATAAACGTTTTAAAGTTTCGATGACACTTTGGTCCATAGGTTGTAATACCGATGTTACGTTAGGGGGCAAAAACTTAACTGTGAACTTCCCATTTTCTCCATTTAGTGTTTCAGCGGAAGGGTGCGTTGGCGCATTATCTAACAACAACAATACATCGCCCTCTTTTCCCACGTCCTTTTGAAATTTCTTCACCTCAGGAATAAACATAATTTCATACCAAGTAAGAAAAATATCGGTGTTCATCCACGCTTTTTGTTGGTTAGCGTAAGTTAAGAGGATCTTAACATTTTTGAAACAGCGTGGATTTTTTGATTTACCAATAAGTAGCCGTGGCAATCGATGTGTTCCCTTAGCGTTTGCGCAAACCATAACTGTAACTCTGTCCTTACTCACTTGGGGCAAAAAAAGGTGCTGCATTTTCACGACGCGATGATAATGATCTGCTTGGTAGAGCTTTCCAATTAACACCTGTTTCGTCCGCATTGTATACAAAATCTAAATCGTATTCTTTTTCATCTGGATTTTTTTTTAATTACCTATGTACCTAATGCGGGTGGCAATGGTGCAGTAGTAGTGTATTCGCTTACGGAATGGAAGGTCGTGCGTTCGAATCCCGGCCAAGTCCATTACTTTATACCGAATACATGAAGTCGTTATCTCCCTAAGTAACTTAGACACCACCCGTGGAGAAAAACCCTACAACTGCACCCAAACACTTCTTTCCTATCTCTCTATTCTTTCTAATACCAAGTAGCTTACACTGTGTTCCTAGCATTATAAGGGTACTGTAACAACAGAAAAAAAATCCCTTTAGCGTAAGCAAATTATAAAAAAAAAAAAAAAAAAAAAAAAATTCGTCTACCAAAAAGTCGTCTGATGCGACGTTAGCAGACAGTTTTCCTCCTTGAACCTCCAGTTCTCGAATTCCATGTCTAGATTTGAATCTTGCTAACCATCCACAGCTCGCCTTGAAAAAAGTATCACCACCAAGTTTTTGATTAAAATCCAATGCCTTTTCACACAACAGAGATCCAGATATGGGCTGGCCGCATGTTCTCTTTTGTAAGAACCAAGTAAAAACTGGATTCTCCAGAATTTCATTCTGAGATTTTTTCATGACTTTACGTTGCGAGCTTCCATCTTCTTTCTCAAGCGCGCAGGTGAATTTCATTATGGAATCAGAATTTTTTTTAATGTCTAATATCGTAGAGGTTCCTACACCATATATTTGTGCCAACTTACTGCCAGATTCACCATTTTTTATACTCTCAATTATCTTCAATTTGTCTTGAAGAGATAACAATACTCTTTTTCGCTGGACATTTTAAATTTTAAACGTAAACAAAAATAAAAGACAACGTTTCAGTTGAAAGCTTTCAAAGAAAATGAAACAATAACAAACAATATCTCGCAAACAAATGAGAGCGGGAGTACACGGTCGTAGGCGGGAATAAACTTGTAGTAACATGTCTCGTTGCGCTGCCAAAACATTTTTAAATTGACAATTAGTCCGGATAATCGGATATTCGGATAATCGAGGTTCGGATAATCGGGATTCTACTGTACCTACTAGAGAACTTCTATAGTTTTAACTTATTTCCATATGCATAAAATCAAAGCAGGTAAATCATGAATAATACGTATTTACTGCATGACATAATACATTTTTTTTTTTTATAATTTGCGTGCGCTAAAGGGATTTCTTTTTTCTGTAGTGTAGTGACACAGTACCCTTATAATGGTAAAACCAAAGCGCAGGCATTTAGTTTGTTGCGCAAGTAGCTCCCAGCAATTCATTGCCTATTTTTGGGTGCTACTTACTGAAAGAATAGGAGGATAGGAAAGAAGTTTGGTGCGATGGGGTTTTTTTTCTCAATAGGTGGCACCTAAATTGCTTTAGGGAGATCAGTTTTTGTTGTGTGTATTCAATTTATAATCGGACGAATGTAGCTGGTAGATACTGTTTTTGGTATGCATAAACTATTTTTTTGCAGTATTTACTAGCAAATTTTCCAAGTTCATAAAAACCAACTTGAACATTTAATACTGTTTGATGTGAAGACCATAGTTTTTGGATTTTTAAACCATCGGCTAACTTTAACTATGTATCTTAATGACCGCATTTTCTCGTTTAAGTTTTGAAAAATTTTACAAGGAGCGAAGAGTTCCCGCCTCCAACTATTTTAAAATGATTTACCGTTTTGCGAAGAAAAACGTTGTGTGGTTAACCGAATATTTTATCGGTGAGGATTTTAAATTGAAATTTAATGAAATCAATAGGTAGGATCTCAGGTTCAAATCACCCCAGGACCAAGTAAAATCCTAACATTTTTCCAATGCTCCACCTCTTACGAAAGTCTGACAAACAAATCCAGGAGTATCAATTGTGATTTATGCAAAATTCCCCCAAATAATTGAAAAATTAGCCAAACAAAATTAAAAAAAAAAAAACACCCCAATTAGACTACAAAATGTTGTTATTGCTTCCTTTATAATTTGATGGTGCTATTTTGCCATTGGAGCGTAATTTCATGGAGCCAGTTGAAGAAGAGAGGTTTTCTGACCTGAATGGGCCGTTAATCCCTATGTATACATATATTTTTTTTACTGGAATCAAGGAATTTCTACCTGAACATTCATATTTTCCTATATTAACCATAGGGTATTTAATTTAAGAGTTCAGCTTCGCATGAAGAAAAGATTCCAATCTTTAAGAGATATGTGGAAAATCCAGGATTTCTAATTGGCGTTGGCATGCATCAGATTAATGTTTGCAGAACAGTGTATTTTGTAGCAAAACTTATAGTTTAAAGTGTTCTTTGGACTATGAAGAATAATTTTGTAATTGCAAAACTGGATTGGATTTTAAAAACTAGTTTTCCATCATCGATATGAGCTAAAGTGGCTTTCAACACACGTAAACACATTTGTCTAGTATTTTCTAACAATTTCCGATGAGTTGGCAGTATTTACTTAAATGAATCCATTATTTACCTGCTAGGTAGTATATGGACGCAAGTAAAATCTGTATTTTATATAAATGCTTGAAATCTGACATCCGACTTGTAGTACTAGTATTTACTATTAGCTTATACATACCTCAAGTAAATATTTACAGCCGAATTAATAAAAAATAATTAATTTGCCTCTAATTCACAAATTAACTACAATGTGGATTAAACGTTAATTCACCGCTCATTTATTAACAATCAGGTCCATGCACTAGCTTGTAAAGTAATAAATGAGATCGAAATTGGGAATCGTTAAGTAATAAATTGAATGGAGATACAGCATCCAACATTTGCTTCAAAGATTCGCTGTCAGTTGTCGAAAATGTTGTCAGTTATACATATTTTAACTTAATTATTCGTTAATTCACCTACTTCGGTGAATTAGCTGATTGCATGTTTATCAACATCAATTAACTTCAAAAAAAGTTTGCTATTAAGATTTCTCATTTAATGCATTGGTTAAAGATAATTCACCCTTAATTTGCTTCTTTTTGTTGTTGTTAGATCACTGCAGGCACACTTGTCTTGCTCAAATATGTGTTACGAATTATTGAGTATGCTGAAGAAGTGCACACCTTGAAATCTATCAATTGAATACATTCATGCAGACCTCAAGGTGATATGCATGCTGGTGCTGGCCCCCTGCAACCCCTCTGCTTGGGGTCACTATTGGATTTGCGATAGAAAATACCTTGGAAGCGTTGTTTTAAGTTTCATTTGTTTGAAAACACAAAAGTACTTCTGGGCTTTATTTAATATTTTTGAAGTAAAACTTCTTTACCCACGCTTGAGTAAGCTGGTCAATGCGTGACGAGAGCGTTACGAAACGACCAACGAAAAGGGGGAAATCCCGAATTATAAAAGCGTCAAACTTCTTTGTCTGTATATACATATTTAGCTTTCGTTTCAATAGCATCGTTGCATACAATTAACAAGACGTGTTGTGTTGTGTTCTATTTTTTTATTTTGTGTATTTTTGTGAAAAGTGTAATATAATACACAAAGATGCCTTCAGTTAACACGATACAACACGCGCATGTCCAATCCACACGACAACCATAATAGCTGCATCAGCAGTTTCCCACGATATGCAGTAGATCCAATGGCAATGACTGGATACCCGATACGAGCGGATGCACGCGCAACGAATGAACCTGGCGACTCAGCAGATTGGACAGTGCAAGGCGAGGCTACCTGCGATAGCTTTTTGGATGAGGTATTCAATGTTAATTCGGATGTGAATGAATATAGTCGCAAATATACAATTTATTATAACGTGGTAAAATAGTCTTTCTTTGAATATACGAACTTGTTGGACCAGCCGAAGGTTGGTGTTCGATTTTTTTTGTAGTCCTCGGAAAGGACATCTTTAACTGGCGCCCGAGCAGGGACCGGCATTAAAACTGTGTCCTTTTTGCCTGTGGATCTGTGCAAGTCAAATACGCTCTATCGAGTGAACGTCACTGTTAACATGGGAACACAGATGACCATTTTTGACAGTAAGCACAAACAGTCTGCATTCACATGGGAACATGCGGACATCCTAGAAGGCTAAAGGATACGGTGGTGATGGTTGATCGTGCCATTAGTAGGTTGCCTGCAACTAAACGGGACTAACACGACACCTCCCGAAAATGCCGGTTCCTAACGAGTAATTCGTGTGATAATCGATTTTTAATAGTAATTTCATTCTCTTTTCGACAGTAATAAAAAAAAAATATGAAGATAATCTTTCTGAAGTGAGTGTGCTTAATTCAAAGTGTTGAATAAAAAACCGAGCGTTGATTAAAAAACTATCACGTACTAACTTAAATAAATAAAGACAACCCAAGCTTCTTAAATTCTGTGCCAAAGTCAAGATAAAACAGTGATTGAGTGCAAAAAATATACATACATGCATAGAACAAATAAATTAATCGCTCGTGCATAAAGAATATATCCATTTGAAAAGCCTAACCACAATAGTGCACAAACCAACTTAAAAACGGTTGCTAAATCTAAAAGATTAGTGTGCGTGAAGTAAATTAAATACTGAGATTATTAAAGAACCAGCTGCGATCGGAGAACCGCGAATTTAGTATACTGTTCCACGTGTTGAGAAATCTTTGCTGAAGGAAAAAAGTTCGATTGTTAGATACCTAAGCTAAAATAAAAAAAAAAAAAAAAAAAATTTTTATAAATTAAAAATATAAAACCTAAAGATACGTGTGCTGTGCAGGAGGTTAACCAAGGAGATAAAAGTTCAGATAAGTACCACTTCCTTTTTTCTATATTCATTTAAATAAATCATACATCGTGATATGGATGCGATCAGCAGATCTTTGACCGAGTTAACGGGTGCGGTGAACTCTATCCTCGCCCAACTCAAAGCGTTTGAGTCTCGCGTAAAAACGCTCGAAGATGGGCAACCCCAACAACAGCCTCTCTTTGAACAAGCAGAACTTTGTGGTCCTCGAAACGAGTCTGACCTGAGGGAGATAAGTCGGCTCCCTTACTGTGTCAAAGAACTCCAAACCTTTGAGGGTGACCCGACTCGATATATATCATGGGTTCATGTGGTCGAAACCATTTTGAGGGATTTTGAGATCGTGAGATCGAAACCTCTTTATCGTGCTATACTCCAGCACATTAGGCAAAAGATAAGGGGCAGCGCCGACGCAGCCCTAATCTCTTATAATATTTTCGCCGATGATTGGCCAACGATCAAACAGTGTCTTTCGCTGCATTACGCAGACAAAAGGGATATGAGAACCTTGGAGCATCAGCTCAACCAACTCTCACAAAAAGGCACCAAGCTTGACGAGTTTTTTGCCGCAGTTAATCACCAACTGTCGCTCATGATTAATAAAATCAAAACGGAAACGTTTAGCCAAGAAACCGTTACGGCCCTCGTGGAAACATACCGCAACAGGGCATTAGACGTGTTCATTCGAGGTTTGAACGGCGAAATCTCCAAAATGCTCGTCATTCCTCCCAGAGGCGTACTCGGCATGCTTGGAGATGCAAAATTTAAATTTTCGCAACCATTCAATACACGTTCCTTCAACTTCGGACTCAAACACGATATCCTCGCCGATAAACCAAACCTTTAAACAGGACTCAAAGCCTGCTTTGCCACGAAGGAATTTCCCTCGGTATAGCTTTAATAGGTCAAATCGACAGTCGTATTCTACTCCCAACCGCGAAACTGAAACCCCTCCAAGGCCGAGTGGCCCTAAGCCACACGAAAGGATGGAGGTGGATCAATCAACTCAGTCACGTAATGTTAATTACATGAATCGACCACAGGATGCTAGACAGTTTAAAAGGCGAGCATGGTCGGACAACTACCCTCGGAAACAGCAGAGGATGTTTAACCTGCAAACTTCCAGAGAAGATTTGCCTGAATTCACGAATGAAGAAGATAGATATGCCGAGGCAGCGAACGCAAATCTGGAAGACGAGCCAAATTTTATGTCAGGCGGACATCCAGCGTACCATATATAGGGTACTGCATGAGGGACGGAACCACGCTGAAATTCCTTGTCGACACGGGGGCAAACAAGAATTTCATTGGTCCGTCCGTCTCCGAAAAAACCACCCGCCTACAAAAACCATTTCTAGTACATTCAGCAGCTGGGAAAATTCAAATTAATGAGTGCGTTACCGGAAGATTCTTCGAGCAAGCCGGCAACAACACTGTCTTAACATTCTACGTCTTACCGGGTCTGCTCTCTTTTGACGGTATCATCGGAGATGATACGTTAAAAGAACTAGAGGCGGTAATCGACAGGAAAACGAATGTTTTAAGATTGTTCCCTGATATAGTTATTCCCCTCGGGGAAGAACTATCTAAGGAAGTTAACATTGTCCTTGACGAGAATCTATCAAATGAAACCCAGTCCAAGTTGCGTTGTATTATCAAAAAACATAATTCCCTTTTTAGCCCCATCACCAACCATGAAACAGTTCAGACCACAGTTCTTGCTGAAATTAAAACAAGCACCAATGAACCAATATATACGAAAAGCTACCCCTATCCAGCGCCCCTCAGAAAGGAAGTGGATAGGGAGATCGCTGAACTTCTGAAGGAGGGAATCATTAGACCTTCAAAGAGCCCATACAACTCTCCCATATGGGTGGTACCCAAGAAACCCAAGCCTTCAGGCGAGAAACAGTACCGTATGGTAATCGATTATAAACGGTTGAACGCCGTAACCATATCCGATGCCTACCCTATACCTGATATCAATTCGACGATAGCGAGCCTCGGCAAGGCCAAATACTTCACTACTCTAGACCTTACCTCCGGGTTTCATCAAATTTCGATGAAGCCATCGGACATCCATAAGACAGCTTTTTCCACCATGAATGGGAAATACGAATTCCTCAGACTACCCTTTGGTTTAAAGAACGCACCCGCGATATTCCAGCGTATGATCGATGACGTCTTAAAGGAATTCATAGGCAAAATCTGCTATGTATATATAGATGACATCATCATCTTTGGGGATAGCGAGGAAAGTCACCTAAGAAATATCGAAACTATCTTGACCAGACTGGGGGAGGCAAATCTTAAGGTAAATCTAGAGAAAACGCATTTTATGAAAACACAAGTCGACTTCCTTGGCTACATAATAACTCCGGAAGGCATCCGGCCAGATGGTAAAAAAGTCTCAGCTATCCAAAATCTTCTACCCCCCACAAATCTCAAGGAACTAAAATCGTTTTTAGGCCTTACGTCCTATTACAGGAAATTTATCCACGACTACGCTAATGTGGCCAAACCCCTAACCAATCTCACCAGAGGGGCAAACTCCCAAGTCAAAGCCAACCAGTCCAAAAATATTCCTATAACCCTGAATGAAAAGGAAGCAAGAGCTTTTAACGACCTTAAGACCTTGTTGACTTCTTCAGAGGTCCTGGCTTTCCCTGATTTCACTAAGCCCTTTAGCCTCACAACCGACGCCTCGGACTATGCTATAGGAGCAGTTTTATCCCAGGGTGAACCTGGTAACGACAGGCCAATCTCCTATATATCTCGTTCTCTAAGCCAAACCGAGGAGAACTATGCCACGAATGAGAAGGAGATGCTGGCAATTGTCTGGGCCCTTGACAATTTACGGTCGTACCTTTACGGTGCGAAAAGAATCAAAATCTACACCGACCATCAACCCTTGACGTACGCCCTAGGAAACCGCAATTACAACGCGAAGCTGAAGCGCTGGAAGGCGCGCATCGAGGAGTACAACTGCGAGTTGGTTTACAAACCAGGTAAATCGAATCTCGTGGCAGACGCTCTCTCGAGACTCAAAACACATGTAAATCACTTGTCTGACACAGCTAGACCTGTGACAGCACCAAGTTCAAACAATGTGGAGCATGGCTCTGCGACCGATACGGCCAGCGAAAATAACTCACTCGTGGGAGCTGTCGCAGACGGCGCGAAGCGCAGTCCTCAACGGAATCAGCCATGGAATCGGAAGGTTCAACGGACTCAGCCAGCGAAACCATGCACAGTGCGGAACAAGACGGTTCGGATCTAATCCCACACGTCGAAGCGCCTCTCAATGTCTTCCGAAACCAAATAATTGTAAGGGCAGATAAGGGCCTTGACATATATGAGGAGCCCCATCCCGGCTACTCTCGACATTACGTCGCCGAACCAAATTTAGATGAACCCAAGTTGACACGAATACTTAAGGCAAAGCTAAGGCCGAACTTGGTCAACGGCATCAGAATACCAGAAGCGCACATAGCCATGTTGCAGAGAGTCTATCTAAATAATTTCGTTAACTATAAAATCCGTATTACCCAGAGAATAGTGGAGGACGTCAAGAAAGAGGAAAGGGTATGGCAACTGATTAGCAAGGAGCATAGAAGGGCACATAGAAACGCTAGGGAAAACAAGCTTCAACTTCTAGAACGATATTACTTCCCTAGGATGAACAGTTTAATTACAAAGTATACTAGGACATGTGAAGTCTGCTTGGCGAACAAATACGATAGACACCCCAATAACCCCGAGCTGCAGCCAACTCCCATACCATCATATCCATGCGAAATACTTCATATGGATATTGTAGAAATTCAGAACGAGAAGTTCATCAGCTGCATAGACAAATTTTCAAAATTCGCCAAGCTCTTCCACATTAAGAACAAATCTTCGCTATACCTACGAGACAAGATTACGAAAATTTTACATTATTTTACGGTTCCCAGGGTATTAGTAACTGATAACGAACGAAGCTTTCTCAGCCCAATCATACTCAACTTCATTCGTATGCTAGGTATTAAACTATATCAAACACCAGTTAACCGCAGTGAAGTGAATGGGCAAGTGGAACGACTACACTCCACGATCTTGGAAATTTTCCGATGTCTGAAAGCAGAGTATAAGGGTCTGAGAACGAAGGAGGTAATTCACATTGCTGTGGATAGGTACAATAACACCGTGCACTCGGTCACCAAGAGGAAACCATCCGATGTATTTTTTAATAGAACCGCGAGAATCAATTTTCAAAACTTGGTTAACTTTCGTGCTAAGGTAAATCACGAATTAAGGGGAGAAATTGAGAAAAAACAGAAGTCAAACAATAGGTGGCGTAACACCAAAAAGCTATCTCCCAAAAAATATAAAAAAGGCGATATTATATATACTGCTTATAAAAAAGTACAAGGAAAAAATAAACCTTTATACCGCAAGGAAATTGTGGCAAGGAACAACAAAGTGTCCGTTGTCACTTCCACCGGACGGAAAGTCCACAAAAGTCATATAAAGAATGCGGAATAAAAAAAAAAAAAAAAAGAAAAAAGGGGGAAGGGAAGAGTTAACATACATTTTTAATTTTATCATTGTAACTTCCACCCCATTAAAGATTTAAAAAACTGATACCATACGTAATGTATGAAAATATACCATACACATGTATGATGATGTACCATGCACATGCATGATGAAATGCCATACACATGTATGATGATATACCATACAAACGTATGATAAAGAAAAAAATATAAACGTAGACATTAGATACAATTTATTCATTCTTATAACATAGGCTTAAGTCAAATAAAATTAATTCATACACAAGTATGACGGAAAAACATTACGTGTTGAATATGATTTCGTAATTATTGTAATTAATTAACCTTTACATCCATAGCATAAGGATTTGCTTGCTTGCATTGACCGTCCAGAGTTTTCAAATCTACGACTACAAGGCACCAATAGTCTCCATAAAGGATGGAAAGGCGTGGATAATCGACGGGTATTTCAAGCTCGTTCACGTCATCGATCTGGAGAAATTCGAGAACGTGCTGAACCTAATTACAGATGCAACGGCGAACCTCTCCGCTGGAGGGGAGAACAAATCGATCATTCAACTTCATCTGCGGAAGTCAAAGGAGCGCATCGACCTACTGAAAGCCAGATCCCCTAGGAAGGCAAGGTCCATCGATTGGATTGGCTCCGCCTGGAAATGGGTAGCAGGTAACCCTGATGCAACCGACTGGAACAACATTCTTCGAAGTCAGGAAAATATAATAGAGAGAAACAACCACCAATATAAAATTAACGATGAACTATTCAGAAGCATGGATAACTTCACCCAGAAAATCAACCAGGTGATCGATCGGGTCAACATGGGGATTAGAGACAAAATCGAGGGCCATTACGAACAGGGCTTATTAAACGAGGTTTTGATCCTGAAAGAAGAAATAAACGAAATTGTACGAGCTTGCCAAATGGCAAAAAATGGAATGGTCAATACGAACATTCTAGATGGAGAAGAAATAAGTAGAATAATTAGCGAACTCGAAACTCTACCTTACGAGAATGAAGTCGAAGCCATAGAGCACGGAACACCATCGATCTACACCAATAATTCAATCTTGTTATACGTTCTTTCAATCCCCAAGGTAAGAAACGAAGACTACAATGTGTTGCTGACTAGGTCATCGATTATTGAGGGGAAACAAGTCAACTTAGAATTTGACAGGATGCTTATTAACCATAAGGAAACGTACGGCTTAGTTGGCAAGTGCTTATCCATAGGTAACTCGACGGTGTGCAGAGAAGAGGCACTAAGGAGAATCCCAGAAGACGACTGCGTATCTAGGCTCCTAAAAGGTGGAGAGGCGGGATGTACCTTTCATTCAAACAGCAACGAGGTCATCGAACTCGTTAAAGATGACACAATCTACCTGACGAACTTCAATGGCACTTTACTCTCTAATAATATTTCAAGGTCTTTATCAGGTACTTACATCATCCAGCTGAGCAACGAAACAATCCAGCTCAAAGACAGGACGTTTACAAGCTCTATATTGAGCCATCTTCAAGCTCTCCCTCCAGCGATGTCGAATATCACCACCAAAGGACATACGATTGATCTGGGATATGTGCATAGCCTGAGCGTCAAAAATATCGAATGGCTAGGTAATTTAACCCATAAAGCGAACATTTCTTTAATTACAGACTCGACTTTATTCCTCCTGATTCTAATCCTTGCCTGGTGGGCATTACGAAGTTTCAATGCTGGGTCAAAGATCCCAAGACTAGACCTTCACCTACAAGGACCGCTTCCGGTTGGCAACCAACACCCGGCCACTGACCTTGCATAACTTACCAGATCTACGGGACGTAGATTTTCGAAGAGGGAGGAGTTAACACGATACAACACGCGCATGTCCAATCCACACGACAACCATAATAGCTGCATCAGCAGTTTCCCACGATATGCAGTAGATCCAATGGCAATGACTGGATACCCGATACGAGCGGATGCACGCGCAACGAATGAACCTGGCGACTCAGCATATTGGACAGTGCAAGGCGAGGCTACCTGCGATAGCTTTTTGGATGAGGTATTCAATGTTAATTCGGATGTGAATGAATATAGTCGCAAATATACAATTTATTATAACGTGGTAAAATAGTCTTTCTTTGAATATACGAACTTGTTGGACCAGCCGAAGGTTGGTGTTCGATTTTTTTTGTAGTCCTCGGAAAGGACATCTTTAACTCCTTCTAATAAAGATTCGCATGAAAAAAACAATCAAAGAGAAAAAATAACAATAAGCAATAAATGCTTTATTGTGTTCTTCGGCTGTTTGGTCATTTAGTTTTTTTGTAAAATGAAAGATTAATTCATTTACTTTCCCAACGTTTCGGCGGGGGTTGCCACCTTCCTCAGGGGAATCTTTATTACATACACAACAAATAAATAAATAAAAGTAAACATTAAGTCAACCAAACAACTATTGGTTATAGATAAAACTTACAAATTAAGTTTAAAAAAGAAATTAAATAAAATAAAATAAAATAAAACCGTCAGCTATATTATCACTTCGACTTGTTGAAGTTTTGTCCTTGGCTGGGTGTCCGTTATTGTTTGGTATGAAACTTCAACAAGTCAAGCTGGAGGACATAAATGCTTCGGAGGGGGTGTCCAGAATATCTTCGCAACGGTCACGTTTGCTCGATGATGTTGAAAGAATACTTCTGAAATGGATTAACGAAAAGCAAATGCAAGGTGATACTATTTCGCAGAATATAATTTGTGAGAAGGCTAAAACGATATTCTCCGATCTTGTGGAAAGTACAGCAGGAACATCAACAGTCAAAGAAAAAGTGTTTAAAGCAAGCAAGGGGTGGTTCGAAAATGTTAAAAAAACGTTCTGGCATCCATAGCGTTGTGAGGCATGGTGAAGCAGCAAGCTCAGATACTAAGGCAGCAGAAAGTTTCGTTGGCGATTTCAAGAAGCTTGTAGATAATGAAGGCTACTTGCCCCAGCAGGTTTTTAATTGTGACGAAACGGGTCTTTTTTGGAAAAAGATGCACAAACGAACCTATATAACAGCAGAGGAGAAAGCAATGCCCGGCCACAAACCAATGAAAGACCGCCTTACTCTGCTTTTTTGTGCCAATGCAAGCGGCGATTTGAAGATAAAACCACTACTCATCTATCATTCAGAGAACCCACGCGCCTTCAAAAAGCATAATGTCGACAAGACCAAATTGAGTGTCATGTGGAGATCCAACAGTAAAGCTTGGGTGACACGTGACCTTTTTACTGAATGGGTCAATAAAGTTTTTGGTCCGTCAGTGCAGAAATATTTGATGGAGATGGATTTGCCATTTCGTGCCTTGCTTGTTATGGACAACGCACCTTCCCATCCACCAGGCTTACAAAATGAGCTCACTAAAGAGTTAAAATTCATCAAAGTTCACTTTTTGCCTCCTAACACAACTCTATTACTTCAGTCTATGGACCAGCAAGTTATTTCTAACTTCAAGAAGATCTACACTAAAGAACTTTTCCAGCGTTGCTTTGAAGTGACTGAAGGAACCAATCTTACTCTAAAAGAGTTTTGGAAAAATCACTTTCACATCGTTGCCTGTCTAAAAATTATTGGAAAGGCATGGGAAGGTGTAACTAAAAGAACTCTGGAATCTTCCTGGAAGAAACTTTGGCCCGAGCGCTTTGCCGAATGCGCATCTGAAGGTCTGCACGCAGTATCCAATCCACGGAGCCAGTTACCAATGAAATCATATTTTTGGCTAACCAGATGGGGCTAGAGGTGGATAACAATGATATCGATGAACTTGTGGCAGGGCGCAGTGAAGAGCTGACTACAGAAGAGCTAATGGATTTGCAATGTGCTTTACAGCAAGAAGATGTGCAGGTGACTTTATCAGGCGAGGAGATAACAGAAGAACAACAATCGTCAAGTGAAGAAATCAAAGAAATGCTGAAAGCATGGGAGTCTGTGGCATCATACATTAAAAAGCATTACCCCAATCAGACGGTGGCTAAACGCGCAACAGATTTATTGAAGGACAATGCTGTGTCGCATTTTCAATAAACTTTAAAGCGTCGCCAAAAACAAACGACTCTGGACAGCTTTTTGCTAAAGAATGCATGAAGTCATCACAAAAAAATATTTTTTTATTTAATTTTTTCGTTTTTTTTCCATTGCATATTTTCTCATTTCGTCCTATATTCAGTTTCATAAAACTGTTGATACATATACATACAATGTTATATTACCTTTAATAAAAGTTAATACATACTGCAATGTGCAATATTTTAGTGTGTACTGGAACGCATTATTTCATTTTACATACATTGATTTATATGGGAACAATGGTTTTGCTTAACGAACGTTTCGCATAACGAACAAGTTTCTGGAACGAATTGTTCGGTAACTGAGGGTCGACTCTCGACTGTATTAGCTACACAGCGCGGGCGTTAAGGAAATTAGGGTGAGAAGAAAAGGAGAGATGCCGATGCACGTTGGTTTTGAATGTTTGTAGGTTATAATGTGTAGGAAAAATGGAGCGGAGAAGAGCATTCCACATTCGTGTTGTACGGCTGAGGAAAGATTCTTTGAACTGTACGTCCGAACACAGGCTTGAGGGTGAACTGATGAGCATTCCTTGCATGGCGGGTATTGCTGTTGAATTGTACAAGGGGAGGAATGCAACTGGCTATTTCGTTTGAGCACTTATGGTGGAAATAACGATAAAATAACGAAAGGCAGGAGACATTACGACGAGGAATAAGAGAGTCACCGATCTCGCGATGTCTCGGTCGCCAATGAGTTTTATCGCGCGTTTTTGGATTCTGTCAAGTAGCTCCAAATAAGTTATTGGTGCACCGGACCAGATATGAGCGTTGTACTCGAGTTTCGAGCGAATAAACGCCTTATAAATTGTAGCCAGATCAGAAGGGGTGAAATATTTCTTACAACGCTTAAGGAAGCCTAGATATTTCGCGGCGTTTTTGGCGACATCGAATATGTGGTCATTCCAACGAAGGTTGTCATTAACACGCATACCGAGAATGGAAAGTCTTTCGGTTTCAGCGATGCAAGTGCCATTCATAGATATTGGCAGTGTGTGTGGGTTTTGCTTTTACTGGAGACAGCATTGAGTTTTGGAAGCATTAAATTCCACTCTATTGGTTTTACCCCACTGAGTTATGCTGTTAAGATCGGAATTTAATGAGCTTAACATACGTTGCCGTTCCAGTTCCACACCCGAAGATGAGGGGCGTGACCCAAGAAACGAATATGAGAAGCTGAGGGTACTGTCATCAGCAAAGGAATGGATTCATGGGCATAATTTTGCAGCACCGTAAAGGCTAGACAAATATGTTGACGTGAGTTGGAAGCGACTGAAGCTCGAATACATAAGTGACCTTTTTTCCAATTTAGTGTTTCAGCAAGATGTGGTGGTTGGGATCATCAAACCGATAAGCACTTTTTCTCGCTATCAACCGAGCACAGGTTAATGCTCCAGCCAGGACGATCTTCGACTCCAAGCCCTCTGGTTCGAGAAGGCAAGGAAGATCGAAACTTCGTTTTAAAGAGTAAGCCATCGCGGGTGCCAGAGCGCTGGATCTGAGGAAGTGAAAGCAGCGTGCCCGGGATCGCAGATTATGCAGTGTCTCAGGCAGAGACTCTTCACGGGTCGGGAGCCCCTTAAGTAAGTTAAGTATAGGTTAATTCACAAACTCCTATCTTCTTCTCTCCTAACGGCGAAGCTATGATCACGATTGTAGGGATCATAGTCATATAGCCCTCTCATTCTACAGCATCTCTAGTGGTCGGCGTTTGGTGTTTGGCGGCTCGACCATAAAATATAACCACACCTCCCGGTTTCGGGTCATGGGTTTCGGTGGAATTTTTTTTATGATTTCGACATATGCATGCTCCCATTATTGATTTTGCTTGATCTTCCTTTTACGTTACCGGTGATCTCCACTATCCAGTCGTGTTAAGCCATGCATTTGCATGCACACTTTCAAGATGTTTAATGTGTAGCTAGTTTACATGATGGAAAGCTGTATTTTAAAAGCAAATCCTGCCTTGCAAATAATTGTTATTCATAATCCCAATGACCTTATTACTATAAGTGTTTCTACATAATGCACAGTTCTACAAACAGTTCTTGATGTATGCATATGACTTCCCCAATGCCAACTTAAAATCCTGATTCTCCAATATATCTCAAAAACATTCGCATCTTTCATGCTCATACTTTTGTTTCAGTTTTAATACCTTAAAGTTCATATAGGGAAATACAAATGCAAAGGTACCAAAAATACCTGTATCTAGTAAATTTCAACATAAAACCCTTACCGATAAAATATTTGCTCAACCAATCAACGTTTTGTTTTCTCAAATCGTTAGCATTTTTAAATGATTGGATCCGGGAACTGTTCGCTCCTTGTAAACTTTTTCTATACTAATACTCGTACGTAAAAACGCGGCCATTAACATAAAGTAACCGATTGTTTCAAAATCCGAAGACTCCGGTTTCCACATCAAATTGTATTTTCTAATAAATGTTCAAGTTGGTTTTTACGAACTTGAAAAATTGCTAACCAGTACTGAAAAAAATAATTCTTACTAGATTCATGTATCATTCCTCCGAGGTTAGTTAGTAATTTGTTCTGTACTTGCAGTAAATACTTATTTTCAGCATTATGCATGAGGAAATAAGTAAATACTATAGAAATCCTTTGGTAAAAGCATTTACTATCGTTTATGAATAGCTATCACCCAATGCCGGTAGCATTATACAAAACGACTACTAGGTATGGAATTATTTCTCAGCATTTGTTTCGATTTAATGCATATGATAGTAAAGTAATAATTTACTTGGAAGCATTTTTACTGGCTTTTATATATGGACCAATTTAATTTACGCCAAGCTGGAAGGCTAAAAGGTATTTTATTCTAACTCTTGTGCAATTTAAAACACCTGCATTTTCATTGACAAAATGTTTAATGGATGTTTCTTTATTATGCCATTAATATCAATCCCATTAGAAGTTATTTATACGTAACTGTATTAAGGGCACCAGCTCAAATGTGAGCTTTTAAATATTTCTATTTCTAACGTGTAGGTAGAAAATTAAATTTATTTTTATTTAATGACACATATTCTCGCCAAATGCGTGATTTTATTTGATCGGGTGGACTCTCAGTAGTAAATAGCGTTAACCCAACCTGCTTTAGGCCAAACTTAGTACCAAGTCTTATTGATCTCGTCATTATATCTGACTCGCTGAATATTTTGTTGTACGACCAGATTTCTTTAGATGAAATTTCTGAACATGATCTCATTTACTGTACGGTAAATATGGCTTTCACACGCATAGCTACTCCAACATATTTCCAATACAAGGATCTTGCTTCTATTAATCTTAGTGCTCTCCAAGCTGCATCAAGTTTAACTTCCTGGGAGAGGTGCAGACTTTGTGCTGATTCTAATGATAAATTGGACTGTTTGCAGATGCTTATTGGACATCTGTATAATGATTATGTTCCCACTAAAACTGTGTTTATTCGTAATAAAGCCTGTCCGTGGTTTACTGATGTTGTCATAAATGCTATTAAGGCCAGAAACAGATTTTATGGTAAGTGGAAGCGTAACAGCTCGCCCACAAGCTGGAGTAGATATAAAGTAGCACGCAATGCTGCAACTATTGCTGTTCGTAACTCTAAGCGGAACTTTTACTCTTCAAAGCTTAGTACTGCCCTGCCCTCGAAAGTTCTGTGCAGAAATCTACGCCAAATAGGAATGACTGATAAAACAAATGTTAATTGTTTGCTCGACCCTAACGATCTAAATCATGCATTTTTATCTGGTGGAATTTCACCCAATAGATTCGACTATTTTGCCTCGCCTCTGGGTTCTGGACACCAAGCTGAGTTTGAGACGGTCTCTGAAACCGAAATCATCGATATAGTCAGGGCACTACGATCGAATGCTATTGGCGATGATGGAGTGCCTTTTCAATTTGTTAAAATGTTGTTGCTGCATATTTTAAGTCATGTGACACATGTTATAAATTCTTGTATTATGACCTCAACATTTCCCTTGTCCTGGAAACGTGCTAAAGTGATACCTGTTGCTAAGAAACCTAATGCGAGCACTGCCAGTGATTATCGCCCGATCAGCATCCTACCTGGTTTATCTAAGGTCTTTGAAAGAGTTTTGGCGAGACAAATACAAAGTCACCTGTATGCCAATTCTCTTCTTAATCCGCTCCAGTCGGGCTTTAGAGCAGGCCATAGCTGCTCGTCCGCTTTGGTTCACATCATGGATGACATAAGACTGAATTTTGACAAGGGATTCATGACATTACTTTGCCTTCTCGACTTTTCAAAGGCCTTTGACAAGGTCAATCATTCCATCCTTTGTTGGAAGCTTTGGCATTACTTCGGTTTTGGGTACAATGCCATTAGGCTAATTGATAGTTTTCTGAGTGATAGATTACAGAAAGTTGTGGTTGGGGACAATTCTTCCGAATTTCTGCCTGTTATACAAGGGGTTCCCCAGGGATCAATCCTGGGACCCATTCTTTTTTGTCTCTATGTTAATGACTTACCCTCTGTTTGCAACCACGCATCAATTCACCTCTACGCTAATGATGTCCAGCTTTATTATTCTAGGCCCGTGGAACAGCTGGATGAACTTGTTTTGCATTTGAACCATGATTTATCCTCAATTAATAAATGGGTTTTGGATAATGGCTTAATCCTTAATCCAACTAAATGTCAGGCCATTCCTATCTCCAATAGGCCATTTAAATCTTCCTCTATCCCGGATATCTTTTTATCTGGCACTAAGATAAACTGCTGGGGTGGTGACGGTGTAGAGGTTAGTGTGTTGGCTTGTGACCCGTGCGGTGCAGGTTCAATCCCCATGGGGAACAACAACATACGCCACCCAATCACATGCCTCTACACCAAAAGGAGGATTTCTGCCTGGTAGTACAATGGACCGTTACCGAGTCTGAATGCTCGGGATTTGGATTTCCTTTTTCAAAAATATAAAAAATTATAAAAAAAAAGATAAACTGCAACTAGTCTCGGCTTTGTCTTAAACCGCAATTTATCCTGCTATAATCACATAAACGTCGTTATTAGTAGAATTTATGGTTGCTTGAGGAAACTCTGGATTTCAGCCAGTTTCACTCCAGTTGCAACTAGACGCAGACTGGTTCTTGCCCTTATTGTGCCCATAATTACGAGTACCTATTTTGAGGTAGTTTATAGTAACCTCGATTCACTCTCATATCACAAGTTGCAAGTGGCTTTTAATGATGCTGTCAGATACATTTACCAGATACGTAGGCATGAAAGAATCTCTTTTCTCGCGAGGAGTGTTTTAGGTTGTACTCTACAGCAGCACAGAAACATTAGGAATTTTTTGTTTCTTCATAAAATCATTAGTACCCAGTCCCCGTCTTACCTCAACTCCAAGCTCCAATTTACCCGCTCCCTTAGAACTTTCAACATTGTATCCCATAGGTACAACTACTTAATTTCATCTCGCCTTTTTTTTATCCATGCTATTCGGTTATGGAACTCCTTGCCCTTTCATATAAAAAGATTATCAAATACCAATAATTTCAAGGCTGCACTTTTAAATTTCTACGCTTCACAATAACATAATACTTCTTAACTTCCTCTTCTTCCATCTGTCGTTCTCTTCCTTCTTCTCTGTCCTAATTTTCTTTTCTTCTTTTCTTTTTATTTTCTGTCACTATACTTTCTGAGCTAAATTGTAATATTATTTGTACACCCTACTTAGTTTTTTTTTGCTGTACTATTAAAGACCAAGTCTTAATGTATACCATTTTTAAAATAATAAATAAATGAAAATAAAAAAATAAATGAAAGTTGGATGAATAATTCTACACATATTCCTTTCGTGTATTCAATATCCGATCTTATTTAGAGAGTTAATATTAAAATACAGTCAGTCAACTCCACTTTACTGAACACACAAATTTAGTCACAGAGAAATATTTTTACAATTTTCCATCCATCACTTTATTTAAGCGATGTATGTAGGTAATTGATTTGTTTTGTTGTTGAGATTCTTTTATAAAACATTTCACTTCTGTTAAAAATGCTGTGGTTGGTATTCCTTGGATTTCCAGGTTGGTTGATTGAACTTTTGTCTTAGTTGTTTGAACTTCGGTTACGTAAACATTTGCCTCAGTTATCCAAAGTTCGCATAAATGAAAATACCGCTTAAGTGGAAACAAAATTCTTGCAAATTAAGTTAAGTGGAGTCGAATTTGTACCTATATACTATATACATATTCGTTTATCTTCAGAGCTTTGTGTGCTCACAATTTCGGTGTTCATATATAATGTGAACAAGCTGGTTCTTGATTACTCTAGAGGTTACCACATCCTTTCCTGTCATGAAGCATCTTTTGTTATAGCCATAGGTAATTGTTTTTTTTTATGCCAGCCATAGTAGCTGGGTAACTAGATTTATTTCGATTAATCATAACAAGGTCGCTGATTGGTTAAAATTGGGATCCTCATGCCATATACTAAAAATATATTGTATGTAGTTGCGGGTCTTCCCCACAAAACTCAAATTTGAATGAACAACTTTTTCCTCATTTATTTAAGTTTTAAGCCGCATTTCCAACTCCTGCTAAAATAAACATCATGTAGAAAGATGTTATAGGGCAATAATATACAGATTTCAATAAATAACAGAGTTCACCACCCAGTATAAAAGAGGTTGGCTTAGCTATAAGTAAGATTAAGAACAATTAAGCCGCCGGGTCTGTATTTTGGTGAGGCGCATTCGCCCTCCTCGTACACCGGACCGAATTTCCCATGGAGTATTTTTCTTTACAAACAACCCAATAATAGCTCCCCTTTCGCCCTCCTCGCACACAGGACTAAGTGTCCGACTGCATTTTTTTCTTTCAAATGAACCCAATATTATCGTCCAGCACTCGGTACCATAAAGTAGGACTGGCAGGATTGAAATTCGATAGAGCATGTATCTTGTCCTTCGATTGAGGAATTTTGAACATATTTTAAAGCCAACCCGGAGTATGTAGTCGTAACTACGCAGACGATTCATGGGCCCTGCGGAAATCACAAAAGCACGATGTACGATGTATTCAATAGAGAATTGTAGCTCGGGCGAGTTTTCGATTGAGATGCTTTGACAGAAACAGTTCGCACAAATGTCCCAGTGCTGAATCCCCAGCAAAAGAACTTGTAGGATACACTGATGAAGGCGGTTGATGACGGAAACTTGCAAAACGTTCCTCATTTCGTTGATTTTGGCTTCAAGTAGGTCAAGATCCGACATCGCGCTTGCGGTCGCCTCTTCTGTAATAGCGTTCACGTTGTTGGAAGGCGGCCGGACGGCTGTTTCAGCGTTGTAATTGCCATTGAATCTTCAGATGAATGACGAACCAACATGCAGCATTTTAAGAAACTCTGCGATGGCACAGGTGTTGAAAACTTGCAATATTATGCACACAAGCGAGCATTGGAGGCGGAACTTGATCGAACAATGACAGATTTGTGGAACAATGCGAGATGCTTTGGAGCCGCAATGATACTTCTGTCCCGTAATTTCTGTCAAACTTTACCGGTCATCCCGCGATCGACGCCAGCAGATGATCTCAACGCTTGCCTAAAATTATCGTTTTTCTGGCGACACGTTGAGCTGCAGTTGACGACAAACATGCGAGTTGCGTTGCAGAGCGAACCATCAGCCGATAATTTCTCAAAATAACTGTTGGCCGTTTTTTTTTTTAGTTTGTGGGCGTGTCTGTGGGCGGATTTCAAAAATTCGTAAACTTGATTATTTCGGGACCCTAGAGAGTATATGGTTAAAATTTCAGCTCTCTAGGTCCAGTTTAAAGGCCTAATTTTTGCCGACGGACGGACATTACTATCGATGCTGATCATAAATATAGTTACTTTTAGGGGTCTACGGGCAATATTAAGGTATGTTACAAACTATGCGTCAAAATTAATATACCCCTAGAATAGGGTATAAAAATATCGCTGCCTACAACGAGGTTCTCCAGCAATGGCTTCCAAAATATCTGTTTGGTATTCCCGAAAATTTTCCACCCATCAGTTACGGAGACGTCTTCTTGAATTTTGAATTCGTTTTCCCGGGAATAGGAATTTTGTACAGCTAAAACTCTTAATTTACCCGCCAGTTTTTAGAAAGACTAAATTACAATGTTCAAAAAAATGTTCACACTCTAAAACGCCTTTTATTAATTTTATTTTACCTGCCTTTTTTATCGATTTTAATAAAATCGAATTTAATTTGAAATATAAGTACGTTAAGTTCCACTTAATTTTTTTCTTTCTTTTATACGCTTGGACTTGACTGTAGTCCTTCCTTTTTATGGGTTGATTTTGCTACAGATTTCGGAATGAATGGTCAGGAACTTTTCATAAATGTCCGCTTTTCCTTTTCCGAACACTTCATCTGTTACCAAAACAGTTTTCCTTGCCTCGCGCATTTATATGTGTTAGAACAATATCCATCACTTTCTCGCCCTGTAGATGCATTGCCGAGTAAGAATCGCCCACATACAAAATATGCAGCGAATTGGTCCTTTGGCGCACATAGTAGCCGCAGCCATATATTTTTGTTTGCAACAGAAATTATTGTACGTATTTGCAGCTTATATCCAAAGCAGCCCTGCTGTGGCTATCCACAGTATTACTGCCAATACAATGTTGTTGTTGTTTAACGTGTAAATTCGAGCACTACTGTGGATACATTTCTCAAAGAAAAGCAACTAATATTACATTGCATTGCATCCCTGGCTGTGAAAAGACAGTCACGCTATCGCTGGAGATACGAGTGAGTAATAAGATCCTCAAAGCTCGGCATGGTAGTCTGTATGTCGCGGAATTGAAGTTTCCTATTTTCATTCAACGTACGGATAAAATGTTTTTGTACTTCATTGTTGACGTGTTTTATAAACAACGGCTTTTGGTGTTCAATTTAAATTCAGAAGTAGTGAAATTTTGAGTGGGATCAATGGAAAACGGCACAGACACTTAAAAACAAACTAAAAACTTCCTACAATACTTAACTTATACTATAATGAGCGTTCTGTTGTCTTACACAACAATTAGTCATAATTCCAACTGCTTTCCGAACGCCTGGCAGTCGTCAACGTACGCACGTGCTATCAGGATTTATTCCGCTAAGGAAATCGGTTTCCTAATTTGTATTGCCTTTAATATTGTCTATTTTAATGTCGTACTCACCCAATTGCATCAACCACCGTTATAGCGTTGGGCTAATATTTTGACCAATATTTTTTGCTTGCAGATATTTACTTGGTTGATGATCAGTTTGTAGATCGTCTTTTCCAAATAGGTAGAGCCTAAAATATATTACTCCCCAGATAATTGCGAGCAACTTCTTCTCAATTGTGAAGTAGTTTTTCTCGTGATCAGTCAGGAATCCGGAAGCGAGACGCATACCAAATTGGGTGCAGGCCTGCGCCTATTACTAGCTTAAATTTTCTGTCAAAAAGGATGTTTCAGAAAAGGATAATCGTTTAATACAGACTTCGTATAATGTAATGTAATTGGCATCGTGAACATTAACTTTTGAATTTTTCTTCAGATACTTAGCTATAGGAAGTGCGATTTTCGCATATAAATTTTCGGCAAAAACCAGTTATCGTCGGTGAAACCAGAAAACTGTGTAACTCCATTTTAGCAAATTTTACAGGAGAGCATTTTTCCACACACAGTGTACCCACCAAATGCACTGATTTTGAAGATATATGCTACCAACTGAATCTCCGATAATATAATAATTAAACCTATTAGGGGGCTCAAATTTCGCCGAGTTGTAGATATGGGTTTGAGCTAATAGAATGTCATTCAAATTTCATTTTCGTTTAAAAGTGGAGTTACACGATTTTCTGGTTTCACCGACGTTAGGTCAAGGAACGATTTAATTCGTCTTTGTGTTGTAGGCAATTTTAAGTTTTGAATGACTATAATTTTATCGGGATTTGGTTAAACTCCTTCTGGAGTGAGAATATGGCCTAGGTATTCTGTTTCTTTGTTAAGGAAATTACATTTATCGATTTGGAGATTAAGTCCTGACTTTCTCTACGTTTCAAATTTGTTTTTCAAATTTTTTTATGTGTCATGGTAATTATGTGTTTAAAATAAGGATATCCACAATATATACGAGTACCTACAACACAGGTTTTATTTATGAATGCCGCTTAAGAATTGAATTCATTTAGCTTTGGAAGGGCGTTCTCCAGCCCGAATAGCATTCTTACATATCCTTGGTATCCATGTGGGGTGGAGAATGCAGTTTGTTTTCTGTCTTCAGGCCTAACTAAAATTCGGTAGAAACCGTCGAGAGTGGAAAAATATTGCGATTTTCCTTGTTTGTCTAATATTGTTTCAATATAAGGAATTGGAAATTTATCGCTAATGGTCACTTCGTTCAATCGTCTGTCCATTTTTGTTGTCCTGAATTATCTTTCTTCTTTGAGACTTTTATATGGAGAACGGCTTTCAACTAGCTTGCCTTTTATTTGTTTTTTATTTTCGAACTCATGACTTTAGGGTATCTATAAATTTTTTAATATTTTGGACTATTTGTAGTCGCAATGATTTCGTGTTTAATCTCAAGGACAAAAGTTAGCTGATCATCCTCTTTGTAAAATAAACTTTTATATTCTTTGAGAACTTTTTATAATTGGCTTTTTCTTGCATGATCCAAATGGTACGTAATGCACTCGGAATATCTGGCTCGATCAGACTACCCGCCTACAGCAGCGTCTTCCAAGGTTCTGGCGGTGACAACAGCCGCGTAACAGGCTGATATTACCTTCTTCATTGACAGCCAAGCGGTAAAAAGCAAAATCGATTTCCGCCACAGAAATAAAATCGAGGCTTGTAAGTCGCTGTCGCTAAGAGCTGCGGGCTCTTGGCGCTGAAAGAGCTGATGAAATGGCAAGAAAAGGATCTTCCCGAAATAATCAAGTTTAAACATTTTTGCAATCCGCCCACATACACGCCCACAAACTCAAAAAAACAATTTTTTCGAAAAAATCGAATTTTGAGCTAGAAAGCTGAAATTTTTTATGGCTCCTAAAACTGATCAGTAGAAAAAAAATTTAAAATCCGCCCACTGACACGCCCATAATTAAATAAAACAAATTTATTGAAAATCCAAAGTTACACTCTCTAGGGGCCCTTTATGCCCACATGAAAATATTTTCAAAATCCTTGACACTTGACACACCCACAATTTAAAAAAAAACTTTTTTTGAAAATCTAAAGTTTGAGCTAGGAAGGTGAAATATACTCGTATAATATATACTCTCTAGGGTCCCTTTATGCTCATGCGTAATTTTTTTTTAAATCCGCCTACTGACACGCCCACAATTAAATAAAACAATTTTATTGGAAAACCAAAGTTTGAGCTAGGGAGCGTTTTTTTACAAAAGCTTCGTTTCTTGATAAAATCGGTTAAATATTATATAACAAAATATGCAGAGCGTTCTTAACAATTCAACCATACTTAGTGTTCCAGATAAAAAGACGATTTTTCTCAATTTAAATATTTTATTTTTCCTTCCTTAACCTCTTACCAAAAGTCAACCGCGTTCTCCAAAACTCAAAGGTAAAAAGCGTGGAGATTGACGAAAGAACTTGACAGCTCGAGGAAGGTCGCAAATGTTCAACAGTAGATGTCGTCAGTGATGCCAAAATAAGAACAGAGTGATAATTTTCAGGTTGCAGTAGTAGATCTCAAACATCCTGCCCGGTTGAGACACCTGGCTAGAAATCCTCTACCTCCAACAGTCGGCACAGTTTTTGTACTGCCCGGGTGTACATCCCTGCTGTCGTCTTAATCGTGGCGTTACAGATCAGTCCATCACTGCCTGGATGCACTCCAATAACTCGACCCAACCGCCAGTGAGTCGGTGGTGAATTGTCCTGACGAATAATGACGCTATCACCAACTCGGATGTTGTCCGAACGTCTCTGCCATTTACTCCTCGTTTGTAGCGTCGTCTTTGCCAGCATCGCTGATGTACTTGTCGTAACCACTGCCAATGTTTGATTCGGTTAGTCGGGATCTCATCAACCTTTGGTTCCGGCACGGCGAAGAGGGGGGCTCCGATGAGAAAGTCCGCTGGCGTTAAAGCAAATTTATCCTCGGGATGGTCGTGCAGTGGGGTAAGCGGACGCGAATTGAGACACGCTTCGATAAGCACCGCCAAGGTATAAAGCTGGCTGTACCACATAACTTTTCCGCCGACCAACCGCACCAAATGGTGTTTCGCAGATTTTACGGCAGCCTCCCAAAGTCCACCTAGATGAGGAGCGCCAGGTGCGATGAAGTGCCAATTTGTTCCCATACTGGCTAGTGACTGCTGACTGTGATCGCTATGCCAATCCGCACAATCCTCTTAAAGCATACGATTGGCACCGACAAATGCAGTGCCATTGTCACTGTAAAGATCTCGACATGGGCCGCGTCTGCTGCAAAAATGGGTGAAAGCATCGAGAAACGCCTGCGAAGAGAGGTCATCCACCACGCACCACCTCAATATGCACCGCTTTCGTGGCCATACAAATAAAGATGGCCAGATAGGTCTTCACGTGACCGCTTTGCTCCTATGCGCAGTATGAATGGACCACAGTAGTCCACGCCTGTTGAGAGAAAAGGCCGAGCAGCATTGACCCTATATTTGGGTAATGAAGCCATCTGCTGCGTGAGGGTCGCTCCGCGATTTCGTCGACAAATCACACAGCTATGTATGAAACTCCGTACAGCTTGCCTCGCGTTTAGAATCCAGTAGCGGCTACGAAGGGTGTGAAGCATCAACTGTGTCCCGCCATGAAGCGTTCTCTGATGCGCTTAGCAACCAAGCCAGTGCGCCGGTCCGCGGCATGATAATTGGAAAACGATGGTCATGAGGTATGTCAGCCTTGCTCAGCCGACCTCCAAGACGGAGAATACCGCAGTCATCCAGAAATGGGTTTAAGGGCAGCAATCGACTTGAACTGGGAGCCCTCTGACCGCTCCGTATCTGATGGACCGCTGATGGGAAAGCACTTTCCTGCTCGATGCGAATGAGTTTGCTCAGTGCTTCGTCTAATTCATCAGCACTGATCACTGCCTTTGACAAATGCCGCCGCGTGGGAGTCCAACGTAGTATTCGAACCACTGTATATAGTAGGCGATGAAGAGAACTGAAGCGTTGAGTGAGGTCGATTTCTTGTCCGTCTAGTCGTCGAGTTGTTTGCTTGGACCCACATGTTGCTAACACTGTCAGCAGAGATACCTTCTCTGCCTCTTGTACAGGCAGCACCTCATCCTGATGAAGTGGTTCATCTTGATCTGAACCTAGGGGGATCGGGTCATCCTTCAATCACTCCGGGCCATGCCACCATAAGCGATGTTCCAACAGATCCGCTGTGCCCATGCCACGGCTAGCACAATCCGCTGGGTTTTGAGCTGATCGTACGTGATTCCAATACTCGGGTGATGTTAGTACCTGGATTTGACGTACCCGATTGGAAACAAATGGTTTCAGTGTGGTGGGTTGCTTTCGCAACCAGTATAGCACGAATCGAGAGTCCGACCACAAGTAGCACGGTGTGTCCAGAAGTTTCAGTGTCACTCGAACATTTTCTATGGTGACAGCCAGTAAATGCGCTGCGCAGAGCTCTAGGCGGGGAATAGTGGCACCCTTGAGTGGGGCCACCTTTGTGCGGGCTGTCAACAGCGATATACGTGACTCCTTCCTGGTGTTTGTGGTTTGTGTGTAAATAACAGCTGCGTATGCGTAGGCATGCGAGCTGGCATCGCAAAAGCCGTGGAGCGCTGTTATTTCGCCCTCCACCACTCCAAGCCATCGGGGCACCCGAACACGGTTGATTGCGTCGAGCCCATTGCGAAAGAGAAGTCAAGTTTCGCATAATTCGGCTGGTAGTGGAGCATCCCAAATAATGCCTGTTGACCAAAGCGTCTGAATAAAGATCTTACCGGTAATTACAACCGAGGCTAAGAGCCCGGTGGGATCGAATAGTTGAGATACTTCACTAGGTACACGCCGCTTCGACAAATATTCCTGGTGCGGCTTGAGGTTTAAGCTGAAGAACAGCTCGTCCGCTGCTGGGTCCCAACGAAACCCTAACACCGGGGTCGGGGAATCAATGATGAGCTCTGCAGTAGAAGAATATTCACCAGTTAACTTGTTAATTACCTGAGTGTCGTTGGAATTCCACTTTCGCAGCTTAAAATGTCCAGCCGAAAGAATCGTACTGACATTGGCAGCTAAGACCTCGGCGTCGTTTGCATCATTGCAGCTAACCAAAAAGTCATCGACATAAAATGACGTCAGTATTGTGTCCCGTGCAGCTATTGCCTGATTTTGACCTGCGATTTGTCCATAGTTGTCGTACGCACATTGATGAAGTGCTCGCACTGCATTGAAAGGGCTGCAGGCCATGCCATATGTGACAGTTGTCAAACGATAAACAGCGATGTCTTCTGTAGGTGATTCTCGCCAAAGAATACGCTGAAAGTTCCTGTCTTCCGGAGCTACCAGTACCTGGTGAAACATCTTTTCGATGTCCGCGGTAAGGGCAATGCGAAAGCGTCGAAAGCGAAAGATGATGTTGAGAAGAGAGTCCTGAATCGTTGGACCCACTAATTGGATATCTTTTAGGGAGACACCAACACTAGTTCGCGCCGAAGCATTGAAAACAACACGGAACTTGCTTGTAACAGCATGATGTGGAATATAAAAACATCTGCTGCCAGGTTCTTCAACGCGTTCCATGTGACCAAGCGCAGCGTATTCCCGCATGAATGTCACATAGCATTCTCGGAGCTCGGTATTGCCAGCCAATCGTATTTCGAGGCAATGGAACTGCCTTAACGCCTACGTATATGAATCCCCTAGGTCTGTAGCATCACGTTAAAATGGTATGCGTACCATGTATCGTCCATCCTTCGTTCGAGAGTGCGTGGCCATAAATATGCGACCACACTCGTCGTCTCCAACCTCATTTTTTGGCACTTCTTCCAGCGTCCAGAATTTGTGGACTAGCTTACCTAGAGTTGTCTCATCTCCACATACCTCAGCGTGAAAGGTACGCAAGATTCGCGCTGACGATGCTTCCGATGAGGCAGGACCAAAGACAACCCATCCCAATTTAGTGCGTTGAGAATGTGGCTCGTTCGACTTCCCGCTGATGACATCGCCTTGCACGATAAGACCCCACACATCCGCTCCAATTAGGGCGTCAACACCGCCAGGAGTACCAAAGTGGGCATCAGCGAGTTGGAAACCGATCAAGTGTTTCCATTGATTGACGTCGATCGGCATAGATGGGATGATAGAAGTAATCGACGGTATTACCAGCGCATCTATCGTCAGGGTGAAGTTAGAATGAACAGAACAGAGTGTGAGCGTAGCGCTGCCTTTCGTTCTGGTGTGGGCAAAGCCCCCAATTCCCTCCACTGATACCTCATATTTGCGTCCGCGAAGATATATGTAGGTGATTAGCAAAGCGGTCTGAAACAAAGCTTACCTGCGATCCTGGGTCGCAGAGAATACGAGCCATGCGCTGCTGATTTGCTGACTGTCCATAAACATATGCGCGCGCAGTGGCTAGTAAAATAGTTCGGTTGTCCTGGGCAGTGCCGCTGGTGACGGAACCGGTCAATCATGCATTGGGTGTTGCCACAGTTGAGGCAGCTGCTGGTTGGGGAGTCTGGGTGGAACTTCTGTCATATGCAGAGCAGGTGTTGACGACCTAGGTGCACGACAGAAGATCGTATGGTGATTGCGACCACAATGCCGACATCCACCGGAAGAACACTGCCTCGAAGAATATCCATGCTTGAGACAATTGAAGCATAAATTCGATGTTTTGAGATCCTCAAAACGCTGCTCTGGTTGCATAGCCAGATGGGATTGACAACGACCCACTCGATGAGGCGCTTGACAATGCGGGCATCTTCCTTCATCCGTCGTGCCCAAATTCGCTTTCACTGTACGATGATGTTGTCGTGCTGTTGAATTCTCCGATCGATTTGGCATTCTAATGAGCTCCGTTGTGAGGCTATGTGCTCGTTTCTCCAACAATTTAAGCAACAATGACAAAGTCGGGATTTCGTTAGACGAACAAAACATATTCCGTTCACGCTGTCTGGTACTAGGGAGCTTGGGCCCAACTATCGCTACTGCTAGCGCGTCCCATTCGTCCACAGGACGCTGCATGACACGTAAAGCACCGAAAGATTCTTGCACCGTTCCGACGATACTCAACAATGTCCTCGCTGTCTCCTCCGTTGCTGGCTTGATGTTGAGAAAGCGCGAAACGTGAATTTCGGCTAAAAGTTTTGGGTTATCAAACCGCTCCTTTAACGCTCTCCACACCTCCTCATATCCACCAGAATACATCGCGCCAATCAAAGGGACCTTTGTAGCATCGACTGCCTGTCGGAGCTTACCCAATTTATACGCCTCGGGGAAATCAATTTCGTGAACCAGTGTCTGGAAAGTGTCTTTAAATGCAAGCCAATTATGCAACGATCCGTCAAATGAGGGAATGACCACCGGATCCAACTTGAAATCAAACCTTTGCGCTGTTGAATTGGATTCGTTAGTCTCGTCCGGCTGCTTTGGCTCAGATTTTATCTCCAGTAATTTGCGATTGAGGTTGATGCACGTTTCGTTGTACAACGCTTCAACCTGTTCCCACAATTGTTCGTGTGCTGCGAACTTACTTGCCTTCGCAGAGCCAACCAGAAGCTGATGGTTGCTCACAAAACGATCGTAATGCGACGTGATGGATTTTAATTCCTGATTCAACTGGGAAATGTCGCACCCATCGTTGTAAGCTCCTAGTGTGCGATCGTGGATACGTTTAATCGCATTCTGTGCTGGCCAATAATTAAATGCGAAGTCAAAATGTCGAAACTCGCCAAACTACGGGAAATGTGTCTTCCAAATGCGAAGTAGAAGCAATATCCAACTATCAAACGCACGTTAAAACGAAGACCACCAATTGAACAGGCACAAAAGACCAAGCTCCAGTAGCAGAAATGAGGCAGGCAATCGTAGATTTTCAATCCAAACGCAATGCGCAAATGTCCAATCGGGTGCCAAGCGCAGCAACAAAGATGTCCAATTATCGTCTCGCCCAGGCGCGGTAGATCCACAACCAAATGCAAGAGATATCCAATGGAAGTGAGTCCTCACAGGAGGCACCAAAATGTTCCAGATAAAAAGACGATTTTTCTCAATTTAAATATTTTATTTTTCCTTCCTTAACCTCTTACCAAAAGTCAACCACGTTCTCCAAAATCCAAAGGTAAAAAGCATGGAGATTGACGAAAGAACTTGACAGCTCGAGGAAGGTCGCAAATGTTCAACAGTAGATGTCGTCGATGATGCCAAAATAAGAACAGAGTGATAATTTTCAGGTTGCAGTAGTAGATCTCAAGTTCTTAGACTTTTGTCACGCCCACTTATGAGGCATAGGAATAAGAATAGGGTATCCAGCAGTTCGCCCAAGCGGACTGTAGCCCGACCCTATGTTCTTTTTTTTATTACTTGTTGTAGAAATCAACGGAAGATTGTTCTCCGAACCTCGTTGTGAAAACTGTCTGCGTGTTCTTGGATATTGTCGATTGACATCATCTCCTCTGCCGATGTGTTATTTGTTGTTCGTGAAATTCTCGAGTTTTGGAAATTTCCCTTAGTCCTTTTACGACTGCTTAAACTATTATTGTTTTGATTATTATTATTAAAAATACTCTGTTGATAATATTGACTTCTATGTATATTAGAATTTGGAATAGGGTAGAGGCACCTATTTCCGAACAGCTCCAGTAGTCGAACACTTTTACTGAAAATCGTTAATATAACGTTATTTTTCTTGCTCTGGGTAAAAAAAACGGAAGAAAATGAATCTGTATGCTTTTCTCTATACATGTACGCAATGTCTTACTCATACATTTACTATTTCTTATTCAAACAGTTGTCCGTTCGTTGCAAGGTTCTCGCATGTGCAGACGACTTAGCGCTTCAGAAAAAAAAAATAGTTAAAGTGCTCAAGGAAAATAGTGTTTAATTGGGCAAATATAACGTGTAAGTTCGTTTAAAAGTTTTTATTTCTTAGTCGAGATATATAATTATTATAAATTGCACTGATTAGTTCAAAATTTGTTTAATTTGTTAATGTTTTTAACTGTTCGGCCAGAGGAAACTAAATGCTACGAGTTTCCTTTCCCGAACACTACTGTTGCAGCTATTGGTAATTGATTTTATTGTTGCTCGTGTTGTATAACTATTTGCTGTACCTTTATTTCCGAATTCCCCCATTTTCACTTCAGTGAGATTATGTCTGTTGTCGTGGAAAAGTTTATTTATTTTTTCCCGAATAAAATTACACTTTTCTTTCACACTGATATGAATTTCTTTTAGACACTTTATCTTCTTATAATTATAAAAAACTAAGCAAATTTAACATTTTTCCTCGGACGATTTTTGTGTAATTATTTTTCTACGTTAACACTTTTTATTTAAATATGCAACACTTAAATGATTTTTTTTTATTCATTGGAAATAAAAAAACACTAAAACTTCGGTTTTCGTCCAAATCTTAAGAGCGATTTTTTATTACTCGCAAACATTTTGTATTATTACATCTAACCGAAGTAGTGCTCACCAAACATTATGCCAATCAGCATTTCCGGTTTTTATTTGCAATGCTCGAGCATTGAACTATTGACTGCGTTGGAAATGCTAGCCTTTAACCTTTTCATAAAAAAAAACAAACATATATCCGCCGACTAGGACAAAACGTCACTGTTATAGGAGTAAAACCACGGATGACAACTTGGTGGAGATCCGACGAAGAATAATTACTCTAGGAAAACGTTGCTACTTTATTCTGGCAAAATAAATAGGTTCAAAACTCCTAACCCAAAAGACCAAGTGTAAGCTCTACAAAACACTGATACTGCCAGTTCGGCATTATCGGCGAGTGGTGCTGGACGAAAGATGTGCTAAATTGAGTTCTTTCGAAAGAAATTCAAGATAGTCGGCTGTATGAACTACCTGCAAAGGAATCAACTAAAAAAATAATTAAATAAGTCCCAAAAATATCCATATAAAGCTAGGAGTGAAAGAACTCCTAAATGTTGGGACTTTTTTCACTTTCTGAGGAAGAACTCCAAAAGATTAAGGCTCTCAGAATCGGACGAGTGCAGATGATATTTGCGTCACGAAAGACGTTACGCACACACTTTGTCAATGCGGGTGTATCGATCGTCTTAGAGGAGGACCCATGGGCTATAATTTCTTTGATAGTCTAGAAGAAATAGCATCGATTAACTGCAACAAATTAGTGAGCTTTTAAAGGAAAATTAAATGATTTGAAGAAGAGGATTATGATGACGACAAATGCTATAGTTAATTCTCGCTGGGATCGCTATGGGTCCATCATGGTGCCTAGTGTTTCTATGGCAGTAATTTCATAGCCCCGACTAACCTAACCTAATATAACACCAATCATTGTCTTCTCAATTCTATTTTTATTTTTGTTTGTTTTATGCTTTTTGTGCCTGAACGGGTTGGCTTTCATTGAATTTAACCGTTACACCATTGGATTTATTCTATTGCGGCATATTTGTTCACTACACGGGATCCACCTAGCGTGTTGCCCTGAATACCTTTCCGGTGTATATTTCATTAACACGTTTTAGGTTAAAAAAACAAAAAAAAAATGTTTACATCAATCCACCAATTTTATCCATGAAAATTGGGTAGAAGCTTATAACTACTAAAATATATGAGAGCGCCACCAATTTGTTTTTAATTTTTATGCTTGTTTTGTTTTATATTTTTTTTTAATCTGTCCCGGTAAAGCAAATTTTAGCCCCCAATCGTCAGCATACGCTATGAAAAATCTGAGTGAACCTATCAGTGATCTCGTGTTAATGTTACAGAAGATCGGATAATTCACTGCTCAAGATGTAAACCGTATTTAAGGTAAAAGGTCCTTCTGGATGCCACGCTGCCACCTTTGATACAATTTTTATTTCCCATAAGCAAATTTCAAATGACGTATGTCAAGGATTTCTGCAGCTTTTAGAAAAGTCCCTTATACAGGGTCGGTCAAAAGCGACTTCCTAATTTAAAGTGATAATAACTTTTATAGATTTAATTTTTTATTAATAATTTTATTTAGAATCACAAAGTATGATTTATGGAGATTTTTTCTGCTAAGTATGGAATATTATGTCCCTCAAAAGAGCATCAGCTTCATGCTCACAGAGACGGGCTCTTTCTAGAGCATTTTCCATAACACTGTCGTAGGACTTCTGGTCTCAGCGCATGTATTCCAGCACGAATGTTCTCCTTCAGTTGTGGGATAGTGGTGGGTTTATTTACGTACACTTTACTCTTACAGAATAACCAATGTAATTGAAAAAGCCCTAGAGGAGAAAAAAATATGTTCTAGTGTTTTTCTCGACGTCTCTCAGCCCTTTGATAAAGTATAGCATACGGGCTTGAAACATAAGCTAAGACAAGCTTTTCCGAAAAAGTTATCTGATATCCTTAGTTGTTACTTATCAGACAGACTCTTTCGTGTAAAACACGGAAATGATTACTCTGAATTTAAAGAAATCGAGGCAGGAGTTCCCCAAGGAAGCGTTCTTGGACCGATCCTATTTCTAATATACACTAGTGATATTCCGCAAGAAGAAGGCACAACAGTAGCCACGTTTACAGACGATACAGCTATATTAGCGGTCAGTAATACCGTTGAATCAGCAACTAATAAACTCCAACGTTCTATTGACAAAATTTGTGATTTGAAGACTTGGCGTATTTCTCTCAACGAGGCCAAATCAACGCACGTGAATTTTACTTATAAAAATGTAGACAACTTACCCATTTTCATTGATTCGGTACGAATTCCGTACGCCAACGAGGCAAAATATTTGGGAATGACACTCGATGGGAAATTAAAATGGAAACCGCACGTCAAGAAGAAACGCGAAGAGCTCGCCATTCGATGTAAACAAATGTACTGGCTGCTTGGTATATTTTCCCAACTCAGCATGCAGAACAAGCTGCTTTTATACAAGCAAGTACTAAAACCGGTTTGGACATACGGTATACAACTTTAGGGTTGTACCAAATCCAGTAATATCAAAATTTTACAAACTTTGCTAAGAAAAATAGTAAATGCACCATGGTTTATCAGAAACACTGATATCCACAGAGATGAAATAAAACATTTTACCCGCAAACAACAGACACGCCTGCACGGTCATTGCAATAACACCATGCTACAAATTCGAGACGATACTAACCTAGTGCGCCGATTACAAACGATAAAACCATTTGAATTAGCGCAATAAGATGTAACCGCGTGCTTATGGCGGTATTAGCAGGTGCCTCCACTGGGAAGCTGCCTGCCAAACGCGTATTTAACACTTTCAATAAAACTACTAGATAGGAATAACCTAGTTGTAGTATGAAGGTTTCGAAGGGAGGTGGTTTTTGTTTTCTTATCTTAAGTGAGAAAGAGTCGTATGTACGATTTTCCACCTACCCCTATTATTCGTCCGAGCCTAGTTCTGGTTCCAAGTCTCGTGCTTTTAACCAGGACAGGTAACTCTCAGCTTGCTGAGAGTAACGTTAATATTACTATGGCTTGGAAGTAATATTAGAAACTATATAAAAAAAAACTTTACCCTTCAAATAACCGCACAGAAAAAAGTCTGGTGCAGTTAAATCCGGAGAGCGTGGATGCCAATTAAATCCTGAATTTTTAGAAATTATTCCGAACTGCGTAAACAACACGTTTTTGAGGATCTCTTGGTTTAATTCTTGCCCAAATTGGATTTTGTATGGAAACAGCTGTAATTTGGTTCTTAGACTTCTTCGCAATTAACTGCGGGACACAACGAGTTGACCAGAGCGCCTTCGTGTCGATGTTTCTGGACTATCCACAACACTTGCAAGAATGCGTTCGACATTTGCTTTGGTTTGGCCACTGCGAGGTCTTCCTCGCCACCACTGCCGTAATCATGTGTGCAGAGGGTGGATTTCGCGCATTAAAATGACGCCGATAAGCTCTTTGGGTTAAAAAAATCGAGTGATAAATTTTAATATAAAATTCAATTAGTTTGGTCCTCTCTAAAGCGCTGTAGTTCATTTTAGTAAATCTCCCAAGTTTGTTTTATAAGTATCTTAAAAAAGAAATAAAAACAAAAGAGTTATGATTTTTTCAAATTATGAAGTCACTTTTGGCCCCCCTGTAAAATAAGGTGTCGAAAGCTTTTTCAAAATCAAAATCAATCATTTCTCCTTGACGCTATACTAACAAAATAAATTCAGCTTGATGTAGAGAGACTAAAAAATAATCTTAACTGTTTAAAATTTGTTTGACGGTTTTGTCTAGTTGCTGATTGAATGGCACTTGTGTTTAGGAAAACGTGTGACTTCCCAGGTATGTGGGTTAATAAACATGTTCGTTAAGTTTACTCGATATTTAATTAGTTCTGATAATCAAGTTTGGTGCAACCATACAAACGCCAGATATCCCTGAAATAGTAAAACCATTCTTTTACCGCGAACAAATAATAAAAATATCAATGAAAACATGTTTCAGTTGTGAATCGGTGTTTCAAACACGCAAAGAAAATTTAATTGATTCCCAGTGAAAGAACAAAACCAATGGTATCAATAATCGTAAATCAAATGATGCAATTTAATGAACAATGGCTATGCAGTTAGTGAATTGATGTGTAAATGGTGTGATAAACAAGCAACATGTGAGTCTGTATAAGCTTGAAATTGTTTATGTAGGAATATATTTTATTTAGTTCATGTTTTGAATTAGCATTATTTATAAATTGATTTTGGATCTATAAAGAAGATTGAAAAATGTCCTACTTTTTAAATGTAACTCGTACTTTTGTAAATGAGTTGTTCAGTGGTTAGCGTGTTGAACTTCTAAGCAAGGGGGTCGAGGTTCGAGTCCTGCTAAGAAATACCTGACATTTTACTGATTGTCCCACCTCTTGGGAAAGTCTGACAAATATCCAAGAGTATAAGCTGTCTTGAAACCCAAAATTTGCAGCTTATGCTCGAATTTTAAGGCCTCAACATTGGTGACAGATGGGCGGAAGATGCACGGGCTTATAACCAATATTATGTCATGTTAAAACCATGAGTCAAATTTAATATATCTTTGGAATAACCCAGTTCATTAAAATGGTTTTTATTGAAATGCGAATGGCTTTCCAAGGTTTGCAGATTTTCATAAAGCTACAATTTTTTTTCTATTTACCTTTACTCCTTTATAATGCTCGTTCTCCAACTATCTGCGTGAACATCGAATCACCCTCAGCGACCCACCTTGGCAAAAGACATTTATCTGTTAAAAAACAACAATATATAAGCAGGGATTAACTAAAGGGTCTAGATACGGACGAGTACGTTATGCCATCATCGGATAATTTCTAATAAAAGGAGGTGTTTCAGTCACAGACATTTTTTGTCATCTAAATATCTCTTACCGCTTGTGGGGGAAAAGCAGCAGTGAAATGATGAACAACTCTCTTGTGTGGTTCAAAAACGAATCAGCTATTTTATTTAAATCTATCTTCGTCAATACTATAGTTATGCTTACTTTACAGAATTACAAATAAATGCAATATGATACATTTGTTATTATTATGGTTTCTCTGTGAAATACCTAAGAGGCTTGGGATATGGAGCGTGTTAAAAAAGTAAAAAAATAAAAAAAAATAAATGGGAGGCGTCTTATTGAGATATTTAATGAACGGCACCTACTTTACATAAGGTATACCACTCATACACGCTTTCATACAACTTGGAGTACAGCCTAAGGGCTAAATTTCTATTTCTGTTTTAGACAACAAACAGATATATAAGGAAATCATTAAATCAAGGACACCAACAGGGAAGTGCTATAGGGAAACGTATGCCTTCTCTTATCTTGCTAATGCAAATTGGAAAGATACGAGTAGTCTGGTTGAACATTTGTTAAAAATGTTGAGGTTATTAAGCGTATTTTGATGAACATACATTGTTGATTTGTTGTATCTAATTGCGCATTACTGTAAAGCCTTTTTATTCTTAGAAAATGTCTTGTTGCGACAAAAAAAAATGTAGCTTATTGAGCGAGATTTTGAAGGTACATATATTCTTACTTTTGAGTGAGATTAGATACAGTGCACTCACGTTAGCGTAAACATCCCATAACGTGAACAGATTGTTTATAACATTTACATACACAAATACGTGAACAAAACATGAACACTCTAAAACGTGTACAACAATTTTTGCTCCAAGTCAACAGTAAAGTTGGAGCAAGTTTTAATTTGAAATTTGTTTTTTCTTGTGTAAACATCTCATCTTGTACAGTTTTCAGTTTGTTTCAACTTTCAAGTCAGTTGTTGTATCGTCTTAGTCTGTTCCTAGTTGTTCTTTGCTTTTATTGTTATGGATTGCCTTGTCTGTTCGATTTTTGTGGTTCTTTGTGTCTGTCGTTAGTTAGGCAACTAATAATATCTACTACTTCACCTTTCCTCATCGATCAAATAACTCACGCGACCATCGTTTGGTAAGTGATAGAAGTGGGGAACTCGCAGTTGCTTAGAACGCGCCAAATTTTAACATTCAGATGAGCCGACCGACACATTCAACATCTTGAAAGGGCGATAAAACAATAACTAATAGCAGAAGCATGCACGTATCCAAATCGAAAATTAGACACAGGCCTAAAACCCTTGGATCACGAATGCAATAACCCCAGCATTTGATTGGTTCCCATAAAAAGTGCTTGCAACGTCCATTTTTGAGGACGTTATGACCAAACTTTTAGTCATTTTGTTGATCAATCAAGAATGCGGGTGGAAGAAATATGTCTATGAGTCGACATATGCTTTGTTGGGTCACCCTATAGCCAACATCACTCAACCAACAGTTTCACCATATCGATTTGCACTCACAAGAAAGGTATATATAAAAACATAGGGACGGGCTACAGTCCGCTTGGGCGAACTGTTGGATACCCTATTCTTATTCCTATCCCTCATAAGTGGGCGTGACAATAGTCTAAGTATGGTTGAATTGTTAAGAACGCTCTACATATTTTGTTATATAACATTTAAAGGATTTTATCAAAAAAAAAAAACGCTCCCTAGCTCAAACTTGGGTGTTTCAATAAAATTGCTTTATTTAATTGTGGGCGTGTCAGTAGGCGGATTTAAAAAAAATTAACACATGAGAATAAATGGCCCCTAGAGAGTATATATTATAAATTTCAGCTCCCTAGCTCAAACTTTGAACTTTCAAAAAAAAAAAAAATTAATTGTGGGCGTGTCAGTGGGCGGATTTTGAAAATATTTACACATGAGCATAAAGGGCCCATAGAGAGTACATACTATAAATTTCACCTCCCTAGCTGAAACTTTGGATTTTCAAAAATTAATATACCCTTAGAATAGGGTATAAAAAAATTATTTTATTTATTTGTGGGCGTGTCAGTCGGCGGATTTTGAAAATTTTTTATCCCGAGCAGTTTTAGGAGTCATAGATCATATATAAAAAATTTCAGCTTTCTAGCTCAAAATTCGATTTTTTCCAAAATTTGGTTTTTTTGATTTTGTGGGCGTGTCTGTGGGCGGATTTCAAAAATTCGGGACCCTAGAGAGTATATGGTTCAGCTCTCTAGGTCCAGTTTAAAGGCCTAATTTTTGGCTACAGACGGACGGACGGACGGACATGGCTAGATCGACATTACTATCGATGCTGATCATAAATATAGTAACTTTTAGGGGTCTACGGGCAATATTAAGGTATGTTACTAACTATGCGTCAAAATTAATATACCCTTAGAATAGGGTATAAAGAGGCAAATAAAATTTGTAGTGGAGTGTCTGGGGGTTTTGACCTCAGACTTTTGTTACAGTGAATGAATTTAAATGGTCGAGGGGGGTTTTTCTTTTTTATACTATAAATTGTAAAGTTTACCAACATTTTTTTGTGCTTTTGATTTTTTTATTATTTAAACAAAAACTATAAAAAAATTATTACTTAAGCATGTAATTTTATTTAAAATATTAGTTTTTTCGTATCTATACGTTGAATAATACCTAAATAGACATAAAAGAGTTTTCTTAAAACGTTGGAGCGTATGAAGGGTCATAACGACCTTGGACAGGTAGTAGAACGTGGAGAGGGGAGAACGGTAACGACACCTGTCGTAATGTAATAAATTAATCATTTAATTTATTCAATTGTTTTCTATCACAGTTTTCTAACAATGGATGAATCAAGGACCAGTTGTATAACAACTGCATTATCTGTGAAAAATTGGGTTCATCTTCCGCAACGCAAATCCAGGTGGAGACTCAACTTACGTTCATAGTATCCGTTTTCCGAAGGTTTGACATATCTGGCAAACTGACACAGGCTTCGAATAACTACGATCCTAAGTCGACGGACTGGAAAATGCATCGAGGACTTGTCCTCTCAAAAGTCAAGTGAGTCCACCTGAGACCTGGATGAAGCAGCGTTCTAGCTCAACAAAGTGCTACTATGCTCCTATGATAGAATTTGTGTCAGTAAAACCAGTATGAAGAAACGTAAGGTTTTCTGGTGGAAGGACCAACTTGCTAAGCTCGGAAGATTGTTAGGAAGCTCTTCATCGATCCAAATAAATAAAATTGTGGGACCATTACAGGATCGCTCTCACAGAATATAACTCAGAATTGAGAAGATCGAAACGAGCTACATGGACTAAATGCACCGAAGACATAGCAGACATGCCAGTCGCAACGCGTATCTATAAAGCTCTGAGTATATAGCATACAAATTGTGTAGGATTACAAAAGAAACAGATGGTACCTACACGACGTAACCCGAGGACACTACAAGGTGGCGCAAAAGTAATCCTCCTATCAGAAAATGCTATAAATTTTGCGATTGGCCCCTAATGTCAGTTCTGTTTTGACATTTGTGTAGTAAACACATGCGAAATACACGTTTATAAACAATGTTACGCTACACTGCTCCAGAACGCGGAATATTGGTGACTATTTATTTGAGCAATAATCGGTCGGTGACTTTGGCACAACGTGAATTTCGTCGCAGATTTCCTACCCGTCCAACGCCTACTGGTGAAACACTGCGACGTTTAGCCGCTCGCCTCGAAGAGACTGGCACAACACGAGATGCTGCCAGGCGTGGCAGACCCCGGAGTAGCCGTTCTGCAGAGAATGTTGCTGCTGTAGCCGAAGATGTCATGGAAGCGCCGTCGACATCGACCAGACGACGTGCCACGCAAATGGGTATCAGTCGACGGTCTTTACAGCGAATTTTGGTACAAGATTTGAAGATGTTTCCGTACAAAGTCCAGACGGTGCATCAGCTGTTAGCTGCTGACCGCCAATCGCGTCTAACATACGCTCAAGCCATCCTTAATCACCACCAAGAGGAAGATGATTTTTCATCAAAAATAATCATGAGTGATGAGGCCCATTTCCATCTTAGCGGGTATGTAAATAAGCAAAATTTACGCTTCTGGGGCACTGAAAATCCGCGCGTAACCCACGAAGAGCCATTACACCCGCTCAAAGTCACTGTATGGTGTGCTGTTTTCGCTGGAGGAGTCATCGGACCTTTTTTCTTCGAAGACGTCGCGGGCCAAACGGTTACTGTGAATGGTGAGCGCTACAACAGGACGGTGCAACGGCACACACTGCACGTGCCACAACCGATATGCTAAAGGATGCATTTCCCGGGCGCCTAATCTCCCGTTTTGGCGATTTGCACTGGCCAGCAAGATCGCCTGATTTGACCGCTCCAGACTTCTTTTTGTGGGGCTTTTTGAAGTCGCGGGTTTATGTCAACAAGCCTCAGACTCTTGCAGCTCTTAAAGACAATATCCGTCAACAATGTGAGGACCTATCGCCGGAAGTTTTGGCCAAAGTGATGGAAAATGCCATAAAAAGGGCTCAAATGACAATCAACTGTGGCGGCGGCCATTTACATGACATCATATTCTCGACTTGATGTAAAAAAAATTAAAAGACCAAATAAAAATAATCGACAAGAAGAATCAAAGTTTTTCATTTTTTTTTAAATTACAGCCAAAAAACATCGGAAGGTTATTTTTGCGCCACATTGTATAAGAAACTTACTTCAGGTTCACTTTCCAGGCTCATCTATCCGTGCTACACACGATAACTAAAACGCCACAGACCCCAAGGCCTTTGTAGCCAGTAGAGTCAACAGTTTCTTCTTTTCCCGTAAATTAAAGATTTCAACTCATTGAAGTTCAATTTCTTTCATCATTACCTCCTACAGCTGTTGTAGCGTTTGAACACCTAAAAAGAGTATATCTACAAATCCAGTTATGGTTAGGAAATGTAGATATTGAAAACCTAGATATTGAAAATTAGGGCTGGAAGTATTTTAATAACATGTTAAAGAGTGGCTTGTACTGCAGTGTAGCATGTCTACAGTGCAGCGAAAATACTTTCTATAATACTCCGCCAATCATTGAAATAAGTGAAGTTGAAGAAAATACTTAAATAGAGAAAAATGTAAATTGTTTAATTAAACAAATGATTTCTTGATAATTTTTTTGTTCTTTCATTTTCCTTCATTTATTTCTTTTTCCTAATTACTATCTCTATATGAATATATAAATTAACTTAATTTTGGTGTAGAAAAATGTTCAACAGCCTAATATTATGAGGTATTGTATCATTTAAACTATCAAAATTATAAATATTTTATTATTATTTTTTTTTAATCGAGATTCCAATTTTTTAATAGGTAAACTATTTTGTATATATTATAAGCTAAACATTACACTTTGAATTATAAAATTTCATTCACTGTAACGGAAATCCGAGGTTTTCATGTTTTTAACGCCCCAGACACTCCACTGTCGAATTTATAGTTGAATTTACTATCTTAACTAGTCGTTTTATTTCATTGAGAACAAATTGTTCAGGTCTTAATAGTTGCATTTTAAAACGTAAAAACGCTTACGAAACATGCTTCATGTGCCGCATCTACAAGAAGGGCTATATGATGCAAGAACTATCGAAGAACTATCGCTGCTTTATGTCGCTTATAAGATCCTATCCAACGAACTACTGTGTGAACGTCTCAAGCCGTTCTGAAACACATTAATCGGAACAGTTTGGCTACTCGACAATAGGCGATAGACAGCATTTGCACATTGAGTCAAGCCCTGAGAAAGCGCAACAAATTTAATGCAGCGCAGGTGTCAAGACGGTCCACGGAAGGCACTATCAAAAACATTTCCGTATAGTAACTGAGGTACTGTACTGTGGACCTAAATGAAAATAAAAGGTTAAAAGAAAAAAAGGATTAAACCTAAATATTTTCTTGCATGCCACACTGTAGGCAGACATGCTTATATACCTGGTACACCCATATACCACAGATTATCGCTGATCATCCGAAAGCGGTACCCATGGTACGATTCTGCTTACCGTTCTATCGGGCGATGGTCTCATCTTCGAAAAAACATATAAGCGAACCGTTCACTTAGCAAGCGTCACCGAACCAACTTGTATGGAAATGAGAAATTGTCAACTCAGTGTGGCTTTCACAAAGTGCAAGAGAGGTGGCCAAAGCAAAAGTGCGACACTGTTGACCATACATGAAATCAATCGTTTTTTTTACGTTTTTTTTTAAACTACCAAAGTATTTTTTTTAAGTGCCCGTTACAAGTAACTTGCGCGAGCTGCTATTCTTAGCTGCAGTCGGATGCTGTAGAATTTGATCCCTGGAGATCGTAATAATCCTAAAAGAAGTAAAACTTAAACCTCCCCCAGATCCTGGGTAAGAGACTCGCTAATTTATTTCGGTATACAGAAAAAAAAAACATCCTCATGTGTACGTTTACAGGGGACTACCGTGGGAATAAGTTCGATCCAAGCACCGAGCAACCAGGAAGGAATACCTGGGCCTGGGCGTGGTCCCCGATTTCCCCAGAAATCAACCAGAGAAAATCGGAAGGCTGCTGGCGAATCTTCTACCGGAGTCCCGATTACCTCTCAGCAAGAAGGATACCAGTGCTTCGGGCAATTATATAAAAAAAAAGAAAAAAAAACAATCCTAGAAAAAAATTTAATTAAAATAAGAAAAGAAAGAGCAAAAGAAATCAGGTCTCGCGAATACTAACGTAATCGTAACCGTTTAATTTTTCTGTTGTACATTGGAAACGGATGACTTAGTTGTGTTCCGGTTCTAGCTTTCAATGAAATCATCAATTTACGTATTGTAAATTAGTTCATAGTGTAAATAGTTAAATAGTTTGTCAATACATAGTTCATGAATCCGTGCAAAAAAAAAAGAAAAAGTTGGCTTAAGATATCGCGACGAATCGGTGTGAAAGGGAATCGGTCCGTGGTATATACCGATATATTTGTAAATAGTTAAATAGTTTGTCAATACATAGTTCATGAATCCGTGCAAAAAAAAAGAAAAAGTTGGCTTAAGATATCGCGACGAATCGGTGTGAAAGGGAATCGGTCCGTGGTATATACCGATATATTTTAGTATATTCCTTCCTATCAGTAGTATGTCTTATCGTTACCTAGTGGAGAGGAGTGTGTTTTTTTTTAGGTAATTAACTCTGGATAATTCACTACTCGGCGGAGGGCCCTTCTTCGAGAAAATTGTAGATAAGAGGAGTGGGGTGGGAGATAAGAAAGTAAAAATAAATTAACCCTAAACGAAATTAGGAAGCAAAATAGTTCCAAGGCGTATACGTACTATAGACGTACGAAAAGGAAACGTTAATCAAACAGAAAATAAAATAAAATGGTAGATGGGCGGATGCATGCGGGAAGCACGTCATGAAATCCAGCTGCTTCAGTGGCTGGGGGGGGTTCTGGGCATGTCCGAACCATTCACCTATTCCCCTCTTTCTACGATATTTCTGTAACGTGCATGGACAAAAAAAAATAGAAATGCTGTTTTAACCGGGTTATAAATCTAAGCGTAGCTATAATGACTTAGTTAGCCCTCCCTTCCAGGATAAACCATTTGCCCGATGCCTTCAAGCGTCTATCCCCAATACATAGGTACCCTTACTGGCTACTCTGAACCGTCAAAAGTCTACGCAGGCCAAGTATCGCCTTTAAGTCATCATTGCAACTTCAATAACAAACTAATTAACGACGTTTCATACATTGTTATACTTTATTTCAAAATACCAAAAGTTCATAAATCCTTAATTCTTACTTTATATTCTAGGGGTTAGAAAGGCTATGAAATGTATAAATTTTTTTTTCAACTAACGTATAACACAAGGTATTTTCATAATACGATGTGCTTTATTCACAATATCAAAAAAAATGTATTTACTTAGGATTTAACGCGTAACTATCAACCCGATATGTTACTATTCGCGGTTTGGAATATGTTTTTTTTTCTTTTATATACATCTGTAGAATAATCAAAAATTGGATTCGAACTTACCACTGAAGATATCTCGAAGAAGGGCCCTCCGCCGAGTAGTGAATTATCCAGAGTTAATTACCTAAAAAAAAACACACTCCTCTCCACTAGGTAACGATAAGACATACTACTGATAGGAAGGAATATACTAAAATATATCGGTATATACCACGGACCGATTCCCTTTCACACCGATTCGTCGCGATATCTTAAGCCAACTTTTTCTTTTTTTTTGCACGGATTCATGAACTATGTATTGACAAACTATTTAACTATTTACAAATATATCGGTATATACCACGGACCGATTCCCTTTCACACCGATTCGTCGCGATATCTTAAGCCAACTTTTTCTTTTTTTTTTGCACGGATTCATGAACTATGTATTGACAAACTATTTAACTATTTACACTATGAACTAATTTACAATACGTAAATTGATGATTTCATTGAAAGCTAGAACCGGAACACAACTAAGTCATCCGTTTCCAATGTACAACAGAAAAATTAAACGGTTACGATTACGTTAGTATTCGCGAGACCTGATTTCTTTTGCTCTTTCTTTTCTTATTTTAATTAAATTTTTTTCTAGGATTGTTTTTTTTTCTTTTTTTTTATATAATTGCCCGAAGCACTGGTATCCTTCTTGCTGAGAGGTAATCGGGACTCCGGTAGAAGATTCGCCAGCAGCCTTCCGATTTTCTCTGGTTGATTTCTGGGGAAATCGGGGACCACGCCCAGGCCCAGGTATTCCTTCCTGGTTGCTCGGTGCTTGGATCGAACTTATTCCCACGGTAGTCCCCTGTAAACGTACACATGAGGATGTTTTTTTTTTCTGTATACCGAAATAAATTAGCGAGTCTCTTACCCAGGATCTGGGGGAGGTTTAAGTTTTACTTCTTTTAGGATTATTACGATCTCCAGGGATCAAATTCTACAGCATCCGACTGCAGCTAAGAATAGCAGCTCGCGCAAGTTACTTGTAACGGGCACTTAAAAAAAATACTTTGGTAGTTTAAAAAAAAACGTAAAAAAAACGATTGATTTCATGTATGGTCAACAGTGTCGCACTTTTGCTTTGGCCACCTCTCTTGCACTTTGTGAAAGCCACACTGAGTTGACAATTTCTCATTTCCATACAAGTTGGTTCGGTGACGCTTGCTAAGTGAACGGTTCGCTTATATGTTTTTTCGAAGATGAGACCATCGCCCGATAGAACGGTAAGCAGAATCGTACCATGGGTACCGCTTTCGGATGATCAGCGATAATCTGTGGTATATGGGTGTACCAGGTATATAAGCATGTCTGCCTACAGTGTGGCATGCAAGAAAATATTTAGGTTTAATCCTTTTTTTCTTTTAACCTTTTATTTTCATTTAGGTCCACAGTACAAAACAGGTTATGTTGAGAGTGCTATGAAGCAACATAAGCTGAGTCTACTTTTGGGTTTGCTGTCTCTATGGATGATACCTATCTAGGCACGGATATCCTTTGCATGGTACTTTCCCAGAGGTTTCCCCTTGAGATTTTCGAGTTCGTAGTAGCAATTGCCAATTTTGCGGGTAACTCTACATTTCGAAAACTTTCTTGCAAGCTTCGCGCTATACTGTTTAGCTGCGTCACTGTTTTTAAAGTTGCGACAAAATACCTCTTGTCCTGGTTTAAAGTTTGTGGGTTTACTTCTGGTGTCATATCTTTTCTTACTATTTTCGTACGCGTTTAATAGGTGAGATTGTATTTTGGTACGGATAAAGAAGAGTTTGTCTGCATTCGAAAGGGTATCTACTCCTTCATCTAGTGTTTCCAAATTCCGCATAAGAGCATACGTACTTGCATGAGTAATCATTTGCTGTCCCATTAGCGCATAGTAGGGCGAGCAGGCTAGGGATTGGTGAAATGAAGAACGGATTGCTGCAGCAATCAAATTAAGTTGCCCATCCCATCGAGTCTGATCTTCTCCCAGATAAGATCGAATAGCAGAGATAATTGACCTATTCACCCTTTCTGAGGGGTTTCCCTGTGGGGAATAGATCGCTGTACACGTGTGATGTATTCCAAATTTGTCTAGGAACCGCTTAAATTCATGTGACTTAAATTGCGACCCGTTGTCGCTGCGGAGGTCCTCCGGTACCCCGAAGGTACAAAATGCGTCTTCTAGTATACTACAAACAATCGAAGTCGAGAATTTTTTTATTGGTTTTAAGATCGGAAATCTTGTTAAGCAATCTAGCATTATAAAGATGCCAATATTTCCCGATTTGCTTCGAGGGTATGGCCCTAACAGATCAATGAAAACCTTTTGAAAGGGACGATTAGCCTTATTTTGTTCTCCCATGGGTGGTCGCAGTACCACGTTCGGAGCTTTACATTCTTTACAGGTGTCACATTTATTAATAAAGTCTCTTACATCCTTAGCCATATGCGGCCAATAAAAATGACGTCTTATATGCTCCAATGTTTTCCCTATACCACCATGAGAAGAAGTAGGGGGGCAATGGGCATTTTCGATTGTTGAAGTTATTAACCCAGTTGGAATCCAAAGTTTCCAACAATTAGCTTCTTGTTCGGGATTGCCGTCGTAGTGATGTGTGCGTTTATAAATATATTTGTCTGATACCTTTACATCGTTTAGCTTGGTAGCATTACATATAACCGCCGCCTTAAGTTTTTGATATTCTTCGCTTAAAAAGTGAGCGGAGTTCAGATCGATACCGGGTGTCGCACAATTCAAGGAAGCAACTCCTTCCTCACTTACCCTTGACAGTGCATCAGGTACGACATTCAGGCTACCCTTGCGATGTTCTATGGTGAAGTTGTACCCCTGCAATTTTAAAGCCCACCGAGCTAGACGACCAGCCAAGTCCGACTGGCTCATAAGCCACTTGAGGCTGGCGTGATCGGTAATGATTTTGAAGACAGTACCCTCTACGTATGGTCTGAATTTTTTTAAACTCAACAACGCTGCCAAACATTCTTGCTCCGTTACACTGTAGTTTTGTTGAGCTCTATTTAATTTTTGTGACATATATGCTATTGGAGCTTCAAAGCCATCGTCATTAACTTGCATCAAAACGCCGCCTACACCATACTGACTTGCGTCACACTGAATCACGAAGGGCTTATCAAAATTGGCTGTTGCCAATACCGGTGCAGTGGAAAATTTTGCCTTTAGCATTTCGAAGGCCACTTCTGCCGATGGTGTCCAGTTAAAGCTCTTCGATTTCTTGAGTAGGTCCGAAAGTGGTGCCGTGATTGAAGCGTAGTTTTCGATAAAACGTCGGTACCATCCGGACATGCCGAGAAAACGACGCAACTGTCGAACGGTCGTTGGCTTTGGGTACTTGGTAATGGCTGAGACTTTGTCCGGATCAGTCCGAAGCTTCCCATTTCCGACTATGTACCCAAGGTATTTCACCTCCCTCAGGCAGAATTTGCTTTTTTCTATATTTAGGGTCAACCCTGCCGCCCGAATCCGCATCGATATCTCCTTTAGAAGAGTCAGGTGGCTATCGAAATCCTCAGAGATAAGGAGGAGATCGTCTAAGTATACGAATACTCTGCCCTGGAGAGAGGGTGGAATAATTTGGTCCATGAGTCGGCACAGAGTCTGCGGCGCGTTACAGAGACCAAACGGCATAACTTTAAATTGGTAAAGAGGCCGGTTCGGTACTGTAAAGGCAGTCTTTTCGCGTGATCTTTTTTCGAGGGGTATCTGCCAGAAAGCTTCCTTTAAATCAAGGCTTGATAAAAATTCCGCTTTTGGCAGCCGACTGATAATTCCCTCAATGAGTGGCAAAGGATAAGCGTCTTTGACAGTAACGCTATTTACCTTTCGCGCATCGAGACATAACCTCAACTTTCCGGGTTTCTGCAACAAAGCCACGGGACTACTCCAGGGACTCTGGGACTCCTCAATGACATTCTGCGATATCATACGATCGATTTCTCCATGTAAAACTTTCTCTACCGCGGGTGATATGGGGAAGTATCTCTGCTTGACTGGTTTAGCGCCGTTCTCTATTTCAATTACATGCTCAAGGAGAGGGGTTTTTCCCAATCCTTCCTTCGAAAAAGAAGGAAAGCTGTCAACGACTTCCTGCAGACGTTCTTTTTGGCTACGGTTTAGACTATGCATATTTGGATCTGAATCGAACGCAAAAGAAGGCGTCACCTCACTTATTATATTCGGGGCAATTTCGAAGGCAACCCAAAAGTCCACTCCAAGGTAAACATCCTGGTTTAGACTGGGAATTATATAAAGTGTCATATTATGAGCCTTGCCCCGGAAATGAACTTCGGTCTGAAATGATCCTACCACATACTGAGCCGTCCCATCCGCAGTCTTTATATAAGATTTGAATTTTCTGAAAGCACGCTTAGTTTTTAAGAATTCATTAGCGACAGTTCCTCCTAAGCAGGATATGGAAGCTCCACTATCAAGCAGCCCCAGATAAGTTTGACCTAGAATTTCGACTTTGGCGTACGGTCGAATATCGTTTTCCTTGAAGCAGAAAGAGGATATGGTATGGCTTATTTTCCTTCGGTCAGCCATTACTTTTTTCCAAAAGGTTCGCAATCGCTTAGTGGAGGATTTGGGTGTTTTCTTCTGAGCAATTGGAGATAGTGGACTGGTTTTTGTACAACCTATATTGGAAGTTATCGTGAATTTTTGATGGTACAAGGGACTGGGACTTTGAAGACATGTAATTTGCTTAGTCTTGTCAGTTGAAGTACTATCAACGCTGTAACAAGGCTCGTATTTATGAATTTCTTGGTTTGATGGATGGTCTAATTTTGTGGTCTCGAGCGTGAGAAGCTGTTGGTACCCACGCTCCGTCTGGAGTTTCCCGAATTCTTGCATTTTTCACAATTGGGCTTATAGATGTTTTCAGCTCCGCAGCCGTAACAGAAAACGGTACGTTCTTCTAAGCAGTCGTGATATCTATGGCCTTCAACTTTGCAGTTCCAGCAAACCACTTTGGATCTCTCCACCTCGGAGACCTGTTCTGATTCTTCGCGGAAAGATGGGTTATCAGAATCTGTCTCTAGCTCATGCACTGCTCTACCCGAGGACCATTGCCGAGGGGGTGCAGATGGAAACAGCGCTTCTCTCTTATGACAAAAATTCCGTAACTGAGAGACAGAATGAAAATCAAAACAAAATAATTGTTGACGGATTTCGGTTTTGAGATTTCTTTGGAGTATTTCGACCAACTCGTGTTCACGTAGGGGAATACTGAGACGATCCGAGAGTTTCAGGATGGAGTGATAAAATTCTTCAAAGGATTCTCGATCTCTTTGTTTCCTCTCACGTATACTTTCTCGGATATCCGTATCTGATCGGAAATCTTGGAAATTCTGACGCAAGGCGTTACAAAAGGAAGGCCAATTCACTCGCGAAACCGTCCGCCTGTATCTCCAGTACCAATCTATTGCTCGGTCTACCAGCAAGATGTGAATACTATCGCACACCAGCTGAAAATTTCCTTGCAAACAATCCTTGGTCAAGGCCGAAACTTGATAGATAAAGTTTTCTACCGGCACTCCGGTTCTCAGTCCATCAAATCTGATGTTCCAAGTTTGCAGTAAACTTGCGATTCGAGAACTGTCAATGTTATTGCTGTTTGTGTACCCCGGGTTCTGAGGTTGCCTAGAATTTCTATGAAAATCATTATGTTGGGAGTTATATCGCTGGGAGTTACGAACAGGGATGAACTGCTCACCTTGCTCGTTATAACTTCTTTCGGGTCGCTCACCATTTTGGTTAAATTGGTTAGATATCGTTTCAAACGGCATGTCTGATGGCCAGTCCGGTTCATAGAATCGATGCCTATCCCTATTCGAAGCTATACCAGATGTGCTTTGAGTAGCCCTAATGTTTAGACTACGCTCCATCCGTTCCGAAAGCAAGTTAATACCAGATTGAAGTTGTGTAATCGTCTGAGCGAGTTGATTATCTCTTCCTGACATCGCCGACGATATTAAGCGCTCAATGGCCCCAACGGAAAGAACTTGATTGCTTGCTGCAATACTATTTGACTCAACGCCTCCTGTTCTTACAATTTCCGGATTTGAAATTGTGACTGACGAAGCAGCCCCAACTTCCGTTAGCGTACCACCAGGACCTGTTAACTCTATAGCATTATGCGTAGCATTACTATGATGTGCCTCCGGAGGCAACGTGATAGGAGAAGCCGCCATCGACCAATCCAAAGGATCTTGTCGCAGTTGGTGGGTGTTTGACTTAGCTTGTGATCGAGTAAGGATCTGATTTGAAATGTCGGTAGTCGCTACCGGAGTTTTTTTGATGGTACCAGTAGAAACATTGGCCCGAATATTAGCCCTAGCTCCACCCGTGTATTTCGCAAGGTCATTCGAGTAAAGGTTAGAGCGGCATTGTGGACAATTGGAGCCTTTAGTAAGCCAATTCCCTAGACAATCTTTATGAAAAGCATGCTTACACTTTGTAATCACTGCAGATCTACAGTGGAGTGTTTCTTGGCAGATAGAGCACTGCTCGTTTTGTTCGGAGAACGATGTTGGGAGATTATCCCCACTATGTCTTAATGACATGTTGGTTGTTTATAGCACGATGTTTTAAATTACGTATGACGCGATAGAAAAGAAAAAAAATAAAAAAAATCAGAAATCACTGCACGAGACCTACGCAAACTCCTATGTTAACGGTTCAGATTCATTTTCAGGGTATTCTATACTTTAGTAAAACCTAACTAAAACAGCATGTTGGAAATAGAAAAATTTGGTGAAGAGCATTCAGATAATGCCAAAAAAATGTTATTTCTGTTCTCTTAGTACAGTCCTTGGTCAACCTGTTACGCAAATTAGAAATGGTTGCTGCTCCCAATAGTGTACTAAGCTAGCAATAACAACGCGATTAAAGAATTTGATTTTGTTAATGCTGTCGAAATATACAATAAAAATATATACGTCGAAACTCGAGCAAACAAAAGCAAAATCCTGTATTTCAAAAGTGCTCGCGGTAAAAGAATTTATAGAAAAAACAGGCTTATATTGGTCGCTTTATGGATAAATTTGCGTCAAGGTAAAGATGAACGTAACTCACAATTTAAACCATGTTTATCTAGTCAAGGCCTTCAGAATCGAGCTGTGAAATCGTACTCCTGAGGCCCCACGTTGGGCGCCAAATTGTAGATAAGAGGAGTGGGGTGGGAGATAAGAAAGTAAAAATAAATTAACCCTAAACGAAATTAGGAAGCAAAATAGTTCCAAGGCGTATACGTACTATAGACGTACGAAAAGGAAACGTTAATCAAACAGAAAATAAAATAAAATGGTAGATGGGCGGATGCATGCGGGAAGCACGTCATGAAATCCAGCTGCTTCAGTGGCTGGGGGGGGTTCTGGGCATGTCCGAACCATTCACCTATTCCCCTCTTTCTACGATATTTCTGTAACGTGCATGGACAAAAAAAAATAGAAATGCTGTTTTAACCGGGTTATAAATCTAAGCGTAGCTATAATGACTTAGTTAGCCCTCCCTTCCAGGATAAACCATTTGCCCGATGCCTTCAAGCGTCTATCCCCAATACATAGGTACCCTTACTGGCTACTCTGAACCGTCAAAAGTCTACGCAGGCCAAGTATCGCCTTTAAGTCATCATTGCAACTTCAATAACAAACTAATTAACGACGTTTCATACATTGTTATACTTTATTTCAAAATACCAAAAGTTCATAAATCCTTAATTCTTACTTTATATTCTAGGGGTTAGAAAGGCTATGAAATGTATATATTTTTTTTTCAACTAACGTATAACACAAGGTATTTTCATAATACGATGTGCTTTATTCACAATATCAAAAAAAATGTATTTACTTAGGATTTAACGCGTAACTATCAACCCGATATGTTACTATTCGCGGTTTGGAATATGTTTTTTTTTCTTTTATATACATCTGTAGAATAATCAAAAATTGGATTCGAACTTACCACTGAAGATATCTCGAAGAAGGGCCCTCCGCCGAGTAGTGAATTATCCAGAGTTAATTACCTAAAAAAAAACACACTCCTCTCCACTAGGTAACGATAAGACATACTACTGATAGGAAGGAATATACTAAAATATATCGGTATATACCACGGACCGATTCCCTTTCACACCGATTCGTCGCGATATCTTAAGCCAACTTTTTCTTTTTTTTTGCACGGATTCATGAACTATGTATTGACAAACTATTTAACTATTTACAAATATATCGGTATATACCACGGACCGATTCCCTTTCACACCGATTCGTCGCGATATCTTAAGCCAACTTTTTCTTTTTTTTTTGCACGGATTCATGAACTATGTATTGACAAACTATTTAACTATTTACACTATGAACTAATTTACAATACGTAAATTGATGATTTCATTGAAAGCTAGAACCGGAACACAACTAAGTCATCCGTTTCCAATGTACAACAGAAAAATTAAACGGTTACGATTACGTTAGTATTCGCGAGACCTGATTTCTTTTGCTCTTTCTTTTCTTATTTTAATTAAATTTTTTTCTAGGATTGTTTTTTTTTCTTTTTTTTTATATAATTGCCCGAAGCACTGGTATCCTTCTTGCTGAGAGGTAATCGGGACTCCGGTAGAAGATTCGCCAGCAGCCTTCCGATTTTCTCTGGTTGATTTCTGGGGAAATCGGGGACCACGCCCAGGCCCAGGTATTCCTTCCTGGTTGCTCGGTGCTTGGATCGAACTTATTCCCACGGTAGTCCCCTGTAAACGTACACATGAGGATGTTTTTTTTTTCTGTATACCGAAATAAATTAGCGAGTCTCTTACCCAGGATCTGGGGGAGGTTTAAGTTTTACTTCTTTTAGGATTATTACGATCTCCAGGGATCAAATTCTACAGCATCCGACTGCAGCTAAGAATAGCAGCTCGCGCAAGTTACTTGTAACGGGCACTTAAAAAAAATACTTTGGTAGTTTAAAAAAAAACGTAAAAAAAACGATTGATTTCATGTATGGTCAACAGTGTCGCACTTTTGCTTTGGCCACCTCTCTTGCACTTTGTGAAAGCCACACTGAGTTGACAATTTCTCATTTCCATACAAGTTGGTTCGGTGACGCTTGCTAAGTGAACGGTTCGCTTATATGTTTTTTCGAAGATGAGACCATCGCCCGATAGAACGGTAAGCAGAATCGTACCATGGGTACCGCTTTCGGATGATCAGCGATAATCTGTGGTATATGGGTGTACCAGGTATATAAGCATGTCTGCCTACAGTGTGGCATGCAAGAAAATATTTAGGTTTAATCCTTTTTTTCTTTTAACCTTTTATTTTCATTTAGGTCCACAGTACAGTACGCGGACGATATTGATATCATAGGCCGCTCCCATGTTGACGTGTAGTCTTTTACGGCGTTCTGTCCCCGACTCTCTTTCTCATTTTTATAAATGATCTACTGTCTGTTACTTCTAATCCAATCCATTCCTTTGCTGATGACAGTACCCTCAGCTTCTCATATTCGTTTCTTGGGTCACGCCCCTCATCTTCGGGTGTGGAACTGGAACGGCAACGTATGTTAAGCTCATTAAATTCCGATCTTAACAGCATAACTCAGTGGGGTAAAACCAATAGAGTGGAATTTAATGCTTCCAAAACTCAATGCTGTCTCCTGTCAATAAAGCAAAACCCACACACACTGCCATTATCTATGAATGGCACTTACATCGCTGAAACCGAAAGACTTTCCATTCTCGGTATGTGTGTTAATGATAACCTGCGTTGGAATGACCACATATTCGATATCGCCAAGAACGCCGCGAAATGTCTAGACTTCCTTAAGCGTTGTAAGAAATATTTCACCCCTTCTGATCTGGCTACAATTTATAAGGCGTTTATTCGCCCGAAACTCGAGTACAACGCTCATATCTGGTCCGGTGCACCAATAACTTATTTGGAGCTACTTGACAGGATCCAAAAACGCGCGATAAAACTCATTGGCGACCGAGACATCGCGAGATCGATTGACTCTCTTAGTCATCGTCGTAATATCTCCTGCCTGTCGTTATTTTATCGTTATTTCCACCATAAGTGCTCAAACGAAATAGCCAGTTGCATTCCTCCCCTTGAACATTTCAACCGCAATACCCGCCATGCAGGGAATGCTCATCAGTTCACCCTCAAGCCTGTGTTCGGACGTACAGTGAAGTTCAAAGAATCTTTCCTCAGCCGTACAACACGAATGTGGAATGCTCTTCCCCGCTCCATTTTTCCTACACATTATAACCTACAGACATTCAAAACCAACGTGCATCGGCATCTTTCCTTTTCCTCTCACCCTAATTTCCTTAACGCCCGCGCTGTGTAGCTAATACATTATAAGGGCCCCAACAAATCCCTTTAGTGCGCGCTAATTATAAAAAAAAAAAAAAAAAAAGAAGGGAGAACTGATACTGATCTCCTTCGAAAGAGTAGTAGGTCCTTTGTGCAGGGAGGGCGAAATTTGGAGAAGATATAAGCAGCAACTCTATAAGCTGTATAAATATGTGGATGTACGAGCGAGTAGTCCAAAAAGTTGAAACACATCAACTACATTGGGTTGGGCGAATGGACAATAATGATACAGTGGAGTTTTTCTTCAAATCCCAGGCCCAGCTATGAAACGACTAGGAACGCGCACGTCTCTTTTTAAGGCCAAACTGTTGGTGATAGAACTTGGTGGGAACAACTGGAAGCAGCGTATTTGTTATCATAGAGGCTGCAGTGTCCTGTAAAGTAAGTAGTGCAGTTTGTGCCAACGAATTCGTTTTTATTAAGGACCTTTTCTACAACTAAATTATTCATTTTTCTGTTTTTGCTTGGGGAACAAGCAAGCATTCAATTCAAGTAGGAGCTTCAGGAGTGTATGTATTTTGCGAGTATGTAAAATTAATCATGACACTTGCAATTTTAAGTAACACAAAACGTGGGTTTACCTCAAATATTTGTCCTCACAAATATATTGCTAATAAACATAAATTAATGTCTGTAAGATTATAATCGAATGATGCAAAATCCATTATGTGTACGAGTCCAAAGTCAAAGCCTAAAAATACAAAACAAACTAACCCATATAGGTATGAACAGATACATCCTTTAATATTTGAGTACATTTGTAACACACATGTTCTACATACATTGCAAGCAAAAACAATATTACCACACCGGAAATCAGTCCAATAAGCTCATTTGAGTTGAATAATCTAGTTATGGGCGAACATCATGTTCAGCAATTATACACATTATGTATTCCTTTTCACGAATTCATTAAAATGTTGTACAATTTCGGCATTGAATTTAAATAACCGAAATGACTATGAGGTTATTAAAACGAATGAATGCATAAAATTCATGTGAACTTTGGGCTTGGAGAATTCGAAGTATGTTTTCGTAGCCGGCTTTTAGAGCTAGAAACAGTATTGATATTTACTTGAATATGAGTGTTTTTATTTTGATGAACTCTTTTTTGCCTAAAAACAATTTTAGGTCGTTTTTGTATTGCTAAAGATTTATGAAAGTAATGACAAGTTGAAGGAAGTGAAATAAATTTTTCAAAGTCCCGTCTTAACTCACATCTTGAACATATAAAGAATCAGCATGCTGAATTTGGAGTTGCTCGGTCTAATGGGCTAGGCTGGGCTGTGATTTGATTATAGAGCTAGATTTTTTTTTTGTTATATGACAAAAAGACAGACTTGGGCGATTAAAATTTCTTTTTCTTTGTGAAATATTTGAAATGGACTGATTTTAATAGTTTAACCAGCTGAACCCTCAGAAAACGACGGTCAATTGTAGCGCTTTAGCCCAAAATGATGATCATTTCGAGTTAAATGTTGAATTTAGCTGAAATTACGAATTTCGGGTCATGCAACACTACCGGCATTTGATTGGCCTCAGTTGGGAGTGATCCGAAATCGGGACTTAAACCTTATCATGATTTCATCGTTGAGTAGGAAAAAAAGAAGCGAGGTGAAAATATATTTTGTGTGTACTGTTTTCTTTTTTGTCCGGGAAACATTTTTGTTTAAACTCGCAAACCTTTCAGTCACTTCGCAAGCCTATCTGTTTTAAAAGTGCCGAATCTGTCTCTAAGTAAATACAAAAATTAGGAAAATTGTAGAAGTCGTATGGACAAAACATTGTTTTTGCTAATAAATTGTATCTTTAAGTAAAAAATCATTTAAAAGTAAAAACTATTAAATTAAAAGACAAAAATCAATAAAAATCGTGGAAATCTTAATCAAAAATTAAAAAAAAAAAACTCGAAAACGGGGAAAAATATGTTCGATACACCGTGTACCTATAACCGCGAGCGTGTAGTATAAAGTATTTCTTCCTGCTCTGGGTATGAGGATGCAGAATGTGCTACACTGTGAAAAAACATATTTATGTATACATAACATATATGGCAGTTAACAAATTTTTGTTTGTGTTTATGATTACATAGACATGATGATTTATGATTATTAGACATTTTTGTTACTTTTACTCTGATACTATGGTTAATCACATTTTAATGGATCCGGGGGCATCCAATCAATACAAAATGTATTCCATGTTCGGTCATCACCATGTAGAGCTCCTGACGACGAACGCTATCTTTAAAGGCTTCAAAGTCAATGGAAAGATTGTGAGTCTCGACTTTTTTGAAATACGTTGGTCTTTTCCAGAATTTGCCTCAGTGGGAAAATGTGGTCTATTGTCGATCTGCCGGGCCGGAAGCCATACTGATACGTGCCGATAAATGTGTTGCAGAACGGCTTGATCCGTTGACATACGTACGTTCGATAGGATCTTAACTGCGACATTTGCCTCGATAATTCTTGCAAGACATAGGATCATCTTTCTTGTAGATGGGGCATATGAAGCTAATACTACATACTTGGTTGATGATTTGGTACATGCACCCAACCAAAACATCAATCCCGGTTTTTGAAAAGCTCAGCTGGTAAACCATCAGAGCCATCGGTGAAATCTGTTCTTCATTAACAGGACGTGTGTTCACTTCTTGCCCTATCTCTTTTTTCCATTGCCAACAGAAATTCATCAATATCAACTTGTGTGCATTATATGAGTTGCATAAGTTGATGCATGCAAACATTTAGAATTCATATTTTTTTCAATTGATAACAAATATATCTAAATCTAAAAATAAATTTAGCCAGACAATGCTTGAAAACAGTAAGTAATCAAAATCCGAACATGTTTTGAACATAAATATACTAGCTCGAAGCTAAATTATATCTTTTACCTATTTGAATGATTTTTGTAATGAAAACCTCATTATAAGAATTTGAATCTGGTGATCTTCTATGTTGGACAACAAATTTTCCTCTTTCTAAGCCTGATAAGCAAAACAATTCAATATAGAAAAAAATAATGCCGCCATGATGGAGCCTCGATGAATAAATACAAATAAATAAAATAAATAAAACAAATCCAAATCCAGATTATGATCCTTGAACCCAATAATTTGATCCATAAGCTAAGATAATGATACTTGCAAACTCAAAAATTTCCTTTGAATCGACTACATGCACAGGTTCCAGTTCCTTGTCCCAGGAGTGACCTAAACACAATACTAACGAACCGTGTGAACGTCTCAAGCTATTCTAGAATACACTGACCGGCATGTACCAGTGTAGCTTCCAGCCCGGCAGATCGACAATATAAGAAATCTTCACACTAATTCAAATCTTGGGAAAGATCAATGAATTTCAAGTCGAGCCCTCAATCTATTCATCGACTTTAAACCCGCATATGATAATATTAATCGCCAGCAGCTCTACCACGGCTGAATTCGATATCCTAGCAAAACTCAACCAGTTGCCGTGTTAGAGGCTTTCATGGCGATTGAAAAACAGGTTGGCCTAGAAGTCAACGAGGACAAAACGAAGTACTTGCTTCAACAAACAAAGATGTGGATGTAGTCCAAAAAGCTTAAATACGTAGACTATCGTAGGGATCTTCGACTCCCAGTCCCCAGGTTCAAGTTACGACATGGAACACCTAACCTCCGTTTTAAAGACCAAGACATCGTTCATGCCAAAGCACTGGGTCTCAACAACTGGAAGCAGCGTGCGTGGGATTACGCAGGATGGAAGGCAGCAGTGTCTCAGACAGAGACTCTCCACTGGTCGGGAGCCCGTTAAGTTAATAATCTTTTAGTGGTAATACACTTAAATCTTGGTTAGGACACTCTAATTATTCTCATGTTTTTATTTTCCATTGTTACGTGCTTCTCGAACTCGCGAGAGTGCTACTCAGGCCTAACCTGGACACACAGTGACTATGAGCGGAACTGTCACTAAAACAATGCAGGCCCTCTTCGATCCGTTTTGCTTGTCACAAATCTTTCGGAAATAAGTATGAAAATAAATTTCAATTGCTAAATTAAGCATTCCCCTGCGACACAATATTAAAAACAAATTTAATTCGAGTTTAATTGAAACAGTTCAAGACTTTTCGCAGTTCCTTTTTATTGTACTTTTCCTTTTGGACGAAAAATAATACATAAAAAATTCGTATTCAAGCCCAACAATATTGTGAAACTTTGCTGACTTTTCTATTTACAAAAATCAAAACATTGAATTTAATTGATTGAATTTAAATTTGATTATCGTTCCTTGTTTTGTTTCGTTTTTTTATCGTCCATTCTTTCTTGTCATTCCAGGTACCGATGACAGCCGTCATTGTCACTGACTCTTCTGCCAGCAATATACCTCAGTATACGATCAGCTAACTGTGGATTACGGTTATCACCAGAGACTCTGGATTAGAAACACCAAGCCTTATATCATAAAAACTAATTAACAGGACATTTATTGCTAATATTGTGCATGAGAGAGGAGTGATCTAATCATTTTCTGTGGTATTGGACTTTGAAGTTCAATTAAAAGTTCGATAAACCTAATTTTTGTTTAATATTTCCTACTTTGGGAACAGTGCGTCGCGTGTTTGTCCAACTAAACTATTATCAACGGGTTGCTAAATGCTAATTGCATTCAAGTTTTTGAAAAAGTAACGCAAAATGACATGCGTGTAATTTTAAAATTAAATAAACGCTGTTTGCTGAAGTTTTTTTGTTGGTAGACTATTGTTTTTTTATTTCTTTTTTAACTGAGCCATGTTGATTTTGTTTGCCAAATATACACTATTTATGTGTTTTTTCCTAAATTTCGGCAACAATCGAAATTGCGAACACAAATTAAACGATGCAAGTACTGGTAGCGGAGTTTACTGGAATGCCGCGTGCACAGCTAAGTGTTTGTTACGTGAAAAGGACAAGGTGAGTACCATGTGAATGTGAATCTCATTTGTTTTTAGATACTCGCGTTAGTTAGTGGAATTGCTGAATTATTTATATCATTAGTCGTTTAAGGACTAAATACATGGAGGTGTAGAATCTGAATCGCAGCTTATTTTGTATTTCGCCAACACAGAGTTGTCGGACTGAGCTGGTTAGTAGGAAATTTTGTGTGACATTCACTTAATGCTAAATTTTCGTATCTTTCAAAATCAAAAAGCATTTAAGCGCGCGCCGCCTGTGTGACATAAGGCAAGTAATATAGGACGCAACGATTTTACTTTGCGAAGGTGAATTAATATAGAGTCGAATAAAGAATGTTTTAAAGAGCTATACAATTTGAAATCAAAATAGATCACACACAGGTTGAGCCATTTTTTTTATTCGATAGGCAATTTATGGTATTAATGATGAAAAAAAAATCATTTCAGCTGGTATCCCTCGATCGTAACGATGTTCCAATGCTGGAATCGTTGTAGACCCACGACTTCCAATACCCGCACAGGACATTTTCCAACAGCGTTGAATCACACGATCTTGGACACCAGGCCGCAGCTCCATTTCTATAGATAATACTGTCATCGCAGTTAAAAAGTGACAAATTCAGTAGAGTTACTGCGTGGTTAAATCATACCGTATACCTCATATAGATTCAAAAAAAAAAAAAAATTAGAGGCTTGCCTCAGGGCCCTTCAAAACCTTAAATGCATCAAACACTTGCTTCAATAATTCGACGATTCCGCAGGCAGTATAGCATGCGACACCATCCTAAAAAAATAAATATAGGCATTAACGCCCATACAGAGCTTAAAACCTAGCGTCTCCAACCACTTGCTTGTGCGAACTGGAAAGGACCTACAATTTTAGGCCGAATCCGAACTGCAAATTTGAGAAGCACAATCGATACTCTTGGATGTTTGTCAGACGTGTTAGTGGAAAAAATTCTAGATGTTGATTGGTCCCGGCGGGATTTGACCCGGGGACCTTTCGATTAGTAGTCCGAAACACTAACCACGGAGCAACTGCGCCCGACACCACCTGTTGAAAAAAAAAATTCCTGCAGACCAAAGCCACGTACTTTTGGAAACGAAAAATCGTTGAGCATGGAATGCGATTAAATCTTCTGTTTTGAAGAAATACATCCCGATGATGCCGCCAGCTCATAAACGGCACCAGACAGTGCATTTTTTAGCGTGAATCTATAGCTCATGGATAACTTTTGGATTTTCCTTGCTCTTAATGCGGTGACTTTTCCTATTGACAAAGTCTCTGAGTCAAAAGTAAGCCTTATCGTTATCACTGAACAAAATTTGACGGTAAAAAAGTGAATGGACTTCCAACTCTTCAAGCGCCCAATCACTGAACTCACACCGCAACTGATGCTCATTTGACTTCAGTTATTACGTCAATTGGATCTTGTACGCGTGTAAACCAAGATCCCACTTCAAGTTCTTGCGCACGATAACGAATCGATGAATTACCCTACGTCCAAGTGGCAGCCATCGCGCGACCGAGAAACGAGCGATGGCCGCTGTAAGGGACGATCAAAATATGAAACTGCAATACAATAACCCTATCGTGTGTAGCACGGTCGCACATGTTTGTTTCGAGATCGCTCAAACTACATGGCAATAGCCGTGTTTCTTTGCAGGCGGATATAGGGATAATTTTAAATTTGCATGTAAAATACAACAACAACTTATCCTATATACGCTAACTTTAGCGGGGATAGCTATCGCCGCTAAGTCCTTTAGCTTATGTTATTCAAATCTGTTATCTCTGGTTCGTTCGTTTTGCTTAAGTTAAAATTTAATTTTAATTTTGTTGTTAATGAGTTAATGAAACGAAAGCAATTTATGATCGTTTTAAAAATGTTGTTTTACAAACAAAAACAGCGAATGAATGATCGAAATATATTTGTCAGTGACGAATTTGTGATTGACTGAACATTTTAAAGCTATCAATATTTTCCACAACCAAAACAATACATACCGGAAAACGACTTTTCCCTGTTTAAGTCCACACGGCTGCGTTTCTTAACGAAGTACCCAATACAGTAATATGTATAAGACTTTCGCTCAGAAAAAGCTTAATATATTTTTTTATTACAAAGATGTTGTTATTATTTGTATGAACAACATATTTTCGTGTTGTTATTATGTTAAATCGAAGGAAAAAAGTAAAACATTAAATATGTTGTCCTTTCGAGTAAGGATTTAGTACGAAGAAGGACCGGCTTTTGCGTGCTTTGTATTTTTTGAAAATTGGCACTCGGACCAAGGTACAATCGGACCAAGGTACACTACCTTCCCCTACTCTAACTAAGAAGTGCTCGTGAGTTTTCGAACTGATTTCTATGCAAAAACCAATTCACAAACAGTTAAAAGTTGTTGAACAGTGCTCTTTTCGTATGGGGCAAGTGTGTACACTCTCCCGAAGCCGACTGTCGAATATTTATATTGTAGCTCAACTGTCGCACTATAGGTATGTATATAGGCTGACACCGATCAATGTTTACCCTTGTTGTACAATACCCAACCAAAGTGTTAATTATAACAATCTGTGAAAGAGCAGAAGGATAGGGCAGACAACAGATAATTGTCATGTCCTTTATAATAAATTATTCAAGAATTTGTAAAATTGGAAATTGTGCGTACAAATGAAAATTGAATAAAAATAATCTAATCTAATCTAATCTAAAATCTAGTACGAAAAGTTGATTAATTTCGTCGCAGGTTCGGAAAGGGTTGAAAAAACCTAAATGAAGGTAAATGAAACAAGACCTGCATGCAAATAATAAATACAAAGCACAGTGAGTACTTTATTCTCTCTATGAGAGTTTGAAAGTCAACTGTAGTCGAAAACAATAAATCAAAGCCAAGAGGCATATAAAGGGTGTTCAAATTTGACGTATCATTGTAAATTGGCCACCATTTTTTTTACAGCTATTAGATTACACCGAATTTGTTTCCGGTATGAAGTAAATACATTCCCGTTAGGTACAATGAATCTTTACACTATTGAGCAATGCGTTTTTATTATTAAAACTTATTTTAAATATGGTGGAAGTTTTGCAGAAGTTGAAAGAAAATTTCGTTCGAAATACGGTAGAGAAATTGCTCCGTCAAACAAACAAATTATTTTCACCAATGAGGCTCATTTTGATAATGGCGATTATGTCAATAAACAAAACTGTCGCATTTGGGGTGAAAAAAATCCTAGAAGACTCTTTTAAAGGCCAATGAAACCAAAAAAAAGTTACTGCATGGTGTGGATTTTGGTGTGGTGGCGTAAATGGTCCATTTTTCTTCGAAGATGAAAATGGCAATGCAGTTGCATGTGGATGGAGCTCGATATCAAGCGATGATTACAAACTTTTTGTGGAGTCAATTGGAAGATATTGATGTGCAGAATATGTGGTTTGAACAGGATGGTGCAACATGCCACACAGCAACGAACTCAATCATTCAATTATGAAAGAGAAGCTTAACAATTGCATAATTTCCCGAAGAACAGACGTGAAATGGCCACCAAGATCATGCGATTTAATATGCGATAACAACACAGTATTTTTGTTTATGGGGTTTCTTGAAGACTAAAGTTTATGCCGATGATCTTCTTCAAACTGCTCAACACCTCAAAGACAACATCAATATCACTTATTGAACCATCATTATGCGAAAAACTGATTCAAATAAAAGGTTGGCAGTCTGCCGAGCCAGCAGAGGAGGTCACTTGGGCGACATTCTTTTTCATTATTAATCGGAACTAATGTACATTAATTTCCAATAAAAATAAATATAGATTTCACACAATTTATCCCTTTACAATGTAAAAACAGCGGAAAATAGAATTTTATTTATATTGATATAACTGCTCCAAGCAAATTCATGCCATTTCCAAACATTATTTTAAGCGTGATGGGCTCTCAAATTTAAATATTTTTCTGGAATTTGTTTATTTCGTTTTGAAGAGACGAGGCGCTCTGGCATCCGCAATGTTCATTGTAAGGAGATTCAGTATTTCTTGTCTTTTTGGTTGCAGCGTTATTGCCCACTACTCATGTGGCGCAGTGGCGTAGAGGTAAGTGTGTTGGACTACTAAAGGTATCAGGTTCAAATCCCGCCGGGGGCAAGTAACATCTAAAGGTTGGATGGAGGAGCTAACTTAAAACCTAGATCCTCCACCCTTTGTTTGCTCACGGAATGTATGCTTAACTTTCTATTTCATCCATTCTTAAATCGCTGTGAAAGCCCCTGCCACCGCACGCATGTGGATACCAGCTCTGCGCACTTTTGTAGTCATGCCATTTTCTTAAAGCCTTTTATTTTCCAAAAGATTTTCAATTAGGTCATAGCTTAACAATTAGATGTAATTTTACTGTGTGTATTTCTTTCCTAAAAATATCTCTCCTTTTTCTTTTCTGCAGAACTTTCAAAAATGTAGCGACATTTGTCAGATAGAGAATCCTGTAAACGGCACCAACAACACCCTAAAGAAAATTAACGAAAATCACGACCTAGTTCTGATTTGCCGCGATGATCGAAGCCTTACATTTAATGTTAAACTACCAACCGAACGTGTCTCTAACATTCCGGGGGATAATGACCTTCAGCCACTGCATTATCATCAACAATCTAAACACTCTTCATTCCAAACAAACATAACCGAAACTATTCAGGAAATATACGTCGTAAACGTCTCGCTGGCACATGAAGCTGAGGAAATAGATGTATATTTGGTAAGTCTTAATTAATTCGATTTCATGTATCCATGTATTAATCTTCTAAGCAGTCAAACGATAATTTCATCACAATTGAAAACCTACGTCAAAACACAACGTACAACATCTCGGTGGTGGTGGTATACTCCAGCAACAAATATTCCATCATCACCAAGGGCAAGCAATTCAAGACACTGCGACGAGGCTACAAACCGAAGGAGATTTCCAAAATATCGCTGGTTAACTTTGATTCAGACGAGAGTGATGAAATGCGAGTTTCTGCCTTAATTTCGTGGACTCCATCATCAGGTAAGCTTTATTCATTTTTCGAAATCCCATTAGTTTCCAAAGATCGAGTCCAATTTAAATATTCTCGTGTTATCTTTTTTCCATCGCAGACATGACGTGTCATTACGACTTGATATATTATTCACCAGAACGGGAGGATATGGAAGTAACGCCTATTGAAATACGAAATGTAAGTCATGCTAATAAATACTATGAATAGTATGAAATGAATAGTAAGTGCAATTTGAGTTTTTTTTAGCGCTAAATATTTATTTATAAATTTACATAACATAAGATATATTTCTGCATTGAGTGGTATAGTATGAAATAAATTCATTCCACTGGTGAATTAATTGAAATAATAACTAGTGAACAGCTTAATACAAATGTTTGATTTTAAATATAAATTGATTGCTATTTATTTAAATTTTCATGCTGAAAAAAATAATAGCCATGTTGTTTGAGAATTGTTGTTAAGCGCCTACGCGTGTATTAAATTATATTTTCGCAAAAGTAACATCACGTCCAATTGGCAGCTGTTCAGGGATGACATTTGCAAGTGTGACAAGCAGATATAAGAATAAAAAAACGTTGAGATAAGTTCTCATTTATGCCCAATAAGCTTCAAGCTGTGTGTACTACCTGCCGAACTATAAATGTCTTCGGATATCATCCTGACTGCCCTTGAGATGATTCTGAAGAGCTGTGTGGATCTTGTACATATTTTCCTCGGGCTTGGAGAGAAATAGCAGTGGTTTCTATACCCAAGACTGGTAAATATTCCCATGTTAGTCCAAAAGATCTCAGACCTAAAAGTCTATCGTTCGTCCTCCTAAAAACGCTGGATAACTGATTGAAACCCATTTTCGTACCAATATAAATACGCAACTTCTGTCTGTGGCTCAACATGCGTAGTTCAAAGGCAAGTTGATTGAACATTGCTTTCATCTTAAACAGTACACTATGGTTGCTAGATATAGAAGGCGCCTCGTCAGCACATCTGCAATCACAGATCTGAATGTGGATAGCTCGCTTGGGGTGTTGAACAATCAATTGATCACAATTTAGATTAAGAACTCAAAATTGGGAGAATCATCTGCCAGGAGGTCTGTAAGTAGAGGTACATCGCAATGCGGCGTCCTTTCCGCAATCTCTGGAGCTTGGTAGTGAATGAACTACTGATATTCCTGGAAGGGGAGTGCTGCGTGGAGATTACCTATGCGGGTGATGTTGCTATTGAGGTCCAAGGAAAGCACCTCACTACTTTAAATTATCTCCTGAAAACTTGTCTTAACAAGCTGACGAGATGGGCAGATCGCTGTTGCCTGGTTGTAAACCCCCACAGAACGGATCTTGTCCTATTTTCTGGGAAATACAAAATCCCACATATTAACCCACTTTATATAATACATCTTATAATCGTACAATCTTAATTTTTTTAGGTGAAGCTAAATCCTTGGGTCGAGTCTTCCACAGAAAGTTAAGCTTCTTCTTCTTCATATAAGAAATAGTCGAAAAAGCTACAGTAGGACTTTTCTCTTGCAAAAACGCCATTAGCAACAAGTGCGGCTTAAAACCCCGCATTACTCACTGGGTATATGTATCGGTCGTGAGACCAATTCTTTCAAACGGGAAGGTTGTCTGTAAAGCGATTAATCGGGATAAACTGGACAAAGTCCGATGTACAGCAGGTTTGTGCATACGCGGAACACTCCGCACAACTCCCTCCACAGCAGTAGACATTCTGCTTCATCTGACAAGCCTTGATATATGTAGCAGCAGGAAACTTCGTATTTAAGGTTTTTAGGCTTATATGTCGCATTTTCTTAAAAAAAACCCCAACGATTTTGAGGAGAAAAAGTTAAAATATAATATAATTGAAGTGAGCATAGGAAACTTTAGTAGGTACTCAATTTTGTCGAAAATAGTCGAATAACGGTACTTTGTAGATACCCTAATATCTTAAAAATGGGTCAAATTATTTGTAAGAACATTTACACACAAGCTTATACTACCATTTCCCCATGGGAAAAAACAACATACGCCACCCAATAAAGGAGAAAAACGAATAAAACCTGTTTCTCCAACCTCTACGCCAAAAAGAGGATTTCTGCCTGGTAGTACAATGGACCGTTACCCAGTCTGAGTGCCTTGGGATTTGGATTTCCTTTTATAAAAAAAAAAAATATTATAATACCGTTTGTAGCGAATTTTTTTATTAAAATTTTTAAAATATTTTTTTATTTTTTGTTGATATAGGAAAGTTTTTTGAATTTTTAAAAATTTAATTTTTTTCAAAAACGGCTCTAACGATTTTGAAAATTTTGATGTCTTGAATACTTGGGTTCAATGTCAGAAGATGGCTTACTCAGTTTTTTCCCAAAAGACTCGAATGGTACTTTAGGTAATCAACTTTATCTCGGGGTAATATAGTTTCCAAAAAAATTGATATATTACCTAGTACAAATGTGTAGAAAAAATGTGTATACCTACTCAGATTTTCTGAAAAAAATTATTGTTTTTTATACCCTATTCTAAGGGTATATTAATTTTGACGCATAGTTTGTAACATACCTTAATATTGGCCGTGGACTCCTAAAAGTTACTATATTTATGATCAGCATCGATAGTAATGTCGATCTAGCCATGTCCGTCCGTCCGTCGGCAAAAATTAGGCCTTTAAACTGGGCCTAGAGAGCTGAAATTTTAACCATATACTCTCTAGGGTTTCTCAAGTTTACGAATTTTTGAAATCCGCCCACAGACACGCCCACAAACTCAAAAAAACAAAATTTTCGAAAAAATCGAATTTTGAGCTAGAAAGCTGAAATTTTTTATATATGATCTATGACTCCTAAAACTGCTCGGGAGATAAAATTTTCAAAATTCGCCCACTGACACGCCCACAATTAAATAAAACAATTTTATTGAAAAACCAAAATTTGAGCTAGGGAGCTGAAATTTATAATATATACTCTCTAGGGGCCCTTTAAGCTCATGTGTAAATATTTTCAAAATCCGCCTACTGACACGCCCACAATTTAAAAAAAAACTTTTTTGAAAATCCAAAGTTTGATCTAGGGAGCTAAAATTTATAATATATACTCTCTAGGGGCCCTCTATGCTCATGTGTTAATTTTTTTAAATCAGCTTACTGACACGCCCACAATTAAATAAAATAATTTTATTGAAAAACCAAAGTTTGAGCTTGGGAGCGTTTTTTTTACAAAAACTTTGTTTTTGTTTGATAAAATCCTTTAAATGTTATATAACAAAATATGTAGAGCGTTCTTCACAATTCAACCATACTTAGACTTTTGTCACGAGTTAAGTGCAAATACGCATAACGAACCATTTTAGCTAACATAATTATATAAAACTGAAACAATATACCTACTGATTTAACAAACTAAATCTAAGTATTAAGTGTTGCTTATAAACGTAAACCTAAAAACTTTATTATGTACATACAGAAAACATTTAACACCAAATCATCAGAAACATGTATCTAAACATAGACAAACACAACAAAACACAAAATAAATATTACATTAACTTAAACTTATGCATCTGCAAGCAGACATACACGTAAACATTAGTTGTTCAATGTAGCAATGTAAATATATAAAGCCATCACAGAGTCCAGCTTAGCAACAAGTAATGTATAAAAATTAACGAAACTCTTTTTTTTTTATAATAACATGTAAGAGGAAGCAAATGCTGCTTTTAAGCATTTAGTTTTTGAGGCAGTCTTTCGTTGGCGATCAACTAGCAACGTAGTTAAGCATAAGATTATAAATAAAAGTAAAAAAAAAAATAAAATTTAAGGCGTTATTTTCTTTTTGAAACTACGGGTTTTCTGTAACCCATAACTCACGCCCACTTATGAGGGATAGGAATAAGAATAGGGTATCCAACAGTTCGCCCAAGCGGACAGTAGCCCGCCCCTATGTTTTAATACATTTTTTTGTCCAACAGTGATTAAAATTTTGAGAAGTCACTTAAACGGCTTTAATGATTCCGATTATGTTTGGGAAAGGTAGGTTAAGAAAACAGCATACTGTGTTATTACCAAAAGGCTAAATCAACGCTACTTTCGAAACCCACTACTTCTACTTTTAACAGAAATAGCTTTTACTTTGAATCGATTTCTGTTCTTTAAATATTAAACTCTTTGAATAATTCTAACTGATGCGGTGTCGATGGTATTTCAAAGCTAATAAAAGTATTGCTACCAATACAGTTGATGTTTTGGCACATCTTTATATTCTTAAAATCTGAGCGTTTGGAATTATCCCAGAAGAGCTTAAATGAGCAAATGTAACACTTCTTTTGAAAAAGGGAAGCAAAAAAGATAAAAAAAATAATTATAGGCAAATTTCTTTATTGCCTGCTTTTTGAAAAGTAATTGAAAAATCAGTTAGGAGTAGGGTCTCAAAATACCCCAATAAAATAATCGTTTTCAGTTCGAAGCAGTTCGGCTTTAGGACCAGTCTTTCTACTTGGTGCTCTCATAGATTTCTGCTGCCTGCGACAGTTAGGAGTAGGGTCTCAAAATACCCCAATAAAATAATCGTTTTCAGTTCGAAGCAGTTCGGTTTTAGGACCAGTCTTTCTACTTGGTGCTCTCATAGATTTCTGCTGCCTGCGACAGGTAGGATTGCGCGAAAAAAAAATTGTTGTGCTGGGCTCTTTGTTCAGTTCATATGACCCTCATCACGTAAGGCTGACGATCTCGTTTTCGACTTCGATTTCGATAGCAATGCACGTAACACTCGTTTCGACGATTCAATATTTACTTCACCTATTTCACGAAACGTCAAAACATTGTCGTCGAGACGAAAACATTTTCGCGAGAGCAAATGAGGTATTAGCCGTGTTTTATTATCAATTTATATGCTTTACAAAAAATACACACGGATCACATTTTATGATCTATAAATTAGTTCTCACTATTTCCCACTAGTTGTCCTAGGTGCCAATAGGTTGTCATTTTATACCTAACTTTATGTTGCCATACCGAAATTAAAATCTTTTCAAAAAGATAAGCATTATTAGGTCAATTTTTAGTCTATGAAAGGGGCATACCGCTCCTTTTTCATTGACTATGAACCATCATCAAATACTCGTATAATAAAAAAGATTTGGCAGATAAATTAAATTCATGTACAGCATGTGTGCAGCTCGCAGCAACCACCAAAATGCCTGCGCTGTGGTCTCCGGGCAAGGTTTCAAATTGGAAATCCAGCTGGGGAAGCGTTTGATGATTGATATTATTTTATTATCCTCGGCAGGTCTATGCAGATCATAAGTCATCATAAAACACGGCTATTGTCTCTCCTCGATATACATATTTAGCATACAATTAAGGCACATAATATGGTTTTTAAATTAAACAATCGTATTCAGATCTTTTCTGTATATGATTCAGAATGTTGTGAATGCAATTTATTATAAATAAGAAACTATATTTCAATGCTTTTCTCCTTGATACGAGTATGTATCCGCTGATGTCGTTAGTGAGTTAACTAAGACATTAAAAAGGTTCGGACATTAAACAAATTTACCACATCGAAAGCATTCATACTAATTCGCTAACAAGGGATGAATAGTAAAAATGTAAATTGATTTGGAAGTAAAAATTAGAAAACGTGTACGGGAATAATAAAATTAAGACTTGCTTTCTAGAATAAATGTATAAAAACAAATTTCAGTTTCACCGAAAATTAGCTGTTTCACGAAAGAGTAGTAACAACGCCGTCTACACTTGAGTAGGAGTATGATTCCAATTCAACAAGTACCAGATTTCTTCATTAACTTAATAAGCGATAGACGAAAGACGACACGAGGGTGTTATAGTTGCGTGAAGCACACTTCTGACGATCTCGTTCACTATTATCGCTTGGACGATGATCGTCTGACAAGTGCATGAGCCTTTGGATATGGCTGATCGCAATATTCTCTTAAAAACATAGGGACGGGCTACAGTCCGCTTGGGCGAACTGTTGGATACCCTATTCTTATTCCTATCCCTCATAAGTGGGCGTGACAAAAGTCTAAGTATGGTTGAATTGTTAAGAACGCTCTACATATTTTGTTATATAACATTTAAAGGATTTTATCAAAAAAAAAAACGCTCCCTAGCTCAAACTTGGGTGTTTCAATAAAATTGTTTTATTTAATTGTGGGCGTGTCAGTAGGCGGATTTAAAAAAAATTAACACATGAGAATAAAGGATCCCTAGAGAGTATATATTATAAATTTTAGCTCCCTAGCTCAAAATTTCGAATTTTCAAAAAAAAAATAATAATTGTCATAAAGGGCCCATAGAGAGTATATATTATAAATTTCAGCTCCCTAGCTCAAACTTTGGATTTTCAAAAATTAATATACCTAGGTACCCTTAGAATAGGGTATAAAAAAATTATTTTATTTATTTGTGGGCGTGTCAGTGGGCGGGTTTTGAAAATTTTTTATCCCGAGCAGTTTTAGGAGTCATAGATCATATATAAAAAATTTCGGCTTTCTAGCTCAAAATTCCATTTTTTTTACAAAATTTTGTGTTTTTGAGTTTGTGGGCGTGTCTGTGGGCGGATTTCAAAAATTCGTAAACTTGATTATTTCGGGACCCTAGAGAGTATATGGTTAAAATTTCAGCTCTCTAGGTCCAGTTTAAAGGCCTAATTTTTGGCTACAGACGGACGGACGGACATGGCTAGATCGACATTACTATCGATGCTGATCATAAATATAGTAACTTTTAGGGGTCTACGGGCAATATTAAGGTATGTTACAAACTATGCGTCAAAATTAATATACCCTTAGAATAGGGTATACAAATTGTATTATGCTTGTTTGGTTCGCGTGTTTCTTGAGGGATAGAAAGCAAAAAGTAAAAATCTGAAATAGTCTAAGTGCTCAAAGGTAATTTGCATTGGTGTTCCCCAAGGCTCTGTTCTTGGGCCAGTTTTGTTTTGATTAACATTACATTTAAACTGCCTATGGTGGGTAAATTCAAGGCTTTTGCTGATGATTAAGGCATAGCCTATAAGTCAGACAACAGCCTCAATTTAGTGGGCGACTTAAATCGCAACGTAAGCTTTTTAAGAATATGGTTTGCTCAATATAAGCTATTTGTTAGTAGCTAAACCAAATTTATGTTTTTTTTATTCTCAGTAATGATGTGATTCCAGACAGCGATATTGTATTTGCTAATAGTTTTCCTTGTGAGAGGTGGTTATATGCAGAGTCCAATTTCTGGCACACATAACTTACACAGCAATTTCCAAACACGTGTTGCCATCCCGGCCTTTTGAACAAAAAAATTTTGGAAGCTCTTATCCAATTATACCCAGGAAGTTGTTTAACAGATTCCTCTTTTCGTTTTAAGTGATGTAAAGTATTGGCTTCTTGGTTTCGATCCCGATCTAAATTGACGTTTTACTACGCTATATTTTTTAATTTTGCTTTATTACTTACTATTCTGAACGGGCTTCCGACCCGTGAAGAGTCTCTGCCTGAGACACTACAGCCGCCCACCCTCTCCGACTACAGAGTCAATGTAGTCGACGCGATTTAGCTTTTTGGACTACATCCATATCTCGGTAGAGATATTCCATTCGTTCAAAAGAATCCAATATCAGCTCCTCTTTCCTACTTATCGTCCAACACTCGGCACCATAAAGCAGGACTGGCAGGATTAAGGTTCGATAGAGCATTAATTTTCTTCTTCGAGTGAGGAGTTTTGAACCTATTTGTTTGGCCAAGCCGAAGTAATAACGGTTTCCTAGGTTAAGGATCTCCACTAAGGTATCATTTGTGGAGTTGATATTTACTCCGAGGTTGGTGAACTCCTTTACTACCTCGAAGTTGCTGCTATCAACAGTGACGTTTTGTCCCACTAGTTGTATGTTTTTTTAAAGGAAGTACTTCGTTTTGTCCTCGTTGACTTCAAGGCCAACCAATTTTGGCTGTTCTTCAATCACCATGAAAGCCTATAACATAATTCTATTTAAATGGCGATTAATTGAAATTATCGTCAATCATTGAAATGAAAGACTACTTCCAAAATTACATAAATCTTTCATATGGAGGGGGAGCTGCCTTTGCGAATGAATAAGTTACTTCTTCGTTTGTTTTTTTCTCTTGCAATTAGGGAAAGTCGACAAGGATGTACGCTGTGAGGAAATCAAATTAATTAATTGAAACTTATTTCACTGCGAAGAAAACGAAAGACCGTATCTATGAATAAAATGATTTCAACCCATTTAAAGATGAAGTTGTAATATTAGAAAAACAATTAATGGTTTGCTTAGCTATTGGGAAGAATTAAGCTGTAATTTCCGATTAGTTGAATGAAATCATATTCAGCTGTAAGGCTTGATGTAAAGTTAAGCCAAAAACAAAACACTCCTTGGGCGAATTTGGGGTTAGCGGAGCCTTCTCTTTGTCGGCGCTGCTATTTAACAGCATATTCAACAAGTCATTCCAAATAATAAGATACGCAGATGCAGATTATATAGCGATACTTGCTGTATGGTTGAGATGTTTATCAATTTGGAAACAAAAGCAAAACAGGTTGAAAAATAAATAAATGAAAAATATCAGGAAAGGCTAAAGACCGCTTGGGTGAACTGTTGGCGTTATTTCAAAAACGGCAGAGTGCAAGACAGTGATAGAGGTATCTCCTCGTTCATTTCCTCGTCCCCGCATTTGCTGCAAAGGTGATCTGTGCTGAGTTTTAATTTTTTTGCATGATAGCCTAGCATTTTGTGTCCGGTGATAACACCTGACGCTGCTGTAGTCCGGTGATAACACCTGACGCTGCTGTAGCCAGAAGGTTATTTCGAGCCTTTCGGAATAAAAACCCAGTCTTAAGGTTGTGTAGCTTACATAACCCCTGCCACCAGACTAAATTACCATATGTCAGTATCGGTCTAACTACTGCCGTATATAGCCACATGACAATTTTGGGGAATAGGACCCCAGGTTCTGTTTATAGGGCAATCATTGCCTTCTTTGCATTTTTATACCCTATTCTAAGGGTATATTAATTTTGACGCATAGTTTGTAACATACCTTAACATTGCCCGTAGACCCATAAAAGATACTATATTTATGATCAGCATCGATAGTAATGTCGATCTAGCCATGTCCTTCCGTCGGTAAAAATTAGGCATTTAAACTGGGCCTAGAGAGCTGAAATTTTAACCATATACTCTCTAGGGTCCCGAAATAATCAAGTTTACGAATTTTTGAACAAAATTTTGGAAAAAATCGAATTTTGAGCTAGAAAGCTGAAATTTTTTTTATATGTTCTATGACTCCTAAAACTGCTCGGGATATAAAATGTTCAAAATCCGCCCACTGACACGCCCACAAATAAATTAAACAATTTTATTGAAAAATCAAAATGTGAGCTAGGGAGCTAAAATTTATAATATATACTCTTTAGGGGGCCCCTTATGCTCATGTGTAAATATTTTCAAAATCCGCCTACTGACACGCCCACAATTTAAAAAAAAAAAACTTTTTTCGAAAATTCAAAGTTTGAGCTAGGGAGCGGAAATCTATAATATTTATATACTCTCTAGGGGCCCTTTATGCTCATGTGTTAATTTTTTTTTAATCCGCCTACTGACACGCCCACAATTAAATAAAACAATTTTATTGAAACACCCAAGTTTGAGCTAGGGAGCGTTTTTTTTCGATAAAATCCTTTAAATGTTATATAACAAAATATTTAGAGCGTTCTTAACAATTCAACCATACTTAGACTTTTGTCACGCCCACTTATGAGGGATAGGAATAAGAATAGGGTATCCAACAGTTCGCCCAAGCGGACTGTAGCCCGTCCCTATGTTTTTATATTGATGTTCCAGTTTAATTTCCTATGTAGAATCACGCTAGTCGTCTGCATATGCGACTGCATTGACTCCATTAAATCTGGGTTTATTCAGAATCTCGTTTAAAACTAATACATGCTGATACCCTTATTATTTTACAATCTTACTATGTGTTGATGCATCTGTTTTTAAGCATGCACATTATACATTTAATAATGGCATTCTCCACATTAATGTTTACTAGCTTCTGTCTGGACATTGTTAAAGGAACCTTCAATATCCAGGAACGCGGGTAGAGTATATTCCTTATGCTTTACTATCTTTTCTACGGGGCTGACGACACTTTGGAGTGCCGTCTTTATACCTTTGCCTTTGGTATACGGATACGCATGCTGAGCCGGAGATACAACTTCGGTGTTCAGTATACTTTGAATATAGATTTCAATCAGTCTTTTAAAAGTTTTTAAAACAAATGAAGCTAAGCTGATTAGCCTGAAATCTAAAGCGGTAGTGTGACTGGATTTACCAGCTTTGGGTATAAAAAACACTTTAACTTCTCCCCATACTTTTGATACCTTTCCCCATTTAAGACTTCGTCGGAACATATTTCTCAGATGTGAGGTTATACGTTTTTCACTTCTGAAAAAATGCCATCAATTCGCGGAGGTCTATACGGCGAGAAAGAGTTAAAAGCTTATTTTATCCTTTCATTTGTCTGGAGTATACTTATTTTCTTTCCCACTTCCATGTTGAAAATGTCCCAGTGAGTTTTCCTATGGTTTCTATATGGTTTTGGGAGAGTGTTCGTGTATGGTACCAGGAATGCATTGATTTTGTGTTCAGAGAATGTTACATACAAATCGTATTCGAGTTACTTAATATTGCAACGCCTATTACTTCTTGCCTATTTCTAATAGCAAAAGTTGGTAATGCAACAAGTAAGTTATAATCAATAAAAAATTAAAAAAGTGACTACTCACCTCTTGTGTTAATGTTTGAGCTTCACCATATAACGTGGGAGTTAGCGTCGCATCTCATCACCAGGTGGCATTTTTCGCCCGTTGAGCAAGTAAGGTCAGATGGTGGTCCTTCAGTTGCATCATAGGTCATAGATAGGGTTAGAATCAGCGGTGACAGCCCGTTACGCTCAAGTTTAACCGTCTAGTGGTCGTTATCACTATAGGTAGATAAAAGAAAGAGGTTAATCTATTTCCTAGGTACTATACAAGTTCTGGTCTTACTTTTTGGGTCTATCTGCGCCGTTTTTAACAAAACAAGTCCCTTCGAGTTCAATCCCCATATTCTGCCTTCTGCTACCCAGGGTTCTTGAATAAGGGTCAGGCCTACTTTGTGACTGAGCAACACTGTCACTTCCGAGCCGTATTCATTATACTCTCCCATCTCGATCACTTCCCAAGCGTGGCTCAGTCGATTGGTATTAAGGGATCATAAGTATCTTTCGATATGATCCTTTGGGATATTGGGCCCGAGTACAACAAGTCTGGCTTTATCTTGTTAGATGTACGATGTCCTTCCTGTTGATCAGATGAAGGTCGGCGTTTGGCCAAGGAGCTTTTGTTCTGGCAATAAATTCTTAAATGAAAAGGAAACACTCTCTTCCTCTTCACAGGTCATAAGTTTGAACCCTTGAATGGTATTGAGGGTGCCAAAAAGCGGGAGCGTCCCTTGTTCTTAAGGATAGCATCATTCATCTCATCAAGGATTCGAAGCTGGATAAGTCGCAATTGATCATCTGTCAGCTTCCGTGTAGGATTGCCTTACTCTACTACGGCAACTAGTTGACCTACAACGGTAAGAGAGAGAATCTGGCTTTCTCGATGAAATTGGGAAAATCGTGTCGTTTTGCCCGGCTTTTTTGGACCTTCTCGCAATTGAGTCGAGATTTGATTAAGTGTCTGCAGAAGTGATAATTAGGGACTTCCTGAGTCTGCCTGCGATTGGGGTGGAGAGCAAAAGGCTATCCTCCCCCTTCCCAGTCAGCCTTTTGGGAGCTATCCTTGTGCTGGGCATAAGCTTATTCTTTCTCCTGTACGTTTAGTTCTCTGGTATTGTCCAATGTGACAAAGCTCAAAGGCAGCTCCTTGTTAATGAAGAACAAATGCTACACAGATGGCAACAGTATTGTGAACAACTTTGAAACGAGCTGGACGAGAGTTGTGGAAAAAAAGGAGACATCGATTCAAGATGACTAATAAGCATCTCCATATTGATGAGAGTCGATCCAATGCCTAACCAGTGAAGAGAAAGTTATGTTTTGCTTGTGTAAAAAAAGAAAAGAAATACTCAAAGGCAGCCCCGAAAATGAAAGAGCAAGAGGTAGACCAAGGATAAGATGAATAGATGGTGTAACAATAGATATACGAAACAATTATAGACATGCAGCATTAGAAAGGTAAATATGGAGGCCGAAAGCTAAATCATGCAGAAGGATGTAAAAGCACAAGAACAAGAAGAAGAATACTCCTCTTTGAACATGATGCGTAAACAAGACAAATCCTCAGTAGTCCCTTTTACTCTTCGCTGTACATCACGATTGTCAGTAACGCCAGAAATAATCATACAAACCAAAATCGCTTATGTGTGAAATTCAACATTTATATGCGTACATATTAAGCAAACAACTACTCATATTCCCACTTGCGGGTACTGCTAAAATTCTATGACGACAATTTAGGTTTCGATTAATTAGATATCATTTGAGGTAATCGATTTCGCCGTCGCTTTTCTATTTTAAGGAACGGCTTTGAGTTTTAAATAAATCTTCATCTGATATTATTATGTTACTCTAGGGATTATACGTTGAGATGACTACGCGTTTAAACTTTTAAATGTTAAATCCATAAATCAATTAGCCGCTTAAAATTATTGACACTTTTCCTGAAAGTTTATTTTCCTACTCCTGGTTTTTGCATAGTCATTTAACAAAAAAAGAAAATTATTTTTGGCTACTTTCGCAGTGGCACTGGTGGAATAACTTTGTTACATTGTAAATATATAATCTCCCAATCAATGTGAAAAATATTCAGTAAAATCAATATTTTTGTGGTGAAGTCCACGAAGGAACAAAGTTTGCAATTATAATTAAAATTTACTACCGAAATTCCAAGTCGGTTTTCGCAACTTTAAGGGCGTTAACGCCAATTTTCAGCCGTAATTCTCGTCCCAGTAGACAAGCAATTCAGTGTAGTCAAAAAAATTGAATCAGAATATTCGCTGCTTGATGTTGCCGTGCCAGCGAGACTATGTTTTGCGCGAAGTGTGGAGAATATTGCTGCCGTAGAGGCGTCCCTCGCAAACCAGCCAAATCAGTCAATTTCATGGCATTCTCAAGAATTGGGCCTCTGCCAAACCACATTATGGTAAGGACCTTGGCCTACACCCTTACAAGATCAAGCTGACTCAAGAACTAAAGCGATAATATGAAGCGACGTACGTTCTCAAATTGGGCTCTGGACATGATGGAAGAAAATGAAGAATTTCATCGCAAAATCATCTTCAGCGATTCACCGTCATACCGTCACTTTACGGTAAATGGTATTCGCTACAGAGACATATTGGAAAGTTATTTCTTTGAGCAATAGCCTGAATTGGACATCAGTGATATGTGGTTCCAACAAGACTGTGCCACAAGTCACACAGCGGTTGCAACAATCGAGTTATTGAAGTCTCAGTTTGGTGGACGTGTTATCTCGAGAAACGGATCCGTCTATTGGCCGCCGAGATCGTGGTATTTAACGCCTCTAGATTTTTTATGGGGCTACATTAAATCATTGGTCTATGCCAACAAGCCGGCGACGTTAGAGGAGCTCAGAGCCAATATTAAACGAGAAACAGCGTTTGAAATGTGCGGCAGAGTCATCGAAAATTGGGTTCAACGTAACGACCGCTGCATACGTGCCCGTGGTGGACATATAAACGAATATCATTCATATATGTTTTCATAGTAATTCAAGCCAATACATTTTTTTTGAGATATCTCTAGTAGTTTGCATTAAAAAAGAAGTTGTCAAGTCCTTAATGATAGACTCTTTATAACAATCGAACTTCAAATGTTATTTTATTTCATATATTTCAGCCTCAACATTTGTATAGCTTCACAATGGACAACCTGACATTCGCCACATTGTATACTTTAGGGATTCGCGCAAAGAATACCAATGATATATCTAAAGAAAGTGACTTGCTGTGGAGTATGATAACGACGCCATCATGCAGTGAATGGCACCTTAATAATTTCAATATATGTGGTAAGTTCAATTTATAAAGTTATGAATCAAAACATAAAACTTATAGAATTGCAGCTTTTGGTTATTCTAAATGCACTTTATAGAGAAAAGGAAAACGAAAAGATGATATTTTTGCAGTAGTCGATAGCCCCTATTGTAAGCCATCGGCTGGTATAATTTTGAACTGCGTGAGCTCCAAATATTGACCGATTTTCTTAGTGTCAAAACGCCGTAGTCCGTAGTACTAAATAAATAAAGTATTTAGGTAGATTGACAAAATACAAGAATTTTTCAATGTGGAAGGGGTTTCCCTCCGTTTAGGCGGGAGGTTCGATTTTCTAAAAAAAAAATTGACTTAACATTTAAAAAAGAAAATTTAAAAATAACTGCGGCAACACTTAAATCAAATGCTACGACTTTTTTCAAAGGCCCGAAATCTGTTCAGACTGTTCTTTTATTTTATTTATAAATCAATTTATTTTGATGACTAGTTTTTGAAAAAAATACTTTTAAAAATTAAAAAGAAATCAGTCAGGAAGCCCGATGACAGAAAAACAGACGGACGGTATTGGTACACTTATTTGGACTTCATTATAGTCGTTGTAATATGCCTGATACTCAGTTTGAGTTTTTACAAAACGCAGCTCTACACACTACATTCTGCATAATCTGCACTGTACAACTGTGTAACAAACAGTAATCCGTCTTGTCATCGTAGCATTTGGAAATAATAATGCAGGTTTATAAAAATACCATACAAACTTCGCACTTTGCTATTACATTTTACCATCCATTCATCAGTCATTATTGCGCTTTTGCTTTTGCAAAAAACAATTTCGCTGATTGGCTCTCACATTACTTTATTTTATCCCTTTCCGCTTCAATAGGGATAAAACATAATGTACAGTCATTGTGTGCACATAAATATACCTAAGTATTTCATCAAATCTGTCCGCTTATTTTGTTTTCTCTATCATCATACAAAATTTCGTACTTATTATTATGCAGTTAAGTTATAAAGGATTTGCCCTGGAAAAAAGGATCAATTTGTATGCACTTTCCTAATGGTTTACTTATTTGTCTTGAAATTCGGATAAAAAGGCTGAAATTCGGAACATATACTCTCTAGGACCCCGATATAATCAATTGCAATTATTTTCCAAATTTGCCACTAGCGTGTCAGCGGCATTATTTGCAACAAAAAAAACTTTAGCAGAAATCGATGCAAATGAAGGTATTTATGCAAAGTCTTTCTTAACAATTCGTTCCTACAACGTCACACTTCTGTCACACCCATTTTTTGGGGGCGTTTCTGAAAATAAACATTGTTTATTTTTTGATAAAATCCTTAAAAATCTTAAAAAAACTGTAGTTACAAAATATGTAGACAATATCCTTCTTAACAATTCGCCAATTCAAAATTATTTGCCCCTTTTTTTGCTGGCCTCCTAACAAAAACTTTGTTTATTAGATAAATATCGTGAAAAACACTTACAGAAATGTGTAGTCATTGTCCTTCTTAACAACTCGTCTTTACCAATTTTAGTCCTTTAGTAAGAACAAAAAAAAGTTCAAAAATAAATAGGTACTCTCAACCCAATGCCACACCTACTTTGTTGGAAAAGACAATTGACAGGGTATCCAAATGGTTCAAATCCCGCCGGGGCCAAGAAACAGCAAAAGTTGTTTCCACTGTCCCACCTCTTGCTAACGTCTGACAAACATCCAAGAGTATCAATTGTCATGAGAAGCTTCTTAATTTGCCGTTCGGGTTCGGCTTATAATTGTAGGTCCATTTCACTTTGCTTAAGCAAATGGCCGGAGAAGCTTAAGGTCCTGCATGGGCCGTTAATGCCTAATAATTATTTATTTATCCAACAGTTGGCCCAAGCGAAATGGAGCCTATCCTTTTCTTTTACTTTATAGCAAAACGAGGCTATGAGGGTAGTTTTAATAAAATATTTCCAAAAGAGTATTTGCAATATGTTGCGAGCAGCATTGCCATGCGACGATACTAAGCCTTCAGTTCTTTTACAGCATAGCGCCAAATAAATAAATATTGATTTTTACCTCTGGCATTTAAAAAGAAATTCTTAAATAAATAAACAAAGATGTACGTAGAAATAGATGAAACGACAAATAAAGCAAAATGTGGGTTGTCATATAAAACCGTTAACAATATATGTATCATAAAATCGTAAAGAAATCGAACTTTTGAATCAAATTTCCAAGATGAAACATTGTAAACAAATTTGTACCTTTCAGAGCTTTAAAGAAAAAATAATAATTTTGTTTCCCCAATCAAATATCAACACATCCATAGAAACGCGATTTAAAGCTTCTTAGGGACATCAATTAAAGAAAAAGAACTTCTTTGTGACTGATGGCCAATTATTGTTTTATTATTTTCCGTTTAATGTCCACGATTCTTTGCATTAATTTGAAATACCTTAAAATTACTGTACAGAGTAATGGAATTTAATTAAACTTCCAGGAACTAATAAGTGAATTTAATTTTTATTTTTTATTTGTATTTGTATTTATTTAACCTACGATTTTACAATCAACAGATTTTGAAGCTAATTTACACATATTTTAAGATATAATAAATTACAAAAAATTCATTGCCTAATGACAGAAATTAACATATTTTTAAAAGTATTTCTTGACAAAGATACATCTAATTCTGAACAGTACGTATTAAACATTTTGCTGCACAAAGAGATAGGCTCACGCTGACCTTACAATGTGTTATGACGAGATACAAATAACAATGGCATCGGTCTTAAAGACTCAGATGGTGCATACAAACACAAACGATTAAGTAGATTCTCACTATCGACCGTTGCACATAGAATATCACGAGCTAACATTACTTGATACACTTTTCTCCTAGATTGAAGAGTTTGCATTCCAAGTAAAAGACACCTCGAATGATAGAATGATGCACCTAAATTTCGTTATTAGGAAACATGTGTCTGAGAGCAAATCTTAAGAATTTCTTTTGAACTCTTTCAATCCTTTGAACATTCAGAACAGTTGTAGATCCCCAGACGACACAGGCATACGCCAAAATGGGACGCGCAATGCTGCAAAATAAAGCCTTAAGAGTGTAAGGATCCTTGAAATCTGAGGAGTTCCTTTTTAAAAATCCTAATAGTGAATTCGCTTTAGAAACAATGTAATTAATGTGTAAGTGAAATGTTAATTTGACATCAAAAATAACACCGAGATCCCTGAAATCTTCAGCTATTCTTATTTGAATATTATATATTGAATAACGTGGAAGAATATTTTGAAGCGTTCTGTTAAAATTCATGCAAGCACACTTGTCAACATTATTTAAGAGCAAGTCGTTTGTACTGCACCACTCACTGAAAGAATTTATGTCATTTTGTAGTAGCATACAGTCATTTATTGTTGAAATGTTTGCACAAAATTTTATATCATCGGCATACATAAAACTATAACAATGCTTTAATATATTCGGCAGAACATTTACAAAAAGTAGGAATAAAGATGGGCCAATATGACTTCCTTCCGGAACACCAGAGGTAACTTGGATTTCTTTAGAGAAAAAGTCTCCTATAGTAACATATTGCTTCCTACCATATAAATATGTTTTAAACCACTGCAGCAATGGACCATAAAAACCGTATGCCTTCAGTTTTTCAAGGAGAATCGTCAAGTTTACTCTACTAAATGCTTTCACGAAATCAGTATAAATCACATGTACTTGTTTGCGGTTCTCTAAGGACTCAATACAGAAGCTTGTGTATTCTACTAAATTAGAGGAGGTTGATCTACCCTTCCAAAAACCATGTGATATTTACTGACAAACTGTTTAATTGAAAAATTGAATTTATCTTTAACAAGACTATCTTAAAGTTTGGGAATAACCGAAAGTTTAGTAAATTGTCTATAATTAGATATAAGATGCCTAGAGCCAGATTTAAAAATTGGTTCAATGGTAGATATTTTCCATTCTTCTAAAAAAAATTCCGGTGGAGAGCGATTGATTAAACAATTCTAATAAGGGAAAACAGAGTGATGGCACAATAACGTAGAACAATAGGGACAAATCCCAGGATATCAATGATAGTGAATGTGATTTCACAGAGGCATGCGACCCAATCCAGTGTACTGTAAAAAGAGGCGTTAAAGCATTTCAATAGAGTTCAATTATATTGAATTAAAAACACAACATGCAAATGTAAATGTTATGTAAGTATTGTTTTTTCCTAATATTTATTGTTTTGTTCAAACAACGTTTTTAAGATTAATTCTTCGTGACATTATATAAATAGAAGAATAATGCCACTTTCCATTCGGGGTACTCGTTTTTTTTTCCGGACAGACAAAAACACTCCCAAAATGTTCCATTGGAGCACTTGGGGTACTCCTTTGGGGCTATATTTTGCTTCCCCATTTCATTTCGGAATCCACTTCAAAATACTAACACACATAAAATCTAATATCGGACTGTGAAAAACATAAGCCTTTGTTATAACCCTTTGTATAAACCCTTTGTTATACAACATTTAAAGAATTTTTATCAAAAAAACAAAGGTTTCCTATAACAACGCCCCTTAAAAGTGGGCATGGTAGAAAACTTTATATAAAGGAATTTTTAGACGGCTTTATCTACATACTAAGTGAAGAATAGGACTTTCATTTACAATGATTTCTGCAGTTGACATTTTTTTTTAAATAGTTGGCATGTCAGTTTGCGGATTTTAAAAATTCTTACACTTGATTACTTCGGGCCGTTGGAGAGTATGTGGTTCAAATTGCAGCTTTCTAGTTCGGGTTTTAGGGCCCTGATTTTAGAACGGTTTGACAGACGGGCATGGCTAGATCGACATTACTATCGATGCTGATCACAAATATAGTAACTTTTAGGGCGTAGACCCCGATATTTAGGTATGTCACAGGCTATTAGTCAAAATTAATATACCCTTAGAATAGGGTATCCAACTGCGATTTTTTTTGTTTATTTCATTTCCCCTGTTCAGATTTCACCAACACATACTCAATAGAGCAGCGGACGATTTTAGTTGTTCCATTTGAATCCAGAAGAATTGAATTATTGAGTGGGACCAATGGAAAACGAGATAAAATAGACTTTGGCTGTTAGGTCGTTGCTACACTGTACTTTTTTAAAAAGAAATTTTATTTTAAGTAACAAAATATGTAGACAATATCCTTCCTAACAATTCGCCAAAAGCTTTGTTTATTAGATTAATATCGTGAAAAACACTTAAATGTGGAGACAATATCGTTCTTAACACGTCTTTAGCATTTTTTGTCCTTTAGTAAGAACAAAATAAGTTTCAAAATAATAACTACTCTACCTAATGCCCATACCCACTTTGTGGAAAAGACAATTGACTGGGTATCCAACTGTTCAAATCCCGCCGGGGACAAGTAACACCCAAACGTTTTTTCCACTGTCCCACCTCTTGCTAACGTCTGACAAACATCCAAGAGTATCAATTGTCATGAGAAGCTTCTTAAATTTGCCGTTCGGGTTCGGCTTATAATTGTAGGTCCATTTCAATTCGCTTAAGCAAATGGCCGGAGAAGCTAGGTTTTAGGTCCTGGCCGTTAATGCCCAAGCCCGCCTTTTTTTTACTTTTGCTATATAAGGGTAATTTGAAAAAAATTTAAAAACTAGTTGAATCTTTTCTTAATTTTTAAACCTACAAAAGAAAAAAACAAGAGTAGTAAAGTGGTAAAAAGTTTTGCTAATATTATTAATTGTGCTATTATAAGCTCTCGATGTCGGCGATCCCCAACAAGGGGACCGATAGGAATGCAGGGAATTGGGAGGGTTATGATCCCCAGATCATCTCTTCTGGAGAACTAAAACTATTAAGTGTGTTATTGTAAAGACAAGCGGCAGTCCTTAAATTGCTGTGGCTTACTATAGTCTATAGTCGTTGATTCATATTTTGTTTTCAAAAACTGTAGTCTGACGAAATACAAAACGCTGCAAAGGAGACTATTTTCAAAAGAAACAAAACGGCTAGATTTTACTTCACGGGCACAAATACTGAAAAAAATGCATTGGAAATTGTTAAGGACCCTAAATAAACCCCAAAAATGGAAAAAATATTTGCTTTCTGTGTCCAACTTTGCATATATCCAACGTCCCACATACTTCAATTCCAACAGGGAGCACAAGCATGTGTCCGCCCACTTCCTATACACATTACGGTTTATGGGATCTACTTGTGATACTACATGTGATTCATACGTTTTAAGTCTAAACAAAAAACAAATGTTGCATCAATACACCAAGTTTATCCTTGAAAATGGAGATTTTCAAAAGCTCAGTTTTATGTTTGTTTTAGATCTATTTAAAGAAAAAAAAAGTTAAAAAAAATGTTTTGAATTGGTGCTCGGAACTTGCCAACACAAGTAATGAAGTAGCATTAAAAACAAAGTTTATTCATTTACTTCTTTAACCCCACTATCCTTCTTCTTCTTCCTTCAATGGCGGTGAGGCTATGATCAGGAAAAAAGGGTTTAAGCCCACTGTCCTGCTAGCGCTAAATTTAAGCTCCCATGTAAAACCGCCTACAAACACAAAGATATGACTAACCAGGGCAGTCTAGCACAGTATCCTGTTCGCACGTAAAACTTTTAAGTTGCTATCCTATCAAACCTGCTACACAAAATGTCGGTTTAAATTTTTTTTTTTAATTCTGGCTCGCCAAGGCGATTTAAAAGGAGGGGGGGGGGGGGGTACTTCGACCTAAAAGATCTTTTGTACTGTATGGGCCAGAAAAGTTTAAACTAGTAGAATTTCCACTTTCCGTGTAAAGCGGACAATTTTACCAGTAGAAGAATTCTTTATGTCCTCGGGGCTCATTTGCTCCATGAAAAAGATCTTCTTTCTAATTCCATTAAGGGCTGGACATTCACATAAAATGTGTTCAGCTGACTCGTCCTCTTCAAAACAGAGTCGGCACTCAGGAGAGTCTGATATTCTCATTTTATGTAGATGATATCTTAAACCATGGTGACCAGTAAGGTAACCTACTAGGTTTTTGATATCATGCCTGCTTAGGTTTAGACATTTGCTGGCATTTTTATTGAAGGCCCGAATGGCTCGTTTGGCCTGTCTTAGAAGTGGGATGCTTTCCCAAAGATAGATAAATTTTCTATGTTCCCAGCTTTTAATTGCTGCCGTTGCTGCTGATCTAGGAGTGCAGCAGAAAGGTTCGTTTGCTTTACGCAAAAGAATCTTGTTATACTCGAACGACCTAAAAAGTGTCTTCTCCCACATCCATATTATGTTTATTTGATCAAAAACGAACAGCTTTAGATTTTAGCATGGAAGCTGTGTTTTTTACTTTTGCCAGTTATCTCATTCTAACCTTGTTAAACCCATTCTAACTAAGGGTATATTAATTTTAACTACATTTGTGATCAGTAGGGATAGGATTTTGGTAACCTAAAATAAATAATAAAATATCGAAAAGAAAATACGTAATCAGTCAGTTTTTATTAAAAAAAAAAAATCCAACATAAATGAACATTTAGAATTGAACTACCAAGAGCTTTTTTAAAATGCTCCGGTAGATAATAACCGTTCCCAAAGAAGCACATTTTAAGACTATATAGCAGTCACTTCAATGTTTTCGGGAAGTTTGGATTTCACGTCGCCTTTATTTACAGCATTTATTTGCTTAACAGTTATAAGTCCCTATTCGCAATAAAAATGGCACTGAACTTTTTCAACACTTGAATCCCTTAAAATCGACGCTTGTTCTTTTTGCAAATTTTGGTTTCGAGTGGTTTTTGTGTGATTAAACATATACAGTAAGGCTACCGTGCTATCCGTCAATTTACACTGGCCTAGCTTCCGTCAATTTACATTGAATGTGTTTTCGTCTTCTGTCTTAATTAACCCTCCCACTTAACTGCATCCCTACTGGTCCGCCGGAGGGTTCACCGGTTCGACCTCAAAGAAATAACGGCAGGTCTCCCTATTTTGCATCATTTTGAATTGAATACCGCCACTTCATGTCGTGTACTTCTTCACGAAATGAGAGAGAGGATATTTACCATTTTCTCGCTGTTTGCCCTCTTTTGCAAGAAATCCGTAGGTTTTATTTCAATGTCAGCTCATTTTCTATTAGTGTGTGTAGGGACATCTTGAATGGCTCTCTTGGTTGGCCTATTTTAATTCAGTACTGCAAGCATGCTCTCTCTTACCGAAATAGTTTTCAAAATTTTTAATTAATTTAATATTCTTTTTTTTAATAGTTACAGTCAGTTCGTCTTTTAGTGAAGTAGAGTAAATATTGTGAATATGCTGATACAGATAACTTTCTTTTTCTTATGTTATTCCACATTCTTCAAAGTAATTAAATTTAACTTAAAACAAACTCTTAACTTTGCTTATAAATGTATGTTTTTATCTTTATTTTTTGAAATGTTTCACCCGACAGACGGCGTAATTGTCTATGTCATGTCTATGGAAATTCTATGAATTTTTGTTAAAATAATCTATTTGATGTAAATAAAGAATTTGATGAAATGAAAATGAAAATGAATAATTCTTCATTGTTAGGAATGGCTCTCGGAAAATGCATACGAGGAAATTGTTCATTTAGAAGTCCTTCACAATACTGTTGCCACCTGTCTCATCCACAAGAAGCAGCCCTTGAGTATTGTTGATGAACTTTGGCGAACGAATTTACTGGGGATTTTTCCCTTCTCTTAGCGGCTATTTTGAAAATGGTTGTGCCCCTGTTCAAGCTAGTGGCCGAAGTTCGTGAATAACGAAAATAACAGTAATACCGTAAACAATATCCTTCTTAACAACTCACATGAACAAAGGGTTTTTCACAATTGATACTCTTGGATGTTTGTAAGAGTTTCGGAAGAGGTGGGGCGGTGGAAACACTCTTACTGGACTGCTTTGAATCTGGGAGCCCTCAGCGATACAAAAAATTAAGGCATTATAAACCAAGTGTTCGTAGCTTTATTTCATGTTAGAAACGAAAGTGTGTGTTTAGATTAGTAGTGTTATTAGATTTTATGAAAATTGCTCAACTAATTTTTAACGACGAGCCCCTGCTTCCCATATGGATGAAGAATAGAGTAAAGCGATTCTAATATGAATTTCTCTTCAAAACGAGTACTAGATGTTCGCATCACATTTCTCTATGCGTATCCCAAAATGTGTCTTATTTCAAGTTCGTATTCATTTATTCTAACAATGCCAACACGTTTATTTTTAGCACCACTGAAACCCGAAAAACTGGCCGTTGAAGAACAATACCTGGCCGCAAATGAGTTTTCCTTGAACATTAGTTGGCAACATCCGAAATTCGAACCAGACTATTATGCAATAAGAATCCTAGACTTAGATCAACTGAACACTTACGGTGTCAAGTCGCATGTCAATATCAGTAAGGTAAGTATAACGTGCATCTATCTGTTTTTGTGTTGTCGAATTCATAGGTTAATGAGCGGGTAAAAATGTATTTAATTGGGACACGTGTATCCCTGTTTCCAGGGACTTCCGACGCAATTTATTAATTTGTGTAACTTAACTCCCTTTGTATACCATTAAAGAAGCCTATCTAAATTCAATCGATTTTAATAGCAATTCTTATTGTCCCGTAACAAAACCAGGTTAAGTGAAAGCTATCTGTAGTCCCTTTTACTCGTATGCAAAGGGAAATTTAAAACTTAACCTCTTTCTCTTCTACGACTAGGTTATGATCTGGACTAAAAGGATCATGACACTCCCACTTAACTGCATTCCTACTGTTCCGCCTGTGGGGTTCGCCGGTTCGAGCTCAGCAAATTACGGCAGGCCTCCCGATTTCGAATCACATAGTCACTGAGGCCAAACAAATGCGGGTGTTGCTGCATTTGTGCCCAGGAGTTTTTACCCCTGCCTCTTTATCACGATTGTATGGAAGCGTTGATTAATATTGACATTATTATTGACAGGGTTCGTTGGATCTCTCCTGAGCCGGTGGATTTCCATTTTCTTCGAGATAGGTTCCATCACATGAAGGCTTCCTCGGATCTTGGAGCTTCGTAAAGAAAAAAATTGTTAAAAACAAAAATTGATTTGCAAAGTATAAATAAGAACAAGTATACGGGAAAAATAAAATTGAGACTTCCTTTCGTGAATACCTACTAACTTACTTAATGAGCTCCCGATCCATGAAGAGTCTCTGCCTCAGACTCCGACGGAGTATTTTTCTTTCAAAAGAATATAATATAAGCTTCCCTCTTCAACTTATCGTCCAGCACTCGGCACCACCAAGCAGGACTGATATTGAAGCTAGTGCATTCCCTGTTGACAGAACATGATGGAAGAAGTCATATGATAGCGCATCTCCTTGCCGAAATCCGGTGCAAGTTTGGAATAATTCGGAAGAGCTGCTTTGAAACTGCACATTTCACCACGTGTTTTCTCAAGTGTCACGCAACACAGCTGGATCAGTTTTGCGGGATCCAATATTCGTCCATCGGCACGTAGAGCTGCTGACGATGAATACTATCATTAGCGGCTTTAAAGTCGATGAAAAAATCCAGGATTTGCCTCAATGTGAAAATTTGTTCTATTGTCGATCTGCCAGGCCGGATGACACACTGTTACGTGCCGATTAGTGTGTTGCAAAACGACTTGAGACGTTCACAGAGTACGCAGTATAGGATCTTGTATGCTTTCATGAATAAACGTATACATAAAATCACATTTTAATTTGGTTTCCATCGGTCAGATCAAGATTTGCTCTTACATTTCAGATTTTTCGCTCCCAATGGAAAGCAATCTAGATTTCTTGTTTTTCTTCAAATTCGATGAGAAACAAATATTCTATGTCGTTTTCTTATCCTCAGAACCAACACAACACTTTACTTATTGTTAAGTAATTTTATTTCCCACAGTACACAAGTTCATAGTTTGATGTTGGAATTTTCTCTTCCAGGAATAAGCAATAGCACAAATATTTTACTGTTTTTTTTCAACAGAAACCGAAATACACTATAGGTCCGTTTGCGTACGGTGCATGGAAATAACTTCACGGGCAATAACTTCACCTGGGCAATAACTTCACCTCGAGTGGGCAATAATTTCACCTTTTTTTGTGAACTTAATGACCACTGATGGTGAGCAATAACTACACTTTTTAGTGGGAAATAAATTCTCTTAACATTTTATGATAATTCAAGAAACGTACCTCGCACCTACCCCAAATCAAACAGTGACCCCAAGCAGGGTGGTTGCAGGGGGGTTGCAGAGGGGCAGCATGCCCCCCCCCCCATATGCATTACACTGTTTATGGAATCTGCTTGCGATTTCGCAACTAATCCCATAAACAGTGCAATGCATATCGGGGGGCATGCTGCCCCCCTGCAACCTCCCTGCTAGGGGTCACTGTTTGATTTGGAGTGGGTGCAAGGGTCTTTAGTTATAATAGACAAATTCTCAAATTATAGGTGGGAAATAACGAAATAACAAAATTTTGGGTGAAGTTATTGCTCACCATCAGTGGGCAATAACTCAACAAAAAAAAAGTGAAGGTATTGCCCACTCGAGGTGAAGTTATTGCCCAGGTGAAGTTATTGCCCATGAAGTTATTTCCCTGCACCTTTGCGTACTAATATGCTAACGTCAATTTATATACGAAATATATAGTCAATTTCGTACGAAACGTACGTTCGCGTACTGAGAAAATTGTAAAAAGATGAACGAAAGAAAAATGTATTTTCGTTCACTTTTTTCACGCAGAATAAAAAGATGAAAATTGTCAAATGAAAATATTTGGTAAATGAAATGTTTTGGAACTAACAAATTTAAAATGATATCATTTTAATCTTTTTACACATTTTTAGATAAAAATAATTGCAAATCCGAGATTGAAGAAAGTCGAATATTTCAGTTTGACGTCTCATTCACAATACTTCCAACTTTTCATCTTTTTACGCAAAAGCGTTCGTGTACTTTTCTTTAAAGTGAAAGGATTTGCTCTCGACTTTGGAGGTTTGACAGTTTTCATTTTCCTATAAATAAAAGTACCCGAATAATTTTATTTTCCACTTGCTTCTGCACAATCACAAATCGAAGCAAAAACACGTCGAAATGAAAAAATTCCGGAGTGACAAATGTCAAATGGTTTCTAATTAGTGTATAGTGGTGTTAATTACTCTTTGAATTCCAGATTCGCAAAAGTGCTCTCGATTTGCTCTCAGGGTGCTTTTTCTTACCAATTGAAAGCGGCATTAGTTCGACCGAATATCAGCTGTTTCGCAAAAGAGTGGTAACAACGCCGTCTATTGTTGTGTTTATGTATGATTCCAATTGAATTCGTTAGTACCAGATTTCTTAATTTGATTCATAAAAGCGATTGACGACAATTTTTCGGTAATGAGGTTTAGCGGACTGGTAATGAAGTTTATCGGCCGCTTTCTATGATAGGGCAAGTATGCGGATCGGATAAGATCCGTCGGAACATTGATTTGATTTTTCGATACCACAAATTAAGACAAACAATTAATATTAATATAAAAATTGAAGTTAATAGGCTTCGACACATACCAGTTGGCAGAGTTATGTATTTTTTATGGAGAAGGTTTTTATGATATCCATTTTGTTGTTACTTGCCAGTAGATAGCGCCGTAGCATATCAACTTCAATACTATTTGGCCCGATCAACATCAAAGTTGGCACATACATGCTTTTTTGTTGTGACGGTTTTTATGATACCCACTTTGCTGTTACTCGCCACTAGATGGCGCTGCAGCATTTAAACTTATATACTGTTTGACCAATCACCATGAAAGTTGACACAGATATGTATTCCATTGAGAAAATCTTTATATTATACAGTTTGTTGTAACTAACCCTTTAACCTGCTAAGCTTGTCACCCGAACACCGCTGGATTCGAAAAAGTAAGCCAGACAACTACCACCTACGTGAACGGAATAAACTATACATAGATAAGGGTAAAGTCAATTTAACCACTAACACGATTGAGCCTCAAAATGAGGTAATCGTCGGTGTTGGCCAATGGCAAACAAACCATAATTCAATTTTAACGAAGGTAAACCTTTTTTAGAAAAAAAAAAAACAAAATATGAATTATCTGAAGGGGTAATTTTTTGTTTATGCTCAATGTTTAAGGGCAAACCAATTTCAAATTTGAGCAAATATTGCCTTTTAAAGGTAAAGATATGTTTTAATTGTAATCACAATATCCCAAGTCAATAGAAATATATACAAAAATTATATTTACATTAACTTTCCCTAAGCCAAACCTTAAACAAGTTGATTTTATACTATTTTCAGGAACAAAACTGGTTCTATATTCCATCACTAACCCTTAAGGGAATGATATATGAGGTACACCTTACTGCCTTTACTCCCGGCGGCAATTCGTCGTCAGTTGTCACGTTACCAGTTAAGATCCTTGTTTCTGGTAAGCAAATAGAACACTTCAAATCCCGTATGTCTAGTCCTATCTTCCATTTACAGAAAAGAACTACGTTCTGAAGCTCATCAGCGCAATACTTGCGCCAATTTTCTTCATTACAATTCTGTCACTTGTCATATTTATTATCTGTCACCGTCGGGCGAAATTAAAGCGCTACCAGAAACGCTGTAAATACTTTGAGGTGTGTACATTTTGTTGTTTTACCTTTCAATATACATCCTCCAATTGTTTTCCATTTAACACGTATGCAGGAGCTGGAGAAAAAGGCACCAATTGATCCAAAGTCAACATTTGATTTTCCAACAAAAAAGCTATCAATGCCGCCATCACAGGATGATCTTCATCAATTTCAATTAGATTTGGAAGAAAAGTTATTTTTCAATGACGAAATGGAAGTCAATAGATGTGATGTCACCCTCTATGAGGTGCTGGGCGAGGGTGCATTCGGGCTTGTACGACGAGGGATATTCCATAGTAGTAAACTTGACAGTGGTGGTGGTGGGGAGGTGGCAGTGAAGATGCTTAAAGGTAATGTGTAATGTGATATCTCTTATTTTTCAATGAATAAATAATAATACAGTTGTGTTGTTTCAGAAGCATGGTCGAAATAGACTTTTCCTTTTTGACAGATGTCAGTTTCTAAATGTAAACAACCACTTCTGGAGGGTAAACAACGAAATCATTATCAGTAATAGGCGGGAGAATCGAACGAGTCTGGACATAAAAGTAAGATTTTTTATTAATAATCATTAGTTTTTCTATTCTATTTGCAGGAAAATGCAGTTATCTAACTATGCGAAGAAATTGGATGCAGTAAATAGGAAAGGTAACTATTGGTTTTGTTTTTTTATTTGGGTTGTTCAGTTAACTGCGATTCTGTTGTTTCTAGGAATGCTCCTGGTTTAACCGCAAAAGGACGACACCACTCACACCAGCTACTATCCAACTCAAGTGGCTATCGAGTCCGATAAAGCCATCCCCGTGATGATCCTGGGAGTGTTATTGAGAAGAAAAAGGTTATTCGTGGACGCGATGCCGCTGTTTTTAGTATTGTAGCGCTAGTTGTCCTCTTTATGTGCAATGAAGGCAAAGTATACCCAAGTCTTCCCCAAGAAAAGACAAACCGAATTTTGGGGATGCATTCCCCGGCGGATTTAACAATAGATGTGTTGGTTCCCAAAGACTGCTTAATTTTTGTACATTTTCTTTATAAATTGTGTTCTTGTCGCTTCCATAGAGTTAATTAAGTAGGATCTAGGTCTCCGCTTCCAATGAAACCTGGTGGAAATCAAAAGGCACACTTATACTAGAAGAAAAATCCATCTAAATTGTGTTTCCAGGAACAAGATACACCGATCAGTAAAACTAGTTCTATTATGCTAGCACAGTACCATTATATTGTTCCACGTATGCCAGGCAAGATCCCCTTTGCAGTTTAGGTGGTGGAAATCTAGGTGTCCATGCCCAGTAGTGCGAATGAATCCTAACCCAACATAACTATGTAAAACTGCACAGATTCATCTGCTCATTGTTCGCCTGATTTGAATATTTTATTTTATTTTAAACACATCACAATGTTGAATATCCTGCACTGTATGATTTCGTTATAAAAAATGGCATCCATAACTCTATGGAAGCGGCTTCTTCTCGATGATAAAACAAGAACAAAACTTATAAGGAAAATGTACAAAAATTAAGAACTCTTTGGAGACCAACACACCTATTATTTAAAAAAGCCGGGAGAATGCATCCCCGAAATTCTTTTGGTCTTTGGAAATTCTCTGGTCTTTTTTTGCCGTCCTTGGACATAAAAGAACAACTACCGCGACAATATGTAACACACAGCCGTATCGCGTCTATGAATATCATTTTCTTCTGACTAACGCTACCAGGATTATCACGGGGATGGATTTGGCGGACCTAGCAACCACTTGAGTTGGATAGTAGCCAGTGTAAGTGGTATCGTCCTTTTGCGGTTAAGCCAGGAGAATTCCTAGAAACAACAGAAATTCAGTTAACTGCATAACCCCAATAAAAAACAAAATAATAATTACTTTTTCTATTTACTGCATCCGATTACTTCGCATAGTTAGATAACTTTATTTTCCTGCAAATAAAATCCAAAACTATTGATTATTAATAAGAAAAAACTTACTGTTATTTCCAGATTCCTTTGATTCGCACACCTATTACTGCCAATTTTTTAGTTTGTTTGCCCTCCAGAAGTGTTTGTTTTCATTTGAAACAAACAAACAAAATGTTTGACAGCTACCGGGGGTACTCTATATACCGCTTGTCTCCGCACAATAAGCGTTTTTCTTTTTTAGCCCCGAGCGGGGAACAGAGCGGGGCCCGAGCGATCAGAGCTCGCTCCGAGCTGAATATAACCTGAGCGCTCCGAGCTAATTAAAAAACAGAATTGGGCACTGAACTGTCATTAGATAATTTTTTTTCTATTAATTTTCAAAATAGTCAGGATTGCTTCTGAAATTGGTGTTTGTCAAGGATTGTTCCATCTAAATTATAATTTTTAGTAAATAAACTATGGAAAAAGCACAAATAATGAATGAAGCCAGCCGCGCTCAGCTTTTCGCTCTATGTGCTCGGTCATTTTTAATCGAGCTCATCGAGCGAGCCCTGAGCTAGCTCAGAGATAAAAAAGAAATACAAATTTTGTGCTCAGAGCGCTCCGAGCTAAAAAAGTAATACAGTTCTTTTTTTGACAGCTCAGTGCCCCGTTCGGAGCTAAAAAAGAAAAACGCCTAATGAGACGGTACTTTTCTTTTCTTTTATGCGGAATTCACATTTTTCACATTCAATTGCTAGCGTGATTTAACGCCACTACAATATATTTGCAAATGTTGTCCCCCTTTTTCTCTCATTTTTTTACTCGAGGTAAGTTAAATGAAACAATAGATAGTTACTACAGATTTTTCACTTTCAATTAATTTTTCAACACGCATTTTCACATACGGTACGTCGCAACCGAGTATGCTGCGTTACAAAATTTCACTTTTTCACTGTGTGCGTGCATGTCTAATGCCGCCGCATGGATCCTTCCTCTGCTCCTTACCGGTGCGCATGAGTATTCGAATCGAAAACCCGGACAAAATTATTTTTTTAAGTATTACAATTTCTTTTGTTTAGAATTGATTGTTATTGCTATTAAAATAATTTTCAGTAACATTTCATTCGGTTTTAAGTAAATCAATTGAAAAAATAAAAAATTATTGATTAATCGGTGTGTTCTCCTGATGACCCTTCATCAAAAGACTCTGCAACGTCATAATTTTCTTCGATATCTTCATCATAAAGAGAAACTATCATCAGCGGCATTTCTGTCTTCTGGAAGAAGCATTTCTAAAGTTTCATTTGAAAACACTTTTTTAGTTTTTGAAGATGATTTTTTGAGGCAACTTAGGAGTGGATCTGAACTCAAAATCAACCTATTGAGTATATCGAGGTTGCAGTCTATCCTAGAGAAGACTAAATTTAGAAGTAATATGAGTATAACTTCACATGGAGCCTTGATGTATCCGTTGCAAATGACTCAAATTCCAATACATTAATTTTGAATGCACTTGAAATAGTTTCTAAAATTATCTAAAGCCGGAATATCAAATTAAAATCAATCCCTGTTATTTCAGCGGCAACTTCAGGGTTTTCGAAAAAACTTCTAATCGTATTGCCATCATTGGTGTTTCCAAAACCAGCTCGTGGGAAATCAACAATAAGACCAAGCTTATTTCTAAGTTCTCTTTGAATTTCAATTTTTCTGAATTAACATATATCCTTGTCGTCCTCCGATCTAATTTGCCTTTGTTTTAAATGCAGTTTAAAAGATATATGTAAAAGGCTTTCAAAAAGTCGAATACGAGCATGTAAAATTGAAAGTCCAAACTCAAGAGCTGTTACATTGAATTCCTTTCTTTCCAGGCTTAATTTATTGAAATCTTTTGAGGTCAATCCGCATATGAAGCACTTTTGAGTTGACGAGGTTTCTGTTATGACATTACATACTTTTCCGTCTACCATTGTGAAAAGTAATGTATGTTAAATTTCTTTTATGTTGCTGCAATAATTTCATATTGTTTTCTAGATAGTTTTGCTTCAACAAACATAGAAAGTGCTTCAAGAATTGATAGTTTTTCGGCGCTCGTCTTAGGAAAATCACTGTAAGCTTTTTTATATTTTACTGCTCTTTGAGGACTTTTCAGTATTTTCGTCAAAACTTTTGATGCCGCATTTTTTTCCCGAATCTCTTAATTTCATTTGAGCCGCATAAAATTTGGCATAAGAGATGGAAATTATGAATGTCACCTCTAGCCACGATCTATTTTTTTCTGAAAATGTATCTTTTTGGAGCTGGATTCAACACACTTTTTCTTAAGATCGTATAAAAGTTTAGAAAATTTGGGCTTATAATTTTGAAGTTGTACTTGTGAAAAAGGACCAGCAAGTAAGAAACTTTTGAGATAGTTCAATTTCTCATTTATATTCCCGCTACAATTTTCTTCCATAATACTGAACACATAGTTTTTCGTTACAACCCTTGATCCTAATAGAAAAAAAATGTTTTTTTTATGATTTTTTCGCCTATTTTCGACTTTAAGCAGAAAAACTAAACACTCACGGTATATTTTGACAGTCTGCAAATCTGCTTTCAAAATTCCCCAAAAACAATTCACTTAAAGCAATTCAATAAAATTAGCACATGAAAATTAAAAAAAAAATGTATGGCGTATGAGTAATTTTTTTGTATGTAAGTGAAAATTTCATCCGCACATAATTTTCTTATCCGAAAATTTCCGAAAACAAATCTTTTTGAATTAGATAAGATAATAAGAATAATCAGAGTTACCATAAATGTTTTAATCAAAGCGGAATGGCAGGGTATAGTATAACAAAACACTTAGACTTTAAAACAAAACTGTGACAGATATAAACATATTCAGGAGTATTTTCCCACAGTCAAAACAAATAACAATATTTCCGCAACTACTCTTAAACCATTATTTAATACCTGCAGTTGAACTCTCCATTTAAAAATTTAAGGTCTGTAATCACAGCCACTCACAAGAGTGATTGTAAAACTACTAAACAATACTCACCAAATAACCTTATTATAAAAAAAAATGCAACTAAAAAAACAGTTGACTTTGAACTCGTTTTGTCGCGCCATACAATATACAACGAAAAAAATCTTTGCATCATATCAATCCATGTTTTTTTTCCGTCCGCTATGTAAAGCATTTACTTCAGAATTTTACCTTTTAGAAAATCGACTTTTGTCCAGGTTTTCGAATCGAATACTCCTATGTGCGGTGTACGGTTTCTTTCCTCAGTTGTTAGTTCAAAATATACAGCTTAGTACGTAAAATAAACAAAAACTACTCCACATATTAAAATGGTTTGTTGCGCTCTAAGTCAGTCTGCTGGCAAATAACCCATGATTTGTATCAGCATCGGCCTATACTTGAAGCAATGTGCTCAGCTTCGTACAATTTGTCTGCATGCTTCTAGCCACAACTTTTCACGAAGCAGCACTACCAATGCTTTGGGGCCGACAATGGTTCTTTATGTGCAGATACCGCAAATATATTTTTATGAGTATTAGCGGGAACTTGGCATCATACTCCATCGGTGCATGTAATGGACTTCCTCCTACTCGAAGCAGCGAGAATGTACAGTCATTGTCTTTGAATTCATGCAAAAATGGATTGAGTTTTTACTTTACTTCTTCGGAAAATTTCAAAATTTTTCCAAAATACCAATCACAACTCCAGCTGTGGGTATTGCTTCAATATTCATTCAGTCTTACGAATAATTCACATCATGAACGCAACTGCTCTGGATAATTTGATGAAAATTTATTGATGAAATTCATTAGATACTTTCGGGGATTTTAGCTGTGGGTATTGCTTCAAACATTTCAAATTTATTAATTCAGTCTTACGAATGAATCACATTATGAAAGCAACTGTTCTGGATACTTTTGAGGATTTTCGATCACATTCGTTTTTCGTCTTTCTAAAACCTCGTCATTCTTAGAAAGCTCGAAATGTTTATTTATTGGCCAAACAGTTGGGTCTTCTAGTAGGAAATGAGGACCATTGAAACAAATCGAACAATAAGTTTATCCACACTGCAGTCTCTAGAAGCATCCCCGTGAATCTTGGTTTGATTGGAGGGACATGTCTTTATAATATTTGAATGCTGCGTCCACTCGTGGATAAAGGTTGTCAGAGTTGATGGACGTATTTTTATCTTGCTCAAAGCCTAGATATTGCATTGCTGATACTCTCATCGACAACCTATGTGTGCTGCGCAAAGCTCCTATCGCGGAAGTGATTTGGTGTTAAAAGGGGCCACCTTGGACTTTGATTATGAAAGCGCCGTGGACTAACCCTCTGTGTTTCTGCCGCATATATAAATAATATAACTATCTCTGAAGCGAAGCCATGAATCTGAATTTTTTGGGTTTGTCTGTTCTGTTTCCACAAACCCTGATATTTTAACACGATGTTGTGTCAGGTTCTATAAAAATTTGTTCGAACTGGTATCAAAATAGCAACGAAATCGACTCATCCCAATCTAGTTTCGCAATCCAAAGCTCTCGCAATCGAATTTTTGCTTTGGTAACACCGTTTTTTTTTTTTTGACTTTTAAACAAATTTTGATTGATCATTAGCTTATATAAACTTACATACTTCACTTAAATTTCCCATGCAGGAACGGGCTTAGAATATCACTGCACTTAAAACTATTTAATCAACTAATCGTTCATTATGTATTTATCGAGAACATTTTGAAAACTCGGCATCTATATTAAATTTAAAGCTGTAGCTAGATTAATCTAAGTTATTAACTAAGAGGATGTTACCTAGAGTAACAAACCGTCCGAGGAAGGCATGTTGATCCCTCCACCCTTAACAAGCCACCAACATTTTGTAAATTGCTTTTCCATATCAAGTTTATCCCTCTCCGCTATTGCGGTACTAAATCTTAGGAGCCTTTAAGCATTGGCGACGTACATACCATCCTGTCTCAGCCCTTTTACATTAATATGTCATTGCATCCGGCGGGACAAAGCCAGACCGGAACGTACTCTTTATGAACATTTCCTTGGGGAAGTAAGTCCTAAAGATCAGACTACTGTCGCTGGCCATCGCAGTTGCAGTGTGCCTTTGAGTCATCTTAATGGGGAAATTGTCAATCCTATTAAACTGAGCCCCATCGTATAGGACCTTGTTGGGATAGCATTTTATACAGTTGGATTCAGCCGTTCGGAACAACCAAAGACATTCCCTAAGACATTATCGGTCCAAAACCAGAACCTTTTCCATATAAACCACAATGGACAATCATAAATGATGATCGGCCTTAGGATATATGACCTTCACTCTGGAGTCAAGTTGACTGCTGTGAAACAGTCTGTTTGTCAGAGCAAACGCTTTTTTGGCTCCAGCAAGACAATCACCTATATGTCTATCGAAATATAGATACTGGTCAAGTCAGATACCTAACTACGCTTCTCACCGCCAATGTGTGCCCATTTTGTCCAATAATGGCCAATTTCTTCCACTTTTTTTCTAGTATCCCTAGGGGCCCCAGCCAATGTTGTTCTCAATAAGATTGTCTTAATCTTTTGAAAATTGATTTTCAACTTCCTCCCATCGCATATCCATTATTTTGATCCAAGTTACGCTACAAAAGAATATTATTGACACCTCGATTTTAGGATCGGATCTGTTTTCCTGCAAATTCCCGGCAAACGCTTAAGCATGTCTGAGTGAACCTACAAGATCGTGTTAATGTTAAAAAGGATCGCAGAATTCGCCGGCCCATGCCGTAAAAGGTTTTTTTATTTCAAAGACTCAGCTTGAAGTCACGTTGCCACATTTGACAACGAAGTCCTTTCCCATAAGCATATTATAAATTACTTATAGGAAAGGTTTTTGAATCGCATGGTCAACTTTTAGAATAGTCCCTCTTACCATACGGTGCCGAAAGCCATCTTAAAATCAACTATACAAGCACCCGTGCATTGGTCTTGCATTTATTCTACTGAATGTCAGAAACCAATTTCGATGCGGCATGAATAGTGTCACACCCCACCCTAAAAACCAAACTGGTTGCCGGAATGATGTTATTGTCCTCAACCCACTTCAACAGAGCTCTATTAACAACTTTTTCAAAGACCTTGCTTATAAACGGAAGCAAACTAATCGCCCTGAGATAGGGTGTAAGATCTACCTTCCAATGCACCGGATAGTGTGCATTATTTAGCTCATTAATAAACAGCGTGGTAAAAATATTTACAGCCCCACGGGCAGGTAACTTAATACCACGTTTGGGACACCATCCACCCCCGCCGACTTTTTGTTCTTTAGTGACTCGAACATGCGCAAAAGATCACCTTTCATTGGCTACAAATGCATTAACATGGTTTTCATCATTGAATACGGCGAATCCCTTATTCTCAGATCGCCTATTCTCAATTTCGTTGCGTGGTTTGGATTACCAGGATTGTTCACCGCTTACACGGCCTCGAAGCAATCGCCCAGCGTCTCCTGTGGGCCCCGACCAAGAAAAAACCGTTGTTTGATGCCACACTTTCCGGACTTATTCCAACAGTCAGTATTGTCTGTCTGTTCTCTGTTGTCTGGGAGATTCGGACACAAGGAAAATCATTGTGATCCTTTCTCCTGAACAACTTATTTATCTGTACCAAAGACACAGTAATCCAAGAAAAATTAAGAGACAATGCTCCTTTAATCCTGATCATAACTTCGCTATTAAGGAAGAAAAAGAACGCAAACTTTGTCAAACTTTCATATTTAGGAAAGTCGATAGCTGCGGGAACAAAGAGCTTAAGTATAAGAGTGTAGAGGCCCCCCGCTTACTCCTTCACCTATCACTTCGAGGGTTCTGACTTTTATCTAGATAGTAGACAATAGCCCTTTATATTATTTAAGTTCTTTTTTTTCGTTTTAAGCTGGTGTATCGGAAACTACTCGTCTGGCTAGTCAGAAAAATGTCCTCTAGAATATATTAAAATTTTAGCATCCACTTTGTAAGTCATTACCCAATTTTCTAAAATTAATTTTGTTTTTGTTTGTTATTAAGGATTTTGAGAGCGCTGCATATTAATATGCATAATAATAAATGTCAATTTAAAATTTGTTTCGTTATAAACCTTAGCGAAAAACAACAAAACTAATAATCTTTTATTGCGTCAATGAAACTCCTAATCCAAATATTTCATTTCTGAAAACTTACATATTTTCATCACATAACCCTAATTTTGTTCTTCCATTGTTCACAGACCAACCATCGGCTGACGATGTTCGAGCTTTTAGACGTGAAATTGAAGTTATGAAATCCGTTGGGAGTCATCCGAATATTGTTGGAATCATTGGACACTGTACAAGAAAATACAACGAAATGCTACTGCTTACCGAATACTGCAGCTTTGGGAATTTACTTAACTTTTTAAGGTATTTTGTTTTCATTGACTATGTATCTACATTTTTGTATTAAAAAAGAATCCTACGAAAGATGAGAAGGTTCTTCTCAGACCATTTTTAACATCCAAAAAGAGCGCAGACATAGCTCCCGCATCTACGTTTGCACATATTTTATATTGAAACTTTTAGAAACTATCAATTTTCTCTGAATGAAACGTTTTTTGCTCCGTAGCCATACACCATAGCAGTTTAAAGGTTACTTACAATCAGAGATTCGACTTTTAAAAATCAGTGAAATTTTTAAAAAACTTTGTTCGCCTAATGTATGTATATAAAAGTGAATTTTTAGCTTAAAACTTGTTTACTGATGTAAATTTCGGAGTTTATTAAAGTCAAACAAATGCATAAAAACGCAAAACATTATAAAAGTAAAAGGAAAGGCTACAGTCTGCTTGGGCCAACTGTTTAATATTTACTTACTTACTTTACTTAACAGGCTCCCGAGCCGGGTAGGGTCTCTGCCTGAGACACTGCAGCCTCTGCGAACCCGGGCACGCTACTTCCAATTGTCCAGACCAAGCGCTCTGGCATCCGCAATGGCTTGGTCTTTAAAACGGAGGTTCGGTCTTCCTTGCCTTCTCGAACCAAGTGGCTACGAATCGAAGATCCTCTTGGCTGGAGCATTATTTTCCATTCGCTCAATGTGGCCGAGCCAATGTAGTCGACGCGATTTAGCTTTTTGAACTACATCCACATCTTGGTACAGCTCATAGAGTTCGCGGTTCTATCTTCTCCTCCATTCATCTCCTCGCACACAGGACCAAATATCCGACGGAGTATTTTTTTTTCAAAAGAATATGACGGTTTTATATAAGAATAAAACCGATATTATTTGCCGACGGAAAACACGGTGTCGCTGTTGAAGAAGCCATTGTGTATTCGCCCTAAAGTCCTCCATCTTTGCCTAAAACCAACCTAACCGACGCCCAGAGGGCGGCCCTTTAGCTGTCAAACACTGCAAGCGCCAACCTGGTGTAATTTCTTACTGCGACGCTGTGTTTTCCGTCGGCAAATAATAGCGGTTTTATTCTTATGTAAAACCGTCATATTATCTGCCTAGTAAAAACACAGCGTCGCTGTTGAAGACGTGTTTGTTATCTGCTGGTGTTTGCACACAACGCTATGATAATGAAATAATTTAGTAAACACAACAACATTTATTGATTCACACAAAGGACTAATTAAATGTAGATGTGTAGCTCTTATAGTCGATAGGTTATCTACCATTGCCCTTCTTTCTTGAGACATCCTAATTAACCGCCTAATCCAAAATACTGGGCATATCTTCTTGTTTGGATGCTCGATTAACTGCCAGCTCGACTGTCTATGCGTTGACGAGTCGGTCTTCGAACCAAAAGTTGGATGCAACACAATCTCTCCATCACCCTCCTCTAAACAGTCGTTGGAGATTCTCAGCAACGTTAAATCGTGAACTCTTCGTCCAGATGCAAGCAACAAGATCATCGCTGCTCTTCTTGACGCCTCAAAGAGAGTCTCATTATTCTCTGCAGCTCCCAGCCAATCTACTACCCTCCGCGGGTCCCATGTCTGCAGCTTTCTGGTAGTGGGTCTAGCTAACGCTACCGCTTTTAAAATCTGCTTAACTAAAAATTGTGAAGAAATGCTCTCGATTGCGTTCGGGCCACAAAATGTTGAAATTGCAGACTTGTGGACAAGAATTGTATTTATTGAATAATTCTCCTTCAAAAATAAATGCGCCAAATATCTTGCCACGATCGCACCTGTTGGAAATCTGCAGTTAACACTGTTTAATTTGCACCAATCTATCCAGGCTCTGATAGCAGGCAAGTATGTCTTTAACGTGGAATCTCTCCATCCTTTCTTTAATAACTCTTTCTCTTCATTAGACCACTCTTCTACTTGGTTACCCCACCCCCAACTCTCCATACATTCAGGCTCAAATCTTCCACTTGTGGAGGTGGCTGTCCTGTCGTCATATCTATTAGTACCTTCTGCAGGTTGTTGATTACATGTGGTGGCTCCAAGGCCCGATCTCTCAGGTCGGTCATCCAAAATACTTGCGTCCATTGGCTACAATGAGATATGTTCCCCTTGAACGATTTAGATGAGCCAAAACCTTTGGGATTAGATTTGGTGGAGGAAATACCCAGCCTAGCTGACAATTCCACTCGCGACTGAAGGCGTCGAAGAACTCTGCTGCACGATCTTTGCAATCTAAGGAAACATATCTTCTGACAACAGCAGTTTCTTTTGAAGCAAACAGATCTATATCGGGCGTCCCCCACCTCTCGAAGATGCGAGCCCTTGCTGCCGGTAGAATGTGCCACTCGGGTATGGGTCGCCCCCTTGAAAGTCTGTCTGCTATGCCGTTGTACCTTCCCGGAAGATAGAATGCAGATATTGTTATGTTGTACTGATCGACCAGATGAAGAATTTGGTAAGTCAGAACTAATAGGCAAATGGACCTGGTTCCACCCTCCTTGCGAATGTAAGCCACCAGAGTGCGGTTGACTGTCTGAAGCAAGACGTGTGCGCCCCTTAAATGGTCCGCACGGAAACTTATAGCTTTGTATACCGCATACATCTCCTTCATATTGGAGTGCCATCCTATCGGCCTCCCTGACCACTGGCCAGACATTGCTAGACCGTCTTGTTGAGCACCCCAACCTGAGGCTGAAGCATCTGTGACTAGAAAGTTTGTTATTGCCGTCTTGTGCAATGTTGTGACCCTGTCTGTGGCTCCGAGCCACCAATTGATCTCCTCTAAAGCCCTCCGAGGGACGGGGAGTTTCTGTCTTGCACGTCTGCTGAACTTTCGAAGAAATATTTGAAGACAACGACAATTCAATCTTCCTCTTGGGATGACGAAGCTTACAAAGTTTAATTGGCCCAAGACCCTCTGCAGTTGTCGCAAGTTGCACACCTGTCTCTCTGACATCTGTTGAAGTGAAAGTCTGATCCTCTCTTTCTTTGCCTCCGGAATACTCACACGATTCCGTCTCGAATCCCACAGAATACCCAGGAACTCTATTACCTGCTTTGGTGTTAAAACTGATTTTTTGGAATTTATCATTCAACCAAGGGACTTTAAAAGATCTATGGTTTCCGCAACCTGCACTGTAAGTTTTGAAATATACTGGGCAGCCAAGATAAAATCGTCCAGATAAACCAAAACCCTTATACCCTTGTTTCGAAGGACCTCCGCAATCCAACAAGTGATGGCTGAAAATAACCTTGCTGATGACAGGGCAAAAGGTAGGCAAGTGAGCTGTAAGAGTTCGCCTCTGTATACAACCCTCAGAAAAGGCCGGTGGCTCTCTGATATCGGCACGTGAAAGTATGCCTGTGATATATCTATCTTTACCATCCAATCGCCTGCCTGTACAAAGTCTGGCACCGAGGCGTGAGAAATAAATCTGAAGGATCTTTCTATTACATAACTGTTTAACGCTCGGAGGTCGAAAATGGGGCGAACTCCGCCGCTGGGTTTGTTTATGAGAAACATTGTTGAAATAAAACTGGGGCTGGCTGATGGGGAGGGCTCTAGAACTTTTAATCTTTGCATCTCTTGCACCTGAAGATCCATCTCTTGAGATGACCTTGTTGAAAAACTTTTCAAAATGTCTATTGTTGGGAAAACGAGAGGTGGTCTGGAACGGAAAGGTATCCTCGCCCCAGAAATACTTTTTAGAATGAAGGAATTGGCTCCCAGATTGCGCCAATTGTCTTTGAAAAACTTTAGTTGCCCTCCCCTGAAAATTATCTGCGAGTCATTTGTTCTCTTTGGTATTCTCTTTCGGACGAAAGGAAGACCTGAATCGTTGGTCTTGCTTCCTATTACTCTGTCTCTCTCTATAATTGTTCTTGTGCGCAGATCTTTTATAATTATACCTAGCATCACTCTTAGTTCTTCTGTCGTTGTTTATTGGACGCTGATTCTGAAAAGATCTTCTCTCCCTAGAATAAGAGGAAGCGCTGAGCCAGGACTGAGCCCCACCAAGTGATTGCACTAACGCCTGAAGTGCCTGCTTATTGAAAAGATGCTCAGAGCTTGGATGAATGTTACGAAGTGCTGTCTGAACGTTCTTGTTAGAAACCTCAGAAATCAGTCTCTCACGCCTAACCTCAATGCACTCAGCTCTCTTACCACATATGACCTGCAACGCCAGTTCCGTGTTCTTAGACGAATCAGAAGACGATCCGAACAAGTTGGTAACTTTGTCAAACAGGGAATTTGGGTTTAAGTCATCCGGTGACTTGAAAGCCCAATCAATAATTGACTGTGGTCCCGATTTCAACAATGCCTTTTGTTCCAACAAAGAATTCGACAAGGCCGCCATAACCTGTTCTATCGAAACTAAATAATCCTTTGTCCTATTGAGCACGCACAGTTCGTCATTTACTTGCAACTCCACAAAACCTGGAATAGCAGCCAACGTCTTCATTGCCTTTGAATATCTTACAGTCTTCCAAGTTGGTAATCCAAAATGCTGCAGCCTGATAAGCGACTCAAGATGTTTTTTCTTTGACCCAGATTTAGTGTCCTATTGGAACATTCTGGATGATTGAGAAAACTCTCAGGAGATTGACTCTGCATTCCCGGGGGACCTTCTTCTTCCTCCTCCCTTGGAATAAACATGCTCATGCACTGCGACCAATAACTAACCTGATCTGCTAGCTCACCGAGCCGTTGCTCTACAGATGGCTGGCCCCGAGATCTGGATTCCCTCTTCCGCTTATTGAGTGGAGGAGAAGTAATCGCCTCGTTCTCGGTGGATGATGAATTCGACGACGACGAACTTCTCCTTGAACGGCGAGGACTATCCTCTCTCTTTTTCGATTTCTCTGGCGACAAACTCATGATAATAAAATCTAAGAGTTATTTTTACTTATTTACCACAAATTAATTAATTAAACGCGAACGTTATTTTAAATACGACTCTATGGCGACGAAGTACACAACGCTATGGAGAAATTACACCAGGTTGGCGCTTGCAGTGTTTCACAGCTAAAGGGCCGCCCTCTGGACGTCGGTTAGGTTGGTTTTATGCAAAGATGGATGACTTTAGGGCGAATACACAATAGCTTCTTCAACAGCGACGTTGTGTTTTCACTAGGCAGATAATACAATATTATCTCCCCTTTTCTACTTATCGTCCAGCACTCGGCGCCATAAAGCATGACTGGTAGGTATAAGGTTCGATAGAGCATGCATTTTGTCCTTCGAGGGAGGAGTTTTGAACCCATTTGTTTTGTTAAACCGAAGTAACGCGGTTTCCCAATGTAATTCTCCGCCGGATCTCTACTAAGGTGCCATTCGTGGAGTTGATGTTTACTCCTATTTAGATGAACTTCTTAACTACATCGAAATTATTTTTTTTTGTGTTGTTTTGAATGAACAACCATATTTCTTACAATCGATACCACATGAAGTGGACGGCTAGAGTTACAGCGCGGTTTTACGGTTCGCCACAACCGATCATCAGACTAGTTACACCCTATTCTAAGGGTATATTAATTTTGACGCATAGTTTGTAACATACCTTAATATTGCCCGTAGACCCCTAAAAGTTACTATATTTATGATCAGCATCGACAGTAATGTCGATCTAGCCATGTCCGTCCGTCCGTCCGTCCGTCCGTCCGTTCGTCCGTCTGTAGCCAAAAATTAGGCCTTTAAACTGGACCTAGGGAGCTGAAATTTTAACCATATACTCTCTAGGGTCCCGAAATAATCAAGTTTACGAATTTTTGAAATCCGCCCACAGACACGCCCACAAACTCAAAAAAACTAAATTTTGGAAAAAATCGAATTTTGAGCTAGAAAGCTGAAATTTTGTATATATGATCTATGACTCCTAAAACTGCTCAGGATAAAAAATTTTCAAAATCCGCCTACTGACACGCCCACAAATAAATAAAACAATTTTTTTATAACCTATTCTAAGGGTATATTAATTTTTGAAAATCCAAAGTTTGAGCTAGGGAGCTGAAATTTATAATATATACTCTCTATGGGCCCTTTATGCTCATGTGTAAATATTTTTAAAATCCGCCCACTGACACGCCCACAATTTTTTTTTTTTTTTTTTTTGAAAATTCAAAGTTTGAGCTAGGGAGCTGAAATTTATAATATATACTCTCTAGGGGCCCTTTATTCTCATGTGTGTTTTTTTTTTTAAATCCGCGTGCGTGTGTGGGCGTGCCACAATTAAATAAAACAATTTTATTGAAACACCTAAGTTTGAGCTAGGGAGCGTTTTTTTTGATAAAATCCTTTAAATGTTATATAACAAAATATGTAGAGCGTTCTTAACAATTCAACCATACTTAGACTTTTGTCACGCCCACTTATGAGGGATAGGAATAAGAATAGGGTATCCAACAGTTCGCCCAAGCGGACTGTAGCCCGTCCCTATGTTTTTTCCTATGGTACCTATGGAACAAATAGCTAGCTAACACGCAACTGTGCTGCATTCCTACTGGTTTGCCTGTGAGGTTTGCCGGTTTGACCTCAACAAAACATAGGCAGGCCTCCTGGTTTCGGAACACTTACGACACCAGTGACTTACAGTCGTGTCAACACACGGACTTGCGTGCACACTTGCGGGACTTGCGGGTTAAATGTGTCACTAGGCTCACCTGAGTGTTGAAACTGCCGAGAAGTGATTTCTTTCCTTAGTCGCCTTTTACGACCAGCACTGTTTTTTCGGGGACAGTACCGTAAAAGTCTTAGCCCACACCTGCATGGAAATTTAACTTTGTTTAAAATAATCCTAATAAAGATTTTTTACTCTCATTTTAAATTGCAGTGTCTTCCATTTCTTAACATTCAATGTCGGGTTCCATTTAATAAAAAGGATTTGTCCGTACCTACCCTTAAAAGTAAAGGAACCGCTGCTCTAGGGGCCCGAAAAGATTTTTCAAATCCGCCCAATATTTTTAAAAACAAGTCGAAGAAAACGAAGCTACGTGTTTTTGGTAAAGTAATTTTTAACAATTCTCCCAACAATGTTTTTTGCCAAACGCACTTTTTTCGAGGGTTTTTGACAAAAGCATTGTTTTTTCGATAAAATCCGTAAAAAACGTAAAAAAAACAGTTACAAATTATATAAAGACAATATCCTTATTAGCATTTCGCTCCTGCAAAGTTTTTTTGACACAACACGTTTTTGAAATAAACATTGTTAATTCAATAAGTTGCTTTAAAAACGAAAGTAACAATTCAGGCAAAATATGAAGACAATGTTTTTGCCTAAACAAAGTTTTTTAAACAATTTTTTTCAAATGTCTAACAGGTATATTATCTAACAGTTCACACAAGCGGGCTGTAGTCCCTTCTGTTTTTCTTTGCTGTTGAATGAGCAATTCCGGCTTTTGTTGATACTTTTATTTATCTGTTTTATTGCAACCATATCGATTATTTTTTTTTTGTATTATTTCAGAAATGAATGGAAGTATCTACACGAGATGTCAGTTCGCTTTTCTGCAGAGGATCCATTGATACCAGCAGAGTCACTTCATCAGCAACAGCAGTATCCGCGGCTGGCAAAGAAGCATCGAAAACTTAGCGACAATATATTCAATTTCGATTCAACAATAGTGGACAAAATTAAAATGAAATATAAAAACATCAGCTCAATTTCCAACAATGATTCGACGGTGAATGTAGGATTTCCCGAAGGAAGCGTCGATGGTGGTGTTGGCGAAGTACCATCTCAACCGCCAGCGCCTTTAGTGAATGGTCGTAAAAAGCAGCAAATGGCAAAGTTCAATAAATCATACGGTTACGATGAAATGTGTACGAATGCATGCAAGTGCATGGTGGATATCCTACGAAAAGATAGTGACCCACCCACATTTGATAGCCAAAATGAAACTGTGAAGTGTGGACAATTAAAAATTAGTCACAATTGTGAATGCAGAAGAAACCTACTTTCAGCGGACAATGATAGCTGCTATAAGAACCTGTCTACAGTAACGACACTAACAATGAATGGCAGCAATAAACTTCCACCTGAGGAGCATGTTCAAAATGTGTCTATTCTTGCCAAGCGGGAACCATTGAAGGCTACAGATTTATTGGATATAGCAAAACAAGTGGCATTGGGAATGGTAAGTCTGTAACTGCGTTAGCAGGTGTAGTAATTCTTATAAAGCACTGTTATCGAAACGTGCTCAAAAAGTTTGATTGATTTTGCATCTAAGGCAGTGCTAGTAGTGTCGTTGATGTTGGACGTATTTTTTGTTTATAAATTAACATTGATTGCTTGTTAATTATGATATTTGAATGGTGGGTATTTCTGGATGTTCGGGCACAGTGGCTCAATGGTTAGTGTGTCGCACTACTAATCGAAAGGTCCCCGGTTCAATTCTCGCCGGGGCCAAGTAAAATCTTGAGTTTTTTCCCACTGCCACACCTCTTGCGAACGTTTGACAAACATCCAAGAGTATCAACTGTAATGAGAAGGTTCTCAAATTTGCCGTTCGGATTCGGCTTAAAACTGTAGGTCCCTTCCACTTCGCAAAGAAAGTGGTTGAAGAAGCTAGCACCCCTATTGCGAGTGTCAATCGACAATTGATAATTGACTATTTTTCAATGTGTGCTATTGTGAACGAACGATTCTAAAGGATTTTGTCAATCGCAGTCAATTTAAAAAAATGCGATTGACAAGAATATCAATGAATATGATCTGTTCACAATAGCACACATTGAAAACAACAGTCAATTATCAATTGTCGATTGACACTCGCAATAGGGGTGTAGGTTTTAGGCCCTGCTTGGGCCGTTAATGGCTACAATTTATTTATTTTTTTATTTCTGGAGGTAATTTTGTTAATTTCTTCGTGGCATTTACCTTCGTATCACATACATATTATGTTCCCGATTTTGGCAAAGCCGTGGTATATGGAAACATGAGGTTATGTACTGTAGCTCTCATTGAAATAGAACAACCCAGGAAATCTTGAAAAAAAATCTTAATATCGCAATTCAAAGCAACGTTATAAACAAACAGTCGTAGCTTAGTTTTCAGATTTTTGTTTATGGTGATAAAATCAGTTTAAACAAAGCGTTGTACGGTAAATTTTGGCACAACGATGCCGCCAACCTTATTTTGGCGAAAGTCTCTTATGCTGTACAAGATAATGTGGTACGATATTTTCTGGTCTTCTGGCGTCCTTCGTTCCGATAGTCAGGAGCGCAGAAATGTAATCAACAATAATTTCGCTTATGCTTTTTTACGATGCCCAACATTGCCAATATTTCACTGTTGTAAACGAAGGAGAACCTCCCACAGAGCAGAGTCTAGCTCCACTTTGATATTTATTGGACTCAGGGCTTTCAAATAAAATAATTGGCTCAGATAACGAATACTTATTTTGTCCATGTTTACACTGCGACTGCGAGCCTTCACTTTTGATGGCTGCCGAAAAAGTGCGTAACACCGTAGCAACAACGCTGGTACTTTCTACCATAGTCTATTATACGAGTAGTATACTATACGTCAGGGCGGACACTTTTGGGGCTACCGTCGTAAATTGACCTCACAACCGTTTGTTTTGTTATTCATGCTGTTACATTATGAATCTCATTGGTCTCGCATATTAAGACGACCTGTTATATGTCTTGCAAGATCTATCGATGCATATGCCTGCTAAATGTCTCACATAAGATCCTATCCAACGTACTGTGTGGACGTCTTAATCGGTTCTGGAATGCACTAATCGGCACGTACCAGTGTGGCTTTCGTCCCGGCAGGTCGACAATAAACCAAATCATCACACTAAGGCAAATCCTGGAAAAAAACCAATGAATTTCAAGTCGAGACCCACCATCTTTTCACCGACCTTAAAGCCGCATATGATAGCATTCATTGAAGGAGCTCTACGCTGTCATGTGAAGTCTTCAATCTTGTTCAAGAGCAGATATTGGGCAGAGCAGTTGTCAACACGAACGCACTATCTTCAACAGATCCATCCAGCTACTTGGATACGCGGACGATATCGATATTATCGGCCGATCTCAGCGTGCCGTGTTAGAGGCTTCCATGGCCATTGAAGAAGATTGATGGCCTTGAAGTCAACGAGGACAGAACAAAGTACTTGCTTTCAGCAAACAAACACACATCTGTCCACCGAGTAGGACAAACCGTCATTGTTCAGTTCATATCAACAACTTTGAGGTAGTAAGGGAGTTCACCTACCGCGGAGTAAACATCAACTCCGCAAATGACACCTTAGTGGAGATCCGACGAAGACTTACCCTAAGAAACCGTTGCTACTTCGGTTTAAAAAAGCAAATAGCGTTTTAAAACTCCTAACACGGAAGATCAAGTGAAAGCTCTACAAAACACTGAAACTGAAAGTTCTGCTTTATGGCGCTGAGTGGCTGACGATAAACAGGAAAGTAGAGCTAATTTTAGGTTCATTCAAAAGCAAAATACCCCATCGGATATTTGGTCCTGTGTGCGAGGGCGATATTGCAGAGAAGATTTATCCGCGCGTGGTCTATGAGCTGTACCAACATGTGGATGTAGTCCAAAAAGGTAAAATACGTCGACTCCAGAATTCGACGAAATGCGTTTATCGATCAATAAATCGACAACCCCAATAGGGGCCTGTGTTTAAGGTTATTTTACCTAGATATCCTTGGAACCCTAAAAAAGGTCCATAAAAATCGAAAGGAAAATATTTTTCCAAAACTCTGTTTTGACGACAGTTCTGCTTTTTTCTATTCTACTCTACAAAATTTAATATTAAAGTTAATATTTTAAATATATATATTTTATATATATATTAAGGTACAATAGGCCTAATAGGTCGCAGTGCCTTTTCTTCATTTTGAAAACATATACATATATGTATACAGCGCTATTAATAAACAAAAAATAGCGGCCAACTAGGTTAAAATACTGTTTTATCGATTGAATACGCAGAAATGCTATTAATAAACATTTTCAAAAGCTATTTGACGTTTAAGAAACGAACGAATAACTAAACTACCTCCGGAGGTAGTTTAGAGTATGAATAAGTCGTCACCTGGCAAGTGTCTATTGCTATTGTCAATTTGCAAAATTTTTTTAAATAAAGTAAAATCAAAGTCAAAAATGGCATCGTATTCGCAAGAATTTTTCAACGATATAGATATCATAAATGACTTCGACGATATCGACGAATTTGATGAATTCGATGCTCCTCGAAGGCGAAAGAAGATTTACAAAACGCGTTATAACCCTATGGATGACTTAGATGAGCTCAATTTCAAAATGAAATATGGTTTCTCAAAGGACAACATGCAGAAGCTTATAAATTTAGTAAAAAGGGATTTGGATGGAGACCGAAGAGGCGGATATATTCCTGCAGATCTCCAAGTAATGTCAGCTGTAAGAAGCTGGGGTCGAAATGAGGTTACTATTTCTTCCCATATAAAATAACTAATAACAGATTCAGTAGTCCAGAGCCATGTTCACTGAAATTGATTATCTATCAATGTTTACCTCAAATAATTTGTTCCACAGGTTCAAGACGATGGCGCTGACATTCATGGCTTTAAGCAATATTTGTCATCGTGTTGCAAAGGCGTTCGCTTCAAGATCAAGTATGTTTATTAATATGCCACAATCTGTATCCGAACAAATATTAGTTATGGAGGAATTTAAACAAATTCGTAATTTTCCCAATGTCATTGGAGCAATCGATTGCACACATGTCCGAATCCCAAGGCAGGGAGGAGACAGTGGTCAGTTTTACGTAAATAGGAAGGGGTACTATTCAATAAACACTCAAGTTGTTTGCGATGCCAAATTGCGAATAAGGGACATAGTTGCGCACTGGCGCGGGAGCACACATGACTCAATAATTTACCGTGAAAGCAATATAAAAGAGCGTTTAGATGCAGGAGAATTTAAAGGCCGAATTTTAGGAGATAGTGGGTATGCGTGTAGCAATTTTTTGTTTACTCCCATATTGAACTGTAGCAATAACTCTGAGGAGAATTACAATTCAGCACACATTGCTACACGAAATACTGTTGAAAGAACTTTTGGTGTATGGAAATCAAGATTTCGTTCCTTACTCACTGGCATTAGAGGCTCATTGAGTAACATTAAAACAACTATAGTGGCTCTAGCTGTTTTACATAATTTGGGAGTAGAGTACAATGATTCCCTAGGTAATTTTGCAAAGTAGTTTTCGTATAAAAACTATATACTTGTCGTTTACCCAGCTTACATTATGAATTTTTTTAGACGAAAACATTCAAGATTATACAGGAGATGATGTTTTCAACAACGTTCTGGAAGATCTACCACGAGGAATACAAAGTTCACGCAGAGCAATAACTTTTAATTCATTTCAATAAAAAAAACACAGAAATTAATTAAAGTAACGAAAAAAAAGAACAATTGATAAATAATAATAACACAAAACATATGCAAAAAAACTTGTCAATGGATTGATTTTAAATAGATTGGTTGCACAATTTCCTCACAAGTCATCTGATGATTCTAAGACCTCGTACTGTTCGTACTTATGTGGTACTTCAAGTAATTCCAATCGTCTCTCATAATATTTCCTTCGCACCTGTAGAATCATCATTTTTTCTTTGTGCTCTGTCATAAATTTTTTCTCCATAATCCTCAACTGTTTCTACAAATCGTATAATTCCTTTTTATACCCTATTCTAAGGGTATATTAATTTTGACGCATAGTTTGTAACATACCTTAATATTGCCCGTAGACCCCTAAAAGTTACTATATTTATGATCAGCATCGATAGTAATGTCGATCTAGCCATGTCCGTCCGTCCGTCCGTCCGTCCGTCCGTCCGTCTGCCGGCAAAAATTAGGCCTTTAAACTGGACCTAGAGAGCTGAAATTTTAACCATATACTCTCTAGGGTCCCAAAATAATCAAGTTTACGAATTTTTGAAATCCGCCCACAGACACGCCCACAAACTCAAAAAAACAAAATTTTGGAAAAAATCGAATTTTGAGCTAGGAAGCTGAAATTTTTTATATATGATCTATGACTCCTAAAACTGCTCGGGATAAACAATTTTCAAAATCCGCCCACTGACACGCCCACAAATAAATAAATCAATTTTTTTGAAAATCCAAAGTTTGAGCTAGGGAGCTAAAATTTATAATATATACTCTCTATGGGCCCTTTATGCTCATGTGTAAATATTTTCAAAATCCGCCCACTGACACGCCCACAATTAAAAGTTTGAGCTAGGGAGCTGAAATTTATAACATATACTCTCTAGGGGCCCTTTATGCTCATGTGTTAATTATTTTTAAATCCGCCTACTGAAACGCCCACAATTAAATAAAACAATTTTATTGAAACACCCAAGTTTGAGCTAGGGAGCGTTTTTTTTTGATAAAATCCTTTAAATGTTATATAACAAAATATGTAGAGCGTTCTTAACAATTCAACCATACTTAGACTTTTGTCACGCCCACTTATGAGAAATAGGAATAAGAATAGGGTATCAATATAGTGAAATCATGGAGAATGCTCTAAGCAAAGTTAGCACTTGGGCAAAAAAGTGCGGTCTGGGAGTCAACCCGGGGAAAACTGTGCTGATGCTCTTCACCACCAAAACCAACATACCTGACTTTACGCTTCCTCGCCTAAACGGCACACCCCTACCCCTTTCAAACAGTGCTAGGTATTTAGGAGTTATCCTAGATCCTAAACTCAACTGGAAAATAAACATAGAACAACGGGTAAAGAAGGCATGTATAGCCTTTTATGCCTGCAGCAGAACCTTCGGAAAAAAGTGGGGCCTGCAACCAAAATTGACCCTGTGGATGTACACAGCCGTGGTACGACCAATCCTCACGTATGGGTCAATAGTATGGTGGCCGGCTCTAAAGAAAAAGTACAATATTACCAAACTTAATAAGGTACAAAGAACGGCATGCATAGGAACAACGGGAGCTCTACGGTCAACACCGTCAGACGGACTCACAGTCTTACTGCATCTTTTACCTCTTGACCTACATATAACAAACATCACAGCACACAGCGCGATCAGACTCAGAGAGTCTGGCTGCTGGACTGCAAAACCCTACGGCCACAGTAGTATTCTAGACTCTCTACCTAGAAAACTAGTTCCGCCTTCAACAGACTACATCATTCCCAGAATGTCTTTTACAAAACATTTCGTCGTTCAAATCCCTACTAGATCGGAATGGCAAAATGGAGAAGTGACAAGGGATTTCGATCAAACAATCTACACCGACGGTTCAAAAATGGACTGCGGCGTGGGTGCGGGAGTTTTTTCGGAATCCTTAAACATCGCAAAATCATACAGACTTCCGGATACTGCAAGCGTCTTCCAGGCGGAGCTACTGGCTATCCGTGAAGCCTGTCGCCAGATCAAACTTCACTCAAATATAACACCGACGCAAAGGATCGCCATACTTATTGACAGCCAGGCTGCCATTAAAGCGATCGCTTCGGTCACTATTTCCTCTAAGTTAGTACTAGAATGCCGTAATGAGCTGGCCCTGCTTGATAAGTTCAAGGTTACCCTGATCTGGGTTCCAGGGCACAGTAACGTTTATGGAAACGAACATGCCGACGAACTGGCCAGGCAAGGCTCAGCTCTCCACTGCTCTCTGGCAGAACTAGTCCACATTCCGCTCGGAGCAGTTAAGGCAAACATCACCGCAGAATACCTTAAGAAAGCCAACCTCAGATGGAGCAGGCTGACTGCATGCGTCATATCCAGAAAAACGTGGCTAAACTACAACAAGGCAAAAACAACCGACCTTCTAGGTAGAACCCGAAAAGACATCGCAAGACTTACAGCGATCTTCACGGGACACTGGCCTATAGGTGACCATGCGGCCAAACTGGGCATCCCATACAATACACACTGCCGCAGTTGCAAAGTGACAACTGAAAAGGAAACCCTAATTCACTTTTTATGTACCTGTCCGGCTTTAGCTAGGACCAGACTACGTACATTGGGAAGCCCTTTCTTAAATACACTTGAGGAAGTCTCCGAGAAAAGTATCAAGGAACTGATAACTTTCCTGAACTCCGCAGGTTGGATTTAGCCTCCCCCACCAATCGATAATACCCAGGTTTACGTGAGTTTGTGGTAACAAAACGGCACTCAGTGCTAATTGGGGTTGTCTTATCAAACCGCCACACCTACCTACCTACCCAGGGTATCCAACAGTTCGCCCAAGCGGACTGTAACCCGTCCCTATGTTTGTACTTCCAATCATAAGGCTAAAGGAAACAAAACAAACAAAAAAACAAAATAATCAATCGTTATCTTTACATACTCAATTTCAGTATGTTTGATACTCACTTTACAGTTCAAATTTTTTCTTTTTTTCCAAAGGAGCTGTTTCGTGGATGGTTTTTGTTTTCCCAGCCGAGTCTTGGACTGTAGTTTTGGAGTTTCTGTAAATACATAAAACGAACGTAGTTAAAGAACTTTCTTATTAAATTATGTTATTGATCTATTTCTGGTTTACCCTTTTGATCAATCGATATTGAATCTTGTGGAAGTATATCTGATACAGTTGCAATGTTCAACACCTGGGAGCTTTGTGGAGTTACCTATTGATTAGAATTAGTTAGTTTTCTATACGAAACTATTACGGATCTATTAATCGAACTTACTTTTGCTCGGCCATCGTTATCGAACTCGTTTTTGTCAACTGCAAAATCATTCGGTATCAGATTTATCAACTCCAAGCAATCATCATTTAAGGGCTTAGGAGGGGGCCCACCACCTGTAGCCTTGATTTGCTTTCTATAATCAGACTGACTTTCCTTTGCTTTCAGTTTCATTGTCCGCCATTGCAATTGCAGCTGACTGACGTCTCTCCGAGTATTACTTACTGTATTAAATCTAAATAGAAAAAATCAATCATTATAACGCTTGGGTTGGTTGCAAACGATTTAGTTACGATATCAAAATTTCGTCCCATGTTTGTCTCTTCTGCTTATTTGTGTTTGTATCCACAGCCTTATTCTCAATAACGTCAATTTTTTCAGCAACTAGGTCTTTCAGTAATGACTGTAAATAAGCATTAAAAAAGTCAAATATAAAGCAATATTTAAGGTACATCTTACCTTATCAGCCGCAACCCAATTTTCACTGCGCTTTCGTTTGGAAGACGACGAATCCATTATTCACTTTTATTTTATTTTTTTCCTCACCTTTAAAGACGCGCGTCGCTAACAGTTTTTAATTTTGAAATGGAAGTGTGTCAAAAATGACAACAAAATATCAGCTGCAGATAATTTCTTATTGGAATTTGGAGCAGTGCTCCCCCTTGCATATACGTTTTTGCATTGAAACGTCAAATAACTAGTTGGTGGTGTACAATGTTTTATTAATAGGAAAACGTTACTGCGGTACTAAGTCCCTTACTCACCGAATAGCTAAGCGACCATTCAACGGTTGACTAGATGGTTTTTATTAATAGCGCTGATAGTGTTTTATTGTTAGTGTTGCCGTTGTTTTTAAATATAGTATATATATTTTTGATGTTAAGTCAATGTTGTAGAAAATTACCCGTCCCGCTTAAGTGGGGGATATAGACCACCCCCTTGCAAATTGAAAAATGCTTTATTTTTGTCCCTCTACAAGAATTCGTTATTTTGTTTGCAGCGCCAACGATATTACGAGTATACCACAGTTTTGACCCTAACCCTTTTCCAAATAGTCCTTTGAAGCCGCGCAAAATTTCTGTGTTCAGGATTTTTACTATAAAATTTTTAAAACCCAAGAAAAAGATAAATTTAAAAATGTCCTAAGAAACCATGCAGTAAATCTGTGTTCAAGGTTGTCTTGCCAAAAAGTCTTTGAAACTGCAAAACAAGTCAATGCACCATTGAGAGTAAAATGTTCTTTGTTACGGAAGTTGCGAACAATACAATACATACAAAATTCTTTATTTATTTCCAACTTTCGAGATCCCCCGAATTCAATGTACGTTGCCAATGTGACGATAGAAGAATTTAGCTCATTGTGGTTATACCTCATGGATTCATTTATTATCCATATTACTCGCCACTATATTTCATATTACATCGTTTATGTTTTCCTGGAATATGGATACCATATTTCCAAAGAATACCTGCCGTTTTGACGCCTGAAGAAAAACCACTAAAATGTTTAATCATTTCATATACATATCAGGCCCTAGCCTTCATTATATTGAATGGAATGAGTACTTTTGTTTGGCGAAATTCCTTATATTGCTATGCAATGGAGGATTTAAACATGTTTACATAAGTTTATCTGAGATATGTATTATTAGAAAATCCGCACCTTTCATCACATCTTTTAAAATCAATAACGATTCCTATGTTATCTTTTGTGTTTACAGGTTGCATAGTATTAGTTTTTCTATGTTTGTTGAGGAATTTTCAAACCTTTTAGAAAATGAGAAAAAATCCAAAAATCTAATTATTCTAGGTGATTTTAATGTAAACATCTTGGAAAGCTGTTATGCAGTTTCTCGTTACATGGATTTGTTATCTTCGCATGGGTTAGAATCGTTTACCGATGAGCCTACTAGAGTTGCATCGGGGAAGTGCTTGGATCATATACAAGGTGGCGCAAAAATAACCTTCCGATGTCCGAAAGTCACCGACCGATTATTGCTCAAATAAATAGTCACCAATATTCCGCGTTCTGGAGCAGTGTAGCGTAACATTGTTTATTAACGTGTATTTCGCATGTGTTTACTACACAAATGTCAAAACAGAACTGACATTAGGGGCCAATCGTAAAAATTTATAGCATTTTCTGATAGGAGGATTACTTTTGCGCCACCTTGTATATAGACGTTTTGCTAAAAAATCAAGTAGCGCCTGTAAAAAGTGTGTCTTTGATTTCGGTATTTCTGATCACTCTATGACGGGTTTAATAATAGACAAAAACAAAATTTTTCCTGGTGATAATAGCAGACCGTGTCACTTTAAAACTAAAATAGACTTCTCTAAGCTAAAGACTTCTCTTTGTTTTGAGTTCTGGGAAGAGGTTTACACAGCTGAAAATGCTTCCGAATGCTATGATTTATTTAGTAAAATATTAACAAACCACATTCACTCATGTAGTTACAAAATAGGTGTCAAAAAATCGGTAAAAAGACCTAAACCATGGATAAGTACTTCAATAGTAATGAAAATAAAGTACAAAAACAAACTTAGGATTAAATGTTCTAAACATCCATTGAACAGAAATTTGAAAAAAAGTATAAAAAGTTGTGTTCTGGTCTAAAAAAGGAAATTCCGTTGTGTAGAGATAGCTATTATAGAAATCAGTTAAATTTTGCTAATAGAAATATTAAACGTGAATGGCAGATAGTAAATAGCATCTTGAATAAGTCAACTGTTTTCAAAAGGCCAACTCTCCTTCGGATCAATGATGAAGTAATTTTTGATAGAAGAGAGATTGTAAACAAATTTAATTGTTACTTTGCTACGATAGCCGAAACTTTACAACCACAATCCAGTATTATGATTTGTACCCATTCTCATTGCTGCAGAAATGACATTGAACCATTCCAACTAAGCAGTTTTTTCTACGAATCTATAACCGCCTTGGAACTTTTGAAGATGATTGGTAGCATAAAGAACTCCAACTCTTGCGGTATAGATGGTGTGTCAAATGGAGTTCTAAAAAATATTGCTTCGTTTGTAGTTGATATTTTAGCTTTTATCTATATATATAAAAGAATGTGTCCGAAGCGATGTAACCGCATAACTCGAGATTGGGCGAACCGATTTTGATGATTTATACTTTGTTGGAAAGGTATTTTCTCAGCACGGGTTTTAGAAGAAAAAAAAAATTAAATTTCAAAATGGATTATTTTGACCACCCAGCGTGTTACGACAGGTTTTTTTCGATTTTTTTTTAATTTTTTTTTTTTTCATTTTGTATTTATTTATTTTGGCAACAACCAAATAAAGAATCACATTTGAATGTAACATATCGTATCACAATTGAACTGTCAGATAGACACGCAACGTAACGCCATCTATTATCGATCAATGGAGAAGCCAATTTTGTTTCATGTTTGGTGGCGCTGTCGGATTCGGATTTCTTCATTGCGATTTTGTGAGTTTTTGTGAATTAAAATTGATATGAGAATATATCTATATCTATTTATATATATATGTATATAAAAATCAATCCATATTTGCGTTTGTTGCCGGTGTTTGGGCAAACGCGTTAACCGATTCCAATGAATTTTTTTTTTAAAGAAAGGTGACGTCTATACGAAGGATGTTATGTATGTGCGATGTCTGTATCTGCATCGAATGAAATTTTTTTCCATGAAAGGCGACGTCTGCACGAAGGTTGTTATGTTTGGCTATATCTGCATCGGTGTGTGAGATATGGGCATTTGAGTGAGTACACATGCATATGTGCGTATGCGTGTAAATTACGACGCAGATACAGAGACCGTACAGACGTCACTTATTTTCTTTCATTCTTGAGATATCGTGTGTTCAATATTTTATTCAAATAACTCTTATTGAAATTTTTTGCATTTTTTTGTGAATCGGACATCGGAAAGTTGCTTTTCCAACAGTGATAACAATCGGTGTGGAAGTGAATGAAAAGTGATTCAATCGAATTTTTTTATTTTCGTTTTGTTGTTTGATTCGCAGAAGTTAGGTGACATAGGCGCCTGCCAGACAACAAGCACATACCCTAAACGGAACAACGAAGTTGTGTGAGCGGCCTAAGCCATGCGGAGAAAAACGTGCAGTCCCTTTCACCGGTTGAGCTCAAATCAGGCAATCTTCGGTATTGGCCTGAGAGTGTTTCTGTGAACTTTGGTCAAAATCGGTCTTCTTTTTTAGGCGCAGCAACATACGCCGGATACCCGCTATAAACAATTATAAGGAAGTCTACTCGAGCATATTGGCCAATAGAATTCTCGGGCACTGGCAAAGCCGGGCAGGTGCAGCTAGTTTTTAATAAAAGCGTTTTCACTGGAAACTTTCCTGAAGCACTTAAATGTGCGGATGTAGTACCCCTTTTTAAGAATGGGGAAACAGATTGCATTCGAAATTACAGGCCTATCTCGCTCCTACCATCTGTAAGTAAAATATTTGAAAAAGTAATTAAAAATAGGGTTGTAAAGTTCTTGAATAAAAACAATTTCTTTAATTCTGTTCAATTCGGTTTTTAAAAAGGCAAATCTACGGAAGATGCTCTTTTAGATGTTTGCTCCCAAATTTATTCAAATTTGGATAGTAAAAAAATACTTCTGCTTTGTTTGTGGATATAACCAAAGCTTTTGATATGGTTAACCACAACATATTGCTAAGGAAGCTTAGCAAAGCAGGTTTTCGTGGATTTATGTTTAACTGGTTCAAATCATACCTGCAAAATAGATCGCAGAGGGTGAAAATAGAAGACACTAGAAGTGGATTACAATTAATTAATATGGGTGTGCCTCAAGGCTCGGTGCTAGGTCCTATCCTATTCCTAATATACATTAATTCCCTTTTTGGGCTCAATTTTAAGGGAGTGCTAAGAGCGTTTGCTGATGACATAGCTTGTGTGTATGGCGCAGATAGTTATCTGAATCTAGTCGCAGAGATTAATTGGGACCTGGATTTGCTAAGATCTTGGTTTGCTGAGCATAAATTGGTCATAAGTCCTAAAACAAAAATTATGTTTTTTAGTTTGGCTGGGCAAAGCAATTTCGATACCGATATTTTTTTTCATGCACCGGAGTGTCCCAAATTTAGACTCAATAATTGTGCTGTGTATTCCTCAACTACTTTCTGTAGCGACCTTAAATGTAGTGATAATTGTTTTCCTGTTGAAAAAGTAGATGAGTTAAAATATTTGGGATTAATCTTAGATTCCAAAATGTCTTTTTATAAGCATACCGAGGCGTTGAGAAAATATTTTCGCCTGATATTGAGATATTTTTTTTATTTGAGAAGTGTGTGTTCTACGAAATTATTGATTTCAATATACGCAGTACGGTATTAGTTGCTGGGGTGGAACCTATTTTAATAAAATCCAACCCTTTCTTATTCTGCAAAAAAATATCATAAGAAAAATCTGCTTAAAAAATTGCATTCAGCATAGTTTTCCACTGTTTTGTCATTTGAAAATTCTTCCAATTCGTCATTTATATTGTTTTAAAGTGTTAAAAATATTTTTTGTAAGATCCGGCAACCTTAATTATAGAGTCCTTAACAATCATAATCTTCGTGGTAATTCCTTGAATCTAGTGTCTGTGCCTGCATTTCGTACTACATCTTTTCGTAATTTTTATTCAGTGCTTGTTTGTCGCCTATTTAATAAATTGCCTTAGTTCCTTAGAGAAAAATACGCTCACTAAATATGTTTTTGACACAACTAAAAAATTGGCTATATAGGTTCAAATTTGATGATATAGAAGCTCTCTTAAATGTACAGTCCTAAATATTTAAACAATTTATTATATGGTGGTAGTTTTAAATTATCTTAATTTTTCTTTTCGGGTTCAATATCTTCTTCTTTCTCTTGCTGCAATTTGTATTTGTACGATATTTTCTTTGTATTTATATGGTATTTTATCTTTGTTAAATTATTCCTTTTTTATTGTTATATTTTGTAACTTCCTTGATTTAATAGTCTTTAGTCACCCCACCTTTAATTAAATTTTGTTGAGCCCGTTTTTGTTGAGGTGTCAGTTCATACTATTATTATTTTATTTTGTTTTTAATTAAAAATATCAACTGCCACTATAATTTTCTCTATGCTTTTAATATTATAGAATATGCATTCCTAGGCTAAGATGTATTATTATGACATTGTTAAGAAATAAATACTTACTTGCTTACTTACATTACTCGACATATCAACGAATATCCCAGTCAGGTCATATACATAATGTGTGTCAGAGGCTATACACAAATTTAGCTTTTTCTTTTATCATTTTTACTAAGAAATTCTAGACCTTTGTTGAAGAAATGATTCCTATATTACTTCCTATAAAACAATGTTTACATATTAGCCAAACGACAGCAACGTCGAAGGAAAAATTTATGTTTTATACGTACATTATGCAGTGAACAGAATAACAGTATAAATTAATAACATCAGGCGAAAAATCGTTCACTTAATCGTATGTTTATTTATGATATTTGATATTAACTGATATATTAAAGAGGTCTGCATGAATGTATTCGTTTGATAGAATCATGGGAGTGCACTACTTCAGCATACTCAATTCGTAACACATATTTGAGCAAGACAAGAGGGTGCTTGAAGTCTTCTAACAAAAAAAGCAATATGGTTTTCAGTCATTGTTTGAAAAAGGGAACGGGTGTTGTGCTTGATTTTGTTCTCTTTCGTGGGTGCTTGAAGAAATGAGTGCACCTATTTAAGCGAATAAAACAGGAATATTGATAGAGTGCGCTTGTTTTAATTGCGAGTGCTATGATAATTATCTTATTGGTTTTGTTTCACAGGAGTTTAGAGTGGCATAGGAGGCAAGTTATTAATGGATATTTAATATAAAATGTACTGAGAAAAACACCTCAAAACCCGAAGGGATATTTTTTTACAAAATGTCCTTAGAAACCGCGCAATTTTTCTCTGTTGAAGGTTATTTTACCAAGAGGTCGGTCCTTAGAACCCTTAAAAAGATCCGCTGCCTCACTTACGCTCTGAGAGGCCATGTGCGTGTGTGTGAACAGGTACATATTTTCCCAACAGTGAGTCATAAAACTAAAAAGGAAATAAGAAACGACCGCTGGAATTTCCCAAGATCAAACAATAAACTACTTGAAAAGCGTATAAAAAGATGCGCCACTAGATGGCGTATCGTCGTATACACGAAGTGAGAATACTATGAAGTCCATATGCAAAGTCGTCGTATACACGAAGTGAGAATACTATAAAGTCTATATACAAAGCTATCACTCATTAGGTCCGTTCGCATACTTTATGTGTAGGAAAATGAAAAGTGTCAAATCTCCAAAATCGAGAGAGAATCCTCTCATTTCTAAGAAAAGTACGCGAACGCTTTTGTGTAAAAAGTTGAAAAAACATCTTAGTTTGGCTTGAAAAGAAGCAACAGCTGTTTTTTTTTGCTGGCAAACTCATAGGATTTCATCATTTGACAGTTTTCATTTTCTTGCCAGCTGAAATTCTGTGTGAAGAAAAATGAACGAAAGTACATTTTTTTTCGTTCATCTTTTTACCATTTTCTCAGTACGCGAACACGTTTGTGTAGTTTTGCACAAAAATTTATATAAATTTACGTTTGGATATTAGTTCGCGAACGGACCTATTAATGGATATTTAATATAAATATAATGTACTGAGAAAACACATCAAAACCCGAAGAAGGGATATTTTTTTACAAAATGTCCTTAGAAACCGCGCAATTTTTCTCTGTTGAAGGTTATTTTACCAAGAGGTCGGTCCTTGGAACCCTTAAAAAGGTCCTTAACACTTTGGCTGCCTTACTTACGCTCTGAGAGGCCATGTGCGTGTGTGTGAACAGGTACATATTTTCCCAACAGTGAGTCATAAAACTAAAGAGGAAATAAGAAACGACCGCTGGAATTTCCCAAGATCAAACTACTATAAAGTCTATATGCAAAGTCGTCGTATACACGAAGTGAGAATACTATAAAGTCTATATACAAAGCTATCACTCATTCTATAAATCGGGACCAAGGAGTGTAAAATTAGAAGAAACAAAATCAGAACAAAAAACAAATAAACTAAATCAGTTAAAACTGGAAAGATGTCCAAAGCAGATTGTATTAATAGGTCCGTACGCGTACTTATATGCAAACGTAAATGTATAGGTCCGTTCGCGAACTAATATGCAAACGTAAATTTATATAAACTTTCGTGCAAAACTACACAAACGCGTTCGCGTAGGTACTGAGAAAATGGTAAAAAGATGAACGAAAGAAAAATGTACTTTCGTTCATTTTTCTTCACACAGAATTTCAGCTGGTAAGAAAATGAAAACTGTCAAATGATGAAATCCTATGAGTTTGCCAGCAACAAAAAAACAGCGGTTGCTTCTTTTCAAGCCAAACTAAGACGTTTTTCACCTTTTTACACAAAAGCGTTCGCGTGCTTTTCTTAGAAATGAGAGGATTCTCTCTCGATTTTGGATACGAACGGACCTATAAACTTCCATGAGAAACTACAAATAATACCTTAGCGTACTGAGAAAATGGTAAGAAGATGAACGAAAGAATAATTTACTTTCGTTAATTTTTCTTTGCACAAGAAAATGAAAACTGTCAAACGGTGAAATCCTATGACTTTGCCAGCAAAAAAAGCGGTTGCTTCTTTTCAAGCCAATCTTTGACGTTCTTCATCTTTTTAAACAAAAGCGTTCGCGTTCTTTCCTTCTTTCTGACACAAGTTTACAGCTATCTCAGGATGGCTAGGAAATCCATAGGTTCAAATGTTAAAAAATAGGAGAGTCATAACATCTAAGGCATCACAATGGGTCTATATTGACCTAAGTGTGACGGGTATAGGTTTATCCTACACCTCAATTCATTTACCTAACGGAACCTAGCCGAAACTAACGTTAAAAATGAAGAAGATTACCATCTGATATGTTCCAAAGAATTAAACGAAATAATTCCAAGAAACGCATCCGTTATTCGTCATCGTGCGCAGGCAGCTAATGAGCTAATGCTCACCATCTGACGGTGCAGTTGTCAACTGCCACCAGGGTTACCTTCGGGACACCAAAGTGTCCCATAGACACCTTTTCAACGTTGGTACACCAGGACGCCACTTTTTGAAAATCACTAAAATTGTACACCATTTAAAAATGCGGGACACTTTTTTTTAAAATTCAGTTATAACAAATTAAAAACTCCTTGAAATCAGCATAAGTGTCAATGAATACGTTCCTTTCACTCAAAACAATAAATTGTAGCCAGTTTTCCCTGAATACATTCAATTCGTTCGTTCAATTCGTACACATCATAGCTATCAAATCCATATCAGCGATGTGCGACATAAACATCGTGTGTGTTTTGTGAATGCGTTTGTGTGTAAAAGTTTTTTATCCCGGAATCTATATACTGTTGCGTGTGTGTGAAATGTTTCTCCCGGATTTTTATTCTGTGTTTTATCCTTGCGTGAGCATATTGGATTGGACATTTGGAGCATTTTGTATGGGACACTTTTTTTCTGTTCGGACACCTCTCTGGGACACCATACAAAATTTCTCAGAGGTAACCCTGACTGCCACCATCTTTATTCCAAAAAAAAAAAAACTTTTTTATATAGAAATAAAGGGTGTTCAAATTAAACGTATCATTTTAAATTGGCCGCCACTTTTTTTACAGCTATTAGATTTTACCAACGTTTTTTCAGGTATAAAGTAAATGCATTCCCGTTAGCTAAAATGGATCGGTACACTATTGAGTGACGTGTTTTTATTATTAAAACTTATTTTAAATATGGTGAACGTTTTGCGAAGTTGAAAAAAAAATTTATTCAAAAAATGCCCCGTCAAATCGTGCTATTAAACTTATCGTTCATAAATTTGAACAAACTGGTTCGGTTCAAGATCAGAGAAGTAAAGCCTATCATCGTGGTGGTCGTTCGAGTGGAAATATTGCAGCTGTTAGCAGAAATGTTGCTGAAGAGCCAAGGACTTAAATTCGTCGTCGTTCACAGCAATTAAACCTCATACCATCAACTTTGTTTAACATTTTGCACAAAGATCTGCATGTAAAGGCTTACAAAATACAGTTAACACCAGAATTAAAGCCAACTGACTAAGCAGTGCGTCGGCAATTCGTTAATTGGGCCATAGAGAGGCAACAACAAAATGACAATTTTTTCCAGCAAATTATCTTCACCGATGGGCTCATTTTGAAATTGGCGGTTATATCAATAAACAAAATGTTCGCATTAGGGCTGAAGAAAATAGTAGAGGATTGTTTGAAAGGCCAATGAAAGCAAAAAAAAGTTACTGCATGGTGTGGATTTTGGTGTGGTGGCGTAATTGGTCCATTTTTCTTCGAAGATGAAAATGGCAATGCAGTTACTGTGGATTGAGCTCGATATCAAGCGATGATTAAAAACTTTTTGTGGAGTCAATTGGAAGATATTGATTTGCAGAATATGTGGTTTTAACAGGATGTTGCAACATGCCACACAGCAAGAAACTCAATCGATCTTTTGAAAGAGAAGTTTAACAATCCCATAATTTCCCGAAGAACAGACGTGAATTGGCCACCAAGATCATGAGATTTTACAAGCGATAACAACACTGAATTTTTGCTTATGGGGTTCCTTGAAGAGTAAAATTTATGCCGATAATCCTCAAACTGTTCAACACCTCAAAGACAACATCATCGAGCAAATATCACTTACTGAACCATCATTATGCGCAAAAGTGATTCAAAATTTTGGTAAGAGGATGACAGTCAGCCGAGCTAGCAGAGGAGGTCACTGGGACGACATTCTTTTTCATTATTAACCAGAACCAATGTACATTAATTTCCAATAATAAAAAAACAGATTTCACAATTTATGTCTTCATTCGAAATTTAAAATGATACCTCAAATTTGAACACCCTTTTTCCGAATGAATGCAATTTACAACAATTATTTTAGTGTAGAAAGAACACTTATCTGAGGCAACGTGGGGCGCTAGTTTAGCGATAACCTAGAGTAATTTCGGGTAATGTGATATAGGTATTTGTTTTCTTACAATTATTCGTAATTTTTATGACATAGCTTTTGCCGCACTATACATTATAGCTCTTTGATACATTGCGCATTATATTTGGTCTTCAGAACTCTGCAGTAACTCCCTTTAATAAAATTGGCGGATAATGTGATACACTACCTTCGGATAATGTGATATACCGCATCACATTACCCGAATAGTTTCCAACCGAATAAAAATACTTGTAAGCCGATAGATTATAAATTCATTTATTATTGTAAAAAAAAGTAGGAACATTAGCAACTACCTAGTACATAAGAAAAACAAGAGAAAACTTAAATTAGAAATAAAATTAATTAAAATACTCCAATATTTAGCAGAAAAAATAGTACTTTCTCTACGTTCTATTTAAAGCGATTTACATGACTCACATACAAAAACGGCTTGCCGATTTGGAGGACATTCATTGTGAGCCCAAACTAAATCGCACTGCAAGCATGGTACCCATGTCCTTGTCTTCTTATCCATTTGGAAAGATGTGTTACAAGTCACACACACTGTCCTTGCTAGGTGGAGTTTCGGCCCAAGGATCTTCGTCTGAGCTCGGTAAATGCAAACTTTCACATCTGAATCGCTCGAAGAACTTTCTTTTGTTATCTTTGCGGGTTTGCTTTTTACTATCATGGGTCTTTTCGGCGTATTCTTGCGTCTTTCAATGTTCTTAATGCTCTCTTCCAAAGATGTTTTGTACGGTGATGTTGTTAGTACAGTTGCAACTGATATTTTACCTCTGGAGCTGATAACCCGTTTAAGTTTGGGCGGTGGTGAGATATCCCAAGGAGTTAAGATGTTTTCCAAAGCTGCCCTGCTAGTACTAGCAACTGGTTCATCAGCTGCACTACTTGTGCTGGCAACTGGTTCTTCTACTTCGCGACTTGAAACAGCAGATTTTTCATCCGGATGATTTTCAAATGTTTGAGCGATAAAATCGACCCCTTGAACCATATTTTTGTCGAATGGATAAATGCCAGTGCATTTAAATCCATTTATTGCGATTTGTGGCGTTTGGTCTTTAATGTAGGCCTTCGAAAAAAGTTCAATGACATCAAATTGTGTTATTTTGTCGGCCCTGCTCTCGCATAAATCGCCTAATTTCGTCGTTTTAATACGTCTTCAGAGGCCCCATAAATGCTCTATCGAGCGGTTGCATTTTATGAGTACTGTGCGGTGGCAAAGATATGATAATAACACCATTTTTGCGAGCATTTTCAAGAACATCAATATTTCGGGTATGACTGTAATGACCGTCTAAAATGAGTAGTGAAGGGTTCTCCTTTGAAGGGTTTGTGAACCGTAAGAAATGGTCAAACCACTTTGTAAATATCGGAATTTGTATCCAACCCGAAATGTGGCAAGCAGAATCCGAACCAGGAGGAGCATGTTTCATTAAAACCGGAGAATGGTTCTTTCTGGGAAAAATAAAGTACGGCGGAACAAATGAACCGCCTGCGCTCATGCAGCTAACAACCGTTATTAGAAAGCCTCTCTCTGCAGACGTCATACAACCTATTTGCCTTTTTCCTTTCGCTGCTAAAATTTTGGGTTGCCTACTTTGTACAATGGACACTCCTGTCTCATCTACGTTCCAAATACGAGCTGGGGAAAATTTATGTTTTTCGTACTCTTGCTCCAGTAAGCTATAAAAGGTACCCACATTTTCAGCATTAAAGCCTTTTGCCCTATCGATTGAGGTTCCGGTTGGAGTCCTGATACTAATTTCTGATTTGTGCCTTTTAAGAAATGCATACAAGCAATCTTTTCCTGCGCATTCGTTCATTACTGAAAATGGGCAAGCTATTTTGTTTCTTTTTGCCACTTGGAATGCTAGTGATCGAATGTCACCTCGAGTTAGGCCCCAAAAGCGCGATTCCATTTCCCGGATGTATCTCACCAGCTCCAATTCCATTTCCAGGCTAATAACAGGCTTACGTCCCAAAGGCGTGGCTAAAATATCGCTAATAGATTTATCACTGCGAGCTGATCTTTGTAGTGTTGCAAATGGAACTCCAAATGTCTTCGACGCCAGAAGTATACCCAATTCTCCTCCTCGGAATGCTAGAATAGCCTTACTCATTCCTTCCACATCCCATTTACGAATCTTCCCTTTTTTTGGCATCATCTGAAATGAATTATAATAATATTTACTAATTGATAATTTGGTGGGTAATGTGATATAGTATATCACTTTACCCAATTTTAACTATATCACATTAGCAGCATTTGGCTTTTGAAACAACAAAGCGTTTTTTTAAAAAATACACTTCACTGAACTAAAGACTCACCAATATACTGTCAGCTCTATTCACACACAAACAAAATGTATAACTTCAGTTTTTAATACTGCTCTAATTTTTGCTGAAATATCACGTAAAGCTCACACAAAAAAACTTTCGACTGTACACCTGAGACAATTTCGATGCACTGACATACAACACACAACCAACGACCATACCACGTCGAGTTAATCGGTTCTCGTCAGATCACCGAAATTAAACGACGTTGGGCGCGGTTAGTACGTAGATGTTTGAGAACAACCGCGTGTCGTTGGCCAGTCCCATCTACAGAGTTGAGGTAGATAATTATACGTGGTATCACAATGGACCTAAATTGGTCTAAGTGTGTCGGCTTATGCCGACAGCCACCTAAACCTAACCTAACCTAACCTAACATACAACACAAACATAGGGGCGGGCTACAGTCCGCTTGGGCGAACTGTTGGATACCCTATTCTTATTCCTATATCTCATAAGTGGGCGTGACAAAAATTTAAAGGATTTTATCGAAAAAACTAAGCTTTTGTAAATAAAAACGCTCCCTAGCTCAAACTTTGGTTTTTCAATAAAATTGTTTTATTTAATTGTGGGCGTGTCAATAGGCGGATTTAAAAAAAATTTAAGTATGAGCATAAAGGGCACCTAGAGAGTATATACTATAAATTTCAGCTCCCTAGCTCAAACTTTGGACTTTCAAAAATATTTTGAATTTTGATTTTGAAAATATTTACACATGAGCATAAAGGGCCCCTCGAGAGTATATTATATTAAAAATTTCAGCTCCCTAGCTCAAATTTTGGTTTTTCAAAAAAAATATTTTATTTAATTGTGGGCGTGTCAGTGGGCGGATTTTGAAAATTTTATGTCCCAAGCAGTTTTATTGGCCAAAGATCATATATAAAAAATTTCAGCTTTCTAGCTCAAAATTCAATTTTTCCCAAAATTTGTTTTATTTAATTGTGGGCGTGTCAGTGGGCGGATTTTGAAAATTGTATGTCCCAATCAGTTTTATGGGCCATAGATCATATATAAAAAATTTCAGCTCTCTAGCTCAAAATTCGGTTTTTTCCAAAATTTTGTTTTTTTGAGTTTGTGGGCGTGTATGTGGGCGGATTTCAAAAATTCTTAAACTTGATTATTTCGGGACCCTAGAGAGTATATGGTTAAAATTTGAGCTCTCTAGGTCCAGTTTAAAGGCCTAATTTTTGCCGACGGACGGACGGACGGACGGACATGGCTAGATCGACATTACTATCGATGCTGATCATAAATATAGTAACTTTTCGGGGTCTACGGGCAATATTAAGGTATGTTACAAACTATGCGTCAAAATTAATATACCCCTAGAATAGGGTATAATGAGCGCGAGCGCGCCTAAAGCTGCCCGTGTTCTTCTCCCTTGCCGTCATGTTGACAAGAAAATTCTTGTCGAGAATTGATTATTTTGGAAAATATGCTAGTATATCACATTTCACGACCATATCACAATACCCGAAGTTATTCTACTATTTTTTCGTAATATCAATTATATTAAAAAAAAATTCTTCAAGGAATTCCTTTCCAAAAACAAAGTTGTCCACCGAGATTTGGCTGCCCGCAATGTACTTGTATCCTCGGATCGCACTGTAAAAATCGCCGACTTCGGGTAAGTTATTCTTTATTGTAACCTTAATAGCAACAAATTTACCACCCCCAATCTACTCATAGGCTCAGCCGTGATGTATACCAAGAAAATGTATATAAAAAAACAGGAAACGGAAAGTTACCCATCAAATGGCTGGCTTTAGAGTCGATGACTCATCAGGTGTACACTTCACAAAGTGATGTGTAAGTATAAATCAATCCTGAACATCTCACCACAATCAATCCTGAACACCTCACCACAAAGTAGTACCTAACACATTTATTCCATCAGGTGGTCATACGGAATTCTTCTCTATGAAATAGCGACCCTGGGAGGAATACCTTACCCATCGATTCCAACAAATCGATTACTGCATTTGTTAAAGACTGGTTACCGCATGGAGAAGCCAAGGAACTGTGGAGATGAATTGTAAGTCTAGATTCTTATACTGTGTACCAACTTCTAACTTAAACATAAATAAACATATTTTATTTTTCAGCTATAGCCTTATGAATTCATGTTGGCATTTTAATCCAGTGGAACGACCTAACTTTACAGAAATAATCAAAATCCTTGACGGCCTTATATGTGATTCGCCCCAGATGCATATTGAAAAGAAAATCGTGCCAAGCCTCGAAAATAGGTAAGAACTTCCTAAAGCTCAATGCGCATATTTTCAAATCTTCAACTAATTTTTAAATCCTTTGCAGTCCTGATACACCAACATCGGATGATTCATATTTGAAACCCCTCTAAGAATCTGCGTCAAGGGCAAATCTTCCAGCAAAAAGAAAGTGTCATTAACTAAAGATGAAACGATAAGCAACTGTGACTTGAAAGAAACTTAGATTTAACCTTAAGGTATATGTATTTGTATTAAGGTTGTTTTCTTTTGTTTTGTATTTTAATTTTTCCGTTTAAATGATTGAAATTCAGTCTTAGGTATGTACTTATAAATGGCGCTTGTAAAGTATTTAATAACTTAATTTAGTAAAATATTTTTTTATTAAAAAGTAGTAAAGAGTAGGTATACGATGTATCGAAAAAGATTATTTTAGATTTAAGTAAAACGAAAATCAATTATTTTTGTTTTGTACTAAACGAAGGCATGTATTTGATTTTACAATGACAACATTCAAATTATACATAAAAAACTTTTTAATAAATTAATTGTTTATTGATCGATATTATTGTGTATAATAAATTCCTCTCAAGACAAAATTTTGATAAGCAATATATAGCGGTGTATCCCTTGTGTTTGGAATCAGCACCAAAGTCTCGGTACCTATGTATGGAATGTGTGCCATTGTGCTCCAGGCCAACATCCAAGCCATTGAGATCTGTGCCAGAATAAACTTTGAAAAGGGTATTAACGCCGCCATAAAAATAAAATAAATATATGGCATTAACGGCCCATACAGTGCCTAAAACCTAGCCATTTTTGCTTGTGCGAAGTGGACCTATAATTTAAAGTCCAATTCGAACGGAAAATTTGAGAAACTTCTGATGACAATTGATACTCTTGGATGTTTGTTAGACGTTTGCAAGAGATGGGCCGTTAAAAAACGTTTAGGTGTTACTTGGCCCGGAGGAATTCGAACCTGAGACTTTCAGATTAGTATTCCAACACACTAACCTCTGCGCCACCATAATACACATAAACTCGAGTAGTCAAGCTGCACTACAACCACTTTTGACCTGTTTAATGGACTCCATGGCAGTCAATGCTGCCACGATGCGTTGCACTCCCTAGCCAAATACAGAAAGGTTAAATTCGGCTGAATTCCTAAATACAGTACTGACTTCATTGTGCATCAGCAACCATTCCTTAATGCCAGCACGGGCATCGTTGCATTGCGTCACGTTCCGAAATGCATTGTGAACAGATTTTATTGCGCAAGCAAATGCAAACAGCGCATCGTGAATTAGCACGATGCAAATATCATTTTCAAATTTTGATGTCGTTTTCGTGTGTACAAAAGATGACTGATTCCCCGACGACGTAAGTATTTTGTTAAATATTTATTACAATGTTCTTATTTTTGTAATTCTTCAGACAAAAGTGATGTAATAACCAAATAAAGTTGCTGATAACAACAAGGATAAAGTTTGAATCAGAATTTTGTGCGCTAAAAAAAAAAGAAGACGATTTGGAGAAATGTTTACATCGAAATTAAGAAAGTGGACCCGGAATTTCCATTTTCCCTAGAGGAAATAATTCGAAAATTTTTAAATTTAATGGTTACATATAGACGCATAAAAGCAAGGAAAAAATCGTCGGAGGAATCCCGCATTCACAATGCGCATTTTTTTTGCATTTAGGAATTCAGCCTTCGTATAGGTGCCTGGCGGAGTATTGCAGGCAACTAATCTGCGAAAAAAAAAAAAAAAAAAAAATAGATTAATTAGGCCTTATGCTTAAAACAGATGTGCAGCAAGACCGGTGCAGTAGGATGATTTGGTATGTAAAATGGCACATTACCTTCTGAATGTCAATTCTTGCTGCTTCTTGTCTCTATTCCTAATATGAATGCACCAATAGTAGTAGAACAGCACAATTTGATACTTTTTTCATGGTTTGATGGTTCGTGCTGTCAAATTCTAGGTCCGTTTCCGTTCTAATGTGCAAACGTTAATTTATTTAAACTTTCGTACGAAACTAGATAAACGCGTTCGCCCTCTAAGAAAATTGTAAAAAGATGAACGAAAGAAAAATGTACTTTCGTTCATTTCAGCTAGTAACAAAATGAAAAGTGTCAAATGATGAAATCCCATGAGTTTGATAGCAAAAAAAAAACAGCGGTTGCTTCTTTACAAGCCAAACTGTTTGCATCTTTTTACGCAAAAGCGTTCGATTACTTTTCTTTAAAATAAGAGGATTCTCGCTTGATTTTGGAGATTTGACATAAATTACATTATTCTTCACATATAGTACGCGAACACATTGATTTTACCTACCATTCTAGTCTATTTGGTGGTTCAGTGATTTTTAGGTCAGGCAAAAAGCTTACTGAATGCCGATAGTTGGCGCGTTCAATTTGCAAGGCAACTGCGAGCTCCTTACTAGTTAAACCTGTGGCACTTGCCAAACGAAAGTCACGTGAGTTATTTGATCAATGAGGAAGTGTAAAATAATAGGGAGGGCACATACCAGTCATGCAAGTATTAGGAAACTGGTGGCTTGAAATACCTATCATCTTAGCAAAATCAAAAGCTTTTTTCTTGAGGCTGCTCCTGGAAAGGGAGCAGCTGGACCTGGCCCTAGTCCAGGAACCATGGATCCATAACGATCGCGTGATGGGATTAGGGTCACACAAATTTAACACCTTTTACAGATCCGATAAGGGAAAGGTGAGATCGTGTATCGTGGTAAATAAAAACCTTCATGTATTAATGTTGTATCATTTCAGCACGGGCGACGTGACGGCGGTGGAGGTTAGAGGAAAGGACGAGAGCTGTACTGTGGCGTCAGTGTACATGCCCCACAATGACGACACATCTGTCCCCCCGGATTCGGTAAGGACGCTAGTAGCAGCGTCCGAGAAAGGTAAGAAGAACTTAGTCTTAGGCGGTGACGTAAATGCCCATCATACTATCTGGGGCAGCTCAGATATTAATGCAAGGGGCGAGGCTTTGTTCGACTTTTTACTCAGTTCCAATCTAATCGTATGTAACAGGGGTAATGACCCTACCTTCATAACAGCGAATAGAAGGGAAGTTCTAGACGCTACATTTGTATCTCAGAGCAGTTCCGTCCAGGTCGTGAACTGGAGAGTGTCCAGCAAGGCATCATTCTCAGACCACTGCTGGATACTCTTTGACCTACAAATTCAATCTAAGGCTAGGGAAATTTTCAGGAACCCAAGAAGAGCAGACTGGGACAGGTTCACTACAGAACTACAGATGTTGGAAAACGTCTGCCCGGTAAAAAACCACAGCACAGAACAAGAGATCGACAAAGCAGTTGAGTCTCTAACTGAGGTGCTCTCAAAATCCTTCGAAAAATCCTGCCCAGTAAGCAGAACAAACGGAAAAAAACGCCCTCCCTGGTGGAACTCCAAGATCGGGGAGCTTATGCAAGCATCAAGATCTAGATGGAACCTCGCAAAGGAGGGACTAATCGAATGGACGACCTACAAGCAGAGCGTTAAACTCCTAAAAAAGGAGATAAGATTCGCCAAGAAGAACTCATGGAGAAATTTCTGCGAATCGATCGAATCCACGACCGAGGCGTCGCGACTCAGAAAAGTTCTGGCTAAAGCACCGATACCGATATCCTCGCTAAGAAATATCGACGGTAGCTGGACTGAATCACACGAGCAGACGCTGGTCGTCTTGACAGAAACCCATTTCCCAGGATGCGCCGACGTGCCTAGAGTATACGATACAGTTACACACGACACGAGGCAGGGAATGGATCAAAACACAATCGACGCAATAATCGACGAAAGAAAAATAGCATGGGCGATCAACTCATTCGCCCCCTTTAAAGCACCAGGAATAGATAATATTCGACCTATAATGCTTCAGAAGGCTAAGGGTACCACTATCCCAAGACTGAAACGCATCTATATGGGCTGCTTAAGGCTTTGCTATGTTCCCAAAGCATGGCGTGAGGTGAGGGTAATATTTATCCCTAAGGCAGGGAAAGCTACCCACACCACAGCAAAGGACTACAGACCTATTAGTCTGTCATCATTCATGCTAAAAATACTGGAAAGACTAATTGATGTGCATGTCAGAGAAGCGATCAGCGATAATTACCTTTCCAAATCGCAGCACGCATACATTAAAGGGAGATCTGTAGACACCGCACTACATAAAGTAGTTTCCGTGGTGGAAAGATCCCTGGAATTCAAGGAATTTACTTTGAGTGCGCTCCTAGACATAGAGGGAGCCTTCAATAACATCGAGGCTGACGCAATTCTGCGCGGCCTTAGAAGGGCCCGGGTCAATAACAGTCTATGTGAATGGATTGGACAAATGCTAGGCACACGACGAATCAAGTCCTATCTAGGAGACGTTTGTATAGAACGGAAAGTCAGCAGAGGTACCCCACAAGGAGGCGTCCTCTCTCCGCTCATATGGATCCTAGTCATGGACGAACTCTTAAAAATACTAGAGCGGGAAGGCTTTATCGTGAGTGCTTACGCCGACGATGTAGCAATCCTGGTCCCGGGTAAATTCATCCCAGTCCTCAGTGAGCGACTCAGCTATGCACTCCTACTGGTCAGCAAATGGGTTGCGGAAAAAGGACTCGGAGTAAACCCAGACAAGACAGAAATCCTGCTGTTCACAAGGAAAAGGGCAATACCGGCCTTTGAACTACCAAGGATGAATGGAGTGCACCTACAAGTTTCCAAGACGGCAAGATACTTGGGGGTTATACTAGATTCCAAACTCAACTGGAAGGAAAATATAGAAGACCGGGTGAAAAAGGCATACGTGGCACTTTATGCCTGCAGAAGAACATTCGGCAACACATGGGGATTTAAACCACATGTGGTACACTGGCTGTACACAGCGGTGGTAAGACCCATTTTAACATATGGCGCAGCTGTATGGTGGAAGGCTACTGAGAAGAAATGCCATCTCTCAAGCCTTACTAAGATACAAAGGACGGCTTGCATCGGGATAACAGGGTCACTAAGGACCACACCCACTGCAGCCATGGAGGTAATACTTAACCTCACACCCCTGGACATACACTGCAGCAGCATAGCGGTTAAAACGGCCGTTAGACTCAGGGAGTCGGGACTATGGTCTTTCAGGCCCTACGGACACGCATCGGTCGAGGCAAGATGGAGAGCCTCGAAAGAAACAAAATCCACTGACTACCTACCACACACCTTCGCCTTCAAAAAGGGATTCGCTACCAGAATCCCAGAAAGAAGCGAATGGATCAATAGAACAGTCACGGAAGAAGGCGAAATAGCCATCTATACCGACGGATCCAAAATGGATGCGGGTACAGGTGCAGGCATCTTCTGTGAGACTCTGGGCCTGGGTATATCCTTCAGAATCAACGATGAATGCAGCGTCTTCCAGGCAGAGACAGCTGCAATCACTCAAGCCGCTAAGGAGGTGAAGAAGCGTAAACTGGCCGATAAGCAGATCACCATATACTCTGACAGCCAAGCGGCCATAATGGCCATGGAGTCAGCAGTTGTTAAATCAAGGACGGTGTTACAGTGCAGAAAACACCTAGACGAGATATCAACCGTAAACTCGGTGACCCTATGCTGGGTACCGGGGCACAAGGACATCTCGGGCAACGAAGAAGCAGACAAGCTGGCAAGATACGGATCGGAGATGGATGCATCTCTGGCTCTGAAATCTTTACAAACTCCGCTCAGTACACTGTCACGGAAAATCGACGCTGAATCCATGAGTAGAACAAACCTACGTTGGACCAGCCTTGAAACATGTAGACACACGAGGGAGCTTTGGCCAGCGGTAAACAAAAGGAAATCTAAGGCCATAATCGGGCTGAACCGCAGAGACATACGCACACTGACAGGGGTCCTTACAGGACACTGCGTGGTGGACCTACACGCGGAGCGGCTGGGCATAACGCACAACGATTACTGCAGGAGCTGTAGAGACGTCGAAGAGACAGAATCTATCCGTCACCTATTATGTGAATGCCCTGCCCTTAGTACTAAGAGATTCAAGATTCTTGGCAGCCACTTTTTTGAGGAGCTGGAGGATCTGACCGACATTGAGCTTAACAAACTCCTGAGATTTACATATAGATCCGGGTGGTTCTAATAAAGCGGATCACAGAGCTGTTTAACAGCGGCATATTTTTTGTATTTGCAGGTTCAAAATTTTGGAAACCCCAACACCAATGGACACAATGGACCCAAACTGATGGTCTAAGTGAGCCGTGACAACAGTCACAAGGGCATCCATTTACCTACCTACCTACCTAGCAAAATCAAATCCGGGGGCTGGGAGTCGAAGATCCTCTTAGCTGGAGCATTATTTTACATTCGCTCGATTCGACGTGTTTAAGCTTTTCGGACTACATCCACATCTTGGTACATACAGCTCTCATCTCAAGATTGTATTTTCTCCTGCACACAGGACCGAATATCCGACGGAGTATTTTTCCTTCGAAAGAACCCAATATGAACTCTCCTTTCCTGGTGGGCGCAGTGGCGCTGAGGCAGGTTCAAATCCCGCCGGGGCCAAGTCAGTTTTGCCGGGATCCCGAATTCGGCCATCGCTTAGTAGAGGTCCTAGCGATGAATGTTATCATATACGGCTTTAAAATCGATGCAAAAATGGTGGGTCTCGACTTGATTCATTGGTCTTTACCAGGATTTGTCCTATTGTGCAGATTTGATCTATTGTCGATCCGCAGGCCGACGGCCGATTATTTTGTTACAGAACCGATTCGTTCACACAGTACGTTGGGTTAGAAGGGAAGCGGTACGTTCTTTGGAATATTAAACCCTTTAGTACAATAGATCTTTTAGGTCGCAGTGTCGCCCATTTGAGCAACGGTATAAATTAAAAAAAAAAATCCTAATAGAAAAGAAAAATATTTATATCTAATCGAAGGTTTGAGCTATACTTAAGGCCGCGGAATTTCTGCTTATAAATTCAATATCCGCTAGGAGTAAAACCATCATTTGTGGATTTTCAGGCCGAGTCCGAATTAGTCTGGAACTGTCGCACAATGGTCAAGGCAGTTGGCGTTTTTCTTTTTCTAGCTCAGACTCTATGGGCCTTACCTTAATTTAAATTCCTTTTGCATAGGAGTAAAAGAGACTACAAATTTAAACTTCGCATTAAATTAATTATTGGTACCGGCTTATGACCTTTGAATAATTTGACTGAGCAGGCTGAGTAAAAAACCTAACACAGCCAAAGACAGACACAAGTCGTGAAAAAAGTATGTACTCAAACAAAAACTAAATCAAAAAAAAAATACCTTCGGGGTAGTTTTTCTGGCGAAGAAGGTAGTATAAATTAACAAATTGGGCACTCTGTGTGCAGTAGATTGGTTGTTAGTGCGTTGGGGTGAACACCCCCGTTCAAATCCTCCGTACTTTTTTACTGCACCACCTCTTTTAAAAGTCTGACATAATCGGCCCTATCGAGGTATCCGTTCGGAACGGAATTTTCTCCGATTTGTATGAAATCGGAGAAATTTCATTCGAGGTATCCGTTCCGATACAAATTTTGGAAAAATTCTCCCATGACATATAGCGCACGTTGGCGCATTGCGTTGTACCGCGTTTATGTCACTTACTTTTAACAGATACACAGCAAATTTCTTTCGAAACTCTCCGACAAGAAAATGCCGCGGATTATTTTAAGCAAAATGGAAAAGTGGTACAAATTGGACGGAATAAAATTAAAAAATATAATTTTTGATGTTTAGTGGTCATCTCGAGCCGTATTAGCGATCACTTTGAAATTGTATTCGATTTATCACAAAGTATTTCACACTGTAGGTCCGTTCGCGAACTAATATGCAAACGTAAATTTATATAAACTTTCGTGCAAAACTACCCAAACGCGTTCGCGTACTGAGAAAATGGTAAAAAGATGAACGAAAGAAAAATGTACTTTCGTTCATTTTTCTTCACACAGAATTTCAGCTGGTAAGAAAATGAAAACTGTCAAATGATGAAATCGTATGAGTTTGCCAGCAAAAAAAAAACAGCTGTTGCTTCTTTTCAAGCCAAACTAAGAAGTTTTTACACAAAAGCGTTCGCGTACTTTTCTTAGAAATGAGAGGATTCTCTCTCGATTTTGGAGATTTGACACTTTTCATTTTCCTACACATAAAGTACGCGAGCGGACCTTGTAATAGATTTAAAGCAGCTGATTTGCTGTCATATAAATGCGTTTGTATGCTTTATTTATCTTGTTCCGAAACGGATACCTCGATCGCAATCTGAGTTCCGATTGGATTTGCGTTTCGTTTCCAAGAGTAAAATTTGTCATGAGAAGATTCTCAAATTTGCCGTTCGGGATGGGGGTAAAATTGTAACCGGAGAATGCTGTTCAGCGAATTGCGTTCAGCCTGGAAAGCCTTCGAATGCATGTTGGGAAGACATCCCTTAACACTTCCATTTAAATAAATTTACGCACATTCCTACAATTAGACGAAAATATGTAAAAATAGCATACCTAGGGCTTTATTTATGTATTCAAAGAATTGTTTTTCTTTATTTTTGTATTTTATGAGTACCTCCTGCTAACTTAATTAAACTTTTAACAATAACAATAAAAATAGTGCTTCCTTAGTTGGGTGGGTTATGTATTTAATACACTGGGCTAAGAGTAGTGACTTTTTGTTTGTTCTGTTGTTCCCCGAACAATCGAACAGTGTGCTGTTGAATTTATCTACGGTTGTAGTTGAGCCCAAGGATATTTCGTGCCTGCAAAAAAAAAAAAAGGTCAACTGAAGTCTTAAAAATGCAATTCCACTCACAGTTACGAAGGCTGAATTAAACGATCTCTGAAAGTTGTGCGTCATATCGCCGGTTTGTGAAAGAATCGTCTGAATATGAACGGCTTCTACCACACGGTTCTTTAAGAATTCCCACGTCTCGCTGTGATCTGCTGATGCGTCTTGCAACATGTACACCTCAACCATCTTATAGATCGTCGCCAGACCTATGCGACGTGTATACCAACCAATCTGGAAGAGAAAGTCGTTATAAAAAGAAAATAAAACAAAGGCTTGCTTTTGCTTACATCAACCGATCTATCACCAGAGTAGTAGCATATATCATCGACCATCGTAAGCACCTGCGCTAGAGATCTGGGCACATTCGGCGGTAAAGCTAACAGCGCCACAGCCTGAGGCCAATGACTGATGTAGGGCTCCACCATTTGAAGGCGAAATTTGACCGCACTTATTAAGAAAGCCAGAGGATCAGCTACTTCTCTTTGTCCATTGTTCGTTTCATCTTGCAGGTATTTAAGAAGCGCATCATTACATTGTCCCACAAAGTGCGAGACCAGCTCGTAGCCCCCGTCCGGGAACATGCCGTGCACTTCGCTGGGATAGCCGGCTTCTTCAGCTCCCTGTATTATCGCCTGTCGTGACCAGCCTTCTGTTATAACATGCTTTAGGGCAGTGTCCAGTATTTTCATACGCACTGCATCTGCTTTGGCACGTTTCCGATCGTCCTGCTCTTTGTCGTCCGGCGGTGAATCTCTTTCTTGTTTGGCGAATTCCTCTTCGCGTTTCTCTTCCCGCGCTCGGAATTCATCGATTTGGTTGATTTTGCCAGCACTTTGAATGCCAGTGGTGAGGTTGCGTCTATACAGTGTATATCGCGGGTAGCATGGCTTTGTTAGCTTGTGAATAGATGAGGACGGATGCAGATGTTCCATGGGCAAGCGATTGCTGTGAAAAAATGCCACCAGAGCTGAACTTGTCAACGTCGGCTGTATAAAACTATTAAAATCTACAAAGAAGTAATAAATAAAATGTTTGTTAAACGCGTTAACATACAATTCGAATTTGAAATTGGAGAGCCAGACAAACAATTTGATTTAATTCTATAAACTCGCAAACTTTAACCACGCTCGATCATTTGAACTTAATAGGAACAATAAAAATTGATAGTTCAACTAAAGTCAAGAGTACTAAACTTTAGTCTGCATTGAACTAGAAGCTAACCCTCTTCTTAACGATCCGCAATTGACATTTGAGTCACTCTAACAAATGGAATGTTTTGCCTTGATGAACTACATTTACTTATGATAATGGTGTTATTTTATTAATTAAAACATTACTTTGGCTGTATTCTACTGAGTGTGCATTTTTAATAGAATTCTATGACATTGCGACACGAAATAGTTTATAATCCAAATCACGTATGTAGAAATGATCTTGCTGAAAGTTGATTCAAATCTATTTACGGATGAGCAAAAAATGTCAACAGATCGCACGTTGATGGCAAAGTGATTAGAACTAACCATCGGTGGCATACACATTAAATTTATCAGACCTTGAGTTGTTGTCTTAATTATTCACATAACATCTGAGAGGAATAATACAGCATGCAAAAGGCGATAATGTAGATGTTTATAGTTACATAGTGTGGGTATTTAGGAAATGTGGATAAGGATTACATCGGAAAAATCGATGAACGTTGGTTTTAAATGTTTGTTAATGGGTGGGACAAGCAGGGTGGAAGAGCAGTCATGGCATGGCGGATATTGCGGTTGGAATGTAGCTGGCTATTTGGTTTGAGCAGTTGTAGTGGAAATATCGATAAGAGCGATAGGCAGGAAACATTGCGCCTATAAGTTTTATCGCGCGTTTTTGAGTTCTGTCCGGAATTTCCAATTAGGGTAATGATGCACTGCACCAGATATGAGCGTTGTACTTAAGTTTATGGCGAATAGATGCCTTATTAATTGTAGCCAGATCAGAATGGACAACAATTTCTTGCATCGCTTGATGCAGCCTATACATTCCAATGTAATTGGATAAAATGAAAGAAAAAGACAGACCAGCACCATAGAAGGAGTCTGATGATCGGTTGTGGCGAACCGTGAAACAGCGCTGTAACTCCAGCCGTCCACTTCACGTGGTAAAGATTGTAAGATATATGGTTGTTCATTCAAAACTATACATTCCACATTGTTCTTGGCGATATCGAATATTTGGTCCTTCCAACAAAGGTTGGCATTAACAAACATACCAAGAATTGATAGCCGATCGGTTTCAGCGATGCAAGTGTCATTCATATAATGACACTGTTTGGGGTTTTCTTTGATAACTCTGGCATTGCGTTTTGGAGGGATTAAATTCAACTCTATAGGTTGGACGCCACTGAGTTATGCTGATTCGATCGGAATTTAATGAGCTTAACATACGTTGCCGCTGCAGTTCCCGTGACCCAAGAAACGAATAATATGAGAAGCTGGGGGTACTGCCAACAGACAGGAAATAATTTATAAAAATGAGAAAGAGAGTCGGAGACAAAACAGAGCCTTGGCGAACATCAGCATTTATTTGGTGAGTTGCAGACTTTGAACCATTCAAAACAACTGGACTTGAACGCACCCTTTGAAAGGTAATTTTGTAATCCATTGAAGAAGAGAATCATCGATTCCAAATGCACGCATTTTCGAAAAGTCAAGTCTTTAAAATATTAAGCATAACGATCTCTCTTTTAGCAGACAGAGGGAGGCTTTATCTTAAAAGCTGCCAGCTGTGCAAGAATGACGAGGCTGAATTTTTGATGTTTTAAACAACACGCATTGTGATAGTTTTAAGGCACTGTGCGTCAATTCTCCGCAGCCGTTTTCAAACGCGATTACATTTTGAGCGCCTTGCGTATCGTTTTCCAATGTTTTCCCTTAAGCTACCCACCCAGATCCATAGCATATACACGCCCAACTCAAAAATTAAACTTGCAATGCCTTTAGGAGTTCAAACAAAGGTCTTCGAAAGGTAAAACTAATCAATAGAGACCAAACTAAATGGCAAAGCTTCTACAGAAGCACTAAAAGCAGAAATGGAAGCAGCTGCATTCGAGGTATTAACTTTTATTAACTTAATTTAATCTGTATTTGTTTATTCTCTTCTTCTTCCTTAATGGCGATGAGGCTATGATCAGGATTAAAGGGATCATAACCCTCCCACTTAACTGCATCCCTACTGGTCCACCTGTGGGCTTTGCACGTTTGACCTCAGAAAATAATATCATGCCTCCCGATTTGGAATCACATCGTCACTGAGGCCAATCAAATGCTTGGTGTTGCATTTGCGTGAGCCTAGAGTTTTAAGGCCTGCTTCTTTTCGCGATTGTGTACGTTTATTGAAATTGCCTTTTTGACAGGGTTCGTAGGATCTCTTCTTTGAACATGCCCAGCTGAGAGATAGGTTCTTTGATGTTACAAGGCTTCCTCGGATCTTGAAACTTCTTATAAGATCAATCCTGCTGTCATGCGAAGCATCTTCATCTCAGCCGGCGTTATTTTCCCTCATACTTTTTGTATGCTGTTCAATATTGTGAACCGTATGTAAGCGCCGGGCGCACAACTGAAGATCCTTCCTTTCAGCTAAGGTGCTTTTCAGTTACAGAGGGTGGCCGCGTTTTTTCCCCCACTTCATCCACACCACGATTACGCGATACTTAATGTCGTCATCACCGCTTGCTTCGCTATTGATCATAGTTCACAGATATTTGAACTTTACGCACTTGGGAATCATTTTTCCATTCATATTAATGTCTGCAATAGGTCGAAGTGGATCAGAGAACGGGCACCACATTCTGTATGCGGTTTTTTATTTTCGGACTAATACGATACCTATTCCCCTCCAAAACATGCATCCAAACATCAAGTGTTCGTTGCAGGGACGTTTGATCCGACACTTTTCCCTCAAGCAGATAATCAAGGACTGTCATAAATATTAGCGACAAAACTGGCTCATCCGGGTTTTCGCTTTTTAACGCTCTCGTCGCTTGATGCGGATCATTTTCCGCCAAACCATGAACATCAACTAATCATGGCACAACTGATGTCCCGTTTGAAGTTTATCGCGAAGTTGCCATGCGACTGAATTTCTTTAAAAAAGAAAATCGAAGACGCGGTTTTTTTATGGGCAAATTGTCAATAGATATTTGTTAACGAATACCAAATAAGTACAAGGTGGCGCAAAAGTAATCCTCCTATCAGAAAATGCTATAAATTTTGCGATTGGCCCCTAATGTCAGTTCTGTTTTGACATTTGTGTAGTAAACACATGCGAAATACACGTTAATAAACAATGTTACGCTACACTGCTCCAGAACGCGGAATATTGGTGACTATTTATTTGAGCAATAATCGGTCGGTGACCAAAAAACATCGGAAGGTTATTTTTGCGCCACCTTGTATATGTTTTGTAGCTTAAATGTTTATTAATGTTTTTTTAATACATATTAGTTTTGACTATGTGTATTTTAGCGGTACGAAATCATCTAAACGTTCCAGAAATAAAAAAAGGTGTGAGCCACGCTGCACTCACGGTATAGTTGATGTGTAAACATGTAGGCACAGTTGCGCGTTAGCTACCTAATTTGTTATCTAGCTAACTCCATAACCAAGTAACTAACGTAGTTAAATTAGCTGCGCTAAAAATGCAATCGATTTGGTAGTTAGCTATCATAATGACAACTAAGTTTTGCTATTAGCTATTAGTTGCAGGTTGTGTAACTAAGCTCGTTAGGTTGCCAAAGTTAGTTGCGGATGACAACTAAAAGTTGGTTAGTTTTTAGCTGTAGCTTTTTAGCTACCTAGGTAATAACTAATAACTAAATCAAAATCTTTTATTTTGCTATAATGGGGATAATTTATTGGGATTTATTATGCATATTGCGTTTAAAATATTGATTGAATGTCCCTTTTATTTTACGTCAGGTTATTTTACAAGGTCTTTGGAGCCACAATAATTAAACCCGAAAAAGGATATTTTCCCAAAATGTCTTTAGAAACGGCACGGTATATATGATTTCAATGTTATGTGAATGAGGGGTGCTAGGAACAACAAACATTTTGGTAAAATATCCTTTTTTCGACTTTTAAGGACCTATTTGTTGTTCCAAAGACCTCTTAGGCAAATAACATTAAACGCAGATATACCGTGCGGATTCTAATGACATTTTGGAAAAATATCCTGTTTTCGACTATTAAGGACCTTTTTTGTTGTTGCAAGGACCTGTTAGTCAAATAACACTGAACACAGATATACCGTGTGGATTCTAATGACATTTTGGAAAAATATCCTTCCTTCGACTTTTAAGGACCTTTTTTGTTGTTGCAAGGACCTCTTAGTCAAATAACATTGAACACAGATGTACTGTGTGGATTCTAATAGCATTTTGGAAAAATATCATTTTTTCTACTTTTAAGGAGTTTTTGTTGTTGCAAGGACCTCTTAGTCAAATAACATTGAACACAGATAGGTATACCGTGTGGATTCTAATGGCATTTTGGAAAAATTTTCTTTTTTCTACTTTTAAGGATCTTTTTGTTGTTCCAAGGATCTGTTAGTCAAATAACATTGAACACAATAAACTGCGCAGTTTTTTAGGAGTTTTTAAAAAAATGTTTTTTTTGGGCTTAACCCATTAGAAGTCACTGTACTCAAGTGAGTACAGCCATATTCTTAAGCATTAATTAAAGATCCCGTAATGTTCACTTGGGTTACTTTCTTAGTATACGTCATGAAAACACTCTTCAAGTTTTTCAACAAATTTTACTTGCGTAATGTGCCTTACTTTGAAAAAAAGTGACCGTTGAAGTTGCGTCACCGAAATGCTGTGAAAGTAACAGAGTGATTTTAGATTTGTTATAATAATTACCACTTCTAAGTTGTTTTTATACCCTATTCTAAGGGTATATTAATTTTGACGCATAGTTTGTAACATACCTTAATATTGACCGTAGACCCCTAAAAGCTACTATATTTATGATCACCATCGATAGTAATGTCGATCTAGCCATGTCCGTCCGTCCGTCCGTCCGTCGGCAAAAATTAGGCCTTTAAACTGGACCTAGAGAGCTGAAATTTTAACCATATACCCTCTAGGGTCCCGAAATAATCAAGTTTACGAATTTTTGAAATCGGCCCACAGACACGCCCACAAACTCAAAAAAACAAAATTTTGTGAAAAAATCGAATTTTGAGCTAGAAAGCTGAAATTTTTTATATATGATCTATGACTCCTAAAACTGCTCGGGATAAAAAATTTTAAAAATCCGCCCACTGACACGCCCACAAATAAATAAAACAATTTTTTTGAAAATCCAAAGTTTGAGCTAGGGAGCTGAAATTTATAATATATACTCCCTAGGGGCCCTTTATGCTCATGTGTTAATTTTTTTTAAATCCGCCTACTGACACGCCCACAATTAAATAAAACAATTTTATTGAAACACCCAAGTTTGAGCTAGGGAGCGTTTTTTTTGATAAAATCCTTTAAATGTTATATAACAAAATATGTAGAGCGTTCTTAACAATTCAACCATACTTAGACTTTTGTCACGCCCACTTATGAGGGATAGGAATAAGAATAGGGTATCCAACAGTTCGCCCAAGCGGACTGTAGCCCGTCCCTATGTTTTTTTAATTTAATTAGTATAAAATACATGTCAGAGTAAGTATTAAGGAACAATATAGTTAATTATAAATAAAACTATGGTCATATAAATATGACTGTACTCGGTTGAGTACAGTGACAACATACGTAAAGAAAAACACTGTTTTTTTCTCAGAACATTGCAACGAAGAAACATCATTTTACAGCTCAAAACAGCTACAGGGGGCTTGAAGAAGCTATTGAATCCATTTTAGAAGAAAGCATACCTGGTTCTATTGAGGTTTTTATAAACCGAGAGGATAGTGCTAGCAGTCAGTTCGACGACAGTGATGATGAACCGCTGGAGTCAAAAAGAAGAAGACAAGATGCTAACCGCCAAACCAATCCGATCCCAAACAGGCGGAAATGTAGCCACTCATGAGTTCCAACTGTATTCCTTTGATTTAAGAAAGTTCTTAGGAGTTTTAATACCTTCTGGGTACCATAAGCTACCTCGAGAACCAATGTACTGGTCTCTAGACGAAGATATAGGAGTCGAATTGGTAGGCAAAGCCATGCCGAGACATAGATTTCGAGATATGAAAAGAAACCTTCATCTTGTAGACAACGACTTAGCAGCAACGTCGACTGACAAAATGTTTAAAATAAGACCACTTGCAGATAAACTTATGCAGAAGTTTTTACAGTGGGGAGTTTTTCATGACAGTATCTCTGTCGACGAATCAATGGTGAAATACTATGGCCACCATCCCGCCAAACAATTCAATCGTGGAAAACCGGTTCGTTTTGGATATAAGTATTGGGTAGCGGCCAGTTCAACAGGATACTGTTACTCATTCGATTTTTACTGTTTAAAATCGCAAACACCGACTTCCGATCCTTTGGGATCCCGCGTAGTCAAAAATTTATTGGAGAAACTGAATTGTATCCCAGGAAATCATGAAGTTTTTTTGATAACTTTTTCACAAGCTACGATCTTTTACTGGAATTGAAAAGCATAGGCTACCGTGCTACGGGAATAGTGCGAGAAAATAGGACTCAGAAATGTCCACTGACTAGTACAAAGGAAATGAAAAAGAAAGAACGTGCAACTTATGACCATAGGTTTGACAAGAAAGGTGAACTTTTGTTCGTAAGGTGGAAAGATAACAGTGTGTGTACCATGGCAAGCAACTTTGACACCATTGAACCGCTAGGGACAGTCAAACTATGGTGTCCAATAAAAAAGGAGACGACGGACGTAGCTATTCCTCGTTTATTCCAAACGTACAATAAAAATATGGGAGGTGTGGATAAACTCGACCAGTCTGTCTCATTATATAGGATTGCTGTACATTGTAAAAAGTGGTGATGGGTGTTATTTACTTACTTGTTAGACGTGGCAATTGCAAATGCCTGGCGTTTACATGTGATGACTAATGATAATCCTATGGATCAACTCATGTTCCGCCGCCGTATCGCACGATATTATTTGCGTCAAACTGAACTAAGAAAATCGCGTCTGGCTGCATCAATAGTCGATGGCCTTCCTCAAGATGGAGTTGGACATTACCCTGCCAAATGGAAAAACAACTGCGGTGTGTCCTTTGTTATTCAAGGGTACGCTGGCAGTGCAAAAAGTGCCTAAAAACACTGCGCGTCGAAAAGGCGTGTTTTGAAATTTTTCATACCTAGGCGGTCAGTGTACTCAGTTGAGTACACCCCTATAATTTCATGACAACAACAATTTTTGATTGTTTTCTTATATTTTTTGGTTTCTTGTGCTCATTTCAATATAAAAATAAAGATAATTTAAAAAAAAAATTTAGTACTTTTTTTTTGCCTCTAATGGGTTAAGGACCTTATTTGGTTCTCCAAGGACCACTTGGTAAATAACCTTATTACAACTAAAAGTGACATTCTTAAATCGGCCATCGGTTACCGAAGTACAAATCGATATTTTTCCTCTTACCTTCAACTGATGTACAACAAACTTCAAGCTATACAACCTCAATTATTCAAAACAAATCTACTTCCACACAACTTCCCGGTGTTTCGTAAGGACATAATAATCTCTAAAATTGAACATAATTAAAACTGGAAAACACGCGGTTGTTCTCAAACGGTCACCCATCTACGTACTAACCGCGCCCAACGTCGTTTAATTGCGGTGATCTGGCGAGCACCGATTAACTCACTTGGTATGAATATCTGACGGTGACGCTAAAATCTGACGATGATGGTGACGCTAAAATCTGACGATGATGGTGACGCTAGATATTTCCAACTAGCCCCTACCGAGAAAAAAGATATTTACACATCAACGAGAGCAAAGATGTTTCCACATCAAAAGTTTACTATTAATTTGAAATCACTGTGAACAGAAAATTAAGTTATTCAAACATTAAAACTATTGAATAATATTTATCTGGCAACATGAATGCTTTATAATCGTCAACTATTATAGACATTCACAATAGCCTAGGGAGAAATAGGCGCACTAATTTTTATGTCAGAAAAGTTGATCCTGATAAAAGCAAAATCTCGTATTGTTTGGTTACCTATGCATGCAAAATGATCTATTTAGATTATGGGTCATAACAAAATACGGTTAATGCTAGACCACACGTCGCGTTACCGAGTACGTGAAATGGAAATCGACTTTTTGTTACCTGCTGGTAAAAGAGATTATGATGCGACCTGCCCTTCCAGAGACACTCAGCGGCCTGAGGTTTGCTCCGACCGAAGAACCAAACGATTTGGACGACAACATTCGTAACAAATCTTATCCAAGGTATGCCCTGGTGAATTTCTGTTATGTTAGATGCTCGTGGAGGACTCGTTAAAAAAAAATTGAAAATGCTGATTCATTTTTTTTTTCCATTTCCCTTAATGTATGTTTTACATATATAAGTTAGTCCTTTTTTTAAACAAAAGTGTATTAAGTGTTTTTTTTCGATCTTACTTGAAGTTTTGCAAAATTTTAACGTGCGCCACTGTTTTTGTAACTCAGTGTAGAAGTCTTTAAAGATACCTATTAGATTTTCTAGATACGAGGCGCAGTAAACTGCTCAAAGAAAAAGATTTTTGTTTGGAAATTAGTTTGTATTAAACTGTTGTCATAATGAAGTGTGGGATTACTCACATTTGTCACACATTACAAAGACCTATGTTGTTACAAAAATTATGAAATAAATTAGCAACTTCTAAAGGTGCAATTAAATCATATTTTGTTAAGTATTTCATTAACAACTCGCCATTCCTCTATAGTATTGCCAAGGTTGTTTGTTTATTTATTGCTTAAACCTCTACTGCATGAATTATGACCCACTCAGAAAAAAAAAGTTGGATTTACTTTTTATGCAGCTTGCTAAAGATATGTATATGCAATTTTTTTCTAAAAACGTAGCCCAGTTATGAAAAAAAAATATCGTCATATATTTTATGCAGACTGTATTGTTTCAACCTAAAAAATCCTTGACATTTATGAATGCTGTAACGATTTTTTTTACACACAGTTTTATTGGTGGAGTCTGGCAGGGTTTTTCTGCCGATTCGAATATGAGATTTAGGTAGGTAGGTTGATGTGGCGGATTGATAAGACAAACCCAATTAGCAACCCAATAGGTGCATAAAAAGTGAATTAGGTTTTCTTTTTCAGTTGTCACTTTGCAACTGCGGCAGTGTGTATTGTATGGGATGCCCAGCTTGGCCGCATGGTCACCTATAGGCCAGTGTCCCGTGATGATCGCTGTTATTCTTGCAATATCTTTTCGGGTGCTACATAGAAGGTCAGTTGTGTTTGCCTTGTTGTAGTTTGGCCACGTTTTTAAGTTGAGATTTACTGATTAAATGTTCATTTCATAGAAATAGTAATAAAGAACAAAATGATATCAAATATGAAAAGACATAAAACAGTTTCTGTCTTTGTTCAAGCAAAGGTAAACGACACATTTGGGACAAAATACGAAAGTTCAAAATTTGCAATCATTATGGCATTGCTGCCTGCCACTTTTCCATTCTGGAACATGATCCACTGAATCTTTACGGACTGCAATCACAGGTGTACGACGTGCCAACGATTTTTTAGCTTTTTTCAGCTGAATAGAAGTCGGGGTCGATTGACGGGAATCCGAAGTTCTTTTGTTTCGTACTTCTTGCTTCTTGGAGACCACTGTTGGAAGCTGGACGAACTTTCTTTTGTTGTACGTTTTACCAACCTTGCACCGCCATCTAGAAGTCGAAAAAAGCCATGTACACGGGAAACAGTACCGTGCTGATGACATTATAAAGGAATCTATTTTCAGTAAAAAATAAAATACGGACAAAACTATGATTGTTATTTTTTCGTTACTGCATAAGATGCCAAATTTGGCATGACGATGTTTGATGACTGATATTTTTGTAAATGCGTAGACAGCCATATCTGGCTCTTCGATAAAATGCACAGTTGCTAAGCTGTGCATGTACCAATTGGAAAACAAATACATACACAGATACATATGTATTACTTACCAAAGTATACACTTTGAAAAAAATGATACCTGTTAGCGACGTAATTTGTAACTTTCGAAAAAAAAACTGTTTTATTCAACGAATTTTGCGACTACGAAGTCACCAAGTGCGCTGATCAACTACAATTAAATATTCATTGTTGCTAAGAGACAAGGAAACAAAAAGACGCACATTCCGCACCTGCAAATGACAGCGAATGCAACACAAATCCTGTTAGTTTTTGGAACTGTTTATAAAGGGTGTTTAAATTTGACGTATCATTTTAGATTGGCGGCCACTTTTTTACAGCTATTAGATTACACCGAATTTTTTCAGGTATGAAGTAAATACATTCCCGTTAGCTAAAATGGATCGGTACACTATTGAGCAACGTGTTTTTATTATTAAAACTTTTTTTAAATATCTATGGTGAAAGTTTTGCAGAAGTTGAAAGAAAATTTCGTTCAAAATACGGTAGAGAATGTTCCGTCAAACCGTGTTATTAAACTTATCGTTCATAAATTTGAACAAACTGGTTCGGTTCAAGATCAGAGAAGTAAAGGGTATCATCGTAGTGGTCGTTCGAGTGGAAATATTGCAGCTGTTAGCAGAAATGTTGCTGAAGAGCCAAGAACGTCAATTCGTTGTTGGTCACAGCAATTAAACCTCAAACCAACAACTTTGTTTAACATTTTGCACAAAGATCTGCATGTAAAGGCTTACAAAATACAGTTAACACAAGAATTAAAGCCAACCGACCAAGCAGTGCGTCGGCAATTCGTTAATTGGGCCATAGAGAGGCAACAACAAAATGACAATTTTTGCAAGCAAATTATCTTCACCGATGAGGCTCATTTTGAAATTGGCGGTTATGTCAATAAACAAAACTGTCGCATTTGGGCTGAAGAAAATCCTAGAGTATGGTGTGCATTTTGGTGTGGTGGCGTAATTGCAATGCAGTTACTGTGGATGGGCTCGATATCAAGAGATGATTAGAAACTTTTTGTGGAATCAATTAGAAAATATTGATTTGCAGAATATGTGGTTCCAACAGGATGGTGCAACATATCACACAGCAACGAACTCAGCCGATGTTTTAAAAGAGAAGTTTAACAATCGCATAATTTCCCGAAGAACAGACGTGAATTTGCCACAATGATCATGCGATTTAAGACCACTGGATTTTTTCTTAAGGGGTTCTTGAAGAGTAAAGTTTATGCCGATAATCCTCAAAGTGTTCAATACCTCAAAGACAACATCACCGAGCAAATATCGCTTATTGAACCATCATTATGCGAAAAAGTGATTCGAAATTTTGGTAAAAGGTTGAAAGTCTGCCGAGCTAGCAGAGGAGGTCACTTGGACCACATTCTTTTTCATTATTAACCAGAACCAATGTACATTAATTTCCAATAAAAATAAATACAAAATTCACACAATTTATGTCTTTCATTCAAAATTTAAACGGATGCCTCAAATTTGAACACCCTTTATATGGCTTTGTATGCGGTAGAGGGTTAAGTATTTTTTTCAACAAAGGGTTATCGAGCCCCGAGCCTGAGTGCTTTGGGATTTGGATTTCCTTTTATAGTTAAACAAAAAAACAGACTTCTGTGATGCCTTTTAAAAATGAATGTCCAACATTTAAAAAAAACATAGGGGCGGGCTACAGTCCGCTTGGGCGAACTGTTGGATACCCTATTCTTATTCCTATATCTCATAAGTGGGCGTGACAAAAATTTAAAGGATTTTATCGAAAAAACTAAGCTTTTGTAAATAAAAACGCTCCCTAGCTCAAACTTTGGTTTTTCAATAAAATTGTTTTATTTAATTGTGGGCGTGTCAGTAGGCGGATTTAAAAAAAATTTAAGTATGAGCATAAAGGGCACCTAGAGAGTATATACTATAAATTTCAGCTCCCTAGCTCAAACTTTGGACTTTCAAAAATAAAAATAAAAAAATTGTGGGCGTGTCAGTAGGCGGATTTTGAAAATATTTACACATGAGCATAAAGGGCCCCTAGAGAGTATATATTAAAAATTTCAGCTCCCTAGCTCAAATTTTGGTTTTTCAAAAAAAATATTTTATTTAATTGTGGGCGTGTCAGTGGGCGGATTTTGAAACTTTTATGTCCCAAGCAGTTTTATGGGCCAAAGATCATATATAAAAAATTTCAGCTTTCTAGCTCAAAATTCAATTTTTCCCAAAATTTGTTTTATTTAATTGTGGGCGTGTCAGTGGGCGGATTTTGAAAATTTTATGTCCCAATCAGTTTTATGGGCCATAGATCATATATAAAAAATTTCAGCTCTCTAGCTGAAAATTCGATTTTTTCCAAAATTTTGTTTTTTTTGAGTTTGTGGGCGTGTCTGTGGGCGGATTTCAAAAATTCTTAAACTTGATTATTTCGGGACCCTAGAGAGTATATGGTTAAAATTTCAGCTCTCTAGGTCCAGTTTAAAGGCCTAATTTTTGCCGACGGACGGACGGACGGACGGACATGGCTAGATCGACATTACTATCGATGCTGATCATAAATATAGTAACTTTTAGGGGTCTACGGGCAATATTAAGGTATGTTACAAACTATGCGTCAAACGTGAGAGAATCGTGAGAGAGTAAGGACGTGTTTTGTATATTGGAAAGAAAACCAAACCATTTTAAAGGGATTTATATTTCATTTTTAATAACCTAAGGTATCGGTGCCGCGGATTTACTACGGTACGAATGGATACGTTTTGCGGAAAGTGCGACCGAAGATTTAGTCGGGATGATCAGCAAATTGTTCCGTGCAGTGGCTTCTGTAAAAAACTATTTCACCGGGCTTGTTGCGAGGGGCAATTAACTGAATACGATGTTCGACTCTTAACAAGAAATCGAAATATTGGTTATTCTTGTGAGAATTGTAGGCACATTTCAGAGCAGATCGGTAATCAATATGATACGTTGATTAAAACGAATAGGTCGAACAACGAAAGATTAATTAATATGATTGTTGAACTTTTAAAAGAAAATGTCGAAACGGTAACTAAGGTGGTGAAAAAAGAAATAGAGTCTAATTTAATAAAGCAAAAAAAAGAGATAGTGCATGAGAATAAAGAGTGCGTGGCGAGCTGTAATAAAGTACTGGACAACTTAAGTGAGAAAATGAATAGCGTTATAACGAAGACAAACAAAAATGAAAATAGAGAAGAAAGTAGAATGTCGTATGCCAGTGTAATAAAAAAGGACGCACCCATAGTTTTAAAACCAAAAACAAAGCAAAACAATAATAAAACTAAAGAGGACTTGATAAGCAAGGTTGACCCAACTGCTCTGTCTCTTAAAGTAAATAATTTGCAAAATACTCAAAACGGCGGTATAATAATAAAATGCAGTGATGAGACGTCTAGACAAAAAATTGAATCAGAGCTAAATGAAAAAATGCGCGATGGCTATGAAGTAAGAATTCCGTCTTTAAGAAAACCAACCGTATTAGTGAGTGGAATGCGCGACAGTTACACGGTCGATGAAATAGAAGAGAAAATAAAGAAACAAAACGATTTGCACAACAACTACGTTAAATGTATTACCGTTTACAAATCAGCTAAAACTGGAAAATACAATTCGGTAGTTGAGATAGACAAGGACGGATATAGTGCAATAATGGAACAAAAACTAGTAAACATTGGATGGGGAAAGTACAGGGTGTTTGAGAACTTTAGAATTAAACGATGTTACAATTGCAGTGGGTATAATCATAAAGCAAGTGACTGTCATTTAAAAAAAGCTTGTCCTAAATGTGCCGAAGAACATGATTTAAGGGAATGTAATAATGAGAACGGTAAAAAGTGTATTAATTGCTTTATAGCTAAAAATAAATATAATTTAAAAGATATTTCATTTGACCACGACGCGCGCAGCGAGGAATGTAAAGTCTTTAAACGGCAACTTGCTCGGTTGAAGGAGAGGACTGATTTCTAGCAACCAACTGAATTCAGAGGGGTTTTAATGAATATTCAAAGTGTAGTGTCAAACTTTGCTGAGCTAGAACATCTAGTGCAGGAGAATAAATTTGATTTTATAGCATTGACAGAAACTCATACAACCAGTAAAATTAAAAAAAGTGAAATTAAGCTTAACTCTTATAATACTCTGAGATGTGATAGTAAATCAAGGCATACAGGGGGCGTGATTTTGTACTTAAAAAATGAATATCAATTTGATCCGCCGGAGATTATTTCGGACAATATGGACTTTTGGTACTTATCAGCACGCTTGTATTTAGGTTCAAAAACTATTATAATAATGATAATTTATAGATCGCCTAGTTCGTCTAAGGCATTATTCTGCGAAAAATTTGCGGAATTTTTAGAAAATGTGGTGGAGCGAAAGGAACCCGTGTTGATTTTAGGTGACTTGAATATAAACTGGCTAGTAAAGGACACTTATCAAAATAGAATGCAAAATATAATAAGTGATAATTTCTGTAAATTGTTGATTGATGAACCAACACGAAGGGCGTGTTCAAGTGAGTCTTTGATTGACTACGTCATAACAAATTTTTCTGAAATAAGTTCAGAAGTTAACAGTGAATTGAATATATCGGACCATGAAACTATTGAAATTAAAATAAAAAATGAAGTGAGATGTCGGAATAATAAAGTGATTAGATACATAAAAGCACTAAAATATAGAAAAGATACATTTTATCAACGTTTGTGTGATAGTCCTATATGTAGTTTGCAATATTTAGATATAAATACAGATTTATTGGCTCGGAATTTTCAAATGGAATTAATGAGAACTACAGACTTTTTTGTTAATAAAGTTGAAATAAAACAAGATATGTGTGGGTGGTTCAATAGAGAAGTGAACCATTTAAAACGAGTAAAAATAACAAAATATAATAAAGCTAAATTTACAAATAATGAGTTAGACTGGGATGAGTATCGACTAAGCAGAAATATATATAAACAAGCTCTAAGAAATGCCAGAAATATATTCATTCAAAATAAAGTAGGAAACAGTACAAATCAAAAGTCAATGTGGCGAAATATAAAAACCTATGTACTCAATAAAGGGGAAACGCAAATTAATACAATTACTTTCGGTCAAATAAAGTTTTCAAATAATAAAGAAATAGCTAATCAGTTCAACAAATATTTTATAGAAAGTGTGGAGCAAATTAGTGAATCGATACCAAACACTCGGTATTCAAATATCATCGACACGCGGACGGTATTATTTGAATTTACATTGATCGATACCGAGCAATTGAAGATGGCATTAAAATCGATGAACAATAAAAAGGATCCGTTCTTATTATCAGTGAGAATTCTTATTGACCAATTCGAAGTGTTGGGACCGGTAATAGTAAAGATAGTTAATTTGTCTCTGCAAAACGGCGTGTTCCCCGAAAGTTGGAAGCAATCTTTTGTGAAGCCGATTCAGAAAGTATCTGGAACAACGAAAGGGGAAGAATTTCGTCCCGTAAATATGCTCATATTGTTGGAAAAGGTGCTGGAGAAAATAGTATATTCTCAACTACAAAATTTTGTGGAGGTCAATAACTTAATTATCTCAAATCAATCAGGATTTAGAGAAAAGCATTCCTGTGAAACTGCACTAAATTTGGTTCTGGACGACTGGAGATGTTTGACTGACGCTAAACAGAAAATTATAGCAACGTTCATTGACCTGCAACGAGCTTTTGAAACAGTTGACAGAAAAATCTTGTTGGACAAACTGTACCAAAATGGAATCCGAGGGGCTGAGTGGAACTGGTTCAATTCTTACTTAAGAGATAGATGTCAATGTACAATTTATAATGATGCATATTCAGATGTCATGGAAGTGAAAATAGGAGTACCGCAAGGCTCTGTTTTAGGAACGCTTTTATTTATATTGTATATAAATGATATGAATAAGGTTGTGGAGTACTCGAAGCTGTGTTTGTTTGCCGATGACGCTTTATTATATGTTTCGGGTGCTGATGTTAATTCGTGCGCGCATAAACTTAAAATTGACTTGAAATCGTTAAATGAGTGGCTGCAAAGTAACAAATTAAAACTAAATGCTAAAAAGACTAAAGGTATGATATTAGGAGGATCACTAAATGAGGATTTATTTGTTGAAAATGAAAAAATTGAGATCGTTAATGAAATTAAATACTTAGGTATAATAATAGACAATAAACTTAAATTCAAGGAGCATATTGACTATTTGTGTAAAAAGGTGTCAAAAAAAATCGGATTTTTTAGTAGAGTTCGGGATAAAATGACACTTATGAACGCAATCAGAGTGTATAACACGATCATAAAACCGCATTTTGAATACTGTTCAACGGTTCTTTTACAATGTTCGACGGAAAGTATGTACAGATTACAAAAACTGCAAAACAAAGCGATGCGTTGTATTTTAAAAATGTCACGCTTAACGTCAACTTTACATATGTTGGACACGCTAAAGTGGTTAAGCATCAGACAAAGAGTCATATTTAATGTCTTAATTTTTGTATTCAGGTGTAAAACAGGTAGTTTGCCATCCTATATAACGGAGAACATGCAGTTTGTTGGGGAACTACAACCTTATAGCCTAAGAAATAACCAGGACTTCAGATTGGATCGCCATCGTACTGTTAGCGGACAAAACAGAACAATGTATAAGGGTTTATCTATGTACAACATGCTGCCGGCCAGCATAAAAAATTGTGATAATGTGTTTACGTACAAAAACCTATTATTAATATATGTAAAGCAACATTTTTAAAGTTTTTAAATCTTTCTTTGTAAAAAAAAAAAAAAAAAAAAGAAACTCATACAACCAGTAAAATTAAAAAAAGTGAAATTAAGCTTAACTCTTATAATACTCTGAGATGTGATAGTAAATCAAGGCATACAGGGGGCGTGATTTTGTACTTAAAAAATGAATATCAATTTGATCCGCCGGAGATTATTTCGGACAATATGGACTTTTGGTACTTATCAGCACGCTTGTATTTAGGTTCAAAAACTATTATAATAATGATAATTTATAGATCGCCTAGTTCGTCTAAGGCATTATTCTGCGAAAAATTTGCGGAATTTTTAGAAAATGTGGTGGAGCGAAAGGAACCCGTGTTGATTTTAGGTGACTTGAATATAAACTGGCTAGTAAAGGACACTTATCAAAATAGAATGCAAAATATAATAAGTGATAATTTCTGTAAATTGTTGATTGATGAACCAACACGAAGGGCGTGTTCAAGTGAGTCTTTGATTGACTACGTCATAACAAATTTTTCTGAAATAAGTTCAGAAGTTAACAGTGAATTGAATATATCGGACCATGAAACTATTGAAATTAAAATAAAAAATGAAGTGAGATGTCGGAATAATAAAGTGATTAGATACATAAAAGCACTAAAATATAGAAAAGATACATTTTATCAACGTTTGTGTGATAGTCCTATATGTAGTTTGCAATATTTAGATATAAATACAGATTTATTGGCTCGGAATTTTCAAATGGAATTAATGAGAACTACAGACTTTTTTGTTAATAAAGTTGAAATAAAACAAGATATGTGTGGGTGGTTCAATAGAGAAGTGAACCATTTAAAACGAGTAAAAATAACAAAATATAATAAAGCTAAATTTACAAATAATGAGTTAGACTGGGATGAGTATCGACTAAGCAGAAATATATATAAACAAGCTCTAAGAAATGCCAGAAATATATTCATTCAAAATAAAGTAGGAAACAGTACAAATCAAAAGTCAATGTGGCGAAATATAAAAACCTATGTACTCAATAAAGGGGAAACGCAAATTAATACAATTACTTTCGGTCAAATAAAGTTTTCAAATAATAAAGAAATAGCTAATCAGTTCAACAAATATTTTATAGAAAGTGTGGAGCAAATTAGTGAATCGATACCAAACACTCGGTATTCAAATATCATCGACACGCGGACGGTATTATTTGAATTTACATTGATCGATACCGAGCAATTGAAGATGGCATTAAAATCGATGAACAATAAAAAGGATCCGTTCTTATTATCAGTGAGAATTCTTATTGACCAATTCGAAGTGTTGGGACCGGTAATAGTAAAGATAGTTAATTTGTCTCTGCAAAACGGCGTGTTCCCCGAAAGTTGGAAGCAATCTTTTGTGAAGCCGATTCAGAAAGTATCTGGAACAACGAAAGGGGAATAATTTCGTCCCGTAAATATGCTCATATTGTTGGAAAAGGTGCTGGAGAAAATAGTATATTCTCAACTACAAAATTTTGTGGAGGTCAATAACATAATTATCTCAAATCAATCAGGATTTAGAGAAAAGCATTCCTGTGAAACTGCACTAAATTTGGTTCTGGACGACTGGAGATGTTTGACTGACGCTAAACAGAAAATTATAGCAACGTTCATTGACCTGCAACGAGCTTTTGAAACAGTTGACAGAAAAATCTTGTTGGACAAACTGTACCAAAATGGAATCCGAGGGGCTGAGTGGAACTGGTTCAATTCTTACTTAAGAGATAGATGTCAATGTACAATTTATAATGATGCATATTCAGATGTCATGGAAGTGAAAATAGGAGTACCGCAAGGCTCTGTTTTAGGAACGCTTTTATTTATATTGTATATAAATGATATGAATAAGGTTGTGGAGTACTCGAAGCTGTGTTTGTTTGCCGATGACGCTTTATTATATGTTTCGGGTGCTGATGTTAATTCGTGCGCGCATAAACTTAAAATTGACTTGAAATCGTTAAATGAGTGGCTGCAAAGTAACAAATTAAAACTAAATGCTAAAAAGACTAAAGGTATGATATTAGGAGGATCACTAAATGAGGATTTATTTGTTGAAAATGAAAAAATTGAGATCGTTAATGAAATTAAATACTTAGGTATAATAATAGACAATAAACTTAAATTCAAGGAGCATATTGACTATTTGTGTAAAAAGGTGTCAAAAAAAATCGGATTTTTTAGTAGAGTTCGGGATAAAATGACACTTATGAACGCAATCAGAGTGTATAACACGATCATAAAACCGCATTTTGAATACTGTTCAACGGTTCTTTTACAATGTTCGACGGAAAGTATGTACAGATTACAAAAACTGCAAAACAAAGCGATGCGTTGTATTTTAAAAATGTCACGCTTAACGTCAACTTTACATATGTTGGACACGCTAAAGTGGTTAAGCATCAGACAAAGAGTCATATTTAATGTCTTAATTTTTGTATTCAGGTGTAAAACAGGTAGTTTGCCATCCTATATAACGGAGAACATGCAGTTTGTTGGGGAACTACAACCTTATAGCCTAAGAAATAACCAGGACTTCAGATTGGATCGCCATCGTACTGTTAGCGGACAAAACAGAACAATGTATAAGGGTTTATCTATGTACAACATGCTGCCGGCCAGCATAAAAAATTGTGATAATGTGTTTACGTACAAAAACCTATTATTAATATATGTAAAGCAACATTTTTAAAGTTTTTAAATCTTTCTTTGTAAAAAAAAAAAAAAAAAAAAAAAAAAAAAATGTATTATAAATCTTTTGTACAATATTTTTTAATGGCCACATGTGCCAAATAAAAGAAATCAAATCAAATCAAATCAAATTAATATACCCCTAGAATAGGGTATAAAAACTATATACCCAAACTTTAATCGACCACTAGTACAAAGGGTGGTATGTATACAATCGAATGTTCGGCAGAAAGTGGTAACCAAACCAATAAAACATAGTTCTGTGGACATATACATGAAGTGCGGCCAATATTCACATATGCCAGCACAGTCTAGACAGGGGTTACAAATTTCGTTGCCCCAGAAAAAGCAATGAGAACGGGACTCTTGGATTCCGGGTCTCCTATTCTGCGGTGAAACATCAGAAAAAAAATGCACAGGTTTGCTATTCCCGCACCTCGCCTGGCTACAAAATGCACACAGATTACAAGCGGTGAGAGTGCAATTGAGTGGAAGCAGTAATTTCTCAACACATAGAATTTGTTTTCTATGCACTTTCGCAACGCCAATATGATTGTATGTGTTCGTTCGGTTGTGGTTCACATTCTTTAATTCCCAAAATTATGGTCTCCCAATTTTGCCAGTAGTTTGGAAAGAAAACATTTATTTTTTTTATTTTTTACTTAATGAGCTTATTGAGTTGAGATCATGTTGAGTAGCAACACTACACCTTGAAAAGTCAATATTTTGCTAACTTTCCGAGCAGAGAACAATGGAACGGTTTGTATCATTTCTGTGAATTGGATGTAAAGTTAAACAGAAAAAGTTTTACGAACGGAAAAATTAGTGAATTCGTTTTGTAGCCAATTGTATGTTCAATTTCGCAATAAGTTGTGATACAATAGTTTAAAAATTCATAAGCAACATTTTAAGCCAAAGATTTGGTCGATCTTCTCTTCCGTTTCGATGAAGTTATGATCAGGGTTAAGGGAACCAGTTCGGTCTTCCGTGCCTTCTCGAACCAGGGGGCTGGGAGTCGAAGATCCTCTTGGTTGGAGCATTATTTTCCATTCGCTCAATGTGGCCGAGCCAACATAGTCGACGCGATTTAGCTTTTTGGACTACATCCACATCTTGGTACAGCTTATAGAGTTCGCGGTTATAACGGGTTTTTCAATAAAAGCGCTACAAAAGTAAAACGGTTTTGGATATCAATGAAATTCTTTATTCCTGTGAAAGTACGTTCGATGCCATTATGTATGGAACTCGATTTCTTTTGCATGGCCACCACGGGCAGGCTTGCAGAAGTCCAGACGCTGAACCCAATTTTCGACGGTTTTCAAGCATAAATCGGCCGATACTGCTGAAATTTCATGTTCGATATTCGTACGAAGTTCATCAATCGTCGCTGGCTTGTTGGCATAGACCATAGACTTGACGTAGCCCCACAGGAAATAGAATAACGGCGTCAAATCGGAGGACATGTGGTTCCAACAGGACGGCGCCACAAGCCGCACAGCGAATGCCACAATCAATTTATTGGAAACCAAGTTTGGAAACCGTGTTATCTCACGAAATGGTCCAGTCGCTTGGCCGCCTCGGTCGTGCGATTTGACGCCGTTAGACTTTTGTAGCGCTTTTATTGAAAAACCCTTTATCTTCTCCTCCATTCACCCTCCTCGCACACAGGACCAAATATCCGACGGAGAATGTTTCTTTCAAAAGAACCCAGTATTAGCTCGCCTTTTTTAATTATCGTTTAGCACTTGGTCCCATAAAGCAGGACTGGTAGAATTAAGGTTCGATAGAGCATGCATTTTGTCCTTGGAGTGAGGAGTTTTCAACCCATTGTTTCGCTAAACCGAAGTAGTAGCGGTTTCTCAAGGTAATTCTCCGCCGGATCTGAACTAAGGCGTCATTCGTGGAGTTGATGATTACTCCTAGGTAGATGAACTCCTTAACTACCTCGAAGTTATTGCTCTCAACAGTGACGCTTTGTCGTAGGCGGTGAACAGATGTTTGTTTGTTTGTTGATAGCATGTACTTTGTCTTGTACTCATTTGCTCCAAGAATAACCAATTTCGCCTATTCTTCAATCGCCGTGAAAGCCTCTAACACGGCACGCTAGGAACGGCCGATGATGTCCATATCGTGCGCATACCACAGTAGCTGTACGGATCTATTGAATATAGTGCCTTCCGTGTTGATACCTGCCAACAAGATTGAAGAAGTCACATGATAGCGCATCTCCTTGCCAAAATCCGGTACAAGTTTGGAATAATTCGGAAGAGCTGCTTCCAAGCTGCACATTACACCGCGTGTTTTCAAAGAGTCACACGACACAACTGGATCAGTTTTGCCGGGATCCCGAATTCGGCCATCGCCACGTAGAGCTCCTGACGATGAATGCTATCATATGCAGCTTTAAAGTCAATGAAAAGGTGGTGGGTCTCGTTTTGAAATTCATTTGTCTTTTTCAGAATTTTACTTAGTGTGAAGATTTGGTCTTTTGTCGATCTGCCGGGCCGGAAGCCACACTGATACGTACCGATTAGTGTATTGCAGAACGACTTCAGACGTTCACACAGTACGTTGGATAGGATCTTATATGCGACATTAAGCAGGGTTATGCCTCGATAGTTCTTGCAAGGCATAGGATCGCGTTTTTTGAAGATGGGGCATATGGAGCTGATAGTCCAGTCATCGGGCATGCTTTCTGTTTTAAGATGTTAAATTTATCGCTAGGCACAACTAGAAGTTTGAATTGCCTAGATGTGATTCTACTCCTTAGTCGCCTTGTACGACAAGTGCTGTTTTTCGTGTGCGCTGCAGTGATATTCTCAGCCCGTCTCTGCACGGGTAAGTCCAACCTTCTGGGTCTATCCATTCGTTTTAAGCGGACCAAAACAGCATATTAAAATTTTTACATTTTCATTTTACATATGGGTGGACTATCCGCGCTGGTTTACCGTTTGTGAGAGTAAAAGGGCAACGTCAGGAAAATTATTTGTTATTTCATTCAAACCCCGAGGTGAAATCAACCTCTTTGTCTAACCGAAGATATGTATTGCAGTGTGAATCGCTAGAGTGAAACGCATTCTGTGTGGCGAAGCCTTAAGTTGATTGGCGCGCTCAATGATAACATTTTAAGGAGATACACAATGAAACTAAACCTAAAGAATGTCGACATTTAGAAGGCCTCTGATGATGAAGAAACCCCAAGAGAATATAAAATACTTTCTTTGCCACCGTCTGCGTTATTAGTCACTTTAGGTACAGAACACTTGAATGACTCACGAACTATGTAATCTAAAAAGGTTTCTGCGGACATCGGGATAGCTGGACAGCATAAGTGAGGAAAAAAGACCCAGACCATAATAAGTACAGGCGAATCCCCCATGGAGGGGTATGACAATGGGTTCACAAAGACCTAAGTGTAGTAGAGAAGAGGCCGCTTTGCATCCGTATTTCACTGCAACTGCCATCAAAAGTAACCGTAACTGTCTGCCTCCGTTGCAACACATCGAAATTGTTAGTTCTGATGAAGTTATATCCATCTGCAAATGCTGCATATTTCCCCGTGAGCTATCTTGTAAAAAATCCCCGCGTTAATCATCAATTGAATGAAAATCGACGATCATATTGCAAAGACGACAATTGAACTGTTCTGTTTATAAGTAATTAGGAACAATTAGCAACCAAACACGTGTTGAAAGGGAGGGAATAGTGCGACGATACAATGTTGAACATCACACATCTCTCCACTATGTACCTATGTATGTTGTTTATTTAGTATTTTCAACTAACACTTCCATAGCAAATCGCAAACAAATTCAAATGACTAACTGAATGTCTTCTAACGAATTTGAATAATAAACCGCTCCTCTGCGTTATTATTATCAGTGGACCACATCTCATTTCATATTTTCATCCGACCTTCTTTTCTTTGTAATGAAAGTCGTTAGGGACAGTTTCTTATCGCTAAACAGTCAAACAAAACCCCAGACGCCATATCGAGTCCGTTAGTTATACCAAACAACGGCCGATTCAAAGAATTAAAAAGTCAAACAAACGGAATTAATTACGAACAATGACACATTAGAGCGATTAACACAAACTTAGCTTTCTTCTTCCGCTAAAAAAATACCAAATCAATCAGCAACTAGTGAAACGTCAGAGAAACCCGGAAAACGGTGTAAGTGGCCAAAAAATAAGCAACACAGTTGACTATAGATTGAATCAAATTTTATTTCTTCTCATCGACATCATCTGCGTTTGCGTTACATTTGTTCGTGTTCCGTTTCTCGACACACTCGGTGGCGCGTGCAAGTAGGCACTTGAGCAAGTCGAATGTGGTCAGCGCTTGGTTTAACACCTCTATGCGCCTTTTGGGGTCCAGAGCAAGGGCAGCACCGGGACCATTCAATGCGGAGATGCTCAGCATTTCGGTCATATTCGCATAGTTATTGTTGTTACCCTTTGAAGCGTTCATCTCGGCTTGGTAATGGGCCACGGACATGTTGATGGCCATCCTCAGGGGGTCGAGAAAGTCTTTTTCGATATTCTTACGCAGATCCCAGAATCCAGTGGCGTTCTTCTCGTCAGTCAATGCGAAGAAACGCACCGCGTTCAGAGCTGGAATTATGCGATCAGCGTTGTCGATGAGATCCGTCTCGACGCCGCTCTTTAAGACGCAAATGTGCTTCAGCATAAAGTCCGAGAAATCAGTACCGGAATAGCACGTGGAAAGCGTTTCGCCACTGGCCAGCTTCTCAGCGACGAGGTCCTTGTAAATGGTTCCGAGGTAGCCCTGCAGGCCGGCGTGTTTCAAGTTCATTACGAGAGACTTGAGAGTAACGCAAATTGCTTCGTCGCTGAAACGGAGAATGTACTTCTTGAGGAGGGCGATGCCCGACTGGCGAAGTCGCTTCACTCCAGAATAACCGATTATCTGGCTGAGGACGCGACAAAAGTTCTGGTGGATCGGCTCCATAAGACTCTTGTCGGGAATCTTAAGTGTCCCCATGTCGTCGATGGTTTTGTGGCACAACAGTAACCCACGCCACTGTAAGGTCGGTGCCTTCCGGGTGAGGAAGTCCGTGACCAGATACAAACAAGACTCGAAGATGTAGACAGGACAGTAAAGCTTGGGTGCGGTCTCATAGCCGATTCCTTCGACAATGAGGAGGTAATAGTAAATGCCCATCGATTCGATGGGCAGCTTTTCTTCCATTTTAAAGATATTGTCGGAGGAGCCTTCCTCCAAGTCATCGCCGCCCCCTCGCGATTTGTTTGACACCTTATCCTCAACCAAGCTGAGCAGATAAAAGGGATCACCTAGGATTCGTGTGGCAGCCTTGACCAGCGATGTTGCGCACTGCATGGTATACGTATTAGTCTTCCTCTCGTTTGCCGTCAGATCCAGATAACACAGCGGCTTGCCAAGCAGTTGCAGAAAAAAGCAACAAAGCACATTCCGGCGGTTAGTCTTCTTGCATTCGGTCTCGTATTCGTCCTTATCCTTCAATACATCCTCTAGCAGTGGCTCGTAAAACAGCGCCAAAGTTATATAGTTTGCCAGTACCTTTAGTACGTCGTCGTCCTGCTCAAGCAGCTTTTCCTGCTGCTGGCCATAGCCAGACACAAGGTAGCTGGGTATTTTCAGGTCTGTAATGCGATTCACAATCGAATTCAGCGTCCATTCCAACGCCCGGGATTTGTCCGCCTTTAGGCGAAGTAGGCAAATCTGTAGAGACTTCAAAGCAGTGGTAAAAACGTTCTCCGATTGGCTCTCCTCGACAATTTGCAGCATCTCAAAGAGCACTTCCTCAGCGTTCGCATTGGTAGCGACAATTTTCATGACCTCCTCGCAGCACGTATACAACGCAAGGTTGTTCTTGTAGTTGTTGTCGTTGAGATGGACGAGTAGCAACTCCACCAAATCGGCCGCAGCGAATTTTAGGGCATTTACGTTATCAGTCTGCTCGGGGCTAAATATAAGTAACACCTCATCGTACTGTTGCTCGGCGATGCGCTCCTTCACCATATTTATCAAATTTGCTGGACTTGTGGCCATTTTTTCTGTGATTCACTACTTTTGCTGGACACAGACACGAACTATATTTTTTTGATTTTTTTTTCGAAAATTTTCGACAGACAAAACAACTCCTTTCCTGGATTTCTTTTTTTCTGATTTTATTTCGTCTGACAGCAGCCGGCGCAACTGTCAGATTTTGACAGCGAAGGGGAACCTACTGCGATGGTCAGTGTTTTCTTGTGGGGTGGTTTTCTTTCCTCAAAAATTATATATTTGTGGTGTAATAGTTTAAAAGGGATTTGTGCGGTTAACTCTACTTGATAGCTCGAGAAATAGAGTGCAATGTAAGGAAACAGTAAAGAAAGGACTTACTTGGGAGTAAAAAGATTTTTTGTAATTTCGTAATCCGATTAAATGCGCCTAGATTTGCCATTTTTTCGATCCCGTTTGGCGATTCCAACTTGCGCACACTTTGAAGGAAAAGAATATTTTCCTCTACTCTGCTGTAGTGTGTGTTCACTACCTTCCTGACAGGCCACGAACAACTGACTGTGGAAAGCAGGGATGAGCTCTGTTTTGTAGGGAAACATTTTATGATTGGGTGGGTTCAGAAGGTCGGCCGAATATTTTTAATAGCTATGAAAGAAGAATGTAGTAGAATAGTCAAAATAAAAGTAAAGTAAGTAGATTAACAGCAACAGGACCTGGAAAATGTTTCGGAATTGCTGCAGATGAATAAGCTGAAACTGAATGAGAGAAAAACTAAACAACTGATTATAAATAAACAACAAGCAGAGGACATTAGACTGACGGCGAATATTTTTTATATTTTGCATTGGCTACACAGCGCGGCTTAAGGAAATTATGATTAGAAGAAAAGGAGAGATGCCGATGCACATTGGTTTTAAATGTTTGCAGGTTATAATGTGAAGGAAAAATAGAGCGTGGAAGAGTATTCTACATTCGTGTTGTACGGCTGAGGAAAGATTCTTTGAACATCACTGTACGTTCATATACAGGCTTGAGGGTGAACTGATGTGCATTCATTGCCTGGCGGGTATTGCGGTTGAAATTTTCTAGGGGTGGAAGACATCTGGCTATTTCGTTTGAGCACTTATGGTGGAAATAACGATAAAATAACGAAGGACAGGAGACATTACGACGATGACTAAGAGAGTCAGTCGATCTCGCGTGGTCTCGGTCGCCAATGAGTTTTATCGCGCGGTTTTGGATCCTGTCAAGTAGCTCCAAATAAGTTATTATTACATCAGACCAGATATGAGCGTATAAACGCCTTGTCAATTGTTGCCAGATCAGAAGGGGTGAAATATTTCTTACATCGGTTGAGGTAGCCTAGACCTTTCGCAGCGTTCTTGGCGACATCGAATATGTGGTCATTCCAACGGAGGTTGTCATTAACAGACATACCGAGAACGGAAAGTTTTTCGGTTTCAGCGATGCAGGTGCCATTTATGGATAATGGCAGTGTGTCTGGATTTTGATTTGATGACAGAAGACAGCATTACGTTTTAGAAGCGTTAAATTCCACTCTATTGGTTGTAACCCACTGAGTATTGAACAAATCGATGAAATCAAGTATTTAAGTATAATAATAGATTGCAAATTAACTTTTAGCAATCACGTTGACTATTTATGTAAAAATATTTGCAAAGACTGTTTTTCTGAAAAGAATAAGAAATGATATGTCTACATTAAGTACAAGAAACATTTATAACGTAATAATTAAACCACACTTCATTCAAGTAGAGTATTGTAACAAAAAAAAAATTGAACAAAAAAAAACTGCACTTTTTCTTACAGCATAGGCAAGAAAGGGGAAAAATATCCGTTATCTTCGACTCACCTACCATTTGTTTGTGTTTTTTTGTTGAGAACTTAATAACCTTTCTAATAAATGCAATTTTTTAATAATTGTTACACGGACTAACAAAAAAATTAAATTTATGTAAAACAATGTGTGCGTCCAATCAACTGAAGAGCACTGTACATTTGGAAAGAAAAATTATCCTTTTGGGTGTAAAGAAGAAGTTTCTTATAACCTATATTAAATTCAAAGTGAGGAAGGTCATGCAAGGTGAAGACATTTGTTTTCATTTGATTTTCAACACAGATTATATAATTTGATAGTGTTGTTTGCACTTGATACGAGTTTTGGAAAATTATGTTTTTTTTAGTGGTTGCAGTTATATATATATATATAAAAACTTGCATAATTTTAATTGGAGGCTGACAATTTTATTTTATTTCGAATATGGTTTTTCACAGCAGATTATTTAATTTGTTTTTTGTATGCTTTCGTTTCGCTATTCCTCTTTCTATCGAACGCCGTTAACAAGAACATTGAATTCGAAGTTATGTATTAATGTAGCTACATATATGAAAACGGGACGAAAACAAATTATAAAAACTGGTTATGAGGATATGGTTCATGTTTCAAAGCAATTTCCTGATCAAGGCTATCAAATGGAATTTCTGCATAATCTCCTGATTTTAATCAGAGGTGATCATTTTATTTTCTGTTGGGGCAATCATTGCTTTTTGTTAATTCTTTAACTTTCTATTATGCTAAAAGGGTAGATATTGCCATCGCATGGAAATAAAAAAACTCAAACTGAGTAGTTATGAGCTTTGATACTACGACCATAAAGAAATCCAAGAAAGTGTGTCTCACAATGAGGAGTAACCACACTAACATATTCTAGTAGCCGGCGGTACTGTAGATTGAGATCTAAAAGCGGACAAATACGGACCATGTATAGTGAAAATGTTAAATAATGAATAAAGCAATAGAAACGCTAGATGCACAATTTAACCATTCATGTGAGAATTGCTACACATGCAACCTCTTAAGACTGCCCCGCAATTGTACATGTTACTCATTGGGTTGACACGACTGGAGATCACCGGTATCGAAAAAACTCAATTTAAAAATAACCAATAAGTGGAGCATGCCTGTGTCGAAATCATTAAGAATTAAAGGTAGGCCTGAAAACTTCTGGGGTGGAATCGCCTATATTTACCGCTGTTCTGTTGTCCTTCTCTAACGCGACGGTAAACAAATACACCTTATTAGTGTATTATTAGGAAGGATACAGTCTACATATTTTGCTAAACATAGATGTTTTTTATGTTTCTTAAAGGATTTTATCCAAAAACGAGCCCTAAACAGTAGGCATATCGAAAAACTTTATAGAAAGGAATTTTTAAAAATGCCTTTGTCTACATACTTCACAAATAATAGAACTTTCATATGCATTGAAGTCTGCAATAAAATATTGTTGTTTTTGTTAAGGTGCCAATGGACGGATTTTTCTTCACACCGAATCATTGAGGTTCCAAATTTTCTAACTCGAATTTTAGGGCCTTAAAATTGACAACGAACAGACGGACGAACGGACATGGCTAGATCGACATAATGTTCGATGCTGATTACAAATATAGTAACTTTTATGGGGCTACGAGCAATATTAAAGTATGTTTCAAACTATGAGCCAACATTAAAATGATAACCACAAAGAAACAGTCACCGAACCATTTCCAAATGTAAACCAACGTTCATTATCATTCTTCTTGGAGAATGCCATGAAGATGAATGCGATCCAATTTTATTTGATGTTTCCCCAGTTTGTGGAGAGGCCAGGAGGCTACACCGTCGGTGTTTTTCATGATAGTACTGTAACGTCGTATAATCGAAGAACATTAGCTTTCTAGTTTCTACAGTTAGTATACTTTTACCTGAAACAGACATAGAACACACGAAACTATTTCGAAATTATTATTGATTATATTTTTGATGTGTTGCAATGGATTCGTAAATTATAATTGTAACATGGATACAAAAACAGTTTAAATCGACAAATCTTAAACAACATTGTGTATATACTGATGTTGAAATCAACCTTTCAACAGTATTTTCAAAGTTCGTTAAGTTGTGGAAAAACATCAGACACGAACCGCAGACAATGATGTTTTCCCATACACATACTTTTATTATGGATAAGGCCTCAGTTATAGCCATAAATAAAATAAAACCGATACATTTTGATTTCCTTTTTTGGTCCAGTTAAAATGAATACCTATATCGACACAAAATTTGTTTTAAAATTTTGCTTATGAATTATTAAACTGATTTGTCACAAATAATTGAGAAATCGTTCATAAAATTGGCTAGATTGAGAATTAGTTTGAAAAAACCTTCCATTAATATCTATTATATTAGCTTAAGTTTTTATCTTTACAGTAATTAATGATTTCCTTCTTGTTGTACTAATAACGGTCACAAGCAGACGATTAAAGAAAGTGGAAATTCGTTGATATCAAGTAGTTTATGTCACAGTTGAATTAAGTTATTTGGCCTTGCTGGTGGAAATCTCAGATCCGCAGTGATTTATCAGCCTAGCCTATAATTAATGCAACGGTTTGTATGGAGACATAGGATCCGTAGATGCGATTATTCCTGCCACTGCATTTACCTATTGTATAATCAAATTATTTTACTATTGCTTTAATCAAATAAACTACCTCTATAACATTTCTGAGGAAAGACGAACACCACTGCATCTCAAACCGACCTCATTGCTTACCACCCCACCCCTTAATTTCTTCGTTAAGAATTCGACTCAAAAACGAAGAAAACAAAATAAGAATACTCGCACAACGAATACCTATTCAAGGAGAAATACCACGTTCGTTGAGTTGAACGAGAATATCAGAAAATTGTTTGCTTCAATTTTTCAGTCGACTTCAAACTTTCACCGTGTCGTGTTTTGCTGTGCGTTGTTTGTTCTCTTTCCTTCTCGCAGAGTTAACTCTACAAAGTCGGCGCAGTAATTTTCAGGGTACCGCAAAACATTCATGAAAAGTATTTAAATTTTAATTTTTTCTTTCAACGAAAAGTAAATAAATACATCAATGCATATAGTGAACGTGAAAAGTGCAGTGGAAATCTTCCCAGCTTTGAGCCTAATTGCTGTGAAAAAAAGGGTGGAAACCAGTGGAGTAAAGTGTAACGAATAAAAAGTGCAAAAATGCACAAACAAATTATGTAGTGAATAGAGAAGAGGAAATCATAGAAAAAAGGATGAGAAATTAATTTCCAGTTGTGTTGTGTTCCAAAGGATATCTCTACTATCCCTAAGCTTGGTATAAGTGAAAATAAGTAGAATTGTTAGAATTAAAGTTTAAAGAAAAGATTTGATGTTTTATTCATCATCACTCGGTCTTCGTCCTCATCGTTATCAGTAATTTTTTTGAATTGCTTATATTTTTTTTCATTTTCAACATTTCTACCGAGAGGTCGAGAAACGGCAGGAGCTGAAAAATTCGCAACAAAATGTCGACGCGGTCTCAGTTGACAAAGGATTTGAACGGTGAGCCAGAATAGTGCTGACACTTTGTGTTACAGCATTTAGTACTAAATGGGAGGTTTTTATATTTAATTTAAATAGAATTTGTTTTGGCAACTGTCCTCATTAACTTCCCTAAATTTCTAAAAAAAAAAATAGGTATAATGGCATAAAACCCAGCTTCTCCAATTATTTGCTTGTGTGGGGTGGGAGGGACGTATAATTTTACGCCGTTTCTGGACGGCAAACTTGAAAAACTTTTCATGTCAATTGCTTTCAGATGCTTGTGAGACTTTCGCAAAAAGAGGGACAGTGGAAAAAACGTAGTGTTAATCGACCCGGGGAATTGAACAGGAGCCCCTCGGTCAGTAGTCCAACGCACTAACTAGTGGTCTACTGCGGTTCCTATATTGCCAAAAATCTGGCTGAACTTTACTATAAGGGAAATTTAATTTGCCAAATCTGTTGATGTTTTTTTTATAAATAAAGAGTGTTTTGCATCAATTTTAACTTCAGAAAAATTATTTTTACAAACTAAGTTTGGCAAAAAAATTTCTTGAATTTATCTTATGTCGATTTCTATTGGGACCTTTTTTTTACCCCGAGTACACAACTGCTGTCATAGCAAATTATCGTTTTTCTTTCGACACAAAAATCACCATCAGTGCACTCTGAGAGCACGCCGTTGCACTCACACTACCATATTTGACATTTCTGGAGTGCTTGCAATGATCGGCACTCGGCAGTTCTATGCACAACAATAAACAAGCACAAAACACGCTGTAAAATTGCACCAGTATATACAAAAGCAGGTTTACTTCGGTTTTGTTTTGCGCCGACACAAACTTTTGAAGTTTGAAAAAATTACCAATCGAATGCGTCATTCCAACCTTCAAAACGGGTATTGGCAGGTGGGTGCATAGTGATAAGTGAAATTGAACAGAAACCATCTAATGTTTGAAACTATCCAAAAGCCAAAAAAAGGTCCCACATGGTAGGACATGTAGTCGTTCAATATCTGATAGGGGTGTCCGTGCCAAGTCGTCCAAGCTGTAAAAGAATATCTTTTCTGGAGATCCGTGCAGTGACAGATTCTTATTCCTACTTATCCCTTTAGCTTCTGCAGAAGTCGTATGTAAAGAACTCTAGCCTTGTAGCCATGTTTCAAATGATGCAGTGTCCGGTAAATACTCCGAAAAGCACACGGATTTGGTTTCTATCAAAGGGAAATAGGGACTTTGTCCCTTGATTTTAAAAATTTAATACATACAACAATACAGATCTGCCTTAAGCAATTTAGGCGCCACCCGTGGAAAAAAAAACCCCACAACGCCAGCACAGTCACTAAAGTTATATCCATCTTCACAAATGCCTCGAAGACGCATCAGGAGTTTTCTCAGAGATACTGAGTGTCAACCAGACTACCCCGCTGCCAGATAATTTTAGTGCTTTCCAAACTAAGATTTGCGCGATTACGAACGCAGCGTAAACTGTCATATCAAATTAAACTACGAGCTATGGAATTAATCATTTGCGTGGAGGGTCAGGCAGCACTTAATGCGATTGACGCCATACTCATAAACGCAATTTGCGCCATAGAATGCCTCTTTGCGCTCAGATCAATCAACTTACTATTAATCGACACTTCTCTGCTGGGTTCCCGGTCACGGTAAGTGGAAATAAGACATTAAATATGGTGGCCAAATGCAACTCTCGCACTAGTAGCTAATAAGCCTTTACCCCAGGCCAAAATTTGACGACCCCTGATACGAATTGCAATTCCCTGCAGTGAATTTTTCCGACGGGTTGGAGCTCACTATTTGCCATGTGCCCACACCAGCCCTTTTTTTTAGCATGCCGACCAGTTTGAGTATGGACAGTTCCTCTGGTACATAGGAGCTACGTACATGCGTAGAGGAAGAACGATGCGTGTATGACTTCCAGCTTGGCACCGGGTCGCAATTCCCCAATGCCGTGCATACAGCCTGTCAAGAAGTCATACGACTCTTTGTTATCACGTCCAAGGACATTGACTGCTTTCCACCAATCCGCTCGTTCAAAGTTGCAATCATTGCTGATACAAACAGCTTTGCCTTTGTACCTCAAGCCAGCTGTCTATCGTCAGCTTACCGTCCGGATCACTGCGGTCGAAAATTATCAGGTTGATGTCATCGCTCTTTCAATTTGTCTTTGCTCTCTGAACCGAGTTCCCTGTCAGCTAAGCGTATTCTCTTAGACATTGATCGAACTGTTTTTCTTCCGGTGGTCTTTGGGGCCTTGTACTTTACAGACCGTTGATAGCACGGTTTTTCCCATACGGAGGTCTTCAAACCCTTGGCCTTTACTGACCGTTTATAGTATGATTTGGCCTTTGGTATCATAGGAAAAGTGCTTTGCTTTTTCGGTGGTGGTAACCTGGAGGTAGAAACCATGGATATCGATGGAGTGAGATTTTCTACTGACGAAGGCCGTTCCTGCACGACTGCTTGATGAGTCCACCCACAGCCTTGACTGTTACTGGTACGACTAAAGCTCACTTCTCTGTCCGAGAGCTTGGCTACGTCCTTGACTTTTATCTTCTTTAAGAACTTCTGGGCACGTTTGTAGCCTTTACTGTTCTACCCGAAAAAAGGAGTATACTAATTTAATAAGCCCGGCAAATAGGCCTCTGAATAACAGTGGTTGGTATTCCCTTAGCGAACGAGAAAGTCGCGTGATCCGCTTTTATTTTATCTTTGTGGACTACATCCCCATCTTGTCACAACTCGTAGAATTCAGGGTTGTATATTCTCCTTTATGTCTTCCTCGCAAAAAGAACCAAATCCGAAGTATTTTTCTTTTGAATAAAGTAAATATCAGCTTTGATTCCTGTATTCGGTGCTATAAAGCATAACTGGCAGGTTCTATGTTTTGTAAAGCTTGCAATTAGTCTTCCGAGCTAGGAGTTTTGAGCTCATTTATTCTGCCAAGCCGTAACAACGGGTAATTCTTTGTCGGATCTCCAATAACCGAGCTTTAAAGTCGTAAAAGGGGTACGGTTGTTATGCCTTTGATCCTGATCAGGACTTTGTCGTTTGGAAAAAAAAGTAAGGTAGTAGTCATATATAGAGTTATTCATTCATTCATCTCAGCAGGGTGCTGGGACATACCTATCCCTGTAAACCAAGGGATTAGGCTCTGTTGGAGCATAGACCTTGTTCTAGCCCTTATGATATGCTGAATAATAATAACATTAGTATTAGTTCAATGAACTTTAAACACACAACGTTCAAACTCCTTGTATTTATATATAAGGTTATACATTGAAACATAAAAATATAGTACATATCTATTTGTAAACAAAACACACGCACAATTAGGAAACATAAGATGTAGTGACACAAATGACTTACGAATTGCTTTTAATCAAATCCGTGAGTTTACGTTTAAACACCACAAAGCTTGATTCATCCTTTATTGTAGTTGGTAAACTATTAAAAAATGTTAAGCCCGTGTACATTAGGGAACTATTCGTTCGACTGAGGTTACATCTGCTCGGCCTGAAATTATTTGAGTTTCTCAGATTATACGGTTGCACATCACCAACATTTACCAAATTGGCCCGCAAGTATTCTGGGACCATTTTGTTTTTCATTTTATAAATAATCACCATAGCACTAAATATTAATCTTTGCTCCACATTCATCCATTCTAATGTGCTGAGCATCACTCGAATTGGGGTATATACACTACACTTCAAAATTGCCCGCATAGCTTTGTTCTGTAACAATTGTAGTCTAGTTTTTATTTCTTGTTGACTATCGTACAAAAGAGTGGAACAGTAGTCAAAAAGTGGCAATATGAGAGCATTGTAAATTAAAATTGAACTCTCATATGTAAGTTCCTTTCTCACTCTTTTTAGGAACCCAATTTTTCTTGCGATTTTTCCACAAATGTAGTCAACATGGTCCTTGAAATTTAGTCTGGAGTCTAACATGACGCCAAGATATTTACTTTTATCCACACATTCAATAACGTCCCCATCCATGCGCAAAATAATAGGATCATTCAATTTAAATTTCATGCATTTTGACTTTTTTACATTCAGCTTTAATTTGTTCATTTTTAACCAATTATTTATATTCTCTAAGTCAACATTCAATCTTTCACACATTATGTCAACATTCGTTCCACTTATGTAAATAAGCGTATCATCAGCAAACAGCACAATCTTACAAAACTTTATGCAGCTCTTGATATCATTAATGCAGAGTAAAAAAAGGTATACTCCCAACACCGAACCCTGGGGAACACCGAGTCGCACATTCACTGATTCTGAAAACACATCATTCACTTTGGTCCTTTGCGATCTTCCCGATAAATATGAATCAAACCACTTAAGCTCTTTATCTCTTATACCATACATTTCCAATTTTTTTATCAAGATACCTCTATCAAGGGTCTCAAAGGCTCTTTTAAAGTCCAAGAAAACTGCTATGACTGAGTCACCGTCATCTATTTTGTTTTTCCACTCAAACATTAACCAATTAAGAGCCGTTTCACACGAGTGATTTGCTCTAAAACCCGATTGCTCTTCAATTATTATCTAGTTGGTTAACCACTAATTTTTCCAGAATTTTTTCGAAGGTTGGAAGTGTATTAACCGGACGGTATTCCTCACCCTTTATCGTATTAGCAACTTTTTCCACCGGTACAACTACTGATTCTTTCCAGTTTTGTGGGAAAATTCCATATTGAAGAGATGTGTTAAATATCTTTAACAGAATTGGGCCAATAATTTCTATTGATTTATAGTCAGGAAGTGACATATTGAATTTTTTGTCTACAAAAAGGCTAACCGAAAAGGGAGTGCTACGCAAATAAGGCTTACGTTTGTCTCTGATGAGAAAACCATATTAAAGATTCATTTGTCACCATATTGTTTTTTTTGTTAACATTGACCTTCATTTTAAAAATTTGACCTAGCTCCAAATACATATATCCAACGAGAAACCTTATATAAGATAACTTCTGCTGACCAAATAGCATTGCATAGTTGAAATCTCTTTAAAACAAATGCTTGAGCTTTGTATAAGGAACACCATAGGGGTCTTCTTTACCTCTTTTTATTTAACAACGAGGCTATGATCAGGATTAAGGGGATCACAACATTTCACTGCATCCGCACTGGTCCGCCTGTGGGGTTTGCCCTTTTGACCACAAGGAGTTTTAGCATTTGGTCCTCCGGTTTCGGATTACTTCATCACTAAAACCAATCAAATCCTGTTGCTGTTGCAGTTGTGTGATCGAGTAGTTAAAGGCCTGCCTATTTTTCTTAACGTTTTTTAAACGTTTATGCTCCATTATTGAATATTGTTTGGTCTTCCATTTACGACGCCGTTGATCTGCAGTCGGGTCAACTCACAGACCTGCACGCATACATGCGGGACAGTTTCCAGATGCCAAATCTGTCGTTTTTCTCATATAAATGGCAAGAATACATAGATGTGATTTTCCCCCTTTGTTGCATTTTACGACAAGCGCTGCTTTTAACAAACACCAAAGAGGTATTTCTCAAAAAAGAAATTCCTTTAACCTGGCTAATTGACAGCGGCTAGAGAAAGGAGGAATTATGATTATTTGGATATTGAGGTACAGACTTTTTTAATTGTCGCCGTAAAATGATTTTATAAAATAAACCAGTATTTGAACTTCTTGTTATCAATATTTATTGTCGAATTAGTTGCGCAATTCAAATTAACTTCTCCAATTAAACTGGATATCGCGGTGAGATCCATTAGCTCTAAAAAGTTGTTTCCCATGAAATCCAAATGTTGAACCATGTCACATGAGCTGTTGCTTAGTTAGCACAAATTCTAGACATGCATTAAAATAAGTCCAAGTACTAAATTATGTTCATGACTTTCAAATCAGGTTAAAGACATTTATTCAGGTTTTGGATCAATTGTTCGAAGATCATCAATCTGCATATTTCGGTCATTTTCGATTATGATTAGCTGGCTAATGAGGCGTTGGGTCAAACGTCCACATGACAAGAAACCGCAATGAACTTTTGTCCTACAATTCGATTGTGAGCTTTTAATTCATCGAGGTGGGCCAAAAGTCCACACGAAATTCCGAAAGTAGTTCATACACAACTTGAACATCACTTGTTCATTGAGAATAATAATAATAATAAAGAATTGTGTTAAAAAAGCTTAGTGGTTATGGTATAAGAAGTAATAAACAAGACTGGTTTTCATCGTATCTGTCTAATGGAACACAAAAAACATCTGTAAATGGCATAATGTCCAAGAGCATCGAAACAAGACACGGAGTTCCTCAGGGATCGATTCTGGGCGCATTACTATTTATAATTTATATAAATGACATTAAAGAAGTTCTTCGACATTCCTAAATTGTGCTTTTTGCGGACGATGCACTCATTTGTATACCCTATTCTAAGGGTATATTAATTTTGACGCATAGTTTGTAACATACCTTAATATTGCCCGTAGACCCCTAAAAGTTACGAGTACTATATTTATGATCAGCATCGATAGTAATGTCGATCTAGCCATGTCCGTCCGTCCGTCCGTCCGTCGGCAAAAATTAGGCCTTTAAACTGGACCTAGAGAGCTGAAATTTTAACCATATACTCTCTAGGGTCCCGAAATAATCAAGTTTACGAATTTTTGAAATCCGCCCACAGACACGCCCACAAACTCAAAAAAACAAAATTTTGGAAAAAATCGAATTTTGAGCTAGAAAGCTGAAATTTTTTATATATGATCTATGACTCCTAAAACTGCTCGGGATATAAAATTTTCAAAATCCGCCCACTGACACGCCCACAAATAAATAAAACAATTTGATTGAAAAACTAAAATTTGAGCTAGGGAGCTGAAATTTATAATATATACTCTCTAGGGGCCCTTTAAGCGTATGTGTAAATATTTTCAAAATCCGCCCACTGACGCCCACAATTTAAAAAAAAAAACTTTTTTTAAATTTCAAAGTTTGAGCTAGGGAGCTGAAATTTATAATATATACTCTCTGAGGGATAGGAATAAGGATAGGGTATCCAACAGTTCGCCCAAGCGGATTGTAGCCCGTCCCTATGTTTATATCTGGAAAGAATACGGACGAATGTGCAAATCTAATACAAGAATACCTGAACAGAGTTATCTAGTGGTTGAAAGCGAACAACCTATAACTGAACGTAGCAAAATCGAAATGCATGGCCCTTAAACATTTTTTTTATTATTTTAGTGTAGGTAGAGAACTGAAAAATGTCTTTTCACCGTAGGTTAGGTTAGGTTTAGGTGGCTGTCGGCAGAAGCCGACACACTTAGACCAATTTAGGTCCAATGTGATACCACGTATTATTATCTACCTCAACTCTGTAGATAGGACTGGCCAACAACACGCGGTTGTTCTCAAACGGTCCCCCATCTACGTACTAACGTGCTTTACTTTCGCACCACGCCAGTTGTGTGTGTATTAGGAATACTTACTTACTTAGGTGGCGCTACAGTCCGGTTTGGACCTGGGCCTCAACCAATACGCCTCTCCAGTTAGCACGATCTTTGGCTTACTGCCTCCAGTTGCGCACTCCAAGTTGGTTGAGGTCCCCTTCCACTTGCGCGCGCCACCTAAGGCAAGGTCTTCTCTACCGCGTTGTCCCTCCGGGTTGGAATCGAAGACTCTTCGGGGCGGAGCGTTGGTGTCCATTCGCTCTACATGTCCTAGCCATCTTAGTCGACCGATTCACACTATTTTGACCAGGTCGATGTCGCTGTACAGCTCATAGAGGTCGCTGTTAAATCTCCTCCTCCAAAGCCCGCCAACGCAAACGGGACCAAAAATCACTCGAAGAATTTTGCGTTCGAAACGACTAAGAAGATCTTCATCTGCGTCGTAGAGCAGGACTGGGATGATGAGGGTCTTATATATAGTCTCCTTAGTTTTTCTTGATAAGGCCTTCCTAGTCAATTGCCGTCTTAGGCCAAAGAAACAGCGGTTGGCAAGTGTAAGTCTTCGTTTGATTTCAGCTGTGGCGTCATTATCAGAATTAATAGCGGATGCGAGGTAGACAAAGTCCCTAACTACCTCAAAATTATAGCTGTCTATCGTAACGTTCTGTCCGATTCGTCGATGTTATGTGTCCCTTCATGTTGACAGCATATATTTTGTTTTGCCCTCATTCTCCACTTAACTCAATTTTTGTGAATTAAGAATACAGGACATTAATCTGTCATAGAAAACGTGCGAACGAATCACTAGTTATAATACCACAAAGTTCCAGTGACAAAAGGTCCAATATTTTTATTTTTCATATTTTGGTAGTCATAACTTTGTTAAGATGTTAACTGATTTCCCCCAAAAATAAATGCCGGAATTTCTTTTAAAATGCCTACCACACACCTAAAAAAATTAAACCACAAATCCAGTTCATCGCAGTGGCATCACCGATTCACGAAATAATACCAAGAGACCGAGAAATAAGATTTTAAAAAGGGCAACTGAAAAATCAGGGTGAGGAAAAACAAAATAAGGGTACACTGTATAACAATTGTTACAATTAGTACTAATTACAGTTAATTTTGTGTGGATAACCATAGATCCATATTACCAGCGGGATGTTGTTCCTTAAAAATACGGGTCCAACTCTGATTCATTGTCAATTTGTATCAATTTCTCTTCCTCGATATTATGAATATGTATTTTCCTTTTCTCAATCTGGATTCATGACAGAAAAAGGAACAGCGCGCATGTTTTTTGCTGCTCCCGTTTTCCAGATTTCTCTACATGCCTTCTTTCGTGTTGTTTTTGTTTATTTTTTTTTATACTACTCCTTTGTGGTGTATTCGCTTCTCCTCATCCTCATCGTAAAAATGCAGAAAAAACCGGCATATTTTGTTTTTCTTCAGTTTTATGTGTGTTGCTGCTCCTTTGGTTTTGATTTTGCTCTTTTTAGCATTACTCGTATGGTTCACGAACCAGATATTGACACTAACTTTTCCCACTGGCAGTCTTCTCATCATTTCACTTGCCTGTGTTATTTTTTGTCGATTTTGCCTCTCCGGTTCAGGTGCAAAATTTCTTAAATTCGAACATCAACTGAAAAGATCCTTTTGATGAGCAAAATATGTATTTCAAAGTTAATGGGATACTCGTGGAGTTTTTGGCCAACTGCTTATTTATGCATGCCCAAAGATGCGGCTCTCCTGTCTGATGATTCGTTTTTAAATTGATCCGAGAATAGGGGCTAATGCAGGCGATTTTTAATGGACTTTGTACGAACGAAATTTGATGAATGGTTACTTTCTGATTTTAAAATGGTGTGAAGAGGTTTTTTTTCTGTTTCTGTCACCTTTTGCTTTGGAATAAATTAATTTAATGGAAATTCATCTTCAATATAGGGATATGACGTGGTGTATGTAATAGTTGTAAGTATTCCTGTGGCAAGGGTACGTTGAATAATGTTGGAAACTTTTAGCTAGAAGCTGTATACTGCGAAACCAATTCCCCCAGTCCTGGAGACAAGTTCTTGTAGTCTTAATACCGATAATGTCAGTACTGAAGCTGACCAAAAATCTCTCATTAAGCAAGGTGTAGAGAGTTACGTAAGCAGATACATTGTATCCAAGCTTAGCAAAAGGATTTTTAGGCAAAGTAAGGCAAGAGCCATTCTTCCAAGTCTGTTGAAAGATGCAGACATCAACAAAGGGGTGGCTTCACTTGTTTTATATGTATTATGGTTCTGGAGGAAAACTTGTCGAGAATCGACAATTACCGAATTAAGGCGGTTGCGTATGCATATGACGCGGTTGAACTAGTATCAAAAATGTTTCTTTACGTGATTAGTGAAATCATCGAAAGAGCTCTGGGTAAGATTAGCACTTGGGCAACAAGGTGTGACCTGAGATTCAACTCGGGTTAAACTGAACTAATGCTTTTCACCGACTTCTCTGTTTTAACAATCAGCATAACTAAACTTATCCTCCAGTGACACATACTTAGGAAACGCGTTAGACCCAAACTAAAAAAAGCTATGAAAACCTTCCCCACTCGGTGTTCAATAGTAAGCTTCCATTTGAGTTTGGGCTTCGAACAAAAACGGTTCTCTGGATTTATGCAGCCGTAGTATGTCCTATCCTTACTTATGGGTCGCTGGTATGGTGGTCTGCCTTGAGCAAAGTCTATACATCATAAAATTGAAAAGAATCCAAAGAATAACTGGAATTAGAACAACGGGAGACCTACGCTCAATACCGACCGAAGGCATATCATAATATTTTGTTATTTATCATTTGCTTACGCTAAAGGGGTTATTGTTCCTGCGAATGTACCCCTTATAGTGTTGGAACACAGCGCAGGCATTTTTTGTTGAACAGTAAACAGCACCTGCAAAGAAGTATTCCATAGCAAGATTTTAGGTGCTACTTACTATTCGAAAGAATAGGAGGAAAGGAAAGATGTTTGGTGCTTTTATAGGGTTTTTTTCTCCACGTGTGGCGCCTAAATTGCTTAGGGAGATCTGTATTTATGTGAGTAATCAATTTGAAAGTATGGTCCTGGTAGGAATTCGAACGCACGACCTGCCAAACAGTTAGTGAACACACTACCATCGCACCATTGCCACCTGCAATAGAATCGTGGAGCGCAGTAAGATTGATGGGATCTGGCCAAGGCCTTACGAACGTAGCAATATCTTACGAACGTAGCAAGATCCTATACTCGTTACCCAGTAGTATTCCCACTGATAACACAACACCCAAACCCTACCTCCAAAATTATGCCTGTAGGATTCCCATCCAGAACGTAATCGGAGTCAGACACCACTACGAAAGAGTTTGCAGTATCTTTCTTTATAGAAAGAGTTCGTAAAGCTACGGTAGAACTCTTCTCTTGCAAAAAAGCCATCGGTAATAAATGGGGGCTTCAACCCCGCATCACCTATACTGGCTTTACACGTCGGTAATAAGACCGATACTTATGTATGGGGTGGTTGTTTGGTGGACTGCCTTAGACAAAGCGATAAATCGCGATAAGCTAAGCAAAGTCCAATGAACAGCGTGTCTCTGCATGAGTGGTGCACTGCGCACTACTCCCTCTGCTGCAATGGACATTCTGTTTCACCTGACACCCCTGGACAACTTTAGTAAGCAAGTGGCTGCTAGTGCGGCTGTCCGCCTCAAAACAACGTTCCAGTTGACCGGGAATGAAATCGGCCACGCATCTATTGTAAAAAAAATTAGAATCCTCCCTAGCAACATAGACTACACCACCCCTCAGACTCGTTTTGACAACAACTTCAAGGTCAACATCCCTCCCAGAACATTCTGGGATGTGGGTCCCCCTTTCGAAAATAAATCGATCCACTTTTATACCGATGGATCCGAAACCAACGACGGGGTAGGTGGAGGTGTGTTCTCTGACAGGCTAAACCTCAGCCTCTCCTATCGCCTCCCTCATCACTGCAGCGTGTTCCAGGCGGAAATCATGGCGATTAAAGAAGTCCTATCGTGGCTGAAGAAGAACGTGATATCCGCTATGGACATCCGGATCTTTTCAGATAGTCAAGCTGCGCTAACATCTCTGGATTCTGTTTCCACAAAGTCCATCGTAGTCCGTGACTGTCGATCATCTCTAGTGGAGATGGCGGAGCAATTTAAAATTCACCTATGCTGGGTGCCAGGACATACAGACATTCCAGTGAACTGTAGGGCGGATGAGCTCGCCAGGAAAGAAACCATACTACCCCTTCTACCTGATAAAATTCCCTTAGGCATCCCAATTGCTACATGCAAACTCATGTTTATGAGGGAGACCATTAAGAAAACTAACCTTAGGTGGACAAGTGGCAACACTTGTCTAGCGACAAAACGGTTTTGGCCAAAGCTTGATCTGAAACGCTCTAAGTGTTTGATATCTCTGAACAGACTGCACATTGGTGCTATAATTGGTGTAATCACCGGACACTGTCTTATAGCAAGCATGCAACAATCCTTGGTCTATACAAATGACTTCTGCAGAAGCTGCATCGACGAAGAGGAGGAGGAGACAATTCTCCACCTTCTGTGCACAGCTCTCTCTCAAAGACGAACACTCCATTTAGGATCTTTCTTTTAGAATGATCTTAGCGATCTCATTAACACCGACATTAAAAGTCTGTCAAGCTTCAATAAAAGCTCCAACTGGTACAACGAGTAGGAAGATGATATATCCGTGTGGTATCACAACGGACCTTTCATTGGTCTAAGTGTGTCGGCCTTTGCCGACTGCCACTATAACCTAACCTTCTTTATAGATGGTTCTAAAATGGGCTGTGGAGTGGCAGCGGGCGCCTTTCAATCGGTTTTAATATATCTAACTCCTTCCGCCTTCCCAACTCATCCAGCGTCTTCTAAGCGGAGGTCCTTGCAATTAAGGAAACGTGTAAGTTACAAATAAACAACGCGACAACCAAACACAACGCAGCTATATTCGTGGACAGTCAGGCTGCGATTAAGGCTCTTAATTCAGCCGCGATTTCCTCAATGCTATTTGAGGACTGTGGGGAGATTCCAGCCCGAGCTAGCTGGCGGTCCAAGATCGCTCTCCTCTGGGTTCCCGAGCCGACAAACTAGCCAGACGAAGAGTGAAGTCTTTGCAAATCTTCTGCAGAGGAAGACTATCCACAGCTAGGCTTCGTGAAGACAAAAATCTTGCACTTAACCACGAAAGCAGACTCTAGATGGCCGTATCTTACGAACTGCGACATTTCCAGGAAGACCTATATGGCCCACATATAATAAACATAGAACACAGAGCCATTAGTACGGGTCATTGGCCCATCGCCACGCACGCAGCCAAGTTTGGCATTCTGCACAATACCGACTGCTGGTGCAGAGAATTATGCTTTATTTAAATTCCTTTGCGGATGTATAGCTTCAGCCAAAACTAGACCTCGCGTACTAGGCAAACCATTCTTTATTGACCTTTCGGACATCTCAGGCAAAGGTTTCAAGAATATCATTGCCTTGCTCAAGTTTGAGTCATATTTTCTATATAAAGCCACTCAGATTTTCATAAAGTGAAGTGAAAAAGAAAGTAAAACCCGAAAAAGTGAAGTGACACAGAAGGTCCCGTGGAAAATGTAATAATAATAATAATATTTGGTTAGGGTATATTACACTGCGACCTATTGGTCTATTGTGTCCCCTTGCTTGTGCCTCGGAGAGGTGCATGCCCTCGTTCAGAGCCCTCTCTAGATACTTCTTTGTGAAGCGTGTCGAGGTATTGCTCTGATTTATCCTTGGCAGGTCACACTCCTTAGAGCACAGCGTCCAGTCCAGTTTCTTTGATGAATCTGAGAATGAGCTGTGGGTTCATGGTATGTATGTCCTTGTCTGTTATTTGGTGCCTGCCCAAATATTTCATCCTTTTGTGGGTCAGTGCTCCACAGGATTCCAGTATATGGTCTGGAGTTTCGGCGGTTTCACTGCAGAATCTGCAGAGCCCGTCCTCGGATATGCCCATTTTCCTCAGATGCTCCTTGAGTCTACAGTGCCCCGTGAGGAGGCCTGTTAGGATTCTTAGGTTGTTTTGTTAAGGCCGATACAAACATTGAATCTCTTTTGGTTGTAATTTCCTAAGAGTTTCTTTGCTTGCCTCAGACCTTGGAGGTTGAGAAATGTTTTGGCCTTTGTTTCTTCCTCCAGTCTCCTGAACTCTTCGCGTATAGTGTGTTCTCCTATCCCGCAGAATGGATCAGGTCCTATGAAGGGTTCCTCTGCCCCTTTTCTTGCCAGAGAGTCCACTGCCTCATTGCCCGTAATGCCAACATGGCCAGGCACCCACCAGATGGAGATTCTGTTATTCTTGCCTAGTCTATTCAGTCCTTGTAGGCATTCCCACACGAGTTTTGACTTGATAACGTAGGCGTCAAGAGCCTTTATAGCTGCTTGGCTGTCAGACATTATTGCTATGTTGCAATTTCTGTAGTTTTTCTCGAGGTTGATTCGAACGCACCTGTCTATGGCACATATTTCTGCCTGGAAGATGCTGGTACATTTGCCCATGGATTCGTAGTGCTTAGTTCCTGGCCCAAACACTCCTGCACCAGTTCCCTCCTCAGTCCTCGAGCCGTACATATACCACTTTGTTGTGTGGTTGCTCAGTCGATAAGTTATGGATTCGTTGCTCCAGTTCTCCTTATTGCTGAGCTTTATCTGGACATTCTTCTCGAAGTTGAATTTCCTGATGCTGTCGTCCCTAGGTATGCCAAGAAGTGGGAGTTTTTTGAGTAAGTCACCGTGTTCTTTCGAACCGATGCATTTCCCTCTCCCAATTCCCTCCTTTGCCATCCTAATAATTGTTTTGTCTGCCTCGTTCATCACCATGATGTGTAGAGGGGTCAGTTCCAATAACACCTCCATGGCTGCGGTTGGGCAGCTACGCATTGCTCCGGTAATGCACAGGCACGCCAGTCTTTGCACTTTGCCGAGTGTCTCTCGCGTTGTGACTAGACTGGTTCGTTTCGCCCATGCTACCGCTCCGTATGTGATCATTGGTCTCACGATTGCAGTGTACATCCATCGCAGGATGTTTGGGCTGCATCCCCATGCCTTCCCCTCTAGGCTCCTACATATCATGAGAGTGCGGGTGGCCTTCTTGGATATCTCCTCTGTATGTTTTCGCCAGAGGAATTTACTATCTAGATGGAGTCCTAGATATTTTACTTCTTTGACTGGTATCAGTGTCGTGCCTGATAGGTTTATGTCCTTAAGTCTTTGAAGTTGTCTTTTCCTTGTGAATGGTACTATCGTTGTTTTCGCCGGATTGATGTTAAGTCCGACAGTATGGCACCATTCCTTGGTTACTTTAAGCCCCTTTTGTATGATGTCTCCAAGGGTTTCTTCGAATTTGCCCCTGGCAATCAATACAATGTCATCGGCGTACGCCTGACAGTTGATGCCATGGTTGGTTAATTTTTCCAGCAGTTCGTCTACAACTAGGCTCCACATTAAGGGTGATAGTACCTCTCCTTGTGGACATCCTCTTGTTGTGTTTACTCTGATGGTTCCAGATGGTGTTTGAATCTCTGCTGATCTAGTGCTCAGCAGCTCACACATCCAGTTGGATACTGTACTGTTAACTCCTTTCCTATCCAGGGATCGTTTGATCGCATCATGTGAGGTGTTGTCAAATGCTCCCTCTATGTCTACGAAAGCGCACAGTACTATTTCTTTTGCCTTCAAGGCACTTCGAATTATCTCCGTCAGCTGATATAGGGCGGTCTCTGTTGATCTGCCCGCTCTGTATGCATGCTGACGATGATGTAAGGGGGATGTGTTCAGAACATCTTCCCTTAAATAATTTTCTACAGCCTTTTCTGTCATCTTCAGAAGAAATGACGTAAGGCTGATGGGTCTGTACGATTTTTTCTGTGTGGGGTCTTTTTTCCCCGCTTTTGGTATAAACACAACCCTTGCTCGTCTCCATTGCATTGGTATGTGGCCCAAGGCAATACTGCTCCTTGTTATCTTTAGCAGGTGTGGTATTAGTACCCTTTGCCCTTCTTAAAGAAGGGCGGGTATAATGCCGTCCACTCCGGCAGATTTGAAAGGCTGAAAGGAATTTATTGCCCATTTCAGCCATCCCTCAGAACAGATGGTTGATGTTGTTTCCCAGTCTTCCCTCCGAGGTCTGATTGAAGTGGTATTGATTCCTGGCTCAGTACTAGGCGTGCTGCCAGGAAAGTGAGTTTCTAGTAGCAATAGTGCCCTTTGATCCTCATCTTCCGTGAACTCGCCATCTGGTTTCCTCAAAGACATTGGCACCCCTCCTGACTTCGCAAGAGCTTTGTGTAGCCTTGCCGCAATAGGAGTGCTGGTGATTGTCTTACAGAATTTTCTGAAGCTATTTCTTTTAGCTTTTCTTATTTCCTTATTATATGTAGTAAGGGCCAATTGGTAGCTTTGCCATTCTCCGCTGCGCTTTGCTTTATTGAAAAGCTTCCGCACCTCGGATCTTAATTTTGACAAGTTATTGCTCCACCATGGCGTCTGTTTCCTGTCCCGTTCTCTACGAGTACTTAGAGGACAGTTTTCTTCGAACGCAGTGATGATGGTGTTTGTTATGCCTTCCACTGCGCTCTCTAGCTCTAGGGGGTGTCCCGGAGCCTTCCTCAGACTAAGGTGCCCCAGATTGCTCTCTAGAGCAGTTCTATAAGTTTCTCAATTGGTTTTCCTTGGGTTTCTTACTGGATTTCTCGTGATACTTGTGCTGTCCAGGTCGAATACTATTATTCGATGGTCAGACAATGACGGCTCACTAGATACCCTCCAGTTACTAATTAATTTACTTGCGCTTGGGTTACCAAGCGTGAGGTCGAGTACTTCCTCCCTGACTCTAGTTACAAAAGTGGGGGTATTTCCCACGTTTATAATATCAAGTGACGAACTCATAATAAATTCTAGTAGGTACTCACCCGTGGTGTTGGTGTCGGTGCTCCCCCATATGATGTTGTGGGCATTTGCATCGCACCCTATAAGGAGCGACATGCGGAGCTTGTTGCAATGCTGCACCAGTCGCTGCATTTGGGATGATACAACCGGCTCATCCCCTGCACAGTACGCCGATACGATGACAATGGTGCGGTGACATCCTTCAACATCCAGATGTACCTGAATTGGCACCAGATCTCGTGTCGCGTATTCTGAAAGGAAAATAAATTTATAATTATTGTTTATTAGAATGCAATGTGGAAAATGTAACATTGCGTTGAACACAATGAATGAACAGATGATGTCTCATTTTGAATCAATTCGTATTTTTGTGTAAGAGCAGTTGAATTTTTCAATGACACTGAAATATCAGTTGTATCCTTTGCCACCTCAAAAAAGGCATTATGCCAGGAAGTCTTCTGTTGTCTTTCTAATAAAAATAAATTGTTGCTTAAATATTTACGTACGAAGATATACCAGATATCAGACGTTACCCTGTTTACATATATCATAATAATCATACCATTTCCATCACACATAACAAGTTGTCTTATGTTTACGTCAAATCGAAATGAATTAGAATTTGAAAGACTGAGAATAAAGACTTAAGGCTCGGTCAAACAGAACCCGGGCTGTCGGTGCGGGCAGAAATGTTGTCCGTCGTGTTCTCTATGTTGCAAAGGGGCATACTTTGTCGGTGAAACAGAAAGCGTGCAATTCAAGAACGCGACGGCCAGACATAAGTTGTCAATCTTTACAAAGAACGCGACGGGAAAATGTCAAAAAAATTCAATTTGACTTCAAATCAAATATATTTGTAATTGTTTTTATTTAAATTGTTTTGTTTCTATTTGTACAATGTGTGAAACTGGCAAAGTTATCAGTTGTGCAAATCCCTTAAATCGTGAAAATATCTCTCGAGACTTACAAAAATGTTTTAATAAACGGTTTTCAAACAAATAAAGTTCCTTGCTGGTCGATTTCGATGGAATTCACATAAATTTGCACATTGTTGTATACCTAGATACCTTTTGTGATCCACAAAGAACACCTAGATTGACTTTCCCATTGTTCAGAGCTAGCAACGAATAAAAGCCAACTTCTTTCGGAGCAATTCCGTTTTCAGCGGAAATCTCTGGTGTAGCCGTCATGTAATTATTAATTTCCCATCATTGTTCTCAAACAACTAAAAGAACACAACAATCGTTGATTACGAAATACGCCTCTCAACAGATAATACTATGTATGTATATTTTGTGGTTACTAGAACCAGAAAAAAAAATCCCAGTGACATGACAATTCGAGGAGTAACTGCTTAAATAATTCTACTCGTTGCGTTGTGTACCTAAACAAAAATTGGTATGCAAAACAGAGGAACGCGCGTCACGTCAGTCAAGCAGACTGACTCATCAGCACATATTTCCACAGTGGCTGTTTATCTTATTCTTGTTGATTATTTACTGGTACATAAATCTACGATTTGTTTTTGTTTTTTTTGTTATGATATCGTTTTTTTCTTGCTGTCACAAATTGCTGTTTCAAATTAATTATTCAATTCAATTGAAAGAGAATCACAAATTGATTGCATGACATTACGCAGCAGCAAACTCTTAACTGACATCTTCATCATCATTTAATTTTGTTTTTTTTTTGACATTCGCCTGCACTAAACAATAATGGGAGTATGTAGATTAGTTTTAAATACTCATACTCATGATGACATATAAATGGGAGTGGTATAGTGAATTGCTGTCATTCATTTCTGCAATTGACATCAATTTAAGAACAATAAGGAATTATACATATTCAGAATATTTACTTCAGTTTACCAGAAATAGAGACTAGGGGGACTGAACACTAATTATGGCTACTTAAATTGTGGCCAGATGGAGGGAATTATAAATAGGGGACTTTTTCATCAATTAATTTATTCTCTTAGCATTTAAAACTCCAAAACGGAAACATTCTTGATTCATTGCATTCACATTACCCCTGTTTTTCCGTGAACCTATAAATACTGCAGTGCGAATTATTTTTGAAATTTGGTGGATACACTTACTACGGGAACATCTTTGAACTGTCAGAAAAAATCATCGAATGGAACAAATAGATCCATGCCAAGCCAAAAAGAGCAAATTGTAATAAAAAACAAAATCTAATGTTTTCGTTCAACTAGAATGAATCATCTATATTAGTTTTATGAAATAAATAGGTGAAATAAATAAAAACACCAAAGTGATGCGAATTTCTACGTAGAGTATGTAAAAAATAGATAGTGGTCGTATAGTCGACCATGGTAATTGAAGGTGCGTTGAGTTGAAATTGGTTTCGTACGATTGCATGGGAATGTGTAATTACATGTGTGTGTACAAATATATATATGTATATATATTGATAGCTACGCGTAGTAGGTATGTAACAGGTCGCGAAATAAATAGAACAATGTCAACTCAACTCCAAATCCATCTCAAACTTTGAGGCCAAAATCCGCATCGAGATTTCAACACTACTCTACAAACAGAAACATAAATGAATTATGTAATCGTATCAACATCTAAGAACGAACCAAGCTGAAGTTCATTCAAAACTCGTAATAAAAGTCAAAAATAAATATATCCGCAGCAGGATTTCACTTCTGCTTTTATCGGAAATGATTCGCAGTGGGATGTTGTTTATACGTGTAAAATACTACTTTACTACGGATAGCTTTCCTAACAAAAGTAGGGTTATTGACTTGATACCTATTCTTAGACCGTCTCTACACGGGTAGGGTATATACCGCTTCGAAAAGCTATCTCTTTCTGAAGTGCCAAATCCCTTTCTTAAACGTCAAAAAATAAATGATGGATACAATTTCATTTATTTGCAGAAATCGTATGTAAAAATCATTGTGATTGTTAATTAAGTTTACATTTAAGTGAGAAAAAGCTATTGAAGAGTAAAAACTACCAAAATATAGACAAAAAAGCTTAGAAAGTATGTTAAAGCCGAAAAAAACAATAAAAGCATTTATTTTTTTATTTACAGGCATTTTCATTTTTTTTTCCAAATTTTGTTATTAATTAATTGTTTTTGTTCGTTTGTATTCAGTAGTATAAAATGTATGTATATAAAATTGTTTGACTTAATTTCTTTCTAAACAAAAATATTTTGTTGCCACAGCAACGCGATTTCCATTATTTCACTTTTATTTTGTGTGCACAATCCTATTATATTGACATAGTATTCAAAAATAGTGTTTGGATACTCCTTCTTGATACTGAAACTTTTTGTTTGTAATAATCCGCTTTATTTATAATTTTCGCGCAAAACCCGTCTCCCGCCTGACCTGATTCATCAATTAAATCAGCACTGACGTTGTCGCGAAGTACCTAGTACTCTGTACTCTATTGAGTTGATAATTCTATGAATTTAATTCAGTATCTGTCTTTCAGCTTTCATGAACAAAATATAAAGAATACTTAAAGATATATTTCCAATGGAACCGATTAGTTATCATATCCTCTTTATCTTCAACCTCGTCATCGTCATGCCTATGCCAACGGCGAAATGTGTACCGTACTTATCTGTTATCTCGTATCTAAATGTATCGTTTGTTCAATGTTTCCCCATGGATTATTTATGCATATTCCGGTTTTATTAATGCTATCTTCTTAAAACGTGCGGGGAGTTTCTCAAAATATCCAAAATATTTCGTAGTCATAACCTCAGAAGCCTCAAAAAGTATTATTAGATGTCAACTTTCTTAATGAGCGAATTTAAATTTATGGTGAGTAGCAAAGTGGGGTTTTTTGCGTAATGTAAAGTCACCATTAGGATTGTTAAAACGTATCTTGAATCAGATGCGAACACGGCATAAATACTCAATGCTTTTTACGGATGTTGATACAAAAAGAAATATCGGAACTGTAAACCAAGGCGTTGGTTTTAATGTGGAGTTTAAATTAATGGTTTTGTTTTTTTTTTAGTAGTGAAAAGGGACCACAAATTTAAGATTCACACAAAATTTTTACTTACCAAAAAATCCGAAAAAAAGGACGACCTTTTTTTCAAGACTTGGCAAGTCGATAAGCATAAGTCTACTGGTTTAAGGCGGTCTTCTCAATTTGACGTTATTTGCCGTTTGTGACACTTATGTAGAATTAGTTGCAGTCTCAACTAACATGTAGAGGTACGAACTCATCTATATAATTTTCACAATCTGATGCTGTGGTGGAAAAGTGTATGTAAATATGTATATAAATCACTTTGACAAGCGACGCACACAATTAACTTCAAAATTCACGCATGCGTTAATAGGTGGGACTGTGTTAAATTGTTTGCGTATGCTTATTGCAAGTCAAAATAGATTAACATTCTGCGTTACACATTTGACAGAGAGGAGAGCAAAAAATTGCATAACATTAACCCTATTGGTCGCAAATAAAAAAGAATGCTTAAGTCTGCAATGTAAACAAATGACATTATATTGACATGAATTGATTTTGGTTTTTTGTTCTGACAAATGAATCTAAACACAGATATGTGCATTTGCGGTCATGTGGATATTAAAAACAAAAAGTAAGCAGTTTCCTGATAGTATTCTTTTTATGTTATATGCCATTTTTGTTCATTAGGGAGCGCTGCTCTTTTTTAAGCGCACAATTCTTTCCAAAAGACAGTTTTATAACTTTCTTTTAGTGCTTTGTTCATCTGCAATCATCATGAACAGTAAAGAACTATTTATGTGAGAGCGAACGACGAGTTGCCTCCCCGCTCCCCATCCCATTGTTTTTGAACACAGGTATGTGGAACACAATGTTTTGAATAATTTAATTATAGCAGAATAAAAGTCGAAAAAAATCATTCAGCTGAAGAACTGCATATTTTTTAAAGTGATGCCAAATAGAGTATTTACAAATTGTCTTTTAAATCGGTGAACCCCACAGGCGTACCAGTAGCATGCAGTAAATCCAGATCATAACTTAGTCGTCAAAGAGAAAGAAAATAGAAAAAGTTTTTTTTTAATAAAATAAAAAGCAGATACAGCACACAAAATGAATTATGTATTTGTACTCGTATATAAAGTTGTTCATCGGATGTATAAGGTGGCGCAAAAGTTATCACCAGATGTTTTTTGGCTGTAATTTTTCTTTATGAACGAAAAACTTTGGTTCTGCTTTTGGATCATGTTTATTGATGTCTTAATTTTTTTTCCATTAAGTGAGAAAATGATATCGGTTAAGAGGCCGCCGCCAAAATTGATGACCATTCGTCCCCGATGTATGGCATTTTCCATCACTCTCGCCAGAAGTTCCGACAATAGGTCCTCTCATTCTTGACGAATGTTCTTTTTGAGGACTTCAAGAGTGTGAGGCATGTTGACATAGACTCGTGATCAAAAAACTCCAAAAAAAGAAGTCTGAAGCGGTTAAATCAGGCGATCTTGTCGGACAGTGCAAATCGCCAAAACGAGAGATTAGGAGCCTTATTGCGAAGATCAATCGACAGTTGATAATTGACTATTTTCAATGTGTGTTATTGTGAACGAACGATTCTAAAGGATTTTGTCAATCGCAGTCAATTAAAAAAATTCGATTGACAAAAATACCAAATGAATCGTTCGTTCACAATTAATAGCACACATTGAAAATAGTCAATTATATCAATTGTCGATTGATCTTCGCAATAAGGCTGTAGGTGACCCGGAAATGCAGCCCTCAGAATTTCGATTGTGGCTCGTGCAGTATGCACCGTTGCTTCATCCTGTTGAAAGCATGTTCTCCAGTCCCAGTTGATACTCGTACAATTGAGGAAGCAGAAAGTTGTTGAGCATGGCTCTGTAGCGCTCGCCGTCCACAGTAGTCATTTGGGCCGAGCCATTTTCGAAAAATAAGGCCCGATGACGACTTCACCATAAACAGAACACCTTGCAGTAACTTTGAGTGGTTGTAATGGCTCTCCGTGGGTTATACGCAGATTTTCAGTGCACAGAAGCGATCATTTTTCTTATTCACATATCCACAGATATCGAAATGGGCGTTGTTGCTCATGATGATTAAAGTTGTTCCCTCGTGGCCGAGATACATGGAGATGGCTTGAGCATAGGTTACACGCGTTTGGCGGGCAACAGCTGACAGCTGATGCACCGTCTGCACTTTGTAAGGGAACATCTTCAAATCTTTCACCAAAATTCTCTGTTTTATCTATATTTTATTGACTTCCTCTTCATTAGCCGTGTTTTCTTGCACGCGGATATAGGGATAATTTGAAATTTGCACGTAAAATACAACAACAACTTATCCTATATACGCTAACTTTAGCGGGGATAGCTATCACCGCTAAGTCCTTTAGCGGGGATAAACAGTGCTTCCAAAACCCATTTTCTTCGTTTCTGATGAATTGTTGCGATGAATTTTTCAGGAAATGTCAAAGTTTGACATCCCACCGACCACTGACACATCCCGCCGAATATTTTGTTCGTGATTTTATTATTATTATTTTTTCAAAATTTAGTAAATCTGTCAATGTGAAACTGTTTTTTATAATTTTAGAATATGTTTGGCATTAATTTCAACTGTCGGAAATTAATATTTTTGAATTTCACGATTTTCAATACAAATTTCTTAACTCAACTTACAGCTGTGTCACTAATAAACGTCATAGGTGCATGTGTGCTGCCAAGTTTTTTTTTTTTTGATGAATTCTTAAGCGGCGAAGGTCGTTTTTTAATGCCATGCCTATATCCGCGTGCAAAGAAACACGGCTATAGTTTCATATTACATGTAAAATTATTGGCAGGTCAACAGTACCAACTTCCTCAAAAGACAAAAGCAAGTAATGATCTTTAAGAACAACCAAGTGTTTCACAGTGGTATGGTTCAATAACACATCAAGCAAACGAATCCAGGGAATCTATCGTGGACTGCTTCAATACGAATTGCCTGAGCGTGTAGCAGTTGGCGTAGAAAAGAAAAACATCAACACCAATTCTTATAAGTCAAGAAAGCAGAATTAATGTTTTAAAAATGTACTGAGCTTTGGAATGTACAAATAAGCTGACATTTTCCATTGTACTTCCACCCAGAAATCCTCTTTTTGATGTGGAAAACACGATTTCTCTCCATTAATGCCTGGCGTTTGTTGTTGTTTCCCATGGGATTGAACCTGCACTGCACGGGTCACAAGCCAACACACTAACCTCTACACCGTCGCCACACCTATTTGTATATTGCTCAATACTGTCTATGTCTTTCCATCTGAGCGCAATCGGTTCATTCTGGTAAGTGGGTTTGGACTTCAAGTGTGTAGATGAAGTGCGATTTGTTCCACTTGTGTAAAAATAGCACTCTAAACAATTTTTACTAAACTCTGATTTTAGAAATAAATTTTCAGAATTTGTAAGAGCTGCTCGGGCTCCAACGATTAACGTCCTTCTTTAACTCGTAAAAGAGTAAAAATACTACTCAACTGTACATTCCATAACAAAAACATAATTTCCTGTTCTGGTCAGTACTCAGCATTTGACTGTCACCTCATCAACTTGTATAGGTACTTCCGTTCCGTAAAAGAGTAAACACAACATTTTCCACCCCAGTTGTTGCATCAAGCAACTTATTCAAAACATTTCCACGACCCAGATGGATATCTCTCCTCCAATTTGAGTCTTCTCCGTCAAATTTTTAATGCTTTAAATGGAGTACGTCTTTCCGAAGTAATCACCTTGAAGGGACAATCACGAAACCGTATGATAACATTATTAATAGTTCAGAGGCTAACCATGATTGCATGTTGCTGGAAAAATAGTACATATTACATTTTGGCCACGACTGCCTCACACATTTCCATCGCGAGGGAGCTAACAGACTTTAAGGCGCCAGGTGTAACATTGGTTAAACTTGCGGCGGTTGTGGTTATTAATTCTTTTCATTTTTCTCTTTTTGTTTGTTTATTTGTTTCATTCTCATCTCTTTTTTGCTAGAAACAATGTAATACATGTAAATCCCTTTGGCACTATAAATGGCAATAACTGCTTCTAGCTTCAAGAAAAAAAAACAATTCTCATCAGTTGACCCAGTTTTTCTTTTTATATTTTTCCGTTCAGGGAACACAGCTAATGCTGCTAGTTAGTATACATTTATGTAGTTTTTGACGTTTCACGGGGGATGTTTTGTGGAAAAATGGAAGCCAAATCAATTATATTATGTATGAGAATGAGAAAGCATTGCCTTGGTGAATGCGCGCTGAATGTATACATTTAGAATAGATTTATATTTAAAACGAGGGTAAAAGTTCTTGTTGTGTCTTTTTGCCAGACCTCCAGGGAAACAGGAACGATCATCATAGCAGCCTGCTTTGCTATACTGTGAAATGTTTCTTTGAGGAAACATAACTCCTTAAGTGAAATACATATTTAAATAAAAACACTTGAATAATACACTGTAAGTGTGTTCTCTCTGTCGACGAATAAGGGTCGTCTTATTCCGGTGGCATATAAAAGGCAATTGAGTGTCATCTTCTGGACAAGTTGGAAACATTTGTACAAATTTTTTTTTTAAAGCATGTCCTGAACGTGCAAAATTTTCAAGTTATGGGATTAGATTACTTAGATATAGAAAGACAATATTTGGAACACTCTAAGCAGTGGGCGAATTTCGTAGACACACGAAATTTTTATATTATTTCTGGACTACAAAGCAAATAAAATAGACTAAAATTTAAGTCTATTTTGAGTTGAATATATTTGTATTTTTCTTTTTTCAAGATGAATCACAGAATGGTGAAAACGAAATTTATCGATTAGCAGTTTTATATTTAAAAAAAAAATGGAATTGAAGAGAAACACTTATCCAATTCAAATCGTAAGTTTTTTTTTTAAATGTAGGTACGCGGACTAAAGGAATTCTTTAGTAATCTTATCATGTAATAGCTATACAGCGCAGGCGTTAAGCAAATAAGGAACAAAAGGAGAGATGCCGATGTACGTTGGTTTTGAATGTTTGTAGGTTATAATGTGGAGGAAAAATAGGGCGTGGAAGAATATTCCACATTCGTGTACTACGGCTGAGGAAAGATTCTTTGAACTTCACTGTACGTCTGAATACAGGCTTGAGGGTGAACTGATGAGCATTCCTTGCATGGTGGGTATTGCGATTGAAATATTCAAGCAGTGTAATGCACCTGGCTATTTCATTAAAACACCCGAGAATGGAAAGTCTTTCGGTTTCAGCGATGCAAGTGCCATTCATGGATCATGGATAACGACAGTGTGTGTGGGTTTTGCTTTAATGACAGAAGACAGCAGTATTCAATTCCACCCTATTGGTTTTACCCCACTGAGTTATGTTGTTAAGATCGGAATTTAATGAGCTTAGCATACGTTGCCGTTCCAGTTCCACACCCGAAGATGAGGGGCGTGACCCAAGAAACGAATATGAGAAGCTGAGGGTACTGTCATCAGCAAAGGAATGGATTGAATTAGAAGTAACAGACATGAGATCATTTATAAAAATGAGAAAGAGACTCGGGGACAGAACATAGCCTTGGGGATCAACAGCATTTATTCGATGATTTGCAGACTTGAAACCGTCCAAAACAACTTGAATTGAACGGTCCGAAAGGTAATTTCTAATCCATTGAAGAATGTTATCATCGACTCCAAATGGACGCATTTTCGACAAGAGAGCTTGATGCCAAACTCTGTCAAATGCCTTTGAAATATCAAGCGCAACGATCTTACATTCACCACCTTGGTGAAAGATTGGTTCCACTTTTCGGTTAGATACATCATCAAATCACCGGTGGACCTGTTGCCCCGAAAACCGTACTGCCGGTCATTGAGAAGTTTTCGAGATTCAAGATATTTCATTAGCTGACGGTTGATCAGCGTTTCCATGACCTTAGAAAGAAGGGACGTAAGTGCATTTGGTCGGTAGGAGGAGGAGAAGAAGACTCGCCTTTTTTTTGGTACAGGCTGGACAAATGCTGTTTTCCATCTTCTCGGAAAGAGCCCTGAAGAATAGGACATGTAGAAAAGCTAACGCAGTGGTAGAAGAGCACCTCTTCAGAACGATGGGGGAAATACCATCTGGACCAGCGGATTTGTGTATGTCAAGATCTCAAAGTACTCTAGCCACTGTACGAGTGCGAAAGTGGATTGGTCCCATGGAGTATTCTACGCGCTCGATTACAGGGGGAGATAAAGCACAATCTGGGAGCGTTGAGCTAGCTGCAAAGTGAGCAGCAAGCAGATTGGCTTTGTCCAAAGAGCTGACGGCTGGAATGTCGTTGTGAATGAGTGTCGGGATAAATGACGAGGCCGAATTCTTGATGTTTTTGACAAACGAAGAAAAGTTTTTACTACCCGTGGGACTTTGTAGTATTTTTTGCCTCAGCTTTTGGTCGTGGGAGAATTTTTCACGATTAATAAGGGCATTGCAGTCATTTCTGGCTCGTTTGAATTTGTTCCGGTTTTCCTCAGATGGGTTGGTCTTATAAGACCGAAAGCTTACCTCTTTTAACCTGATAGCCTCTTTGCAGCTCGAGTCACACCACGCGTTTACCTTGGGTTTGATACTTTTTATCCGGTTAGGGAAAAAGCATTTCATACCCAGTAAAATCATGTTTGTTATCATATCAGCAGCAGCATCCACGTCGCTGTCGAGGAAGCACAGCGACCAGTTAAAACTCTCAAAGAAACCGTTTAGTTTTTCCCAATTGACTTTCTCGTAGTGCCATACGGTTCTTTTAGGAGTTTGTTCTTTAACTATGTGGCCGGAGTACGAGAAATTTGCTGACATGATTATTATGATTATTATGATTACAGCTAGGAGAAGAAATTGTTGTAGCCACATACCCCTAAAAGTGATAAAAAAGAGGCCCCGGAAACAGGGCCACCTCTAATGAAAGATGTTCTCAGCGGCGGAGGTGATGGGTGGAAAAGAAAGACTGGTAGAGGTACAGAAAGAAGCAAAGGAAAAGGAGGAAGAAGAGGAAGAGGAGGAGGTGGAAGACTCAGATGAGATGGAAGAGGACGACGAGGCAGCGGGGGGGGGGGGGGGGGGGGGGTGCCGTCTTCTACCAGAACTTCCATTACGGATAATAATAATCATAACAATATTAATAATAAAATAAATAATATTTAATTAAAAAATAAATATGTATTGTTGCGTGCACCCAGACCACTTTTTACTTCTAAGACATAAAAGAATTCATAACTTCCCCGCTCCATTTCTCCTACACATTATAACCTACAAACATTCAAAACCAACGTGCATCGGCATCTCTCCTTTTCGTCTCACCCTAATTTCCTTAACGCCCGCGCTGTGTAGCTAATACATTATAAGGGTCCCAACAAATCCCTTTAGTGCGCGCTTTTTATAAAAAAAAGCCCCCTAGGCTTCGAGACGCCGTTTCCTCTTCCATAGGTACCTACTTCTTTTCACTGCTGGAATCCATTTGAATTCATAGTTCTGAAAGATACCTTCAAATTTCACCTATTCATTATCTATAATACATGCGTTTCAAAAAGTAGAAATATATCGAAGCTTTGGACATAACAATTCTTATAAATAATAAATAATTATAAATATATATAAATTCTTATAAAAAAATTATTTTGAAGACCTAATACGTTACACTCTAATATTCCTAATTCTATAGATTTTATTTGTTTCATGTAGACACTTTCGACTCATTCCCTCGCGTGTGAACAAGCACTTCGACCTTCTTGGGAACCCGTACTTGTATGTACACACAAATTGCTTACAGATGAAACATTGCCGGCGTCAAGTACCTTTGACGTTTTACGTTTGACATTATTTACGTTGTTGCTTGCTTGTTGCACTTCATTAATGTTTTTAATGATTAAAATAATTCAAAGTTGTTACAAAGGATCTATTTATTCCGCACTTAAAACCGCTTTCAAAATTCAAAGTAAAAAGTTTATTCAAAATGAATAGCCAATCGTTCTTTAGTTCAGATTAAATCAAAGGAAATTTCCCGCGGAGGAACTTAGCAGTTGGAAGCAAATTGCCTTTCTTACGTCGCACGTTGTACGGCAGATCTTTGTGTACGTGAATTTGTGAAACCTGTGATTTTCTTGTGTTTCGGAGAATTGCCAAACGGCACTACACTCAGAGAAAAATATCATAAAAACAACAGGATTTTCGATTAAATCAATAGTTTTTTACCATTGTTTTTAGTCAATAGGATTGGTACTATTGAATCAATAATTTGTAAACTATTATTGTAATGGTACGTTCTTACTATAAATTAAATGGTGTACGACTATTGGTTTAATAGTGTGTCTTATTAAAAGGTTAATAGTTTATACCATTGTTTTTCAGTCACACTATTGAATTAATACGATTCACACACTATTGCTTCAATAAGATTCCTATTGATTTAAAACTGTATATCCTATTGAAATGATAGTATTTACTATTAAAATAATAATACCAAGCTTTTTAAAACAATTAGATTATACCATTGTCCTAATAACCTTTAAACCATTGTTTTTATGGGATAATAACTATTGATTCTATGTGGCTGGTCCTTTTAAATCAATAGTACGAGTATTTACTATTAAATATGTTCTATCATACTATTGTTTTAATGACCTATAAACCATTGTTTTTATGGGATTACTATTGATTCAATGTGGCTGGTCCTTTTAAATCAATAGTATTTACTATTGAATCTGTTCTATCATATTATTGTTTTAATAACCTAAAAACTATTGTTTCCATGAAATAACTATGGAAATGTAAATAACAATTCGGCTGGTCCTTTTGAAATGCGTGGTATTTATGAATGGCTAAAACCATAAATAGCGGCAGCCCAATGTATAGGTTCTCATATCTAAAATAATCAATCAATGTTGTTGCAGCTCAATCTGAAAATTCGTCAGTAGAAAACGAAAACATCTGCGTTTATAAAAATTAATTAATTTTAAAACAAAATTACATTTTTATTGAAACATTTTTATGTTTTACATCAAAGCAACTATAATGACACAATGAATATTTAATTTATTGAATGGCTTTCGGATTTTGTAGTCTATGTATTTCAATCTGGAATATTAGAAGTTTTGTTTTTTATTAGAAGGGCATATTTTCGTATTTTAATTTAAACTTTTGTTAAATATACTGAAATTGTTAATTTTAATAGAATTAAATTACTGAAGAATTAATATTTCAATTAAAATAATGATTAAACTAACCAATGCATGTCCAAGAGCCTGTTTGAAAAGGGCACATTTCTTAGGGACGTTCACATTTCCGATCTTTATGTCTTTTTGCCTTTGCCTTTCTTTTAAACATCACTCCATGGCTCATTGTTATACATCAGCCATATGATGGTCTGCTCAACATCGTTATCCAACGGTTCATGGTTTATTCTTCCATCGAATAATATTACATCTGCACTATAGCCGCCTTCTATCAATATACAATTCTGTATATTTTGCCTTTCCATCTATAATTGGTAAAAATATTGCAACAGTCAATTTCGAAAGAATAAAATAAAACAAACTTTTGACTGAAGCAGAAATCATATTTCCTTAAAGTCTGGACATTATTAAGATCTATGTTTATTAATGGAACATACTATTAAAACAATGGGATTCCGATTAAAAGAAATGCGTTTCAATGGGATGTACGATTAATTCACTAGGAATCATATTGAATCAATGGGATGTGTACCATAAAGGTAAACGCTTGCCATTAAACTATATGAATGATTACATTTTGTTTTTTCTTCTATGGCACTTATGAAAAAACAAATTATAATCACCGTGAAACATCAATATATAAATTAATAATTATTTCTAGATACCGTACCTTGCTTGCTAATTATCTTGCAAATATTTTGTTATTTATGTTCTTTTCAATAAATGGTTTTATTTGCTTGCAATAACATCATACTGCTTTCAATCGCGATACTTAAACTTATGACGAAATCATTGAAGCTTGATAATGTCCAAGCTCGATCTGCGTATATTAATGGTACATGTATTAAAACAATGGGATTCCGATTAAAATAAATGCATTTCAATGGGATGTACGATTAAATACACGCGTCATATTGAAACAATAGGATGTGTACCATTAAAGTAAATGTTTACCGAACTGCATGAAACAAAATATTGGCATTTATAAGTAAAAACAAATTATAATCATGTTAATCTATAAATTAATTATTATTTCTTGATAACTTACCTCGTTTGCTATTTATGTTAAAATATGTTGTACCTATATTTATATTCTTTTTCAATAAATGTTCTTAGTTGGTTTCACTTTCACTCTACTTTTTATCATAACACTGAAACTTATGAAGAGATACATATTTACAATATTTGCGAAGTAATGCGAACATTAATAATGAGCCTTTTTTGCCTAATTTTGAACAATACTATCAATGTTATTAAATTGAAATCAAAAACTATTAAATTAATGGTCCGCCCCATTGAACTTATGAGACACAGTATTAATACTATATTTTTCTAATGGTATCACAACTATGAAAACAATAATAGTATTTAATAATGGGACAATAGTATGCGTCATAAAATATTAATGGTGAAATACTATTAAATCGATAGTATTTCCCATTAAATTAATAACGAATACCCTATTAATAATAAAAGTATCAATATCATTGTGTTAATAGCCTGCATCTCTTTGATTTTATTAGAAAACTATTGGTTCAAAAGGAAAATCTTATTAAAACGCGTCTTATTAATCCAATGGTCGTACCATTGACGATTTAATGGGATGCTTTTCTCTGAGTGTACGTGTTCTCATTTTGGCAACAATAATTGTGTTTCGTGTGTACTTAGCGTTTTTCAAATGCGCATTCTCGATTTCAGAGCCATCAGTCGTACCAAGCAGGCTACATACGTGTGCTTCTTTGAGCAGGTGTACAACAATATTTGTCGCCATATTTTTAGCAACCATGGTTCTCCAACATATTGTTTCGCCTTTTCAGCTCAATAACTTCGGCAAAGATATGCTCGTATTTTAGTTTTAAACCGGCCAACTCTTAACACTTAATTTGCGTAGTTTCCGTCGATTTTTAATTAAATCTCCTTCCATTTGGACAACTTACTACAGAAACATTTACTCTGTTGTTTGCTGCTTCTTCTTCTTCTTCCTTAATGGCGGTGAGGCTATGATCAGGATTTAAGGGATCATAACATTCCTACTGCATTACTGTAGGGTTTTGCTGGTCTGCTTCTGTTATTTGCTGCAATTTGTTGTTAAATGTATTCGCAACAACCCGGCCAGAACCGGCGTTATGTCTGCCTGCATCCTCGGTCAGGGCTTCTATTGACGGTTGGGTTTCATATGAACACAATCGCAGATGTCATAAAACTACAGGGTGCAGACAGATTAAACAAATTCTCCCCGACGACTGTAAAAAATCTGCGGCATTCTTGTTCTCAACAGAAAAGACTGTAGAATAATTACTAACGTTTACGCTTTTACCAAGCGTCTTAAGGTGCTAGGCTTGAGCGATACCATCAATTGCGAAGCCTGTGGTGAAAGTGATGACACTGCCGATTGTCCTGCTTTTGCTCGTATCAGGTGGCAGGTATTTGGTGGTGAGTGCTGTAAACCTAAGCTCCTTACCATTAAAGCGCCAACTCGTCTTTCTTAGGAAAACGAGTAAATTTAAACAATAAAAGTGCTGTCTTTGTGGTATTACAATAGACCAGTTTTGAGTCTGAGTGCTCCAGTGTAGAAAGCCTCGCACCCGGACAAAAAAAACTAAAAACAGTTATTCAAACAAAAACAAAATATCACACTGCAATGGGATCATGGGTTAATCGATCACACAAATCAATTAATCATTATTCCCTAATAAGCAATTTGAGGGTAATCAGAAAACCATAAACCAAACACTCGTAAATCACTAGCCCACTAACGCTAACCATGTCTCCCATTTTATTACCCATTGAAAAGTCATCCCGAAGAATTCCCCTCGCCACTGTTATAGTCGCGCGTACAACACCCAAACAGAACTGTCAATGACTTTGACTAGTTCTAAAAATAAGACAAATTCCACATGAAATGGGGGAGCTAAAGAATTCCGAATAATGGAATCACATTCACCAATAACACAACTAAACTGGGTCAGCCGAAGACAAATAGAAGACCGTCTGAACCACTTGTAGATCTTTGGAGTTTTAATGCATTCCAAATATCGCGCGGATTATGCACACACAGTCAGCCAAAGACGATTTTATAAATAATAAATTGCTAAAAATATAGGTCAACCACACAAGTTCCAATCTGAAAATTCTGTTGCCAATTTATTCTCTCTACATCACAGATTGCAAGAGCATAAGTACTTGTACAAAGCCGCAATTTTAACGAAACCCTGAAAATACTTAAAATGGATGTGTACCTACATCCCAACCAAATCGCAACTAACAACTGAACGTATTTGGAAAAAACCTGCAAGTTATTTCTGTTCACGATTCGGTGTCAATTGAAAGTAGTTTCTGTTGCGGAAGGTAGGTCATGCCCATAAGCACGAGATAACGACGGCTATGAATGAGTAGGTACGAAGTGTACCTCGTAGTTTGAACGAAGGGGTTCTGAACGTAAACACGTGTGGTTCAGATGAGAAATTGAAACAGATTTGTGAATAAGAAAAAAAACAGGAAACTTCTAGAGCACTGCTGCGGTGAGAGCATTGTGTCAGTGAAAATAACCTCGCAACTTGTTAATGACATTTAATTCATACTTTCTGTGTCGAGATTGCTTGTGGATGGAGTTAAGGACATTTTACGGTTAAGTAGTTTTTTTTATTAAATCAATTTTTCATTGTAATTTACCATAATTTGGATCTGAGAGGCACAGTCAGTATGTGTCTCGACAAATATATGTATCCAAGACCCCGCTAGACCAGAGCTTTGCCAATCGTCCCTTTTAAAAGATCGAATTTATGTATTCTTTTAGTTTATTTTATCTCTTATGCAATGATTTAAACAAATTGTATTCTTTTCTTCTCTCATTGTACTTAATATAAGTTAAATCTTTGTACAGTGACGTTTATAATAATCAAATAAATTAAATAAAATAAATTAAAATAAATTAAATAATTGTTCCAGTTTCGTTTCTTTCAATCAATCCGATTTTGTTCTCAGTAATTCAGACCAATACAATCATCCTGTCATTCAAAATGTGTCTTATGGCTAAAACACGTGTGCAGCATGGACGCACGCAGTAATGCATGCATCAACGCACATGAAAGTTGACGTTTCAGCGAAAAAAAAATTTTTCTTCCAGATAAAAATTTGCCACATTCGGTTTGAATCTTGCTGACCTAACCAATCAACGAACAACTGAATGACTAAACAGACTAAAATGTTACGTAAAATGCATTCCCAGTACGATTTTTGAAAGTCAAAACGGAAAAATTGTACCAAATTGTGATGGTCTGCTACAATCGGTGCAGCAAGATAAGAAATAGAGACAACTTGCATCAAGAATATAATGTGTCATTTTACATACAAAATCATCTTGCTGCACGGGTTTTGTTGCACATGTGTTTCAGCTCGGGATGCACTCAGAATTAATTGTTTGAAGGTGTCTTGAAACAATAGAGTTAAATTATCACGAGAAAGATGTCTCGAAACACAGAGAATTAAATTATTTTCCAGAAAGATGTCTGGAAACCGATAGTAAAAATGCTACTAGCTATACGTTATAAATTATACTTTTTATTTGGAACTTATTCCTTGGAGTGAAACTGGACAAGTGATCGCAATTGTTCACAGTAGTCCCCATGATACCTCGCAGTTAATCTCTACTGTTCATTTACATGACTTTTACAGACGTTATTAACATAGGTGGTCATTGAACCTTACTTGAACTTGAAATTTTGTATTTACATTTGCGGATTTGTATCATGGGAACTTTGTGTGTGATTACATATGTATTAGTTTTACATTCGAGTATAACACTTTGGACATTATTGGTTAGAGGTAGAGGTGATGATCATACAATGCATTCTCTATCTTTATCTATTTTTGGGGAAATTGGCATATAATCACTATGCTCCTCTTTACGTTAACATGTGCTAGAGAGAGAGAATGCTTTGTATGTTGCCTTTGCCTTCTTATTGCACATTTGACACTTAGTTTTAGTTTCTTGTTTTCCTCGTCGCGTGTTAGGTTGTTGTAATAAGCAGATCGTTTTAGTTTTGCTCTAGATTAGATTAGATTAGATTTCAGGGGGGACGTGGTATAGTGCGGACGCTTGTGGACCTATTGTGATATCCTCCATTTAAAGCTCGTCCATGATGCGGCAATAAATTCCTTTTAGCCTTTTTAATCGGCCGGAGTGGACGGCATTATACCTGCCCTACTACAAGAAGGGCAAGGTGTACTAATACCACACCTGCTAAAAATAACAAGGAGCAGTATTGCCCTGGGCCACATACCGATGCAATGGAGACGAACGAGGGTTGTGTTTATACCAAAGGCAGGAAAAAAATACCCCACACAGCCAAAATCGTACAGACCCATCAGCCTTACGTCATTTCTTCTGAAGATGACAGAAATGGTCGTGGACAACTATTTAAGGGAAGTTGTATTGAACACATCCCCCTTACATCATCGTCAGCATGCAATGGAGACGAACGAGGGTTGTGTTTATACCAAAGGCAGGAAAAAAATACCCCACACAGCCAAAATCGTACAGACCCATCAGCCTTACGTCATTTCTTCTGAAGATGACAGAAATGGTCGTGGACAACTATTTAAGGGAAGTTGTATTGAACACATCCCCCTTACATCATCGTCAGCATGCATACAGAGCGGGCAGATCAACCAGAGACCGCTCTATATCAGCTGACGGAGATAATTCAAAGTGCCTTGGAAGAAAAAGAAATAGTACTATGCGCTTTCCTAGACATAGAGGGAGCATTTGTCAGCACCTCACATGAGGCGATTAAACGATCCCTGGATAGGAAAGGAGTTAACAGTACAGTTTTTTTTTTTTTTTTTTTTTGCGGTGTAAGGTGGAAACCTTGTATAGGCACCAATGGTCCGGCGTCCACTGGTAGTACCGGATTCTTACCGGCTAAAACCACCTCCCTTCCTCAACAGACCGATTATATATATATCGCCTGCGGAACCGCCGTTAGGCATTACTTCACGGGGGTCGTTATAGAGCCTTAGCTTCTTCTAACTCTATGATTTGCTTTATCCGCTTTACATTGGCGCTCTAAACGCCTTAGATCGCTAAGTATGCGCACCGCTACGTTACTTACAGTGGTCCAGTTTTCAGGATTCTGAAGCATGTGATTTACGACATTATCGGGAGTGGGCCACTCCCCAAATTGGTCCCGTAGGGTGATCCTCTCGGTTTCGTATCGTGGGCAATGAAAGAACACATGTTCCGCGTTATCCGAAACTGTTTTACAATACGGACAGTTTGGGATAGATTCATATCCGCGTTTAAAGAGATATTCTCTGTAACAGCTATGACCCGTCAAGAACTGAGTCAGGTAGTAGTTTGTTTCGCCATGGCTTCGTTTAATCCATGCGTCGATCACTGGTATGAGACGATATGTCCATCTCCCCTTTAAGGATTCGTTCCAACGTTCTTGCCAGATTGCGATACTGCGATTTCTTTCGAGTTTCCTTATTTCGCCATCTAACGGGCCATTTCGGACTCGCTCGGTTCTTAAAGTTTTTGTTTCTTCAGCAAGTATGTCGATAGGTAGCATTGAAGATACGACTAGTACAGCATCGTTCGAAACAGTTCGAAATGCACAGACGACTCTTAATGCGCTAAGGCGGTGGACGGATTTAATTCCCCGAACATAAGACTTAACTTTCGCGGTATTCGACCATATTTCTACTGCGTACATAAGTATTGAGCCGGCAGCTCCTGCAAGAAGCATTCTTTTATTCTGCTTAGGTCCTCCGATGTTACTCATCAACCTTGAAAGTGCACTAACAGTTTTTGAGGACTTGTTGCATACGTACTCTAGGTGATTTTTGAAGCTTAGGCGAGCATCAATAATCACTCCGAGGTATTTAATGAACGGTTGGGAAACAACTAGATGCTCTCCTACTCTAAACGTTATCGTTTTCCTAACTTTCCTACTCGTAATAAGCACTGCTTCTGTCTTATGTTCTGCGAGTTGCAAGCCCGCGCTAGTTAGTCATCTTCGTACAGTAGCAACTGTCTCGTTGCAGTGCAGTTCGACATCTTCTATAGTTTTCGCCACAACAACCACGGCGATGTCGTCTGCGAAGCCGATAATTGACGATTCTCTTGGAATCTCCATCAGGCGAAGAATTTCATCATACATGACGTTCCACAGCAAGGGACCTAGGACCGAGCCTTGTGGTACACCGCCAGTTACTTCGTACTCTTTTACTCCCTCATCAGAGTCATAGAGGAGGACTCTATTCGCAAAATAGTTCTTTATAATTTTACGGAGACAGTCTGGTATTTCAATCCGATAAAAACAGCTCATAATGCGTTGCCAATTCGCCGAATTGAACGCGTTTTTTACGTCCAAGGTTATAACAGCGCAATACTTTTTGGTGCCTCCTTTCCAACGCCTTCCCTACAGTACAGTATCCACCTGGATGTGTGAGCTGCTGAGCACTAGATCTGCAGAGACTCTAACACTATCTGGTACCATCAGAGTGAACACAACAAAAGGATGTCCACAAGGAGGGGTACTATCACCCTTGATGTGGAGCCTAGTTGTAGACGAACTGCTGGAAAAATTAACCAACCTTGGCATCAACTGTCAGGCGTACGCAGATGACATTGTATAGATTGCCAGGGGCAAGTTTGCAGAAACCCTTGGGGACATTATACAAAGAGGGCTTAAAGTAACCAAGGAATGGTGCCATACTGTCGGACTCAACATCAATCCAGCGAAAACAACGATAGTACCATTCACAAGGAAAAGACAACAAAAGACAGTCAAAGAAGTAAAGTATCTAGGACTTCATCTAGATAGTAAACTCCTCTGGCGAAAACATACAGAGGAGATATCCAAGAAGGCCACCCGCGCTCTCATGATATGTAGGATCCTGGCGGTTAAGGCATGGGGATGCAGCCCAAACATCCTGCGATGGATGTACATTGCAATTGTCACCAATGATCACATATGGAGCTTTAGCATGGGCGAAACCAACCAGTCTAGCCACAACAAGAGAGACACTCGGCAAAGTGCAAAGACTGGCGTGCCTGTGCATTACCGGAGCAATGCGTAGCTGCCCAACCGCAGCCATGGAGATGTTATTGGAATTGACCCCTCTACACATCACGGTGATGAACGCGGCAGACAAAATAATCCTAAGGATGGCAAAGGAGGGAATTGAAAGAGGGAAATGCATCGGTTCGAAAGAACACGGTGACTTACTCAAAAAACTTCCACTTCTTGGCATACCTAGGGACGACAGCATCAGGAAATTCAACTTCGAGAAGAATGTCCAGATAAAGCTCAGCAATAAGGAGAACTGGAGCAACGAATCCATAACTTATCGACTGAGCAACCACACAACAAAGTGGTATACGGACGGCTCGAGGACTGAGGAGGGAACTGGTGCAGGAGTGTTTGGGCCAGGAACTAAGCACTACGAATCCATGGGCAAATGTACCAGCATCTTCCAGGCAGAAATATGTGCCATAGACAGGTGCGTTCGAATCAACCTCGAGAAAAACTAAAGAAATTCCAACATTGCAATAATGTCTGACAGCCAGGCAGCCATAAAGGTTCTGGACGCCTACGTCATCAAATCAAAACTCGTGTGGGAATGCCTACACGGACTGAATAGACTAGGCAAGAATAACAGAATTTCCATCTGCTGGGTAGCTGGCCATGTTGGCATTACTGGCAATGAGGCAGCGGACTCTGGCAAGAAAAGGGGCAGAGGAACCCTTCATAGGACCTGAACCGTTCTGCGGGATAGGAGAACTCACTCTACGCGAAGAGTTCAGGAGACTGGAAGAAGAAACAAGGACCTAAACCTTTTCAACCTCCAAGGTCTGAGGCAAGCAAAGAAACTCTTAGGAAATTACAACCAAAAGAGATTCAAACTTGTATCAGCCTTAACAAAAACAACCTAAGAATCCTAACAGGCCTCCTCACGGGGCACTGCAGACTCAAGGAGCACCTGAGGAAAATGGGTATATCAAAGGACGGGCTCTGCAGATTCTGCAGTGAAACCACCGAAACTCCAGAATACATACTGGAATCCTGCGGGGCTCTGGCCCACAAAAGGATGACATATTTGGGCAGGCACCAAATAACAGACAAGAACATACAAACCATGGACCCACAGCTCATTCTCAGATTCAGCAAGGAAACTGGACTGGACGCTGTGCTCTAAGGAGTATGACCTGCTAAGGATAAATCAGAGGAACACGCTTCACAAAAGAAGTATCTAGAGAGGGCTCTGAAAGAGGGCATGAACCTCTCCGAGGCACAAGCAGGGGACACAATCAGCGTTACCGATGGCCAATTTGAAAATGTCGCCAAAAAAAGTCGCCCGAGCCAAAAAATGCGTCCCACAAAGAAAAAATCAACAAAATGTATACATGTTTTTTTATATTGTTTTCATTTTATTAAAAAAAAAAAATTATAATTTAACATAAACAAAGCAATTCATAAAAAGAAATCACAATTCAATTTTTTGGTTAACTCAACTTCAGGTAAAAAGAACAGTTCATTTCTCTAATGAGAGAAACATAAATTTACATTACAAAAGTAAAAAAATATCACTTGATTTGTTAATAACAGAGACCTCAAGTTAGGTACCTACTAGCAAAAACGTAAACAAACAGTTTATTTTCTTATTTAAAGAAACTTTAAGTTTTGTGGTCAAGAAAATGAAATTTAATTTTTTATTCTTGTACTACCTGTTTTGTTAAAGTTATAGTAGCAAAATATAACTAAAAAAAAGTTCATTATCTGAAAAACTCTCAGTTACTAACAAAACAAAAAAAATCAGTTCATTTCCTTGATCAAGAATCTTAAACCTATTTAGCACAGAACGAGTATTATAAAAATAACATTTCGTTTTCTAAGTAAAAGGAACTCAAACTTAGTACTTTTATAAATAATAAAATAATAGTTCTTTTCTCAACAAAATAAACTTAAAATTAGTGAAAACAAATTATTTTCTATATATTTTTTATTTCGCTCTTATAGGCTTTATAAGCGCTGCACATGGAACCCACTCATTGAGCTTTTGGTTGCCAATGATATTCAATGCCAACAACATTGAATTACAAGTGACAACCTCAAGTCTATTTGTCAATCTGTCTCTCTTCGAAAATACTCGTTCTGCACACGCACTACTGTGCGGCAACGTAAGAATCTTGAGAGCAAGACCGTAAAGGTTTCCAAATAGAGCTTCATCAAGCGCATTTTTCAAATTTCCTATTTGAAACCAAACTTCTATATCACTTATATCAAAATATTTTTTAAAGCTTATTTCATTCGATTTGCTTTCAAGCAATTTATACTCATTTATAATACTTTCAGCATCCTCAGTAAAGTGAGAAAGTAAAATGCACTCACACATAGAAGGGAAACAGGTTTTGTTGGCTATTGTTTGATGTATGTAATAGAAGGTTCCTCTCTCGCGGTAGGGATTAAGATTTTTTCAGATTTGTGTATTCTTTTGGTACGACAATTATGCAACACGCATTCGTAGAATTCTTTTGGGAGGAAAAACGTGCAATTTATTTGGGCTTGAACATTTTTGTGTTGTAATTTAAAAATTCAATCTGAAATTTATTAAGATTAAGATTTATATGAAAATGCGTCCAATTGTCGCCCGTTTTTGAGAAAAGGGTCCAAAAAGCACTTATTTTGAAATGTCGTCACCATGCGTCCCGAGAGCAGAAATGTCGCCATTTGGCGACATATGTCGCCCAGCGGTAACCCTGGACACAATAGACCACTAGCTCGCAGTGTAATATACCCCAACTAGATATTATGCCCATAGTCATCAGGTGTTTTTTGACACGGCAGTGCCTTGTGAGAAAGCCTGTGACTAGTCGAATCTGACTTTTACTTATTTGTAGTAGTTGTTTCGTTTTTTTTTTTGTATGAACTATTTGGCATAAAGTTTATAGCTTGCCTGTTTCCTTCGGTTTCCGTCCAGAAATAGAGCTTCATTTCCTCAAGCCAGGTTTTAACACAACTCTTTATAGAGTTTTTTGGTAGCCCGCAGAATAGTCTTGGCATCATGAATGGGGATGCGGATCCTGTTCTGGCTAGTTCGTCTTTTTCATTGCCTTCGTATCCACTGTGTCCAATCAATTGGACTTTGTTTGTGGTGCCCAGTAGTTGTAGAAGTTGCAGACAATCCCAGAACAGTTTTGATGCTTGTGTCCATACTAGCGTATATGCATGTTTAAGTGCGAGGACTGTATACTCCTGCTACTTCATTTGTTTCCGATCCGTTTGTGTACCATACATGTGAATCTTTGACAAATGTAGGTTTATTCTGTTCCCAGTTTAGACGGTCTGGGAATGTAACCTTGAAGTTGTGTTGGAAGTGATGAGCGTATAGGCATTTACCATCGCTTCGTGTAAACCATTCGTGTGAAACATGCTTAAATTTTGTGATAAACGATTGGAGGAAAGGAATAGAGGCGAAAAATGTTGTGGTTGCTGTCTTCTTGGATTTGAAACGGGCCTTCGAAACAGTTAATCATAAAATTTTATTAAAAAAGTTGAAGTACTATGCTATTAGATGTGTTTAAGTTTAAGTGGTTTAAATCGTTTTTATCTGGAAGAACACAACGCACTTCCGTGAACGGCCAAATATCGTCACCAATCGCCGTAAATGTAGGAATTCCACAAGGCACAATACTGGGAGTTTGGTTATTCCTTATGTTTATAAATGATATAAGTAAGGTGATTCAATCATCGAAACTTATTTTATTTGCTAATGATGGTTTACTCTACACCACTGGAAAGAATGCTGCGGAGTGCTCACAAGAAATAAATGAACCTTGAAAGAATAAATACATGGTTGAAAATGAACAGACTAGTGCTTAATGTTACAAAAACAAAATGTATGGTATTCAAATGTAATTATGTACGAGGGGCGTTCAATATATTCTCGGTATCGTGGTGAAGCTGTGGTTGTATATATAAATTGACTTATTTATCAAGTAATACTATTATTTTAGTGCATTCGTGTAAAATTTCATATAAATGTGATTATTAATTCGCGTTTTATCTCTAGTTAAACAGAATCATAATGGCAACTGAGACGATGATGGTGAAAATTGAGCATCGCGCTGTAATTAAATTTCTCACTAAGCAAGGAAAAAGTCAAAAAAACTATTCATGAAGAGATGGTGGCTGTTTACCAGGGTTCCGCACCTTCATTATGAACTGTGCAAAAGTGGTCAAGTGAGTTCAAGATAGGCAGAGAAGGCAAAAGAAAGAAGACGACCCCCGCTCGGGCGCCCCGGCTACTACTTGTACGGGAGAAAGCATCTTGTCGAAAAACTTGTTCTTGAGGATGCCCGAATAAAGCTGAAAATGATGGCAGAGATCACCAAGCTTTCAATTGGAACCATTCACACCATTCGTCATGACCATCTTAACCTTTCAAAGGTCAGTGCAAATTGGGTGCCACGAATGCTCACAGCGCCTCAGTAAAAAGTGAGAATCGCATGCTGTAGAGAGCTTTTGGAGATGTGTAGTGAGAACGCGGACGGTGTTATGGATCGAATTGTTACTGGGGACGAAATATGGGTCCACCACTATGACCCTGAAAGCAAACAAGAGTCCATGCAGTGGCCTAAAAAAGAAACAGACCACCCGAAGAAGTTCAAAGTCACTCCGTCTGCCGGGAAGCTCATGGCCACAGTTTTTTGGGACTCAAAGGGAATCTTGCTCATTGAGTACAAACAAAAAAGGTGAAACCATCAACGCCACATCCTACGCTTCCACTTTGCATAATTTGCGGGAGGAAATTAAAAAGAAAAGACGGGGTAAACTCGCAGCGGGTGTGTTGCTTCTTCATGACAACGCTCCTGTTCACACGGCGCGAGTTTCCAAGGCTGCTGCGCGAGATTGTGGTTTCGAAGAAATCCAACACCCACCCTATAGTCCAGACCTTGCCCCTAGTGATTATTTCCTGTTTCCGGATTTGAAAAAATGTCTTCGTGGAAAAAGATTTTCGGATGATGAAGAACTCAAGTCGGCAATAAATGGGTATTTTGCAGAGAAAGAGGAAATTTATTTTTTTGAGGGTTTAAAAAAGCTTATCTCAAGATGTAACAAATGCATTGATGTTTGGGCAAATTATATTGAAAAATAAAGACAATTTAAATTGAATTCGCATTTTCCTTCATATCGATACCGAGAATATATTGAACGCCCCTCGTAAGTTCGTCTTTAAATGTAAATATAAATTTATCTATAAACAATGAGCAAATTGAACAAGTTAAACAATTAAAGTATCTTGGTGTAATGTTAGACGAACAACTTAACTTTAAGGAACATATAAATTATATTTGCAAGAAAATATCAAAAAAAGTTGGAGTATTAAGAAAAATAAGAAAGAATATCTCTATGAGTACCGCTGTGAATCTATGTAATGTTTTGATTAAACCTCATTTTGAATATTGTTCTAGTTTATTGTATATGTGTCCACAAAGTCATAAAGATAGGCTGCAATGACAGCAAAACAAATTAATGCGAATTATATTAAAATGTAGTAGATATACACCAATATGCTAAGTACGCTAAAATGGTTAAATATAAATCAACGTCTTTTTATGTTATGTATGATATTTGTATTTAAAATTAAAAACAATATGTATCCAGGATATTTATGTAAAAATGTACGTACCAATAAATTGTTAGAATATAACCTACGAAACAATGATGACCTAAGAATAGAAAGAGCGCGGACCCCGAGAGGTCAAAGAACAATATTTTACCTAGGTTTTAATTGATTCAACAATCTTCCGAGAGAAATAAAAAACATAAACAATATCAACGAATTCAAAAGGAAAATTATTGAATATGTTAAGTCAATTAATAATTTATAGGATATTAAATGTCATATGATTATAAAAATTAATTCTAAAAATATTAGATTATAAATTTGATAAATTTTAAATTTAAGATGAAATTGTAAAATTGTAATCTAAATGGCTTTCAAAGCTAAATAAAGTATTCATTCATTCATTTATTCTTTCATGAGCTCTAGGTGAAGTGGAGGGATCAAAAGTTTTTTGAGAGAATTAAAATTCGAAACTAGGCATATAATTGGTGTAGGTCAACCCCAGAGGACGTAGAATATGTGTATCAACTTTTTAATTTTTCATTAAACTGCTGGTTTTATCAAAAACACATTCGCCGATCCATGTCAAACGGCTTGGCCTACAGCATTGATGTGAATAGCTTCAAATTTAATTGCATCAATTGTTTTTTGTTTAAGGCAAAAATAAATATTTGGATAACTCCTGCGCCAGGGCAAAACAAAAAAGAAAATACATAGGTAGATACTGAAAAAAGTAAAAGATATAATATTAATAACTATTCCTTTCTTAACATTACTAATAAAGCATCCTCAATGACTAGGAAGGCACATAAACCTGTATATTTCTGATGTGTCTAGATTTAAGCAGTTCACTTGGCCTATTGCCAAGCTTGGGGATGAAAATCGCATTCGTCTGTGTCCGGGTCAATGGTATGTGTCCCCAGTTGTAACCTGCTCTTAACTAAGCAACAAGTACCCACAAAATTACGTCTAGGAATTACCCTCTGATTTTGAGCTGGAAATAAACCGTATCTGCCGGGGTCTTTAAATGGCTTAAAAGAGCCTTCTTCTTCTTATTCTCCCTTGACGGCAAAATTATGATCACAATTAAATGCACCAATACCCCTTCCACTTTCCTGCATCCCTACTTCCCTACTGGTCCGCCTGAGGGGTTCACCGGTTTAACCTCAATAAACATCAGGCCTCTCGGTTTCGGACCACTTTATACTGAGGCTAATCAAATGGTGGTGTTATTTCATTAATGTGATCCAGGAGTTCCTAGACTGCCTCCCTTATACGATTTCGACACATGCATGCTCCTACTATTAATTTTCGTTCGATCTCCAGTCATGTCAACCCACAGATTTGCATGTACATTTGTGGAATAGTCTCAAGATGTTGAATCAATAGCCGTGTTTTGGTGAAAGGTGTATATCCAGCTCAGCTACATTTAACACGTAAACAATAACAATAGGTATAAATAGGTCAGCAGTCGAGGACTGAGACGGAGTGAACATAAAGTGTTGATGCCATGAAGCGATTAGATGGCGGTAAAATAAGTTGGGAGCAAAAATATTCCTTACTTGGGGGTTGGTACCAATCGATTGTTATGCAGAGATAGTGGATTGTTCGTCGATTAAACGAAAAAAATCCTCTTTTCAAAGAAAAATATGCGAATAAAATTAAAAAAGGAGTTGGCAAAAATAAGCATCCGTTCTTTTCTTTGCTCTCAAACACAAAGGATTTTATGATGTTCAAAAATCTTTCAAGAAATACGTTTGGATTTGCTTCCTTGCTGTAATAATAATCCAAATCGCACTCTTTTAAAGTACAAACACTGCGAACAGATCCTTAAAAATGAAAAGTGGATATAGAATACGATCTAGTTGTTTTATTGTAAAATTATGCTGAGCTAGCTATACACTTATCGACAAAACACGGCTAATGTTAAAATTTCCTAGAAGCGAATTCTCCTTTTAGTCACCGTTTACAACAAGCGCTGTGTTTTGGGTGGCGCTCCAGTGACATTCTTATCCCGTCCCTAGGCGGGGATTAGCTTTAAAGAGCATACTGCCTATTTAAGCTATGATAACCATAATGTTTCGAAAGATAGAGAAATCAAAATTCCAAGTTCAACTTTTCCACTTGAACAATGCCAACATAAATCGGCAGTGATGACCCGACCACAACCCTAATCGCTCCAAAAATAAATCCCATCAGTCTATGTTAGTCGTTCGGACATTCTTGGCACGCGGTCTCCACTTGCGATGAATTGATAGTGTACATTATCTCAAGTGGAGACCATTCTCGCATTCGATAGTTCGAGAGAGGAAGCATGCTGTGCTCGCATCGCATACTCTTTATCGCATGCTAAAAACAAAAGAGAGCGGATGTTCCTTGCTGTTAGTGAAGTGAAGTGATGCTCTCCATGAAAATCCTTGCCTCTCTCTCTCTCTCTCCTCTCTCTCTCTCTCCTCTCTCTCTCTCTCTCTCTCTCTCTCTCTCTCTCTCTCTCTCTCTCTCTCAAACGAACCAAGAATGCGATGAAATGCCCAGCAAAGAAAATTTGACAGCTGCTCTGCTTATGCTTTTTTTCTGCTTTTTTGCTGTCTGCTGGAAATTTATAGTAAGTGGAGATGGCGTGTAATGTCGCACACCTTTCACGAATCTGAAACGCCATTCCAATGTCTGATTAAACTGCTATCTCAGCTCAGATATCAAGGCGGAGTTGAAGTCAACATTTACAATTATTTAATCATTCGTTGTTCCCTTTTTACCGATAATAACGTTATTATTAGTTAAGTTACATCTGGTCTCAACTCGTTGTGTATCCAAAACATTCAATTTCTTGCACCAATCTTATCTTATCGCTTTCGATAAGAACTTTTTGAATATTTTGATTCCGACTTATTTCGATAAGACACTATTGAAGGCGAATAAATAAAACAAGAACTTTCGTTTGTTCAATGAAACGCTTTCATTCTCAGTTGAGTCTTAACTGTTTCTAAAATCAGTCGATGTTGTGAAACTTAAATAGAAAAAAATAAAAGAAAAGTCAAAAGTGTGTATACTTCAACAACAGCTAACATGTATACAATGGAGCTGATGAATCATGTCGTCGACTACATAAAGAGCATAATTGAGATACAACTCGTTGATATGGTTAAAGGCAACACAAAAAAAGAAATAGGTAATCACAACACAAACCTCTTCTCCGTCTAATTGAGATTTTGTTTATACAATTAGTAGTAGATAATGAGTGTGTGTGAACAATTAAATACAAAACCCGCCATTATTAAAGAGATGAACCTGCACAGTTACGCGCGGTCCAAACACAATTACGATATTTTGTTTGTTTAGTTTGACTTGGAAATTGGAATTCCGGTTTCGAAAGTGAAAACGGAACAAAGAAGGCGTTGCCGCCAAGTACCTTGATTAATGTTTTGTATAATAACTAAATTAGATACTTTGTGTGTACTTTCAGCGTGATATCGAAAGATTTTTCAGATTACCTAGACTGGTATTTTTTGTTGATGCATCTAGCGAGCCAATAATCTGCGCAATAGATTATGCTTGTTAATGGAGGGAAGACTTATTTGAGTCTATTGAATGTTATTTTAGTTATCATTTATTTTTGTGATTTAAAGCTCAAAGAAATATGCAAACAAATGTTCAACTTCAAGACTGGAAAACAATCTGATCGATAGATAAAAGATTCCGAAATACATATGCAAGTGGAAAATATAAAAGTTGCCGATAACGCTATGGTGTTTTCTTTTTATTTTATCACGACAGACGACAGCCGTGTCACTTTCGATCCCTTAAAGTTCTAAAAAGCTCTGAGATCTGTGTATATATTTGAACTTCCATCATAATTTTGTCAGGAACTTTGTTTAGTTTGACCGATTGGTTGAATTTAGAAACAGGCCAATCTTAATAAAAAAAATCGTTTCGATTCCCTCCCTGTTAAAAAAAAACTAGTCTACATGTGTGTGTTGAACTACTAATCTAAACGTCTCGGGGCTAAGTAACACCTTGAAGTTTTTTTCCACTGACCCACCTCTTGCGACCGGCTGACAAATATCCAAGAGTATCAATTGTCATTTGTCAAATTTGCCGTTCGGGTTCGGCTTAAAATATTAGGTCCCATCCACTTCACACAAGCAAATGGTTGAAGAAGCTAGGCCTTGTATGCCGTTAATGCCTAATATTTATTTATTTTTACGTAGTACGATTACGTTGAATTCGTTTTTGCAAAAGCAACAGGCTTTTTATTGACAAAACTTTATGCCGATATTATTAATAAACAGTGAGATATATTTTTATCTGTAGGGAATAACGTAGTTACATAAGTATCTATGTATTTATTGATATTGTGGTTTGTTTGTATTACGAAGATTAAAGTTAATTCGTTGCGAGTTGTTATTCATAAAGTTCGACACATTTCGAGGACTGAGGAAATCAATTCAGTGCTTAACTGTTAGCAGCTATTTAAGTTGAGAACTTTATTAACTACATATTGTAGCTGACTATAAATAAACCTCTTCCACAGGTCATAATGTGCAAATCTGCTATTTTTTAAAGACGGTTTACTTTTGAACAGTCCTTTGTTTGAGTGCGAATACAATTTTGCCTTTTCGAAACATGTGACCAATTTCATTGTTGTTCACTCGTTTCCATCTTTCTCTCACTCTGGACAATATTTCAAGCATTTTTAATAAAACTTAAGCTTCTCCATTCAGTTTCTTGTGCGAAGTGGAAGGGACCTACAATTTTAAGCCGAATCTAAGAAGCTTCTCATGACAATTGATATTTTTGGATGTTTGTCAGACGTTTGCAAGAGGTGGGTCAGTGGAAATTTTGTTTAAGGTGTTACTTAGCCCCGGCGGGATTTGAACCGGAGACCTTTCGATTAATATTTCGAACCACTGAGCCGCGGCACACTACGGCCCCAAATAACGTTTGACATCTCAAAAATCTGTAACTTTTTGGTCTCTTGAAATAATTTAGTAAAATATTGCACACATCATCTTAAATGTTATTCGCATCAAAAAACACAAGTTTCTTGAGTTAAAAAATAAATAAAAAATAATTAAAAAAAACTAAAGAATTAAAAATATTACAACAATTGCAAAAAAAACATATTGACGGGCTACAGTCCGCTTGGGCGAACTGTTGAATACCCTATTCTTATTACTATCCCTCATAAGTGGGCGTGACAAAAGTCTAAGTATGGTTGAATTGTTAAGAACGCTCTACATATTTTGTTATATAACATTTAAGGGATTTTATCGAAAAAAACGAAGCTTTTTTTAAAAAAAAACGCTCCCTAGCTCAAACTTTGGTTTTCCAATAAAATTGTTTTATTTAATTGCGGGCGTGTCAGTAGGCGGATTTAAAAAAAATTACGCAGGAGCATAAAGGGCCCTTAGAGAGTATATATTATAAATTTCAGCTCCCTAGCTCAAACTTTGACTTTTTAATAAATTTGTTTTATTTAATTGTGCGGATTTTAAAAATTGTATCTCCCGATCAGTTTTCGGAGTAATAGATCATAATAAAAAATTTCAGCTTTCTAGCTTAAAATTCGTTTTTTTGGAAAAATTAGTTTTTTTGAGTTTGTGGGCGTGTCTGTGGGCGGATTTCAAAAATTTTTAAACTTGATTATTTCGGGACCATAGAGAGTATATGGCTTTCAGCTCTCTAGGTCCAGTTTAAAGGCCTGATTTTTGCCGACAGACGGACGGACGGACGGACGGACATGGCTAGATCGACACTACTATCGATGCTGATCATAAATATAGTAAATTTTAGGGGTCTACGGGCAATATTAAGGTATTTTACAAACTATGCGTCAAAATTAATATACTCTTAGAATAGGGCATAACAATGGTCGAACAAGTTTTGTGTTTTTTTTTGCCAATTTTTGGTAATTTGGCAGAAAATAAAAAAAATACTTAAAAGCTAATGGACGATTTTTTGTTTTATTCTTTGTGATACGGTTATCGCTTTTAATCAAACGGGAGCAGAACGGGTCAGGCAGTTTTTCTTTTGTCTTTTTATCAATGTATGTACTTAAGAATCAATTACAGTAAAAAAGTAAATAGCGAAACGCAGCGAAAGCGTTTAAAACTCTTCAAAATTTAAAAACAGAAATAAATTACGAATTATTAAAAAAAAATTATTTATCAAATAAATCATTATCTTAAAATATATTTTTTACTATTCGAATAGCCTAAGGTATACGCTTTAAGGAATACATGATACTTGTGATCAACAAATAGTTAAAAAAAAAGTTCGGTTTAATAGTAACTTCGATTCGTTAGTCAAACAGTGTGATTTTTTGAACACTTTAGATAAAGATCCTATCCAACGTACTGTGTGAACGTCTGAAGCCGTTCTGCAACAGACTAATCGGCACGTACCAGTGTGGCTCCCGGCCCGGCAGATCGGCAGATCGGCAGATCGGCAATAGACCAAATCTTCACACTAAGGCAAATCCTGGAAAAGACCAATGAATTTCAAGTCGAGACCCACCACCTTTTCGTTGACTTTAAAGCCGCATATGATAGCATTAATTGTCAGGAGCTCTACGTGGCAATGGCCGAATTCGGGATCCCGGCAAAACTGATCTAGTTGTGTCTTGTGACACTAGAAAACACGCGGTGTAATGTGCAGTTTGGAAGGAGCTCTTCCGAATTATTCCAAACTTGTACCGGATTTCGGCAAGGAGATGCACTTTCATGTGACTTCTTCAATCTTGTTCTGGAGAAAATAGTGCGAAGGGCAGGTGTCAACACGGAAGGTACTATCTTCAATAGATCTGTTCAGCTACTTGGGAATGCGGACGATATCGACATCATCGGCCGTTCCCAGCGTGCCGTGTTAGAGGCTTTCACGGCGATTGAAGTACAGGCGAAATTGGTTGGTCTTGGAGCAAATGAGTACAAGACAAAGTACATGCTATCAACAAACAAACAAACATCTGTCCACCGCCTAGGACAAAACGTCACTGTTGATAATAATAACTTCGAGGTAGTTAAGGAGTTCCTCTACCTAGAAGTAAACAAATGGGCAAATCGTTGTGGCCTGGGTGTAAGCTCCCACAAAACCGAATGTGTCCTCTTCTCCAGGAAATACAAAATCCTACATATCGACCCACAATTTCTTAATGGTATGTACAAGCTTAACTTGGGTCTAATTTTCGATAGGAAGTTAAGCTGAAAACCCAACATACACGAAAGAGTCAAAAAAGCTACAGTAGCACTTTTCTCTGCGGCATAAAACCCCGCATCACTCACTGGCTATACGTATCGGCCGTTAGACCAATTCTTAAATACGGGGTTGTTGTCTTTCGGACCGCATTGGACAAAGCGATAAATCGTCATAAACTGGGCAAGGTGCAACGTACAGCTTGTCTGTGTATTAGCGCAACACTCCGAACAACTCCCTCCGCTGCACTAGATATTCTACTTCATCTAACATCCCTCGATATATTAAGCAGTTCCGCTGTCGGCCTTAAAGTTACCTCACAGTGGATCTATAAGAATATTGGCCACTCTATCATTATAGACTCATTTGGGTATCTACCAAGGAACAAAGACTACACCGAACCCCAATTACAGTTTGGAAAGAACTCCCAAATCACTATCCCCACCAGATCATTCTGGGTGGGCGATGCGTTTACGGAGGATAAATCGATCCACTTCAACACCGATTGATCAAAATAGTGATGGGGTAGGTGGACTGGTTTTCTCAGAAAGACTAAATATTATTCTCTCTTTCCGTCTTTTTCTAGCGGAAATTGTAGCGATAAAAGAAGTCTTGTCGTGGCTAAAGAGAAATGTGATATCCACTAAGTATCTTCTCGGACAGTCAAGTGGCGATTTAGTCCCTGGACTCAGTCTTTTCAAACTCCATTGAAGCTCTAGACTGCCGTTCATTTCTCGAGGATATGGCAGAGCCGATCAACATTCACCTCTGCTGGTTGCCGAGGCATAGAGACATTCCAGCAATTTGTAGGGCAGATGACCTCGCCAAAAAAGGAACCACATTACCTCTTTTACCTCACAAAGGTTCTCCAGGTATACCTATCGCAACATGTAAACTTATGTTTAAGCTATTCGCAATTGAGAGAACAAACCTAAGGTAGACAAATAGTAACACATGTATAGCGACTAAGCATATCTGGCCAAAGCTGGACCTGCGACGCTCTATGTGTTTAATCGAACTAAATCGACTGCACATTAGCTTTACTATAGGTGTCATTACAGGACACTGTCTAATAATCAAGTACGCATCAAGGCTTGGCGTATATTCAAATTACTTCTGTAGAAGCTGCATGGACGAGAAGGAGGAGGAGAATACACTTCACATTCTTTGTACATGCCCTGCACTCTCCCATTAAAGAAATCTCTATTGAGAAGCCTTCTTGCTTGAAGAAGTCTATCGCGCTTCATCAGATGCTCTAAATGGTTTACCGTGTAGAGGGAGAAACTCCGTAGATCCACATCACAATGGACCTTACATTGGTCTAAGAGTGTTGGCTATAGCTGACAATCACCTTAACCTAACCTGACCTACTTGGCCGCGGCGCGATTTGAACCTCAGACCTTTAGATTTGTAGTCCACCACACTAAGCTCTGCGCCACTGTGCCCACGAAACCTATGGAAACTTATTCGTAAATTTAATTTCTTGTTAAAACATGCAATGTCCAAAATGAAAATCATTAATTTCTATTTAACGACTGCCTTTGTGTTAAAAATCGATTGAAGATACAGCTTAAGTATCTTCTAAGTTATTCCATGAATAATTATTGTAATGACAAAACTTTATATCATTATTAGAAAAACCAATTAATCTAATAAAATGCTGATACAACACTGCGTAACCCATTTACAAGTGTAAATGTGATAGGGATACTTCCTTAGTCATGAAACTTCTAACGGATAACTGAGTGAACGATAAATGTGTAGCGTAACTGCGACCTTTAAGCGTTCTAGAAACTCGAAGCTCAGGTCAAGGTTATTGCAAAATTAAATGACCAGTTTGCTACCCAAACTGGGTTCTATCCCGGTGGACAAGTTTTAACTGGGACGAATAAATATGATAACTTTGTATTTCGTTGTTGGTTCTCGGGCCAGCGATACCCCTTGAAGTGGCCTCTTTTTATGTGGATGTGGTCATTCAAGTGATGAGTTTTAATGGAATTTTTAATTGCTTCAAATATAAAGATAGCAACAAATAAATTTAAATGGACAACAGAACGGAAGGCAAGCACAAAAAAGAAGACGAATAAAAGCAAAGAGAATGGAGCAAGTGTAGTGGAAAATAAGTTTTGCTAATTAAATTCGCAGGCTGAATTACTCATTCATGTAGGTCTAGGTACATATGGCTTACGGAGACAGACAGTTCGAAAGTGTAACTTTATGAAGAGGTTACAGGGTTAATTATTTGATAGAAGGAATGGACTTGTGATTGTTATGTTTATGGCCAGTGATGTGGGTTAAATAGCTCTTACGTGAGTACTGTGCAAAAGTATTGTCTGTAGCAGCATTCATATACATAAATAAATAGTGTCGGATTAAAGCACACATTGCTTCTGTTAGGCGTTGTCTAATATATACAAATGCATGTTTGTGTGAGCGTTTTCTCTTGGCTCGCACATCGTACATCCGATTGAGTTAAAACTAAGCAAAGTTGTTGTTAGCACTTACGTGAAGGTTTCTGGCATAGGACCATAAACGTACAATATGCCATCAACATACAATAGGTGACGCAACAGTAAGAAGAAGACTTTCAAGACGCATCTTTAAGATCAACACATGCAGTTGGGCAAGAGGTTAAAAAAATCTAATATGTTTGTAGTCCAGTTCAGCAAAACTGTTACCGACAAATTAATAACAAAAAAAGAAACACAACCTTAGTAAATAATTAAAGTCAGTAAGCAACAGTGACACAAATACATATTTATTATTACTAAATTTACTGAACAGTTGTTGTTGGCACTTGTGCTAGGGTTTCTAACATAAGACGTTCAATAAGTGGCGCGCAAGTCGCGTCGGAAAATTGTTCGTCTTCCATGCTTTCGCGCATCGTTCATCCGATTGAGTTTAAAATTTGTACAGTTGGTGTTGGCGCTTCCGCGAAAGTTTCTGAAATTGTTCCATCAATTTTCAATGTGCCACCAACGTATCATAGGTGGCGCTGGAGTATTAAGAGGACTTAAAAGGACATGTAAAGGTTCTACATTTGCTGTTGGCGGAGAGGAAAATAATAAAGGAAATCAATGAATAAATAATGTCCCAATAGGTGGGTGTTGCTGTGTAGCAGTGAAGTTAACAACAATATGCCTTATTTATTACATGGAAATGTGTCTGCTTTGTATGTGTGTACCCACTGCAAACAAACTGAAAAAGGCAGACAGAGTTTTTTTTTCAATTTTTATTAAGAGTAAACAATTTTTTAACAATGAACACAGAAACAAATATTTTTTTGCAATGTATTATGTATTTATAAAAAATTAGCGACAGAACTAAAGCACTTAGACGAACATTTGGTCTTACTATTTTAGAAATTGTAATTTTTGTTAATACATATTCAGTTGCAAACCATTGTTTGTGATATCTAGTGTAGGTACATCTCCGAGGCCTATGCTCAATCAACCCTTTCACAATATCGGAGGAAATGGTTTTCCAAGCATCCTACTTTTGAATGGAAAAAAATCTTTGTTTCTGCAATAATCTCGTTGAATTTTCCGATTTGCAATTTCCCATAGATTTGTTATGGGATTGAGATCAGGAGATTGCGCTGGCCAATTTTAATCTTCAACCCAACAAAGCGATCAATGCTGTTATTTATTCTGTGAATTGGCTCCATTCCTCCACCAGAAATAACACTACCTCCTCCGTGCTTCAAAGCACCCTGTGAGTTTCGTGGATCCAGCCTTTTTCTTTTTGATCTTCGTAGCCGTTTTAAATCATCTGATCCTTTCATATTAAATTTTGATTCGTCCGACAGTAAAACTATTCTTCATTTCGCTCAGTGTACATGCAGCTTAGCAAATTCGAACGTGGCCTCTCTATTTTTAGAGGAAGTGTATGGCTTTTACACGCTTCTGTATGATAGAAGACCACTAGAACTAGATCGTCGTGAATTGAACGATTCAAATTGTTAAACCCAATTCCCTTTAATCTTTCGTATGATTGCTTTCTCTGCTCGTAAAGTCCTTTTCCGGGGTCTTCCGCCCTTGGTAAATAGTTTCCAAGGAACCAGACTCAAGAAAACGGGAGATAATGCGAGAAATAACGGAATGATGAACTACATTTTTTTTTTTAAATACTGTTGTTCAATTTTATTTGAAGAAGAAATCCAACGATGAAGAGACATGGAGAAACAGTTTTCCAAGACAATCGATTGATGCTACCAAATAATGTTACTAATTAATGTTGTTTATTGTGGGGTCCAAATCCAAGTGAACGAGAAATTAATTAAGCGATTGCAATAGCAAGAGTTTAGAACTAAATTATTTAACATCTTATAAAAAAAGAGAGAAAGCATTAAAAATATGTGTACATGATTTTACAGCAACGTTAGTTTAGTTAAGTAATGTTAGGGTTATTTTCCCTCAAGCCAGAAAATAGATTTACAAAATAGCGTATATTTCAAGTGTTTGGGAGAATTAACCCATTTCTAAACAACTGTCATTGGGCAAGTTGAAGTTCCAAGGCAACACAAGTCGCCTGCAAGTTAAGACTAGTTATTTGAACGCATTGCCGAGCATCTGTTATTGCTTCAAAGTTCACAGATGTATTCAAATCGGATGCCTTCTGCACACGGAGCGGCTCATCAGACGCGTTTGAGATTCGTCCTACAGCGAAGATTCCTTGCCGCCTAATAATCCGCAAACATATCTTTTCTGGAGAGTATTCTTGTAATGCGTTTTTGTTCTCTTTATATAACGAGTGTATGCTGATTCACAACACAAGAGTGAGTGTGAATTGTTTTTTTTCAATTTCAACTGCTTCTTCAGTTTGAAGAATAAACAAAAAAAAAAAATTTTTAGCCCAGGATTCTTGTAATGTACATAGAAACATTAAAAATAAAATATTGCGCACTGCTGAACAAAATAATAGGTGCGGGAATTGTTTTGTTTTTGTGAGTTGTTTTTTTTTCAGCATTTTCCAAACAAAATTAAAAACATGATTTTATTTCAATTCTTTATAATTGAAACGTTATTATGAAAGTCCAATTTGAAATTCATTATGAAATTATAATGAGATATTTTGGAATTTTTCGCGAACAAAATAATAAGTGTGTTCAGGAACATCTACAATAAAACAGAGATTATGGCCCATGTTCTGCATTCCTCTTTTTGTGAATTTGCAAGGTGAAATTGTGTGTTCTACATTTCGATCGAAATGAATATTGTGAATTGGAGCAAATCTGTAGGGAATTATTACGAATTGTTTAAGTGCGAATCCAAAATTTGTATACCCTATTCTAAGGGTATATTAATTTTGACGCATAGTTTGTAACATACCTTAATATTGCCCGTAGACCCCTAAAAGTTACTATATTTATGACCAGCGTCGATAGTAATGTCGATCTAGCCATGTCCGTCCGTCCGTCTGTCGGCAAAAATTAGGCCTTTAAACTGGACCTGGAGAGCTGACATTTTAACCGCATATACTCTCTAGGGTCCCGAAATAATCAAGTTTACGAATTTTTGAAATCCGCCCACAGACACGCCCACAAACTCAAAAAAACAAAATTTTGGAAAAAATAGAATTTTGAGCTAGAAAGCTGAAATTTTTTATATATGATCTATGACTCCTAAAACTGCCCACTGACACGCCCACAAATAAATGAAATAATTTTTTTATACCCTATTCTAAGGGTATATTAATTTTTGAAAATCCAAAGTTTGAGCTAGAAGCTGAAATTTATAATATATGCTCTCTAAGGGCCCTTTATTCTCATGTATTAATTTTTGTTTAAATCCGCCTACTGACACGCCCACAATTAAATAAAATAATTTTATTGAAACACCCAAGTTTGAGCTAGGGAGCTTTTTTTTTTTGATAAAATCCTTTAAATGTTATATAACAAAATATGTAGAGCGTTCTTAACAATTCAACCATACTTAGACTTTTGTCACGCCCACTTATGAGGGATAGGGATAAGAATAGGGTATCCAACAGTTCGCCCAAGCGGACTGTAGCCCGTCCCTATGTTTTCATTGAAAATTGCTAAAACTATTGCATCCATGTTGACTTAAAAGCAAATATTGTGTTTGTTTAGGATTTTGAAAGTTCGAAAGTGAATTCGAAAAAACCTAAAACGATCGAAATGCATAACACCAAATTTCATTCCGAGTGAAATTGAAAAGTGAATTGAATTCGATTTCGATCGAAATGCAGAACATGGGTGTTTATGTAATACAAAGAAGTCTAGTAATTTTTTAATAATATTACATACTAGTAGCCTGTATAACCACCATTATTTTTTGATAGTGTCAGGATTCTTCTAGGCATTGATGAAATAAGTTCCTGGCAAGTCTCAGTGGGTATTTGATACCAAATATCCTGGACATTTTCCCATAAATGGTTTTTATTCGTCGACATGCGCCTTGAAAGTCGAGTTTTCAGTTTGCTCCATAAGTTCTCAATCGGATTGAGATCGGGGGACTGTCTGGGCCATGCTAAAGTATCGACATTGTTATTCTGAAACCATTCTTTCACCAATTTCGATGTTTGTTTTGGATCATCGTCTTGTTGAAATCGCCATATCAGAGGCATATTTTCCTCTGCATATGGCAGCATGCAATTTTCTTAAATATTCCTATAATCATGCTTAGTGATAGTATCCTCTATGCAAAAGATGGGACCGACAATGTTCCAGGAGAAACACCCCCATAACATTATGTTACCCCTTCATGTTTTCGATGTTGCGCGTATACTCGTATCTTTCGTTAAATTCTTTTCTACGAACGTTTCCTCATTTGCAAATTTTGTTTGCGAAGGAGAGGAACCTTGCGAGATGCGAGCTACTCGTTCAGGCAGCTTACCTTCTACCAATCTACGATGAATAGTCCGAAAAGTAACATTGATGCCCATTTCCGCAGCGATGATCCGTGAAGACTTAAATGGATCTTTTTTGATGTTATTACGATCTTTCGATCGTCCGTTTTTGTCGTTGATCTTGGTCTTCCTCGTGTTTCAGGAGTATTGCGGTACTTCAAGGCATTTGTTAAGAAATTCTCTGATCGTCGTAGAGATTCCGCTATAAATTTATACGTTTTGCCCTGACTGCGGAGGCTCATTTTTTAAATTGACAGCAAAGCCAAAAAAGCACTTTCGATTTTTTTTTACCTTTTCCACTTCAAATCAGTTGTAACACCTAATTTTTTGTCCAACTAAAATCTTCTAAGAAGATGAAAAGTTTGCTTTGGCGCGCTCCCGTTTAACACACTGCTACGATTAAAGGCACTAGAATCTTCACTAAGACTTTAGCTTCATTGTGGTAACCGTTACTGTGGTGGATGGGTAAATGGCGTGACATAATTTTGCAACAAAAAAATGTAGAAGTGCATACACCCCTTAATTTGTCCAGCAGTGTACATACGCATATAGGGCCTAAGACCCAGCTTCTCCAACCATGCTAAGTGGAAGTTACCTACAACTTTGGGCCGACTCCGAACGACAAGTTATAAAAGCCTTTCACGACAATTGATACTTTTGGATGTTTGTCAGACTTTCGCAAGAGGTGGGGTAGTGAAAAAAACAGAAGGTGCTACTGGGCCCCTGTGGGATTTAAGCCTGTGACCCCTCAACTAGTAGTCCAACGCACTAACCACTGAACCACTGCTCCCAAATGAAAAAAAAAATATATGACACACAATTAGAAATGTGTTAATCAGATTCCCAAGTCTAGAACATACAACAAAAACAACGTAACAATAAATTTGTTCGAAAATAAATATGTTAATTTGAGTGATAGGCATGCTAACGCAGAAGATGAGAACTTTACTTGAATTTTAGCTAAATGAAATGTTACGAAAATGAAGCCGGTTGTTTTTTTATGTTACGAAAAAGAATGAGTTTGCTAAAATTAATTTTGTTTTTATTGTTAAACCAAATCGATGAATATTACAAAGAAAGGGGTGAATGAACCATGAACCGATCACATTCACATTGGAATTTCACAAAATCGTATTGTATACACAGGTGTGCGTCATGAATTGTTGCACCTATAGGAGTGTGCAATTTGATATCTCTCCATAAATGTCTTTTGTAATGATATTTATTTGCGATGGTGCGTATTTAAAGATTACAGAATGTAAAGCACAATGCAAATGACGCAATTTAATTTGTTGAGGTAAATGTAAATACCGATTACTTACTGTTGGTTTTATTATTTCATAAATGTAAAGACGCACATCTTTCATTGACTTTGCTGTGTAAAGCTACTCGTAGCTACCAGATGACCAAAAATTAAAACGATATCGCTTTGATGAAAGCGGTTTTTGTCTTTTGCTATAGATTCATATATTTTTGCAACACACTAATCGGCATGTACCAATGTAGCTTCTGGCCCGAAAGATCGAAAAAAAGTCACTATCAACACTGAGAAAAATCTTGGAAAATACCAACGAATTTGAAGTCGATGTTCACCAACTTTGCCTCGATTTTAAAGCCGTGTATGAAAGCCATCATTGTCTGGAGCTCTCAGTGGCGACACAGGGATTTATCCCTCAATGAACGAGCTGATAAACTACGAAGAAATGGGTCAGCAATAGACCGACCTTTTTTTCAGCTCATTCAAAACATACAATTATCTGATTTTCACAATTATCATAAAGCAAATCTGTTCCTCAGAAATAATATGCTGTCATACCGAAATGTATTTACGGATAATCGGCTGGAAGTATTGGAAAAATTCGTTCTAAGTAAACAAACTCAAATATATTATACATTTGATACAGCAGAATTTAAATTTGTAGTTCGGATACGAGCTCACATTATCGTGGATATCTGTGTGGCGTTTAACCATACTTCCGCTTAGACTTCTGGCAAACAAATAGTGGTGGCCTTTTCCGAATTGACCATTCTACGACATTTGCGGTTTTGCCGAAACCATTTGATTCGAAGTGCTTCGTGAGCGAAAAGCTTTTGTTGGATATGGATCGTGTTGAAAACCCCATAAAGTCGACTGCTGTTAAGTTTCGGGCGCATATGCATAGATCCATGATTTGTCGCCGTTGACGATCTTACAGACGTCATTGACATTTCTGTCAAATTTTGGTAAAGTTTGTTTTAAAGCTACTCCTAAAAAAGTGCGTAATTTGTCAAGTTCTATAAGTTAAATAACGTTGAAAGTCGAAAAAGATTATCATAAGCACAGATAAAGTCATCTTATATCAATCAAAGTGAGTTCTTATCGCAATTAGATCTACAATTAGCAAAAGCCTGTGAGCCTACATTCCCACACACATAACCTCATTCTATATGTCCGAGGAGAAAAAAAAGAAAACTCTTCCAAACATCCCCTGAAACATTCAACGTCCAGAAAAAAACTCAACCCTTTCCAACGATGGCAGAAGAATTGGTTGGTTCCATGAAAAAGTCTGATCTTTTCCAGTTGTTTTCTGATATGCTCGATGAAAAAATGAAAGATACCGCCAAGAAAGCCGACTTTGAAGCAATCACAAACGTAAACAAACAAATCATGGAACTCAATTCGCAACTATCTACGAAAGTCACAACGTTAGAAAAAAAATACGAGCTGCTAGAGAGCCAAATTGAAGAAATTCAAAGAAAAAGCACCGAAAATAATCTCATATTACGAGTTAAACCTCAAGAAGGCAAAGAAGAAAGGGATATCATCAAAAATATCTGCTCAAGCTTAATTCACCCAGCACCACACACTGACAACCTACAGATTCAAGTGATACGATCCAATAATCACACTGTTAAGAATTTCATCGTGAAACTTAAATCTAAACAACAAGTTATTGCAGCACTAAAGGCATCAACGACATTGCGTGGCACGGGTGTCACCATCGCAAAGGATCTCCCGCTGTCAATACGCCAGAAACGAAACAATCTTTTAAAGATACGAAGTAGTCTTATTGAAGTTAACCCCCAAGTTAAAGTTTTAGTGCGTGATGACAAGATGTTTGTTGATAAAAAAGTTTTTCGCTGGAGCCCAACACAGGGAATTCTACATAACAACAACAATGCGATTCTAGAACTTAATAATATTTACAACACCGATCTGAGCAATCAGTTGTGTTTTAATGTGGAGATGACAGATGACACCAATATTTTCAAGCAAAGAGCGACATCTACCCGTCACCTCAGAAGCAATATAGCAGCAGGGACATCAACCAGTTCATATAGGGCATAGGCCAGAATTACCGTCTGTCCATCAAAAAAAAGTCAAATATTAAAATCAAATAAAATTAAAATTTTAAGTTATAATATATCAGGGCTTAAAAATAAGGCAATATACGTTAATTTTTTTGAATTTATAAATAAGTATGATATTGTGTTTCTTTATGAAACATTCTTAGAAAATGAAGAACATAAGCTTTATCAAAATCGTTTTATGAATTTCAAATTTGTTTGGATTCCTGCTGTTAGACATTATACGAGAGGAAGAGCAAGTGGAGGATGTTTCTTCGGATTTAAAAAAAAACTCAGCAACATATTCTGCGAATTTGAAGGTATAGATGAGGCCAAAGTGTTGAAAATAATCGTGGACTCAACGAAATTTATTATACTGCCAACATATATTAATTGTAACCATTGGGAAGCGGACTTTGATAAACTAAACAGAGTTCTTGAGCGCTGCAACTACGATAACATAATGGTTATTGGTGATCTCAATGCCAGAATTGGAAAGGTAGAGGGAAGAGAGAATCGATTTGCAGGAAAAGTAAGAGATTCCAAAGACTCCACTACAAACTCAAGGGGTGCAAAACTGTTAGATATGTGTGATACATTTGGATTCCGAATTATGAATGGCGTTAGCTGCTCGGATAAATATGGAGAGTACACATTTGTAGGGCAACAAGGTTGCTCAGTCGTTGACTACTGTTTGATAAGGGGTACATGGATCTCCATGATAGACGACTTTGAAGTTTTGTGTGAGCAATACTCAGATCACTTGCCAATCATAACAGAATTTGGAACTGTACCAATTGAACAACTTGAAACAAGATCTATCCAGGCCCCCCGTAAAGTAAGGTGGAAAAACTCAAACGCAATGGAATATCAAACTAATCTGGATCGTATTTTAATCACAGATGAACAACTAAGTATTTCCGAAATTGAAAATGTAGTCAGAAGATCATACCCGTCAAGCAGACAGACCCATAAAAAAAGGTTGGTATTCAAAGAGAAATGGTTCGACGATGAATGCGAAAAAGCAAGGCGAAAATCCTTCGGATGGCTTAAGGTTTTTCGCAAGACTGAAAATAGCTATTTCAAAAGTCCTTATATCCTAACAAATGCAGATTTCAAGAGGATATGTAAAGCAAAAAAGCGAGAATTTCTTAAAAATGAGGCTCTTAAGCTTACATGCTGCAAGAACACAAAAGAATTTTGGATTGCGATAAACAAATTCAACGGCAAAGAACCACAAATAAGTGTACAATTGAGTATGAGTTTATTAATGGACCATTTTAAAGCTATACTAAATCCAATACCGAACTCATTTCCAATTCACTATGCAATTCCATCTACGTCGAATGATATTTTGGATTCGCCTTTCACTTATGATGAAGTTTTGAGAGCACTCGAAAGTCTCAAAGACAGAAAATCACCAGGTCCAGATGGAATCCCTATAGAACTATTCAAATACTCGTCAGCTAACCTCAAGACTAAATTAACAATATCCTTTAATGAAATATTTGACACAGGCAATATACCACAACAGTTCAAGGAGGCATTGATCTTACCTGTTCATAAAAAAGGGAATATAGACGATCCGGTGAATTACAGAGGAATATCCCTTCTAAATTCGTGCTATAAGGTGTTCACTAAACTTTTAAATAACCGATTGACTCAATGGATGGAAAACAAAAAACTTATTCAAGAAAATCAAGCTGGTTTTCGTATTGGTTATTCCACCACAGACAATATCTTTATATTGCAAAACATCGCTGGCACATATATTGAGCAGAATAAGAAATTATTTGTTTTTTTCGTTGATTTCAAGGCAGCTTTTGACACAATCGATCGAAGAACACTATTTTACAAACTTTATAACTCTGGAATAAGTTACAAATTTGGGAAACTGCTAGCAAACATGTACGAGGGAAACCAATCGGCAGTATGGAGTGGAACTGAAGCTTCAGAATGGTTCGAAATTAAAATGGGAGTGAGACAAGGATGTGCGTTAAGTCCAAATCTTTTCTCTATTTATATCAACGACCTTATAGACTTTCTTCCAGGAGGCATAGATATGGCCGGGATGTTGATAAAGGGTCTTTTATTCGCAGATGACGTTGTCCTATTCGCACATTCACCAGAAGCACTTCAACTAATGATTAACCGGCTTTATGTGTACTGCCAAACATGGAATCTTACTGTAAACTTAGAAAAATCGAAAGTACTTATATTTAAAAAAGGATCTGGAAGAATATGCAGAAATGAGAAATGGCATTTTAACAGAGTACCCATCGAAGTCGTCAAAACCTATAGATATCTTGGTGTGACATTTACCAGTAATCTAAATATGGAACCCCACCTGAAAGACAGGCTATTAAAAGCAAAAACTGCAATATGTGCTACGTGGAAGAGATGTTTTTCAAATAAACTAATTGATCATAACGTGAAATATAAAGTGTTTACTGGAGTCGCAGAATCCACTATGCTGTATGCAGCCCAATCCTGGGGGTATAATCATCATGAAACGGTAGAAAAACTCTTAAGGTACTACATTAAAAGATGTTTCCGGCTACCAAGTACAACGCCAGATTACATGCTAATAATTGAGACAGGATTGTCACCATTATATGTGAAAACACTAAAACTTCATGTAGATTTCATATTGAAAGTACTAGAGCTACCAGAACAAAGACTAACAAAAAGAATTGCCAGGAAAATAATAGATAAAAAAATTCTTTGGTATAGAAAATTGGAGGATCTCGCGAGCTACTATGGAATAGAAATTAATCTTGTGGAAACCGATGGCAGGTCTTCAAAGGAAACGCTTTACGAACTCATTTCAAAAGTGGATACGCAATACAGAGAAGATTGTATTAATAAGGCTGCTTCCTCAGTACATCGTGCGATATATAATCTTCTGAATCATAATCTATGTGAAAAAAACTACTTCAACAACGCTAACAATCAAGAAAAGATAACAATAATATTTAAAATAAGAGGAGAGCTCATTAGACTAAATTATGTCCCACACCGTTCCGATCTACCGATTTACTGCAGTCTTTGCAACCTGTCGGAAAGAGAAGATGTCATGCACTTTATTGGTAGGTGTCCTGTTCTTAAAGAAATTCGAAGAAGTTATTTTGGCAGCAACGTTCTATCTGGGGTTGAAGTCATAGCACTCCTCAACTGCGAAAGAGATACAAATATACTTTTTAACTTCTATAAAACAGCAATAACTTATAGAAATCAAATTATAAATGAAGAATTTTAAGTTAGAAACAATTGAATACACAAATTAATCCTACTTATAATTTTTTCTAATTCTTTATCAAGCAAATTAACTATATACAAATCAAACTATTTATTTATTTGTCGAAAACATTTAATGTCAATCGGGCAGACGGCTTAAGCCATGCTTCAAAGATTTATGTATAGAAATAGAATGTAACAAATGAATGAATGAAACAATAAATCAAAACTATCTATCTATCTATCTATCAGACGTCATTTGAAGCTCCGTGATCGAATGTTATTAACATTTCTTTGGACTAATCGACACAAGCCTATTTTGACCGATTGTCAAACTAAGACTTATCTAACGTGAAGAAATCTGTTTAACTGCCAAATATTCAAGCAATATTAAATGTATGCGAGTGGAACTTATGCCTCAATTTCCCGATCAGCCACATGAAGGTCTTGTAACCCGTACAGCACCGATGTTTACTGGCACAACAACCAAAATTAGACGACCTTGAAGAAATTTTGCCTGGAACGAACGAAAACCAGAATTGAATTCGGAAAACCAGCGAAACGCGGTGGCCCGGGATTGTGCCTCATCACCAAAAGTCAAAACGAATTGATCGGCAGACTGTTGTTAAGTTCATTCATGTTGGAATTCATCAAAATCATAGCGCGAACATTTCTTTACTATTTAATTCCATTTATATGCTAGGATGCATTTTTCAAATAACTGTTAAAAACGTAAAAAGCACTTGTATAAAAAATCGTTCTCAACACGTGTACCATTAAAAACATCAAACTTTGCGATGCCAATGTCAGTTTTGACGTATCTACACCGGTATTGCCATATCTTAAAACATGTAGCATCGTAAGAATGAAATGTCAAGGTTCAAGAAAATAAATTTCATATAGCAAAAGTTAACACCATACAACAGTTACAATGGAATCTGAGTAACAGAAAATTATATTTGCTGTATACTTACGATTTTTTTCTTTTCTGTTGTGTCGTTCATGTTTTTTTTTGTTGGTGCTTTTTTAGCCTAGTTTTTCATCTAGGGTTCAGGATTTTACTAGGGATAGGATGGAGTTCCCCCCGTTACCATAAACCCTCCTCCTTTATCCGGGCTTGGGACCGACATAGAAATCTATGGCGGAGTTACTAATATTCTTCGCTTTGCCAAGGCTACTGGTAGGTTCTCCCTCACTGTATCTTACTAATCGCCAATAACCAGCGAGCGGGCAGCTATGCTGAAGTACAATGGACCCACTGCACATACAATACAAAATACTTACGAATTTGCTGTATGTTAAATGATCTGAAAAAGGGGCACAGCAGTATTCGGTGAATTCACCACTCTGTTATCTTAGAGAACGGGTGCAATGCAAGATCCGTATGAGAGCCAACACCAGGTGGAAAACATTAGGCACATGTGAAAGATTAAGGCGGTTGTGGCCAGAGCATGATAAAAGCCGGACCAACCAACTCTTGCTGTATGACAGAACATCACTGTCTTAAGTAGTTAGGTGCTCTCACTCAGCAAGGTTGAAGCCACGCAATTGAAGTAAATATCAAAGATGACCACATCTGTAGAGGACATACATACTTTTTAAGGAGTCTTAAAACGTTACTCTATAGAGCCCTGGTTATGGTTATAGTGGCAGTCGGCAGAAGCCGACACACTTAGACCAATAAAAAGGTCCATTGTGATCCTCTATAGAGCCCTACATACGATCAATGTTACTTGAATGTGTCATCTTTCAAGTAACATTGATCATTTTTCAATGTTCTTGTTAAGCTAAATTCATACATCGATTTGGTCTTCTTCAATGTACATTGACAATGAATTATCTATTGTTCATTCGTAGGGTGACAATTTTATATGTCAATGGTGTCATTTGTAAGAGATGAATGCGGCAAATACAACGCCTTGCCTATCCTCATTCGCACTCCTAAACCGACTGAAAAGAATTTAGGATCCAACAACACTTTTCAATGATAAGTTGATCGTGTGTAGGGCCCTTATAGTCTCCTTCAGTCTCTTTAAATTCCATGACTGCCGTTTATCTCTTAGATGGTGGAGCAGTCTAACATTGCATTGACCTCTGTTGGGTGCCGGGGCATAGAGACATTCCAGGAACCTGTAGGGCAGATGAACTCGCCAAAAAGGGAACCAAACTACCTCTTTTACCTGAAAAGGGTTTTTTGTGTATACCAATCGCAACTTGCAAACTTTTATTCAAGCTGTCCGCAATCGAGAGAACAAACCTTAGGTGGGCCAGTAGTAATACATGTCTAGCGGTTAAGCATATCTGACCAAAGCTGGACCTGCGACGCTCTAAGAGTCTGATCTCACTAAACTGACTGCATATTAGCTCCACTATAGGTGCCATTACAGTACACTGTCTGATAGGCAGCCACGCATCCAGGCTTGGCGTTTATTCAAACGACTTCTGCAGAAGCTGCATGGACGAGGAGGAGGAGGAGACTACACTTCACCTTCTTTGTACATGTCCTGCTCTCTCCCATAAAAGAAATCTCCATCTGGGAGCCAACATCAAGGGGCGGGAGGTTCAATAATGCATCTAGGCCGGAGCCAGGCGTGCTGGGGAAGACCCCATGCAGCCGAGACATACCTTCCTTCGGAGTTTGGGAAAGCAGCAGTAACGTATACGTGAAAGCTTATTCCACCAAACAACCGATGCGTATGCTAGAATTGGTCTTATCATAGCCGTATAAATCCATAAGACTCTTTTCGGTGATAAGCCCCATGTCTTGCCGAAAATGCCCTTGCACTGCCAGAAAACCGACAGCCCCTTGGCAGTCTTCAGCTCAACATGCTTGGACCAAAGAAGTTTGCTATCCAGGATGACTCCCAGATAATTTGCTTCATCGGAGAGTTGGATTGTGACGCCTGATACTCTTGTGTGTGTGTCAGACATTCGCAAGATGTGTTAATTTTTGTTTAACGATAATCCGCTGTGTCTTACGCGTATTGAGTGCAGTACATAATCGGCCTTTCTAATTACAAATTCGGTGTCAAAGAGACTATTAATTTAAGATGTACCCTAAATTGTACATAAACGCGTACCTAGCATGCCCGATTTCGGCTGTTTTATTCAAGATACGTAAATTTGTTCGCCTCCAATTGTCCTCGTTGTGGTCAATAACACCTCGTAATTAGGTACAATACTTAATCCTACTTTCTGGTGAAAAATGAAACACTTTAAATCTCATGATAATCCATAAAATATCAAACTTGTCCATAGCTTTAAATCATAAATGTTATCTCTGGCAGAACCTGTAGTTAGGAAATCATTAAATACTCGATTGTCATCAGTCATCACGCACCTCTGAATAAATTTATCTCTTCGAAAATAGACCGACAATCATTAAGCTCTTTTTATTAATGATTTCCTGTTATTGTCGCAACGGAAGAGCAATAATTTCACTGAACCGTTGAATGAACACAGCTCGATGAAAGAAAACCACTGACACGGACTGCTTCCCCCCACATTAATGACGTATGCTTATGTTTACGTTCAATTTCACCTTTCGCTACGCCTTACCTTCATCCACGATAAGGTCAGTCACACATGGATATAACCACCGGTTACGCCAATCATTCAGCATTGAACTTGAAACCATGTTGTGAGCTCTCAGTTTCTCTATTTCTATCCGTGTATTCTCCGTCCCTAGAAGCAACATTTCAGATGTGTGTCATGTTTTCTGTCTGGGCCCAAAATAATTGGCCGTCATTAAATATTAACTGACGCACGCGATGTGCTGTCGTTTCCTCAACCTCAATACTATAATCTGTTAATTTCTGTCCAAGTTCAAGTGACGTTTATAATGGGTTTCCTCGTATACGAGTATAGTCCATCTAAAATCAGTTGACCAAAAGCTCTATGAGAAAACCATTTTTTTACATGGAAAGCTGTGCCAACTGATTTTGGATGAACTATACCTAATCTCATTCCGATAGAGGGACCTCGCCCTCTTTTGTATAACGTAAAACCTTATGACCGTACGCACTTGAAAATAATTCAAATAAACAATCCACAAGACTAATTTCACTGTTTGTGGAGCAGGCTGCCCCAAGTGTCGACGATTCTATTTCTAGGCCAAACATTTAGCCCAGTTTTTATTTGCAATTCACCTTCCTCTCGTCGATTCCGGATTGAAGTAATAAATCTGAAGAGTAAGTGCTGGGCTTAGTTGGTTTATTGTTTGGCGACCAAGAGGAGTTCGAATTCGATTGGTTTTTAGTTTACAAAGAGGGAAATTTGTGTTTATGGCGTTAATGGCTCGATGCCACATATTATTCCGATCAGTAGTTTTTCTTTTTTCTCCGAGAGAAAACATATTATCCGTCCACTTGCTTTCAATCGCAGATCGATCATTAAGTATGTTTCTGTAGTGGCTGTAGAAGCCACTTGAATTAATTTCACTTTTGTTTACATTCAATCTGATGGATAAGTACAGCACTCAGAAATTGAACTCATTTCCATTCACTGTGTGAACCTGCAACTGCCTCTCGATAAAGTTGGCGTACGTTTGTGAGTTTTGAATGGGGACCGAAGCGTTTTGGCAGTCAAAATAAAAATAAATATTAGGCATTAACACCGGGGAAACGGCCACAAGAATTGCTAGTTAAAAGTTGAGTCACATAGCGGGGCACAAGGTATCCAACTTGAACAAAAAGAAAATTGGGGCGATTTCGAAATTAAATACATATTAGCTTAGAATCGGCATTTTTTTCGGACATCCCATGGAAAAATTATCGGCAAGATGGATGCAGCGTTTACTGACAAATTGTCAATATTAGAGTCGGGTTAAAATTTCCAAAAGCGCCATTCCAGTTAATTTTTTACGGCGTTTCGTAACGGTTTGTGAATCTTGGATACACCACTACTCCTCAGAATAAAAGAACAATCGAATCAGTGGACTTCTTCAGACGAATGTGCTCCGAAAAAGGAAAAAACGGTTCCATCGGCCGGAAAAGTTATGGTTGCGGTTTTCTGGGATTCCTGCGACGCACTTTATCTTTATTGAAATAGGGAATGTGCGAGCAATGGCTCAGTGGTTTGGAACAGCCCAGCCCATTAAGTTTTTTTTTTCCACTGCTCTACCTCTTGCGACAGTCTGACAAACATTCAAGAGTATCAATTGTCATGAGAAGCATCTCAAATTGCCGTTCAGAGTCGGCTTAAAAATCGAACGCGTTCGAACAATCCGTTGGTTTGCATTGTATTTGTTGAAAATGGTGTGCCGACCTTTAAAATTCGGACTTATTTTACTTACGAAAGCCAAATAATGCCGATGTCTTTTTATTCGGCCCTATTTCGCTTTGACAAAGTGAAAAACAGATAAAATCCTTTAAAAGTTGTGTAGCAAAATGTGTAGATCGTTCTTCACCCATACTTTGTTTTTTGCCACACCCACTTTATGAGGGATCGGAATATGATATCCAACAGTTCACTCAAGCGGACTTTCTTTATGTTTTGTTTTAGGAAGAAATAGAAATTTGGATCAATTCCAAGCCGTTTAACAAAAAAATCGGCGCCAGTGTCTTCTCAGTGGGACTGAACCTATCCAAATCATTCCTGCTCAAGGATTCCGCTATAATATTCCACGCGGAAATACTACCGATCAGGTATAACTCACCCTTTTCCCCATAACCAAGACTGATGTTGCCATCTTTATTGATAGCCAAACAGCTGTAAAAGCTTGACTCACACTCCATATCATCCAAATTAGTCGCACAGTGTAGAGACGCAATCATTTGTCTAAGCGGCCACTTCATCATCATCACTTTCTTCTGCGTTAACAGAAATAGTAACATGGAGGGGAATAAAAAAGATGATAGCAAGACATGGATCTACAATTGACAGCTCCTTTGCAAAGACAGTTTTCCCTCCTATAGGAACTGGTAAAGGAAAAATATCCCAGTATGCACTACTTTCACGGGCGAACTCCAGATGGCTCAACCTAAATAGCTGCGTCATATCCAGAAGATATAGCCCCGCTTCAATGAAAAAAACTAAATAAAAAGCAGAACCCGACAGGATATTGCTAGAAATGTGGCAATCAGCACTGCACATTGGCCTGTCGGCACTCAAGCTGCCAAAGTGGGAATCCCATTCAACCCACACTGCCGCAGTTGCAAAGATCTGGTGGAAAAGGAAACCCTTTACCATTTGGTCTGTGAATGTCCGGCCATAGTGAGAACTGGACATCGCACACGCGGCAAAACATTCTTCGATGGAATTATTAAGTAATAAAAAATGCTGCCATATTATTGAATTCCTCAACTCCACAGGCTGGATTTGAAACACAAATTGACACCCTGGGTGACTTGAGTGGTGGTGTACTGAGGTATACCAGGGCGCCACTCATACCTACCTACCCATGCAGTGGTGCGTGAACTATGTTTGAACTCGCTTTTTTCGAAAGAGTACTCGATGTTTGTATTAAAAAAAACCACGGACCATCAAAATATAATACAAAGTGTATTTGCCTAAAATGCTTATGCTTAGCTATGTGCTTGACTCGATAGAAAAAAGACAACTGACTTCAAGAGTACAGAAAAATAATTGCAACGCTGTTAGACATTAAAAGATACTCGTATGTACATACTTTTGCAATGAGTAAATAGCAAGTGCGTTAAATCATACGGTTTTACGGAGAAACTAATGATGATTAGTAATTATTAACAATTAATATTATATATTTCATTATGTTTTTAAGTGACAGTAGGTTTTGCAAGTTTTGTATACTTTTAGTAATAATAATAATAATAATAAATAAATAATAGTAATAATAATAAATAAGATAGAGAAAATGAACTTGAATTTAGAGTTGAAATTTTGTATTGAATATACATTACAATATTGTTTAGTAGTGCTATGATATGATATAATGGAATAAATATTTGCATAGGGCTGATAAAATACCGAACACTTGAAAAGGGGAAACATGATTACCGCCCGCTGCCAATTTATCAGATAAATTTATGACGGAATTGATAACAAAGTGGCCTCATTCGAAAAGAAAAAAATGCTGTTCCCAGCTCATTCGTCTGCAGGAGCAACATCAAAATTAGCTGAATCCTCCTTCATAAACCCTATTCTCCAGATTTGACTCCCAAATTTACAGGGAGCCAAATGTTCGAGAAATAGAATTTAACGACGACGTCGATGAAGAGTAGAAGAGAAAAACAGCTTCAATTGTTCCACGTTATAATTTTGTTTGTTTGCACCAACTGCACTCGTTAATGGTCAAAGCAAAGAGAGCGAACATTATATAATTTTCCTGCAAATCTTACGGACATATTAACAGATTAAGCTAATAAGTTACAGTTATCTTACATGACTGATGAAGGCAAGCAAACACAGAAAAGAAATTACATATGTAATTAGAATTGGAATAGGGCATATGCACATTAATCAATTAATCACCCTTATTGCGAAGATCAACTATCAATTAATAATTGACATTTATTAATCAATTTTATTAATTGGTATTGCGACTGTCAACTGTCAATATTGTTGATACATTGTGAATTTTTTATTTTGAATGAAAAAATTCGGTATTGTGAAGAACAATTTTCATCGATTTTCTTGTCAGCTGCCAATTTTTCTTTCAATCGTAAATTTGCAGTCGATGAGTTCGTGCTGGTAAAAAAAATAACTAAGAAATGTGAGTATCGAATTAAATAAGTGATAAAATGTTTAATTTTTTTATTTCCAAAGGTCTCAAAAAGTAGTAAGTAACAAAAAACAGTTATGCAGATTGGTCCAGTTGATGGAAGAGAACAAGGAACTCGCCACGGGATTTTGTTCCAAAGCTGTGGCAAATACAAAGTGCGAAGTCATTGCTGTAGAGTTGAAGAGCTTAGCTTAGCCTCCAGAACGAACTTCAGAAAAGTGGCAGAGAGTATGGATCGATCTAAAATGCAAAATAAAAAAAGAAGAAAACAAAAAACAAAATAGAAGTAACAGCCACTGGTGGTGGCCCAAACAGGCTTGACCAATTCAGCATTTTAGAAGAAGCTGTTGTGGGTTTGTTAGGACTCAATACATGCGTTAATCCACCTGGAAGAGAATTCGGTTTGAAAAATGTTACCACCTCCAATGAAAATGTTATGTCAACTGAAGACGCCGCACGTGAACAATCTACAAATCAGATTGACGGCATTCACAATAGCAAAATTTTTATCAATTCATTTTCACAATACCGATTTTTATTTGAATTGATAAATTCTTATAATCGTCAATCGGTTGATAGTTGATCTTCGCAATACGGCTCAATATTAACAAAACATAAAACAATGATAAATATAAAAGTAATAGAATTAGTATAATAATAAATAATTAAAGGCGCACATTCCGAAATACCAAATATGGGAAAATTTCTCGGCAGAAAGAGATTTTCATCAAATGATAAAATTATCGATGTAACAAATGCCCATTTTGCAGTTTGAGTTAAAAAATTTCGAGCATCGTCAGGAAAATGGTATCGCCCTGAAAGGAGAATGTTGAAAAATATTAAATTCAATTTGGAGATAAAGAAACAATTCTTTAATTTCAAAGTCACTGACTCATCTAACAGCCGTCGTAATTATAGCTTGACAGCTGAATCCAGATTTTTTTTATAAATTACTAAATTTTACTTAAATATTTATTTTTCGTTGCCTTTCCACATTTAGGTTGCTTTAAAAAATTATTATTAATAATTATTACCCGCGCCTAATTTTTTCTTATACAAAATAAATAACACACAACCAATAAACAACCTCACGATTTGTGAACAAGAAGATTCCACTCACAACTGTGAGTTTGGACTATTGTCCAAACAAAAGCCAAACTTCTTATTTATCTACTGACACAGATTCTCTTCAAAGTTATTGACAGAATCTGAAAGTAGCGCAGAAATCAAAGCAACAAATAAAAAACCCAACCAAATCGTTTGAAATTTTCAGCGATTTAGGCCCAGCGCCAGCACAGATAGACGTGTCAACGATAGCAAATCGAATCGCTGATAATCAAATCAACGTCGGCGTCGTGTTCATATTAAGACCGCAAAACAGATTTTCAGAGTAATGGCAATCGAAATGAGTTTTCATGAAAAAGCGATTATCTGTTGTGCAACGTTAGAGCGAAATCTTTTTTTTTCGTTTGCAAGAGTATCTCACCTCAATGTACAATGTTCATAGGTTAATGTAATTGTTGACATTTCGATAACTGTGTAGATGGTTTTTTTATATGTAGGCCCTCAGAGCCTTGGTGTCCGTGAAACTAGATCCAAATTCTTAAATAGTCGGCACCCTTTTCTTGATTTGTAATGCGTCATCGATATTTATTCCACACAATCGAACAATAAACTAACCCAAATTGCCTCGATTGCAAAACTGTGAAAAACACAACACAACGGTGACACACTCAGAAAAAAAGAAGATATACAAACAAGTATCTCAGATACAGTTTGTATTCGGAGAAATTTCAGATTGAAGCATAACGAGCCAGAGTACGAGTATGTGTGGTGCGACCTTATAGCATGAATAAATAGCTATAGTTTTTCTTAAAATATTAATGGCAGGGTTATTTGCATACTGAATGGCGTGTGTGATTTTTTATTATCTCAATTAACAATTTAACTAGATTTTGTTATGCAACATATTAGATGCCATGACAGCTGCTGGCGGCTATTAGTTAGTTTAATTCGATTAAGGTGTTATTTTTGTTAAGTGGCGCTGAATATTGATGAGATTCGTAGGACTTAAAATTGAAGTAAAACTCAAGTTGTGTCAATGAGCCTACCCCTTATAAAAAAAAACACTGCTTCATTTAAAAGGCGGACTAAATCGCACCCTCGCTCAAATAGTGTCATAAGTCAAAAAATCATTTTTTCGAGAAAAAAGCATTCAGTTTGGGCCGCCATTACTTTTGCATTACATTACAATGAAATATTTGTGTCATCTAGGGACAAATATTCGAACAATAAATATGACACTTTTTGAGATAATAGTTTGAAGTATGGGGGACGTAATGGTGCAATAAACGGATTTTCTAATTTTTTTGAGTTATGACACTATTTGAGCGGAAGTGCGAAATGTAGAAATCGCTTTAAGGCAATTTGAACATTCAGGCGAGCCAAGCGACTGATTGTACAACTTGTGTAGTTGGAGGGTCATGTTCCTTTTAATTCCGACCATAACTTCGCTAAGGAGGAGGAAGAAGAAGAAGATATCTATTACAGCAAATAATGATGAAAAATGATTACGGGCATTTGGCCACCACTAGAACGTCTCAGAATAGCTTCTACAGCTCCAATTTTCGACCACTTTTGCGATGGTTTGACGCCGTATCTCACAAATTGTGTGTTCGAGATGTTGGCTTCCAAAGCTGGACTTGTTGTTGGCTTGTCCGCATAGAACACGCACACAGTTCCATTTCTGGAAATAATGTTGTTATCAAACACTTCCTTTAATAAATAACTCGATGTTTTCGTCGGCAGTATGTGGCACCAACTTGTTAAAACCAATTGTCCTGCAGACCAAGTTCACGAACTTTTAGCACCAAAAAGTCGATGATCATGGCTATGTGGTGGGCGCCATTGACGTTGATATTTCGATTTTGGTAATTTTTGAGGAAGTGCCGCCAGCCCATTCACTGTAATTTTTCAGGGGGCGTCAGTAGTTATTGTTTAGATGTTAGATTATTTTCGTACCAATTGTGGTAAGCGTGTTGGACTACTAATCGAGGGTTCTAAGGTTCAAATCACGCCCGCGCCAAGTTACACCTAAAGTTTTTTTTTACAACACCACTTGGGTCAGTCTGACAAACATCCAAAAATCAATTATCATAAGAAGCTTCTCAAATTTGCCGTTCGAAGTCGGCGTAAGATTGTAGGCCCCTTTCACTTGAGCACAATGGTTGGAGAAAGTAGGTTTAAGACCCTGTATGGGCCTTTAATACTTATACTTTTGTTTTCGTAGGTACCAAATGCGACAAGTTTGCTTATTAACAAATCCACTGAGACAGAGGTGAGCAAAATTTAACAGAAAAAGGGGGATCAACTGCAAGCGCCCAAACACTGACGGCGCAAACGAAGATCGTTTGTCTTTAATTATAAAAAAAATATTCTTGTGCAAAATAGTCCACAAAAGGGACACATGCCAAGTTCTTGCACACCATGACAGATCGATGATTTGAGATTTTCTTCAACATGGCCGCAACGGCATCAATATTTTAATCTGTGCGCACTTTTCACATTTTTGACAGCGGGTTTGGTAAGAGTGAATGTAATGCAAAAATCTGCAATTATTTTGCGAATATCAGCTCAAGCGTTCGATTATTTTGGACGTCAATATGGCGTAGATTTTTATAAATTTTTTACCGAACACGATTTTGGAAATAATTTTCCACAATTTGAAAACACTGCTCGAGCATATGTCATATGCATAATTATTTGCCAAAAAAAGATGATTTCAACTGTCAGATTAACGATGAGTGTTAATCCAATTGAAAAATATCCTTAAAAACTTGTACTATTTTGTGCGGCAACATCTGAAAGTATAATTGCAGAACGATTAAGTTTTTAATGTTCTTTTCACTGACTTAAATTTTTTAATTGGTTTTTATGATTTTTATATACACATATGTACATAGTCAAATAAGTCTCCGTACAGCAGTATACTTTTTGTTTATTTTGTGATAAACTTTTAAAGTATTTTATTAAAAAAAAAGAAGACTACCAGGAATTAAAGTAATAAAAACAGCTTAAATTTTTTTAACGAAAAAAATAACATTTTATTGGAAAAAAACTTAAAATTTAGACAAATTCACAGCTCAAAGAGTAAAAAAAGGAACTAAAAAGTCTCCGTACACCAACATTTTTTTGGTTAATTTTCTTTAAAAAAAAAGTAAAAAATTTAATGTAATTATACAATCACGAAACTTAATAACTAGTAGGACCTCCTCTGTTTTTTATTACTTCCTGCCGTCTGTTTTTCATCGAATGGACTAGTTTCGAAGTCGTGTCGGGGGATATCTTGTTCCATTCCTCAAGTAAAATGGCTTTGAGGTCATTTTTGCTGGATATTGTGTGCTGACGAATTTTTTTTCCAGGTGATCCCACAGATGTTCAATTGGATTGAGATCTGGGGACTGAGCATGATGTTTTATTTGCGTCCGCACATTATACAGCAACCATTCTCTTACGAGCATCGACGTGTTCTGGGGGTCGTTGTCCTGTTGGAATATAAAAGAGTTGCCAAGACCCAGTTTTTGAGCACTTCAACGGAGATTTTCTTTAAGGATGCTCAAGTATCCATATTTATCCATGGTGCAGTCTATGAGTACGAGGTTTCCGACGCCCCATACCATAACATTGCCGCCGTAAAAAAATAAAAATAGGTATAACGTTGTCGTCGTCCAAACGAATGTCCAATGCGACGATGTTGTTGTCACTCGTTTGACAAACCTAAGTTTTTATACCCATCACTCAAATTAAGATTTTCTTCTCTTTCTACAAGTATTTTCCAGAAGCAACAAATGTCGCCCCAATTTTCCCGATTTAATGCAAAAAAAACACATACAAAGGCGAATAATTTCAATGAAAGCGGACATCCATTTTTAATGCCGAAAAATGTCAAACAACGAAACGAAACAATTTCACCTCTCCATAACATTATCTGATATTCCTTGCATCCCCTACTCGAGGACATACAAAGAAGAGGATGAACAGGATCTGTAATAATAATAATAACCACTTCAGTTCTCTGGCTGACATGACCGGAATCCCGTTTGAAAAATCAGTACACCCAAAAACGGCAACGTTTTGTAAACCTTACTGTGGTTGTAGTGTAGGTAATGTATAGCTGGAGGATGTCAGCACTGTCACTTACGGGTTAATGTCAGGATTGTAACTAAATCGCACTATCCGTGTACTTGTCAACAACAAAAAAAAGGAAGAAAATTCTATTAGAGTATCTTCAAATGGAAATGACGAATTTCGTATCGTCGGAATGCGTAATGATTAGCTGTGGTTGGTTATGAGGGGCAAGAAGGGTGATAGAAACGAACTCTCTCTTGAACTATATGTATGTCAGCGACACACTGTCCAATTCTAATGACACAGAATCCATCTCTCGACTCTTATAGTCCGATGCTCGTTTTGCAGTGAGTTTTGTCACAAAAACGTTTTTATTTTGTTTATCTGTGTGTGGGTTTCTTGAAAGGTTGGATACAAATCCAAGTTCGTTATGCTGAGCATTGGAGCTGGAGGAGAATGATATGTATCCATATCTGAACACACAGTTGGAGTTTTGCGAAATGATGACTTCGACAGTTTGCTTCTTTATTTTGTTTGCCCCCTGTGGGTATCTTCTTATATGGTTTTCGTTGAGTAAATGACATATCAAGGATTATTACTTCACATGAGTTGAGATTAGCCGCTGTTGGTTGTGTTTTGCTTATTTTTTTTTTTGTTATTTCCATTACTATGTGCTTAAGGATTAGGGAAGAGATTAACCATATGACTAAATGGTTCTTGAAAGTAATAAGACTTTTTTTTTCGAAACTATTTAATTTTGAAATAATTCATAGACCAATTGTTTAAATTTGTGATAAAATGTACATAATCTCTTAGGATTCACAAATTTATTAGTGCATACAAAATTCACTTCGGTCCACTGTTGAATAAGATAACAGGGAAAAAGGTAATAATAAAAATACAGGGTCCGAAGTTTAGCTTTGTCCAAACATATTTTGGGTGTGCTATAAGTTTGGCACGAATAAACGCCGATTCCGCAAAGTTGTTTAGCTTAATTCAAAACTCTTGGAGGGTCGTCCATTTTCTGAACTCCATACAAAATCATTACCATTACCAGATTCTTTAGCTGTTCAGGTAAAGTGTAAAGGTGTACTTACTTACTTAACGGGCTCCAGGCCGGAGAAGAGTATATGCCTGAGACACTGCAGGCTTCCATCCTCTGCGATCCCGGGTACGCTGCTTCCATTTGTCCAGACTAAGTGCTCTGGTGTCTGCGATAGCTTCGAAAGAACTAAATACATATTACCGTTCCTACTCGGCGCCATAAAGCAGAATTGGCAGGATTAAGGATCGATAGAGCATGCATTTCGCCCTTCGAGTCGAGAGTTTTGAACCCATTTTGTTTTGAACGAATTTGAAAATGAAATACCAAATATTTGAAACCGGTAGCAATTGAAGTTTGATAGAAATTAATCACAGGGGTAAATAAAAAATCCTTATAGAAGACTTAACAAGGATATGTGGAACTGACCCGAATGTAGTTTTGCTTCACAAGCTGCTATTAACAATTTCTCTAACTTAGCTTCTCTACGGATAAAAAGGAAGCGAAAATAGTCAACTTAACGCATTTGATAAAGATTTACTGGGGCTATGAGAACCACCCCTACAGCGGGGTTGGAGGTAATTCTCAATCTTAAACCTCTAGACCTTTTTGTTAAAGAATCCGCAGCAAACAGTGCCTTGCGGCTAAGCCAAATAGAAAACTGGAAACCTAGTACAACAGGACATGCACGGATTCTAAAGAAATTTACGGGTGGTAATGTATGCACAGACTACATTACTCCCAAACTAGACTTTATAAGACCATTTACTGTCTCTCTTCCCTGCAGGGAAGAATGGCATGAGAATCGAGTACCAGTCCGTGCAACAACGATCCCCATCTACACAGATGGCTCCAATATGGATACTGGCGTTCGGGTTTCTATTCCGAAACACTCGGAATATCTGGCTCGATCAGACTCCCCGACTACAGCAGCGTCTTTCAAGCTGAGGTTCTGGCGGTGGCAACAGCCGCTAAACGGGTTGCAATGACGGCAATACCACAAGCTGATATTACCTTCTTCATTGACAGCCAAGCGGCAATAAAATCGATTTCCGCCACAGAAATAAAATCAAAGCTTGTAAGTCGCTGTCGCGAAGGGCTGCGGGCTCTTGCGGGGACGACGAGGTGAATGAGGATACCCCTCATTTCCTCTGTCACTGCCCTGTACTCTGTCATATAAGAAACATTGTCCTTGGCAGATATTTCTTCCAGGACTTAGAAGAACTCTCCGGCAAGTCTGCAAACGACAACGCATCGAGATGGTTTGTAAGCCCGCTAGGTTTTTCATAGGTTTTTCATTGGTCCCAAGTAAGGGAATCATAACTTCCAGGGTATCACAAAAGGTCTACATAGACCCAAGTGTGACGGGAGCAGGACTCTCTTGCCCCGTCAACCCAGCAACCTAACCTAACCTATTAGATAAAGATAGTCGGGAGGGTTTTGTTCAGGTCTCTCAGCTGCAAAAGACTCAGATTTCAGCGGATTGAATATTAGTCAATAATCGTTATAGAACAAACAACTTGTTAAATTATAGTAAAAACATAATAAAATAAATAAAAAGTATTTGAATTACATTGATTGAAATTTATAACAGCAAAGAAATAGCAACTCTTATTATATTACGTTAGGTAAGGTTGAAGTGGTAGTCAGCCGAAAGCCGACACACTTAGACCAATAAAATGTCGATTGTGATACCACGAGGATCTATCTTCTTCCTTCTCGTTGAAACAGTTGGAGGTTTTCATAACGCTTCAAAGACTGTTAATGTCAATTATATTAAAATTAGGGTTTTCGACTTTGAGAGAGAGAGCACGGCAGATGCAGAGAAGGTGGATAATAGTTTAAGCCTCCTCCTCATTGTCCAAGCAGTTCTGCAGAAGTCATTTGTGTAGCCTTGTTGTATGTTTGCCTATGAGACAGTGTCATTCAGTAAGTCGTTTAGGGAGACTCCTCTTCACATATATGACCAATATTTTAGTTATCTAACTAGCTGTTCCCAAATTAGTTTAAGTAGTTTCTCATTCGATTTGGAAACAATTTTAAAATGTATCTCTTTTCTGAAGAACGACTATTCATCAGGTCCTGATGGCATTGCACTGATTGTTCTTAAAAAAATGTAGTCATGCAATTGCTTCATGTCTTAAGTATCTGTTCGAATTGTCCATTAGTACTGGTAAATTCCCTAAGCTGTGGAAAAGTGCTTTTATCACACCTGTATTTAAAAAAAGGCGAACGTGTTGATATCACTAATTGTAGGCCCATTTCAAAGCTTTCGTGTATCCCTAAGCTTTTTGAACAAATTGTTTGTGAAAAGTTAATATTTCTTTGTCGCAATATAATTTGTAATGAACAGCATGGATTTGTAAAAAACAGATCCACTGTCACTAATCTATTTACTTTCTTGCATGATTGTTCTAATGCCTTAGAGAATAAGGACGAAATGGATTGCATATACACTGACTTCTCTAAGGCTTTCGACCAGCTGTCCCATGAAATAATCGAATTTAAGCTCAGGGCTTCTGCTTTCCCACGATGTTTCATATAATGGGTTAATTCATACCTTAGATCAAGGGTTTATCAAGTGAAATTTAGAGGATCGTTATCTGTATCTTCCACAGCTCAGTCTGGAGTTCCCCAAGGAAGTCACCTCGGACCAATTTTATTTACTCTTGCCATTAATGATGTTAAGGCATGTATAAATCACAGTAATATCCTGATCTACCCTATCCCTGAACCCTACTAAATGTCAACATATGACATACTCTAGAAAGAATATCCCTTCCATCTTTCAATATTCTTTGTCTCAACATATTCTTTGAATTGTTGATAATTTTAAGGATCTCGGGGTTTATTTCGATCCCGAACTGGATTTTGCTAAGCATATCAATTTTATTGTTAATAAATCTAATTCTATGCTGGGCTTCGTAAAAAGGTGGGCGTAAGAATTTAATGACCCATACGTTGCTATGTCATTGTACAATTGTTTTGTGCGTCCGATTCTTGAGTATGCCTCACAGGTTTGGACACCGTTCTACAACATTCATTCAAATCGAATAGGGTCTACATAGACCCAAGTGTGTCAGCAGTATGGTTGTATATTTGACGACTTCGTCAGCCCTAGAACTCACTGGAATGTCTCCAACACAGGTAAATGTTGAACTGCTCCACCATCTCCGCGAGAGATGATCGGCAGTCTAGGGCTACGATGGAGTTTGTAGAGACAGAATCCAGCGATTTTATCGTGGTTTGACTGTCTGAGAAAATTCGGATGTCCTTAACGGATAACACGTTCTTCTTCAGCCACGAAAGGACTTCTTTAATCAATTCTTTTTATATTACACGCGCAATAGTTTTGCCGACCTAGATTGTCAAAATTGCACACTGTGCGGAGGTGCGATATTCGCAGGAGCATAGACTGCTTTTTCGATATCCAGATATTCTGTGTTTCTATCCAGAACTACATCTTTATGTTCTCCATTATGTATTTTAACCGACGCCACACTGTAATTATTCGCATTGAGGTTATGTTTTTTTATTCCGAAATGTCATTGAATCCATTTTCTATGCACGCAAACGTAATTATTTTGGCAGAGCCTCTATATGCAGATCTAGAATCCTACGGAAGGTTCTTCTCTGTGACACATTTTTTTCTAAAACTATTTCCTCCCTCCTTGCATTTATGTGAAATTAAAATAATTAAATAAAGTAAAAAATTGTTGTGACACATTTGAAAACTTTTAATTACATCCTACATGACACTATTTTTGCATGAATACGAGCAATGTCCGTCCGGTTTTGCTATCTACCAAAATAGTTGTGTGTGCAGTTGTTGGGTTCCTTAAGTCAGTACCTATACCTACTTGAAAAGAATAAAAATAATCGCATCCACTATGGGAGAAACCTCTCTAAATTTCTCCAGCATTTATCAAAGGCTTTTCCTTTTTTTATAATCTTGGGATTTCCACTACTTTTTTTGCTTTATTTCTGCAATTTTGTTTTTTGTTGTGCTCGTTTTTTCTTTCTCAAAAGATGTCACTGTCGTCGTTGGTGCGCTGTTGTGAACTTACGTTGGTGTCCCAATTTGAAGTGCCAACGAATTTAGAAGTGCAATTGATGTTCTACTACTACGACAATGATGGTTATGATGGCGATGAAGACGACGACGACGACACAACATGGTGTGCTGACACAATTTCTCCTATATGGTTTCTCTCCTTGTTTCACTACAATTTCAGCAACTTTGTAAAGTGTACTAATGTTGTGTGATTGTTTTCTTAGGCACCTACTCTTAACCAGCTGCTGGTGTGGAATTCAACTAGATAACAACTGGCATAAAGAAGAAATGAAAAAAGAATCGCTTTTCTATATTTTCTTGCTGTGGTCACCTTTTTTTCTTTTCTTATTTTTTATGGTGAATGCCATGTGGTTACCAGCACTTGTCTATCATGATGTGACATGGTATCTTGAGGCTTGCACAACACACCCCTTATATATACATCAAAAGCAAGCTCTAAGCTAAAAGCGCTTTGAATTACTTAAAGAGGGCGCGCGTTAGGTTGTGCATTTTATTTGTATTCCGACTCTCAGAAGGGGGATTGCAGATGCAAGATAGTTGTTTTCGTTGTGTCTTAATTACAACACTTGGAACTATTTGCAAAGATTAAGTAAGCAAAACAACTGTTTTGACGTCTTTTATATTCTGGGAACTAAGCTTTAAAGAGTCATGAACTCTTACTTTGTCGGTACTTAGGCAGACAAATTGCGAAAGTTTACTTCAAAGTACATACACTTGGCTTGCCCTTTTGGCTTTGTTTCTTTTGTTATTGTCTTCTGCTCTGCAAATTACGTCGCAGTAAACATATAATGCAGTGATATTCTTAGCCCGTCCCCGGTACGGGCATTATTACGCAAAATAGCTTTCAGCTTTATTTTACTAACATGCAAGTCAATAACATGGTCATTTTAATTATTAATTCTACTCATGCGACTGATAGGCCCATTCCTGCCAGAATTCGTTCTATGATTAAGGCTTAACAATAAGTCAGCACTACTATAGGCTAGACGACAGAAATCAAAGTCAATAGAAGGTAGTAAAGCGCATCTATCTGGCCCTACCTCCTAGGTGTCATTTGAAAAGCTTGATACGTTGGCTGTAAGTTGAAGTTAAATGGATCCTCCCATGGAAGTCCTCTTAGAGCAAATCTTAAAAATTTACGTTAAATGGCCTCGATTCGATTCGATTGTGAAGCATAACCTAGATAAGGAGTTTCAAGATGTTTAATGTGTCGCTAGGCTCACCTGAATGTTAAAATTGTCTAGAGTGATTTCTCCCCTTTTTCGCTGCAGTGATATTCCCTGCACGGGAATAAAAAAAAATCTCCCGCATCAAAAATCCGACGAAGAATTTGTCTCTTAAATGAACACGTTCAAACTACTTCCCAGCTTATTGTCCAGCATTCGCCGCCATAAAGCAAAACTGGCAGGATTAAGTCGGTGGAGCATGTATTTTGCTATTGAGTCAGGACAGGAGCGCAGATGAGCAATATGAGAGATTCTCTCAATTCGCCCGCCACACTGATGCCAGATAATGGCATATTTCCCTTTTTGTGGGTATATCACGTCTTAAATAAGCTAAAAGGGGATCTTTCGAACCTTTTGTTCTACGAAAAAGGAATTTCACCTTATACTCAAATTTTTTGTAAAAATGACTGCGTTGTACCTTAATAAAGCAATGAAGGCCCTTTTTTTTGAAATATATGTACTCCTGTTTTGTTTTTTTTTTTTAGAGATAACATTGCTGATTCAGATTCTAAATATCTGAATGCGTTCATTTTTATACCCGTTCACAAGGGAATTATAACTTTGACTCGTAGTTTGTAACATACCTTAATATTGCTAGTAAACTCAAATTTCTGATCAGTATCGAAAGTTAGAGTGAATCTAGCCATCTTGTCAAATTGTTGGCCCTAAAATTCGAGCTAGAAAGCTTAAAATATGGAATATGTACTCTCCAGGCGCCCATCATGTGTAAGATTTCATCTACCAGGTAGAACACCTTCACAGATTTCGCATAAAGTAATAAAGGTACATACAGTAAATATAAAATTACAAAAACATAATAATAACATGAGTTAATAAACTAAAAAATTGGCATTAATTACGAAAGATTGAAGTTAGAGCAGTAAGAGCGTCGCATTTAAATAAATCCCGATTTGAGGTTAAATCCAAGTTATTACCGATCGAATTAAACAAACAGATGCATCGAGTTATGCGTTCAGACAAACCATAGTTTGTTTTATGTGCCGGAGGTAAAAACAATTGTCTGTCCCTTAGTACTATGCTTGGTGCATAGAATGGTAGACTAAAAAGAAGTTCACTACAATTGATTCTGTTAGAGACAATATCTTTCAGGAACACCAAAGACTGCATCTTTCTCCTAACCACGAGAGTATTAAGGCCTAACAATAAGCAGCGACTATTATAAGATGGAAGCTCAAAGTCTCTATTAAATCTCATCAGAGCAAGGCGAGTGAATCGTTTTTGGACCCGTTCTATTCGAGAAGAGTGGAACCAGATATTTGGAAAATATACTTTTTACGGGCCCATAAAAAAGGTATTTAAAATCCGCCCACTAACCCCCACTATTTGCAAAAACAAACGGGTGATTGAAGAAATCAAAATGCGAGCTAGAAAGCTGAAATTCGCGCGTCACTTGAATAGAATCAAAAATGTTCCGTACGAAAGAGCCTTGGGCTTAGGTAAGTTGACGAAACAACTTCTTTTTTGAATTTTTCGAAAGCCTATTGTAAGAGGCTAATGTAATGACTAAGAAAAGCGCTGAAAATCGTAAAATGCCATTTTCAGAGGTTTTTTGCTTCCCTTCAAAGAACACTATCAGCCGAATTAATAAACGCAAATTAAGGGTGAATTATCTTTAATCAATGAATTAAATGAGAAATCTTATCTAATAAGAAACTTTTTTGAAGTCTTGAAGAATTGAATTGTGAATTGACGTTGATAGACATGCAAACAGCTAATTTAGCGAAGTAGGTGAATTAACGAGAATTAAGTTAAAATATAACTGACAGCATTTTTGACAACTGACAGCGAATCTTTGAACCACGTGGGATGTTGGATGTGGTATGTCCATACAATTTATTACTTAACGATTCATATTGTACAATGTAAAGGGTGGTTAAATTGTAAGGGCCGATGTTGAATGTGAACCAAACCTAAACGTCAAGTTTTTTTCTGCATTTTATTTGACATTTCTCAATTTCAGACCAACTCAATTTGAACCATGGAAAGATACACAATCGAGCAACGCGTTAAAGTTATTCAGGCTTATTATGAAAATGGGCGTTCAAATCAAAATGCATATCGTGCACTTCGTGCACTATCGTACAGCTCGTACTGCAGAAAATATTGCTGCTGTTCGCGATAGTGTGGCTGAAGAGCCGTCCACCTCAACTAGTCGTCGTGCCCAACAATTGCAACTCTCACGCTCGTCGTTGATGAACATTTTGCATAGACTTGCCTTTACGCGCAGTAGATTCGTCAATAAGCAGAATTGCCGCATTTGGGCGAATAATAATCCAAGAGTGATTGTAGAAAAACCAATGCACCCTTTACATACCGTTTATTACTTAACGACAATTAGATAGTGCATGGCCATGATTTTTAATTAATGAACCTTGAATTAACTTTTAATCCACATGGTAGTTAATTTGTGAATTAAAGGCAAATTAAGTTTGTTTTTATTATTTCGGCTGTATGTTTTTTTGCGTCACTTGAAAAGAAGAATAAGAAGAAAAAAATTACAAAGATCCTTTTTAATGGGTTTTGCTCTTTGTTTTTGACTTATAGATAATGAATGATAAAATGAGTACTATCACCTTTTTTTAAAATACATTCATAAACCCTATTATTAAGTGAATAGTACAGTGATTTTACTTTATTTAGTACCGAGTTTTAGTAAATTTTCTCGAGGAATATATATGTAAGATTAGTTCGTAAAATAGTTCGTAGGCCGAAAGGCAATAATTCTAAGATATAGTTAAGTTTAGAGCGTTCGCATAAGGACCAATAAATAAGAATAAGTATCCTGTTAATTTTAAGTTAGGTTTAATCATTTTTGTCTAGTATGTAAGTAGATATTTATCAATGAATAAAAAAATGAATTTCAAAGTCAAAAAAAGTTACTTTATTTAGTGAAATGGCTCTCCGCGCTTCTGTTATTGCAGTAATTAGTGATTCTAAATGAAATATCTTAACTTTCACGAACCATATCTTGTTGATATCGGTCCAAATACGTCGCTTAATTAAGGAAAAGCTGCTATAATATATCTAACAATATCTGTTTGTACGGGTTCCCCGTCATTTTCACTGTTGAAATTTTAGATCGATAGTTCCATACCAAGAAAACGCATCCCAGACTATAGCACCCTCTCCCGGCTGTGGCGGCGTTCCTTCCTCATATTATGCAAATAAAAGTTTTATCCAGCTGGGCCATCTAAGTTAAATTTATTTTCGACTGGAAAAACCACTTTGGTCGTTTCGGAAATCCAACCAACTTTCTTTTCGAACTGCATTCAACGGTGTCTTTTTTGCATTTTAACGCGTTTTTAATGTGGTGCACTATTAATTACCCGCCTTATGGTGCTTACACTCGCTTTGATGCTACTTTTACTTTAAATTTTACCTGTGGAGTTACCTGAATTCGAACGCAAGCAAAGGATAATTTTTCTCTCTGCGCCTGATGTGGGGCTTGCTTGCCTTCCTTACCATTCCTTTCCTTATTTTTCAAAAACGTCAATACAACTTTCGCAGTTCGTCCTACTTGTCTGCAATTGTGTGTAGAGGGAGCTGGTTTTCTGTATAAACTTCTATTTGTTTCTTTTTCTGTAGTTGTATTTTTTTTGCATTCGCATCCTATTTTTGCGAATGTAGAATGTAGTCTGTGCTTTGTTGTAAATACACTTTTATCAATTCAATTCAATTCAAAAATTTATTGGTAGAGTACAAGTAAGACCAAGTGTCTTTTATAGTACATTAACAATTTAAATAAAAGAAAACACATTGGTACTAAGAGAAGTTAAGTTTAAAATAAAAATTAAATGAATTTTAAATGATTATACAATTAAGGAACTTTAAATACATATTTGGAGAAAGGAATGGAGGGACAAGAGGAACAAGAGAACAGAAAAGAGGAGAAAGTTACGATAGATAAAGAATAGTAGAGTGAAGTAAGAAAGAAAAGAAGAATATGCAATGATTACAATTAGGCGAAGTGGGCAAATAGAGCTCTTTTAAATCTTTCAGCTCCTATTATTTGTTTAATGGCGACAGGTAGAGAGTTCCAAAGTCTGGCAGTGTGGACTAGAAAGAGGCGCGACGTATTCAAGTAGTTGGAAGGTGGCGTTATAAGATTGAAAGTTCGCTGCGACTGAACAAATTGTAATTTCTGAAAAAGATAGAGCGGAGACTGGTCACGTATGATCTTGTGCATGAACACACAACATCTTATTTCCCAAAAATCCTGAAGGGAACAGCCGAGGACGAGTTTGTGGTAACTGGATATATGTTCATATCTTCTTATCCCAAATACATATCGCACCATATCATTAAAAGCAACAAGTAGTTTGTGCTGAGAACGGGAATCTAATTTTGGATAGACAACAATGGCATAGTCAAAGATTGGAACAAATAAGGACTTAACCAACCTTAATTTAGTATCAACGGGTGTGAAACTAGAAAATAAATACAGCTTACGTAAGCCTGCATAGATACGTCCCACAATATAATTTGCATGGTCAATAGCGGAAAGAGATCGATTCAATTTGTACCCAAGGTTTGTTACAGTATCTGAAAACTTAAGCATCGTAGAATTGAGATAAACAGGCGGTATCACTTCAGTGTCGTACAATGTTTTTGAAATCAGAATCAATTGACTTTTCATTGGGTTTAAGATCAGACCATTATTTTGAGACCATTTAACTATTGAGGAAAGATCAGAATTAAATCTACTCACGAGATCCTCAACCAGTCCAATTGGCCTAGAAAGGTATATCTGTGCGTCGTCAGCATAAAGATGAATAGATGCATTGCAGCATGCTTGAGGAAGGTCATTTATATACATTTGCGACTCATTTAAAAAAAAACTTGGCGACTACTTTCTATTCAAGTGAAGCGAAAAAAAAACCAGTGTTTTCTACATATGAAGGGAAGCAAAAAAGCCTCTAAAAATGGCGTTGGTAAACATTGGGCGGATTTTAAAAATATTTACATATGAGTATCAAGAGAGTACCTACAAGGTGGCGCAAAAGTTGTCAGGTGGCGCAAAAGTTGTCACCCGATGTTCTTTCGCTGTAATTTTTTTATGAATGAAAAACTTTGGTTCTTCTTTTGGATTATGTTAATTGGTGTCTTAAGTTTTTTCTGTATCAGTTAACTTCACAAATATCAAAGAAATTAGAATTTACATTTGCCGCCATTTGCAAAAATTATGCTTCTTCCGATAGGAAGATGACTTTTGCGCCAACTTGTATAATATATTCAAAGTTTCAATTTTCTAGCTCAAACTTTAATTTTTCGATAAAATTGTTTTTTTTTTTTTAATTCTAGGCAACACAATCATTAAGGGTCCCAAGTAACATCTTGAGTTTTTTTTTTACTGCCCCACCATGAGAAGCTTCTCAAAATTGCCGTTCAGATTCGGCGTAAAATTGTAGGTCCCTTCCACAAAGAAAGTGGTTGGAGAAGCTAGGTTTTAGGCCCTCTATGGAACGTTAATGCTTAATATTTATTTTTATTTTATTTAAGGGCCCCTATAGAGTATATAAAGGGTCTTTCATTAAAGACTTGATAACTTCTTTTTTAAATAAAATGCAAACTACATACTTGAGATATCTCGAAAAAAAATGATTGGCTTGAATTACTATCGAAACATTTATGAATTCAACTTCGTTCACATGTCCACCACGGGAACGTATGCAGCGATCGATACGTTGAAGCCAATTTTCGATGTATCGGCCGCATATTTCGACCGATACGGCCGCTATTTCTCGTTCAATATTGGCTCTGGGCTCCTCTAACGTCGCCGGCTTGTTGGCATGGACCAACGATTTAATGTAGCCCCATAAAAAAAAGTCTAGAGGCGTTAAATCACACGATCTCAGCGGCCAATAGACGGGTCCGTTTAAAGAGATAACACGTTCACCGAACTGAGATTTCAATAACTCGATTGTTGCACCCGCTGCGGGGATTGTAGCACCGTCTTGTTGGAAGCACATATCACTGGTGTCCAATTCATGCACTTACTCAAAGAAATAACGTTCCAACATGTCTCTGTAGCGAATACCATTTACCGTAACGTGACGGCCATTTTCATCGACGAAAAAAAAACGGCCCAATGACGCCAGCAGCATGGAAACCGCACCAAACATTGACTTTTTGCGGATGAAATGCTGTTTCATGAAGCACATAAGGGTTCTCACCTGTCCAGTAACGCATATTTTGCTTATTGGCGAAGCCGTGTAACCAAAAATGTGCTTCCTGAGGATGACTGCGATGAAATTCTTCATTTTCTTCCAACATGTCCAGAGCCCAATTCGAGAACGTACGTCGCTTCATATGATCAAGTGGCTTTAGTTCTTGAGTCAGCTTGATCTTGTAGTAGGCCAAGATCTTTCCGCGAAATTCGCCATAATGCGGTGTGGGAGAGTCCCAATTTTTGAGAACGCGACTTGGCGACGGACGCCTCAACGCAGCAATATTCTCCACACTTCGGGCAAAACGTAGTCTCACTGGCATGGCAACATCAAGTAGCGAATATTCTGAATCAATTTTTTTCACTAGACTATGAATTGCTTGTCTACAGCGACGAGAATAAAAGTTGCGACCACCGACTCGGAATATCGGTAGTAAATTTTAATTATTTGTAAACGTTGTCCTTCGTGTACTTCACCATGATAAAAATGTTGATTTTATTGAATATTTTGACATTGACAGTTCGGTAATCGGTTTAAGAATGCGTTCAGACTGAAAGTTTGAAGCTGTCAAGTTGCTAAAGAAAGACCCTTTATAACAAATTTCAGCTTCCTAACTCAATTTTTGAATTTTCGATAGAACTGTTTTTTTTTTTAATTGTAGGCAGTTAAAAGCATAAATGGCAGAGTAGTGTACTCGTATATTCACCGTTACACATAAAAGTTAGATGATAAGACACCTCCTATTTGCAGGTTTTAAGTGATGTGGAAGTCGACTATCTCACAACGTTTATCTCTGGTCATGATTTGAACTTGTAAACCAATTCGCTTTGCCAAATCGAATCCGCAGCCGTGTTTAAGGGTAGCTCTTTGTCGGATCTATGTCATTCGGGGGAATTTTTGTTTAATCCGAGATATAAATATATGAACTCCTTAAGTACCTGGAAGTTGATGCAATCAACAGTGCCGGTGTTTGCTAGGCAATGGACAGATGTTCTTTTGTTTGTTGAAAGCATATATGTAGTTGATCTTGTCCTTGTCCTTGGCTTTAGTCAACATATAAGCAATTATTGCAGATCAGAACATTTTCCTAAATAGTGAATATGAACAGTTTGATATAAATGATAATTTGTTTTCAACCTCCCTCTGCTCCATATTTGAAACTCAATCTAGTACAACTTCTTTCATTACTTTGTATTGATATTTGGAAAGAGAGTTGAGGATTTAATTGGAGCAATTTTCAATCTGCAAAATTAGTGATCCCGTATTTTTTTAAATATCCTTTTGCAAGAACATTACGAATTTAAAGTGAAACTAAATTTGTAGTTTTCCTTGGCCGATATAAATACGAGTAGTTCATACAAAATGGTATTTCACTTGGACGTGTAACTTATTTATCATAAAGTGAATACAAATCCAAAAAAAAAACTCTCAAGGGCATACCTCCATTAAACTAAATGACACAGAAACTAAATCAAATGCAAATTAGCCATAAACACCACAGTTATATCAATATGAAATACAATTGAAGAAATTCCCAGACAAATGTATGTCGTTTCCAACCCAAAAACCACTTTTAATTTTATTTGAATAAAAAATGTATCGAAAGCAGTCGCATGCATGAAAGCGAAAACAAAACTCTGAATATGTATACTCGAAAAACCGCAATAATCATTAAATTTGTCACAATTTTTGTTTACCATTTGGGTTGTGCCTCCAACAAAAGCTATTGTGTCTATTTTCAGTAGGCGTAGGCAATTTACACCTGGCCAACGACCAAAATTATCTATGCAATGACCCCACATAATAATATCGTTTTATCACAGTCTTGTAGTTATGGAAAACGTGCTTGCTACTTATGGGTTTCTTGATGTTCAAGACCCGCCAACGTCATAGTATAGGGTGTTTTTTTTTTTAAGGCAGTACAAACTAAATTTGATATTGAACAAAACGTATGAAATTCGAGTAAATAGACATTTATTTGTTCTGCAATTAGTTAATCAGGTTTGAAACACACTGTGCGAAAACGGTCAACACTACGGCGAATAGAGATCTCAGATCTGTCTCAGGTCTGTTATGTCTGATGTAAAATTGTGAAAGTTCTCAAGTTTGGCGCACAGAACCATATTTTGAAATCAAATTTGCAAAATTTGGTAACGTTGTTCACGTCAAAGTTGATCACGATAAAATTGCAAAGACTACTGAATAAAAATGACGCTGACAATTTGCAATGTGACATTTGGTTTGACAGATATAACCGTCTGAAGTTAGTATTGCGTTAAATTCAACACCCGTTATATTGCATGCAACGAAGGCAAATTGTTTTTATTAATGCTATCTGTTTTGTAGCACTAATAAAGATTTAAGTTTTAGAGATTTAACAGACGTTTGGAAAATGTGACATTTTAATTGATTTGTGTTGTTCACTCACACTGTAAATAGACCGAGAGCGTTCAATTTGAATGTTTTGATTGGATGATAAGATCATGTGGCTATCCGCTCTTCCCTCAAAATTTCACTTTCAAGCAAGTACACGAAGTAAACCCTAATTTGTTATGGAATTACTCATTAGTCAAAAACATTATTATTCTTCGATCAGGAGCTGAAGTGATATTCTAAGCCTGTGCCTGACCCCTGGGTCAGAAGTCCAAAACAGTATTCTGATTAATTTTGCGATACAGTGTTCGTAGTATTCTAAGGGTTTCTACACACGGAGCGTCTCGTCGACATAGATGCATTATACCGAAGGCATATATACGCTTGTATGCTGCTCGCGTTTGTTCCAATAGACACAACGGCGCACGATGTTAAGGCCGCCAACAACGTACGGTTTTTTGTATTGAAAATTTGAAATTTAATTAAAATGGTGGACTATATGGTCAAATTCGGCAGTTGATTGGAAAATATCAGTACAAATTATACATTTATATCAGTTAAAGGTAAGGCAAAAGGAATGTCATAATGTGAATCTGCCGGAATTTTTGCAAATGGCGTTAAATGTCACTTTGCCTAGACATTTACGTTGCAGACAGATAGAGGATTATGACAACAACCAATGAGCGATACACGGTGCCGTGACATAACCCCAAGCGTCATAAACCCAAATCTCGAAATTTGGCCTTATGTCGCATTGTGAAAGTGACATAAGGCCAAATTTTAGCATTTGGTATTATGACACCCTGAAAAAGCGTCATAAGGCCAATTTGGCCTTATGTCACTTTCGCTTGGTGCTGTCTTCAACAATTTTCCCTTGAACCTACTCGAAATCAAACAGTGACCCCAAGCAAGGGGGTTGCAGTGGGGCAGCCCCCCCCCCCCCCCCCATTAGCTTTGCACTGTTTATGGGATTAGTTACGAAATCGCAAGTAGATTCCATAAACAGTGTAATGCCTATGGGGGGAAATGCTGCCCCCTGCAACCCCCCTGTTTGGGGTCACTGTTTGATTTGGAGTAGCTGCGAGGTACGGTTTTTTATGTCACTTTCCGGATTTGGCCTTATGAGGGTTTGTGAAAGTAACATGATACCAAATGCTAGAATTTGGCCTTATGTCACTTTCAAAAAGCAACATAAGGCCAAATTTCGAGATTTGGGCTTATGACGCTTGGGGTTATGTCACGGCACCGCGATACACACCTGACGAATGCGGAATTATTGTTAATGCTTATTTGACCAACTAATGGTAAAGTAAAGGTACCAACGCAATATTTGACTGTATTTTTTTTTTCTTTTGTATATTTTCAGAAAGCGTCAAATCCATTCTGGGACGACACACAAAGATTTTAGTCAAATATATGGTGAAATTGGAAACGAAAGGAGACAAAACCGAAAATCGCGTACTGGTAAGCCCATTTATATTATGTATTTTGAACTCTTTTTTTCCAAATTGATTAAAATTGGATCTGAAGCTATACCATTATTTTTTGGGATTGCAATTGCAGTATGGCGTCGAAACTGGCTCACAAAGCTGCCATTTAAAAGATGCCTCGTATGGTTGCTACTTTTGTGACACCATTTATGCCGCCCTTTTAATGCCACTACAAATGGTGCCCAAATTTCGTGGTTTTAAGAGGCAGAAACAAGTGCCCATGTAATAGACCGCATTGGCAAATGTGACAAGAGGCATGCGCGAATTCATGGCATGCTACTTCGTTTGAAAATTTTAAATAGCAGCGCATGTTATTTGCTGATATTGCATTGGGGCAGTATTTTGTGCACTTAAACTAAGACTTGCTTTTTTTTTGCGAATTTTCCATTGCTTAATGAAAGATTTTGTCTCTTTCTGGTTGAATTTATTATTTTGTTGTTTTCATTCGATCGATTCACGTTTCGATTCAATTTTGTTGTGTTTTTTTTTTATTCGTTTCGGGGCAGCATAAATGATGATGACGGATTAAGTGACGAGGTATCGCACTCGTCAGCGCTCTTATCATTTTACTATACTCAAAAATCGCAACGCCTCCGACTCCACCATCGCCTGCACTTACTAGATCCGCTCCAGCATAAAATTTTTCTCTGATTTTATCTATGTATATACTTTACGAAGAAAATGGATTTCATTTCTATTGACTTCTTCAATAAAACCTTTTTTTAAATAGTCGTGTCAGTGGGCGGATTTTAAAAATATTACGCCCGGGGGTAATCAGATATAGGTCTTTCTGGATGACAAAGAACTAAGTACTAACCTGCAGTCTGGCTGATCACAATTGCACAACAGCTGTGATCAAAGTTTGTGAAGATATACTCGCCCTGGACTTGACAAAGACATGATGGGATTAATTGCGTAAGCTCTCAAAAACTAATAATTTTTCCCGTTTTTGCAACATTTTCCATTGATGCTTCGCTTCTATTGGTGGCAGCGTGATGCTATAAAGCCCAAAGACTTCTTCGATAAATGAACTATCCAACACAAAAACTTAATTCAAACCAGTAGTTCCTTAGCGCGTTCAACCAAACAAACAAACACACTTTTCAGCTTTATAATATAGAGAAGAAGAAGAAGATGTAAGGCACATCCACTTGTTCGACTTACAAATCAAACCACGACCGTATCTTACAATAATTTTATTAATGTAATATTTAAACACCGAACCTCTACAGATCCAGAATAGAACTAATCCCAAATGAGTTTGTTTCCCATTGGGAAACCACTGGTCCCACGATGTGAATCGCTGACTTATCAAATATACTCCAGAGTCATATCCGTCGGTTGCACTGATTCGATTCCATCGCCCTGGTACTGTGGGAACATGTTCGTTCATGAAAGTGATGACGCAGCCATTCCCAGGTGACTGGCTGTTTTGATAATGGAGTTTTGGATCAGATGTCTCGTGTTAACTTGTATTATGAATATTTACAACAAATAAATACTTAATAGTTGTTATCTGATTGGCAAAGCATTGCGATTGCCGTTTTTCTATCAAGAGATATTGCTGAAACACCCTGTATAGATAAACAATGAAGAACTCAAAGCTCAATCAACCACTTCATTGTCAGCGACATCAAATAACATTTCAATGACAACAAAAGGTAGTAAATAAAAATCCTTTTCGTGTCATCTTTCCGTTTGTGCTTCAACTATAAGTGACGCCCTACACCTAAGTAATTACAAAAACAAAAACCTAATGCCAACATGACACTCAACACTCAAATAAGCGTTAACAAACGCGATTGAGAATAAAACTAAGCCACTGGCCGCCATAGCGAAATCTCAATGTAAACCACGCTCTCTAATGGAGACTCAACACGATATCGCGTGTCAACGAAAGTACATTTATGACTTTTTGAATATACTCGCTACCGGAGACATAAATTAAACTTGAAAATAGATCAGTGCTTAATAATTAAATAAAATTTAAACATAAATTTACTAAAGAGAAAACTTTTATCGCATTTAAAATAAAAATAAGAATATTTCCATCTATTTCTGCCAGAACGACGAGTATCCTATTCAATTTCAAAAGCAGATTCATTCTACTTAAGCACTTTCAATTTCGCCTCCAATACTCCTCGCACTATTTTGTTTTCCATTTCTTAGAAAAGTGCATGTCAATCCTCACCATGGGGAGACGTTCTCCCTCATCCATGGGTAAACTTGTGACAATCATTGAATAATCAAAGGGTGTTCTAAAAGTTATTTAATACGTTCATTTTATTTCAAACAAAATTTATTTAAATTCAAATGCCGATTGTTTGCGCAGGGAAATTTACAGGTTTTTCAGCTAGCCAATGTCTGGAGCTCATAAACAGTATCTATATCTATCATTTACAATTTAATTCAATTTAGATAAGTAATCCTGCAATGATAGGTACATTGTTAAACAATACAGGCTTTACCAATAGCAAATTAAATGTGGATATTAAATTACCGTTCTTTTCATTTTCTTTTTGAATCCGAGTGAAAAAAGCGACTACAAATTGAAGCTTCACTTTAAATCTTTTATTGGTATGGGCCTTGTAGAGAAATGAGTGAAAAGCCCCTTTTTGAGGTAATTCGACACGATTTTCGAAATTTCACGCTTAAGGATATAGATTATTTGCACCTTCGTTTATTTTTTTTTTTTTTTTGCGAAATGTGGGGGTTGAAATAGCGGGAATACGTAGATATACGTACCTACTCAAGAGGATTATTTGTATGTGGACACATTTTATGTTTGAATGGCTTAAGGAATTACAATGGCATATTTAGGGAGAGGCAGGAGTTTATTCTCTTTATCACTTTTTTTTAAAGAGACGTATGAGCGGGAGTTTTTACGCTTACTTAGACTGCATGTAGGATAGTCATATGGTATAGAAGAGTTTAAAAGTATTTAACTGTGTTCGGCGTTAATGCGGATTATTGTGAATGAAAGTGACTTTCATACAAATTAAAAGAATCAGAAAAAGTTTGAAAACGTAATACATTAAGACATAATTGGTGGGGGACGATTTTAGATAATCCATAGTCAAGAAAAGTAATGGAATTCAGCTCAGACTTATATATTTTGTTCAGTTGTAAGATCCCTCGGCCTGTCAACGAAGAACAGATTTCACCACCCAGTAAAGAAAAGGTTCTCTTAGCTATAAGAAGGCTAAAGAACAATAAGGCTGCCGGCTCTGATGGTTAACTCCGAAGCTATTCAGATAAGGAGGTGATGTTTTGGTAGGGCGCATGCACAAAATCATCAACCAAGTATGGGTGGAAGAAAGCATGCCCGATGACTGGATTATCAGCTCCATATGTCCCATCTTCAAAAAAGGCGATCTTATGGCTTGCAAGAACTATCGAGGTATGCCCTGCTAAATGTTGCATATAAGATCCTATCCAACGTACTGTGTGAACGTCGAAAGTCCTTCTGCAACACACTAATCGGCATGTACCAGTGTGGCTTCCGGCCCGCCAGATCGACAACAGACCAAATCTTCACATTAAGGCAAATTTTGGAAAAGAACGATGAATTTCAAGTCGAGACCCACCATCTTTTCATCAACTTTAAGACATATGAAAGCATTCATCGCCAGGAGCTCTACTTGGTGATGGCCGAATTCGGGACTCCGGTAAAACTAATCCAATTGTGTCGCGTGACGCTGGAACACACGCGATGTGATGTGCAGTATGGAAACAGTTCTTCCGAACTATTTTAAACCTGTACCGGATTCCGTTAAAGGGATGCGCTCTCATGTGACTTCTTGAATCTTTTTCTACAGAAAATGGTGCGAAGGGAGGGTGTCAACACGGAAGGCACTACCTTCAATAGATCCGTCCAGCTATGCGGACGATATCGACATCATCGGCCGTTCCCAGCGTGCCGTGTTTGATGCTTTCACGGCGATTGAAGAACAGACAAAATTTGCTGATCTTGAAGTAAGTAAGGACAAGACCAAGTACATGCTATCAGCAAACAAGCAAACATCTCAGACTCTATACCTTAATAATCTCAGCCTATTGCTGTCGTTCCAATTTTGCACCACTTTTTCGAGCACACCAGGTCTTATTTCGTCAATAAGGCGTCGAATGTTGTCTTCTCTAAGTCATCAATCGTTGCTGGGTTATCAGCATAGACCAGAGATTTTATGTACCCCCACAACAAGTAGTCCAAAGGTGTTAAATCACACGAACAAGGTGGCCAACTCATAGGTCCATTTCTTGAGATGATTCGGTCACCAAACGTTTGGCTCAACAAAGTCATGGTTGCAAGCGCCGTATGACATGTTGCGCCGACTTGTTGGAACATTTTCTCAACCAAATGATTTCCAATGATATGAGGAATAAAAAAATCACGATTCATTTGCATGTAGCCTTCGCCATTTACGGTAATGTAATGTAATGGTAACCACACCAAACAGTGATTTTTGCGGGATGTAATGGAGTTTCAAGAGTCTCATGAGGATTGTGCTCACCCCAAAAACGAACATTTTGCTTGTTTACGAACCCTTGAAGCCAGAAATGAGCCTCAGCGCTGAAGATGATTTGACGATGAAAATCTATTTCAACTTCCAGTTGATTCTCAGTCCATTAACAGAACACATGACGCAATTGATGGTCCGCTGGCTTTAATTCTTGCACCAGTTGGATCTTATATGGATGTAGGCCAAGAACTTTCCTCAAAAGTAGTGGACGGGCAGAGACCGAGTTTGCTGAGAACGTCGTCGGAATGATAAATTCTCTCACACTCACGTTAACAGCGACGATAGCTTCTTCTGTACTCACGGTACGGGCTCGATTTGGATGAATATTATCACAAAGAGTACCACATTTACTCTTTGTAATACGAGGGCGGGTCAATAAGTCCGTGACTTTTTGAATTTCTGACCTCTTTACTGAAACGGCAACACTACTCCTGTCAACAGGCATCTGTCAGTTGACTCCTGTCAAAATTTAAACTTGCTGCGTCAGTTAGTTTGTGTTTGACAGCTATTTTTATCAGACTACTCACTAATTTGAGGAGAAAATGGAAAAAAGTGAATTTCGTGTGCTTATTAAGCATTATTTCTTGCGAAAAAAAACCATTACCGAGACCAAGGCTAAGCTTGAAAAACACTATGGGGACTCTGCACCATCGATTTCAATGGTAAAAAAGTGGTTTACTGAATTTCGTTGTGGCCGTACAAGCACTGAAGATGCCGAACGTCCTGGACGCCCAGTTGAGGTCTCTACACCCGAAACAATCGAAAAAATTCACGATATGGTGTTGGCCGACCGAAGATTGAAAGTGCGAGAGATTGTGGAAGCCGTAGGGATCTCGCATGGCTCAGTGGTTTCAATTTTGAATAATCACTTGGGCATGAGAAAGCTTTCCGCAAGATGGGTGCCGCGTTTGCTCACAGTCGACCACAAACGCAATCGTGTAACAACTTCACAGGAAGGTTTGGCGTTGTTTAATCGCAATATGGAGGAGCTTTTGCGCCGTTTTGTAACCGTGGACGAAACATGGATCCATCACAACACACCAGAGACCAAACAACAGTCAAAACAGTGGGTTTCTAAGGGTGAATCGGCGCCAAAGAAGGCCAAGGTGGGTTTGTCAGCCAATAAAGTTATGGCGACTGTTTTTTGGGATGCACGCGGGATAATCCACATTGACTACCTTCAAAAGGGAAGAACAATCAATGGGGAATATTATGCCAACTTATTGGACCGATTCAATGAAGATTTAAAAAAAAACCGACCTCATTTGGCCAAGAAAAAAGTTCTTTTCCACCAAGACAATGCAAGGGTGCACACATGTGCAGTTGCCATGGCAAAAAACCATGAATTGGGCTATGAATTGCTCCCTCATCCACCCTATTCTCCAGATTTGGCTCCGAGCGACTACTTCTTGTTCCCAAACCTGAAGAAATGGCTTGGTGGAAAAAGATTTGACTTCAATGATGAAGTCATCTCGCAAACAAAGGCCTATTTTGAGGACCTCGACAAATCATTTTTTTTGGAAGGGATAAAAAAATTGGAGAAGCTTTGAACAAAGTGTATAGAGCTCAAGGGAGACTACGTTAAAAATAAATTATTTTTTTTATCAAAAAATCTGTGTTTTATTCCAAAAGTCACGGACTTATTGACCCGCCCTCGTAATATTCATGAATCAATTTATAGTATAGCGTATTAGCTGCTCAGCGGGACGATTATGCGCACCGGAAACTTGACGACGTGCTCTATAAGTTTGGCGAACAGAGCGCGAATTTTGGAAACGATTAGTAAACGTTGTTCTGGCGTAAGTCTTTCCATGGTGATTTGCCAAAGTGTACTAAAAAAAAAGTCAAATACACTTTATTATTACGACAGCTTAGTGATGGGTGCATTCGAATGAAAGAATCGATTTTAATCGATTATGAAAATATCTCGAGATATATCGGTTCTTCATACAAAATCGTTCAAATGATTTCTTACTTCTCTCGTATTTACTTACTCGTTTTGAATTATTTTCTCTTACGAATCCAGTGCAGAGTCGAAGTGCGCCATACATTCTCTTCCTATTTCATTTCATTACTCACTTCTCTTTCTCTCACTCAGAAGATCTCGACTGATTTACTTCTATGTTTGTATATTAAGTTGCTATCCTATTTTTGAAAACTGAAGGTTTAAGGTTTTATTTATTTTCGTGACATAACAATATTTCCACTTCCAGCTTTATGGAATTTCTTTGTTTAATTTTTTTTTTCACAAAATATTTTTATGTATGTACATTTATGAACTAGGTCTTAAGTTCATAAATGTACATGTTTTGTTTGCTTATTTTTTAATGTAAACGAAATAGCACTTTTTTGCCTAAAAACAAAAACATATCCATATCAAATGCATTTTTTTTTCATTTACCCGTATCTGGAATGATCATTCGATTCTTCAAATCATTCGATTATTCCCATCACTATGACACTATGACTTCACAAGCGAAATTCCTCTGTGTTATGCTATTATATGCAATTCTCTTTGGCTTCAATAAATCATAATTTTTAAATAATATCTCAGAGAATTAAAAACACTCGTATTGTATATAATAATAACGTGTAGCCTCTGAATTACTCTCTCTGCATCGCTGATTACATGGAAACTGTATTTCTCTCTATCCTAGGGAGGAACATAGAGGGTGGCTGCGGAACGAGTAGATGTGATAGTGCTTATACACCATGAGTGTGCATTAATCAAATAACAAAAGCACACACATACTGAGATGTAAGTCATTCGTAATGGCTATAGTGCACAACGGAATGCCCACAATGTTATGTTGACGTGACCGCCGGGCGACCCACCCTCATTGCGGGAAAAAAATTGTGCACTACCAGTCAAGCAGTCGGGGCTTGATATATCCCCTTTAATTTCTGAATCAAGTCAAGCCCTGCACCGATCCTCCTGCCTCTTAAATAGATGACATAACAGAAACAAGGTTCTCCATTCATTGGTGTGTGCTGGCTCTCCCGCCCCGCATGGAGCATATCAATTGCCTAATGTCGAGTAGTATTAATTTGCTGCCTGCAGCTCTGGCAGGTTTCATCATAAAACGTCTCGAGTCGTCCCCTGTCGTCGTAGTCGTCTGGGTTTCCCACTTAAAAACCGGGGTGGCCATGGCCACTACACTTGGCTGGGCACACTGGGCAATAATAAAATATATAGACGACCACGAGCAGAACATGTTTCCTCAATCGAATTCACTGCACTAGGCATTAAAATCTAATTGACTTGGCGACAAAGATGCGCTTTCGCTAAAGTGGCCTTTGAAACACTCTTCCTCCCCTTCCTTCCAGCAACTACAAACAACTGTAACTATATGCTCTTAAAAAATGGCTTCACCACTACACTGTCCACATCCAATGGGTTCGCAAATTTAATTTAATTTCATGCCGATGTCAGTGAGTTGATTGATGTGGATGAACAGATTTGCTATTCCTCTCTTTCTAATGAAATTAAGAATGGAAATTTTTACTCTGTCATTGTTTTTTTTATTATTAATATGAAATGACGGGACTTTATCGATGTGGAACGATGTTTTCAAAGCAATTTCTATTGTAATAGCCTTTGAGTTGGGAACATAATGAACTTGTAAAATTGTTTTGCGTAAAACACATTTCAACTTGCACTCCATTAAATTTAATTGGACAATTGGAAATGTCATAAAACAAAATACAAATTTCTATGCGTTGGTCGAGCATTTTTCTCTCTAAGATTAACATAACAAAAACAACTTCAACTTCAAATATGCTCCCTCAATTAACGCTAACACCACCCAAATAGTAATTTAAAATATAATTCTTCAAAAAACACACCCGATTACGTAACACTAACTAGCAACTGATTTCCGCATTAAGTTTCAAACACACCTTGCTACTCTTACAACAAGTCATTGGCTTGGCAACCATAATAGTTTCCCCCGATTCACGTTAAATTCTTAGAAAATTACCATTAATTGGTTTGCCTGCTTTAAACTCACGTGCCAAATGCTCAAGCCTCCCACCAAGGGCTTTCCAACCCTCGCATGCATTTCGATTTCAATTATGAAAATGCAATACAAAAAATAAAATTAAACCAAATGAATGTTAGTCATAAACGTCACGTTTGGTATTCATCAAAGTATTTTGCTCCTCTATTCTCGTCGCGTCTGTTATTATTATTCAAATTGTGTTGTGCTATGCAGCACAGTCCGTGTCTGTCTGCCTAATGGCAAAAAAACGCAAACTACAAAAGTGTGTATCTAAATTTGTAATCTATCGAAAATGTATTTCGAAATTAAATAAGACTTTCTATCGGGCGGCTGAATCTGTGACTGGACTTGAAATCCTCAAATAAAAAAAAAACTACTTCGGCACATTCCCGGGTTGCAATGATAGCGGGATGTCTTAAAAATCGGAAAATATATTTAAAGAATCAGCAAATAAAGTTCTTGTTGCAAAAAAAAACATGCAAATAATCATACACTGAACATTATATTGGAGTAATATAACAATTTGTTTGCTCTAGAAACCGTCCAATATCAAGAGACATAAAGCTCCATAAGAAAACCATTTTTTTACATGGAAAGCTGTGTCTCTTGATATTGGACGGACTATACTATTTCATTTCGATACCTAGTCCATGGACATTTTTCAAAAATTGAATGGAAAGTAATTTGAAATGGGCATCATGTAGATAAAGTGATAGGGCAAGAAGAGAAACCATGTTCCACCTCCCAGTATTGAAGAAGTTGGCATATGTAATAAAGCTAAAGAAGAAGAAGGCTGTCGGCTCTGATGATTTACCGGCGGAGCTCTTCGAATACGGAAGTGATGCTTTGGTAGGGCGCATGCAGCAAATCATCAAACAAGTAAATGGGTGCACGAAAGCATGACGGGACGATGACCTGACCATGCCCCATCTACCCTCATCTACAAGAATGTCTTGCAATATCTATCGAGGCATATCCCTGCTAAATGTCGCATATAAAATCCTATCCGTCTTAAGCCGTTCTGCAACACACTAATCTGCACGTGCCAGTATGGCTTCCGGTCAGCCAGATCGACAATAGGCAAATCTTCCCACTCATGGCAAATCCTATGAATTTCAAGTCGACACAAACAATCTTTTCATCGGCTTTAAAACCGCATATGATAGCCATTATCGCCCGGAGCTCAAGGTGACGATGACCGGATTTGGGATCCCGGAAAACTGATCCGGTTGAGTCGGGTGACGCTGAAAAACACGCGTGCAATGTGCAGTTGTGAAGTCGCCCCTTCCGAACCATTCCAAACCGAAGGAGATGCGCTATCGTGTGACTAGTAAAGCTAATACACCTGTGTGCGAGGAGGCCAAATTGAGGAGAAGATACAACCGCGAAATCTGATTCTTTCCCTGCGCACTATATTCTCCAGGACAAGATTAAAGAAGTTACATGAAAGCGCATCTCTTTGCTGAAATCCGGTGCAAGTTTGGAATAATTCTGAAGAGCTGCTTTCAAACTGCGCGTGTTGTCAAGTGTCATGCGATACAGCTGGCTCAGCTTTGCCTGGATCCCAAATTCGCCATGCATAGCTCTTGGTGATAAATACTATCATGGTAGGTAGGTAGGTAAGGTGGCTGCGAGGGCGTGAGCCCAGGCACACTTAGGCCGCAGTTTCGGCCCGTTGTGAAAATGGGGGGGGTGTTCTGCCGGTCGTCGCTCGGCCTACTGGGTTCCCTGTGATTGCCTCCTGCGAGGTAGTGGTTTTATGGGGGGAGATAATCCTGAAGGGATCAGGGTGTGCAGCCTGGCTGTATTTCGCATGGGTTGCGATGTATTGAAGTGACTAGTGCAGTGGCGACTCTTGCCCGACATCCGAACCAAGGGTTGGGATCGAGATGAGGTGATTGATGCAATCAAACCACAGGTCGATCCCAAATTCTGCGCCGCGGAGGGGCAGCTATTGCTACCTGATCACCGGGGGAGGGAAGAGCCTTTTGAGATGACTGTTACAATCGAACCTCAAACTGCTCTTCACTCTCTTTGCAGGCAACAACGTGCCGGGGTGACTGATACAGTCGAATCCCGAGCAAGCTATTACATTCCTTGGAGGGGGGGTTGGGGTGTACCGGCTGCACAGTCAAGTAATTGGTTGAAAGACTGTGCTGGAGGGGGTGACCGAAGGTGGTCCAACCCTGAGTACCACACGCATCGCGGGGTGGTGCGGCTTGTGGCGACTGTTGCAGTACGAGCCTCAAGTTACACCATTCCGCGGAAAGGGAGCAGGGAGGGGCGGCCTTGATAGTCGATTTGGATTATGGTGACTGAGTTCGGGGGTTTGTGGTACGGGCTTTGAGGCATGGGAGAGAGACAGAGTGTGGTGACTGTTACAATCTAACCTCAACTCTGTTCTCGTTTTGTCTGCATAGCGGGAAGGCAGCAAGGCCGGGGGAGACCGTGTCAGTCGATCCGCCGGGTTACTGTCTCGCCCTCGGAGTGGAGTTCTGACTGAAGTGACTGATACAATCTAACTTCAGTGAGATCTCTTTTCCTTTGCAGGGGAATCGGTTTTGGGGTGATCTGCGGGAGGGGAGCGGGAGGGGCTCAAGTCATCGTCCAATCCGTCCTCCAGTTCAGTTCAACCATTTGGACCTAGTGACGAATCTGCTGATGCAGCCGATATCTGTCTCACTGAGATCACTTAGATCATCGAGGAAATAGTTGCCGAGGATTTGTTTCCTTGAATTGGCTAGTGCGGGGCAGTTGCACAGGAGATGTATGGTGGTTTCTTCCTCTTCGACGTCTCTACAGCTTCTGCAGAAGTCGTTTGAGGGAGCTCCCAATCTGGTGGCATGCCTGCCTAAAAGGCAGTGACCAGTGATTGCTCCGATTACAGAGCTGATATTTTTCCTGCTGATGGAGAGAAGTTTGGATGTTCTTTTTGCATCGTATTTGGTCCAAATTTGCTTTGAGGACACACATGTACTGATGCTATTCCACCTACTATTTGCTTCTATTAACGCGTTATCTAGAAGTTTGCGTTTCAGTGTCTGAATGGGTACCGCCAGTGGTCTCTCTGTTGTCAGAATATACTATCATAATGCGGCGTTAAGGTCGATGAAAAGATAATGAGTCTCGAATCGAATTTCGTTTTTCTGTTTCAGGATTTGACGAACTACCGGGTCGGAACTGTTACCGAGTTGTGTGTTGCAAGCACATCTTCTTGCGGCTAACAAAAAAAAATGCTACACAGGTGGTAATAGTATTGTAAAGGCCTTTTGAACGACCAGTTTCGCCGGATAGAGCCATTCAAAAACTAAGAAGCACCCGTCATTATTGACGAAGAAGTTGGGAAGGCGGTCAAAGGCTTTAAAGTGAAATGCGTTTTGGCGGGACGAGATACCCTCTGTATTGGCAATGGGCAATAACTCTGAATTGATAAGGTTCTTAGTTTGCAATCTGAATAACATTTTGAGATGGTTTTTACTATGTTTTCATTAGAAAGTTTCGTAGCTACCGAATGTGTACAAAACTGCAGCTCGATTATGTTCTCTTCTGCCAAGCTTATTCTCCTGGAATTTCTATTGGAAGGTTTAATGAAAACAACACCTTATTACTTTTTACTTTTAAATTCATTTTTATTAATTATTAGCTTATATCAACTTACATACTAGACAAAAATGATTAAATCTAACTTAAAATTAACAGGATACTTATTCTAGAATATTGATCCTTATGCGGACGCCCTAAACTTAACTCTATCTTATAATTATCACCTTTCGGCCTAAAAACTATTTTACGAACTAATCTTACATATTATGTTTTCATCGAGAAAATTTTTAAGAAAACTCGGCATCTTTATCAAATTTTATATTTTTATATAAAAAAAAACAAATTACAAACTACCTACTCTACTTACTTAAACTAATTAACATATTCTAACTATAATTAGGATTCTGAGCACTCGTTGCATTACGAAACAAGTGGTCAAAATCCCAATTACTTTCCGAGCGCCCGGCAGTCGTCAACGTGCACACGCGCCGTCGTGAGCTGACTGATGCCTTACAGAATCAATCACCTCCCGGAAGCACCACCACAAGTTGGCGAGCCCGGCCCCTCCCAGAAACGCCCTAGCTAACTTAGTCTATCTTACAAACTAAGAGGATGTTGCCTAGAGTAACGCACCGTCTTGGGAGGGCATGTTGAACCCTCCACCCTCAAAAAGCCACCAAAATTCGGCAAATTGCTTTTCTGTATCGAATTTATCCCTCTCCGCTATTGCGGTACTAAAACGGAGGAACTCATGAGCATTGGCGACGTCCTCGCCGCGGATGAGCCGCTTATCTCTCGCACTGCGGTAGCGGTGGTATAATACCGGGATACCATCCCTCGTCTGTACCAGCCCTTTTGCATCAATATGGATAAATGCCTCTGGCGGGATAAAGCCAGACCGGAGTGTACTCTCTATGTACATTTCATTGGGGTAGTAAGCCCCAAAGATCAGACTATTGTCGCTGGCCATCGCCCTTGCAACGTGCCTTCGAGTCACCTTAATGAGGAAATTGTCAATCCTATTCAACTGAGCCCCATCGTATAGGACCTTGTTGGGATAGTATTTTATATAGTTGGATTCAGGCGTTCGGAACAACCGGAGACAGGTCCTAAGACATTGTCTCTCCAAAACCCGAATCTTTTCCATATAGCTAGGCGCTATATTAAACCATAATGGACAACCATAAGCGATGATCGGCCTTATAAGGGCCACGTAGCAAATGACCTTCACTCTGGAGTCAAGTTGACTGCTATGAAACAGTCTCCTTGTCAGAGCATAAGCCTTCTTGGCCCCAGCAAGACAAGCAACTATATGTCTATCGAAATATAGATACTGGTCAAGCCAGATACCTAGATATCTAACTGCGCTTCTCACCGCCAATGGCTGCCCATTTTGTCCAATAATGGCCAATTTTTTCCAGTTTTTTCTGGTATCCCTAGAGGCCCCAGCCAATGGAGTTCTGAACAAGATTGTTTCCGTGTTCTGAAAGTTGATTTTCAACTTCCAGTCGTCGCAATATCGCTTAATTTGATCGAAGTCACGCTGCAAAAGAATGTTAATGACCTCGATTTTAGGACCTGACCTGTATGCCACCATGAGCATGTCTGAGTGAACCCACCAGATCACTCGTGTAAATGTTAAACAGGATCGGAGAATTGACCGCCCCCTGCTGTAAACCGTTTTTAATTTCAAAGACTCTGCTCGAAGTCACGTGGCCACATTTGACAACGAACTTCTTTCCCATAAGCATATTATAAATTACATATAGCAAAGGTTTGTGCATCACCCGCCTGATCAACTTGTAGAAAAGTCCCTCTAACCATACGGTGTCGAAAGCCTTTTCAAAATCAACCAGACAAGCACCCGTGCATTGGCTCTTGCATTTATTCCACTGAATGTCGGAAACCAGTTTCGACGCGGCATGAATAGTGTCATGCCTCGCCCTGAAACCAAACTGGTTGTCCGGAATTATGTTATTGTCCTCGACCCACTTTAACAGGGATCTATTGACAACCTTTTCAAAGACCTTGCTAATATTCGGAAGCAAGCTAATTGACCGGAGATTGGCAGGGTTCGTCCTATCTTTACATTTTTTCGGGATAGGGTGTACCACAGCTACCTTCCAATGCGCCGGATAATATGCATTATTCAGCGCATTGTTAAACAGCGTGGTGAAAATATCTACAGCCTCCAGAGGCAGGTGTCTCAATACGACGTTTGGGACACCATCCATCCCCGCCGACTTTTTATTCTTTAGTGACTCGAAGATGCACAGAAGATCATCCTTCGACACGAACAAGTGCGATGCATCTCGGCCATTGGCGACAACTGCATTAGCATGGTTTTTATCAGTGAACACGGTGAATCCGTTATTCTCAGATCGCCAATTCTCAAGTTCGGTGCGCAGATCGAAGTGGCTCACCAGAGCCCTATTCTCAATGTCGTGGTTACGGCGAACAGGATTGTTCACCGTATACACGACCTCGAAACAAGCGCGCAGCAAATCCACCTTCTCCTGTGGGTCCTCGACCACGAAAAAATCGTCGTTTGAAGCGACACTTTCTGGACTTATTCCAGCAGTCAGTACCGTCTGTCTGTTCTCTGCTGTCTGGGAGATTCGAACACAAGGAATATCATTGTGATCTTTCCTCCTGAACAACTTATTTATCTGTAAAACAACACCTTATGAATGCTGTCGCGTGAACTGAGGGACTGGAATTATTGCGCTGTTTTACCGGTTTGGAAAGCCCATCATCAGGCTAATTTTTACGTTTTTTTACCTAGAAAATTTTCCTAAAAATTTTGTCTGCCTATATTTCATTTTTCATAGCGGTCTATTTGTTAGGCGCGTCACACGCCAAAATAAATGTCTGAGCGCACCGAGCAAGAAATGGAAAAATAAATCCATAAAATTTGTATCTCAGAAATCTTCGGAAAAAAAACCCCGAGATTTTTTTTCCCACTTAAAAAATATCTGAGCGCTCAGGGATCTCTCTTTGTCTAGACGTCTAGACGCTGGAACTACGACAACCACAACGAATGCCAACGATTTGAAAAGCTGTGTTTTTAGAAGAAAACAGTTTAATTCGTTCTCGTATGAAAAGATCCAAAAGTGAATTTATTTGTTAATCGTTCGCGGCTTTTATTTTTTGATTACTTTTAAATAAAATTTGTTTTAACGATCGAATTAAACTTGCAGGGATTTGAAAAATCTATAAAGAGTTTATTTATTGTGGGCGCAGAGGTTAGTGTATTGGACTACTAATCTAAAGGTCTCAGATTCGAATCCCGCCGCAGCCACTTCTTGCGAAAGTCTGACAAACATCCAAGAGTATCAATTTTCATGAGAAGCTTCTTAAAATTGCCTTTCAGATTCGGCTTTAAATTGTAGGTCCCTTCGACTTGTACAAGCAAAAGTTTGGTGAAGCTAGGTTTTAGGCCCTGTATGGGCCGTTAATGCAAGAGTTTATCACGCGGGAACCATTCAAGAATCGTTCATAAATTTAATAAAAATTCAGTTTTTAATTTTATTTGAAAAGAAAGGTATTTTATTAAATATATTCGCTTTGTAATACTATATAATAATTTAATAATTTTCTCCATTTTGTTACATACTGCACAACCACAGTTAATGAATAATTGACAAAGAGTTATTTGTTTTTCGGATCTTTTCAGTTCCTTATCGTACAAAAATAATACTAGGCATCAACGGCCCTATAGGGACCAAAACATAGCTTCTCAAAGCACTTGTGTGTGCGAAGTTATATTTTCGCACAAATGGAAGGGACCTTCAAGCTTACGCCGACTACGGACTTCACATTTTAGAAGCTTGTCATGACAACAGATACTCTTGGATGCTTGCCAGATTTTCGCAAGAGGATGAGCAGTCAAAAAAAGTTAACATGTTACTGGGTCCGACGTGATTTGTCCTGAGACCTCTTGATTAGTGGTCAAACGCATAACCACTCAGCCACTACGCATTCCTTAAAGTAAAGAAACGAAAATCAACCTGGATTTTTTCACCCATTCTGCCGTTAAGATAGTTCCGGGAGATAACTAAATATTTCAGAGATCGCAAATTGTATCCGTTTAGGATTTTTTTTAGATTCGTGAGAAAATCACGGAACAAAAGTTCTAATTCGTGCAAAGGTGCGTCGCGTCAGTTGGAAAAAGTGACATCAACAAGAAAATTATTTACAACGTTCGCCTATTTAGGTGTGTGTCATGCGGCCGCTATATATTCCAGTACAGCCCGCGCTTCGGAACCAGCGTAAATGCATCAAAGTCGAATCTGGATTTTTCTTCACCGGACTTTTGCGTGAGCGTGAAACTTCAGTCCAGAAACGTTTTTTGCTAAAGTTTCAAGTCATAAAAACGTCATAGGAGAAACATCATCTGAAAACATATCCACCTTCGTTTTCGCTCTTTTAAGTCTTCCGTTCTCAAATGCTTCGAGAGAGCGTTTTCTATAATAAACATTATTAAAAACTGAGGAATAGACTTGGTATCAAAACAGCTGATGCAGTTCTTAGAGTTCGCTATAGTCCAGCGCTTACGGCTGCTTCAATTTTAAACCTTCGAAAGCAATTCGGAAAACATGAAGTTTCGCTGGACTACCACGATCCGGATGAGGATGAAAAAACACTGGAGGCGATTGCGACTGAACAATGTTAGTCCACAAAATGTGCGAAACTTTGTTGTAAATCTGTTTTAACTTAAAGTTCTCCAAAAACAATCTAAACTTAAAAAAAGTATTTTATTTCTTTTTCTGTTATAACCCTTTTTTTCTAAATCTAAAAAAATAATTTTAACTTGAAGCAACAAGTGAGTTTACACTAAACTTTCGCACCATGCTAAAAACCCATTTACCCGCTTGGGAACAGAAAATTGAACAACTTTATGGTCTTACCATTGTCGTTTTTCAAATTTGTTTTCATGAATTTTTTTTTTTTTGTCCGTTGACATGTTTTAAACAAGCAGGCGTGCAGTTTATTGCAAAAAAAATAAAACGGTTGTCTTTTTATTACTCGGCATCAAGTGCGATTGCGATTTTCTCGGTTTTTCGGAGGTTGGCCTATATTTTGCAATAGAACAAATATTCGTTTTTCAATTTTCTTTTTATGTTTTTGGAAATAGTTCAAAAACCTATAATAAAATCAGATATAAGTTAAAAATCAAGTGTCCATTTATTTTTACGCTAGGTAAGTAGGTACGCGTAAAGTTAGGTGTACCCGCTTGGGTACAATGGGAAAAACTGAAAATTTCAACATTATCATTTTATGGAAGAAGATTCCATAATCTTCCTAATGCAATAAATGCAATCGAAGAAAATGATCGAAACGCTGTGTTCGACATTGCATTTATACCACCTGATGCAGATTACAATACAGACGAGGATGAAATAGACACAGAAAATTTTGATAAAGATCACATACCCAATGATGTTCCAGGTAACATTGAACTTTTCATTAGGGATGAGGATTACCAAAGCGAGGACGAAGTTCCTTTATCAGTAATAAGAGCCTCAATACCTGAGCAATCTCAAACCCAACCACACTGGTCTAAAAGAGGTACTGATATTACGATGAACCATTTTAATAACTTTGAGATAAACAAGATGAATATGAAATGTGCTTTAGACCGTAAATCTCCAGTCGAAATATTTGAAACATATTTTGATAATGAGGTTATGGAATTGGCCTGGAATCAAACTAGTCTTTATGCTTCTCAACAATCCTCAATCCTAGTAGCATATTATTATCTAAATCGGGATAGTTTAACGCCAATAGACGCGAAATAAGAAAAATAAAGCAAATTTAAATAACTTCGGGACTAGCCATTGGGCCCCTACCAACCGTTCTCAAATACGCAAAAGTAGAATTTGCTAAATGAGTCTAACTCAGTCGTAAATAAAAAGGGGGTGGTTTTAGTGGGTGGCGGGTCCCACACTACTAGCTTCACTAGTGTCTTTCAAGATTTCCACCTACCCTCGGAGAAAAAAAAATGCTTCTCAACATAATCATCATAGCCTCAACTTACAAAGGAAGACTTGGAAATTTGCATAGGCATTATGTTCTACAGTGGTTACCACTCACACTTCCAGGGAGTCCCTGTATTGGAAATTAGATGAGGATATAAGAACCGCATTGGTAGCAAACAACATGTCGCGAAATCGTTTTTATGAGATGAAAAAATACATTCATTTCGCAGATAATTATCAATTAGATGCTCGATACAAAATGGCAAAGCTCAGACCGCTTATGAATCCTTTGTGCCCCAAATATTAACAATGCACGAAAAATTATCCATTGATGAAGCCATGATCAAGCATATTGGCCACCATTCTTCATAAGAGGAAAACCCATTCGTTTTGGTTTCGAGAACTGGATGCTGACGAGTAGTTGTGGCTACCTATATAACTTTGATACTTGATACTTATTGTGGTACAAAAAATGTGAACGCTGATGTGTTACAAATGCCACTGGGATCTTGAGTTGTACTTAAACTTCTAGAAAAAGTTCCATTTCCTTCTGACCACGATAATATATTTTGACAACTATTTTACTTCTCATGAGCTTTTGCGATTTTCGAGAGAGAAGGGCTTCAGAGCTACACGGACAGCAAGAGAAAACCTAACACAAAAATGCCCATTGAAGATGAACAAAAAATTCAAGAAGAAGAAAACCGGCATTTTGATCACGTACCTATACGTCAACAATAATATTCTTTTTGTAAAATGGAGTGATAATAGTGTTTTCACTATGGCCACAAACTTCGATTCTATCCAGCCCTCGCGTTATGTCAAACATTGGTTATCAGTACAAAAAAGAAATGTTTTCATTTAGCAGTCGAACCTTATTGCGGATTATAATAATGGTATCGGTGGCGTTGACTTACACAACCAGTGTGTCAATGCCTATAAAATCAAAATTCGAGGCAAAAAGTATTGGTGGGCCCTTTTTAAGTAAATGCTAAGCTCTACATTGGTGAACTCTTGGAAACTAGATAAAGTCATCTTGATGACTTGCTTTCAAAGAGATGTGGCTCGATATTATCTTAGAAGATATACGATTCTCAACCAACCATATTTTCCCGTTGTATCTGCTTGGGTACATCTTAAAAAGCACACTTTCTACTTTTTTTAAAAAAATTAAAAAAATATTTTTGTATTCCTTCGACACTATTTAATGAACTTATGTTACCAAAAATTTGAAATTTTAGTTTTAAATGTATTACCGAAGACAAAGAATAATAATATAAGAAAAACTATTGTTTTTTTTTAAATATGCTTTTCTAAAATCCTTTTTATTATATTCAAGTCTATAATTTAAAAAAAAATTAAATAATGTATATACAGTGTACTCTCTCCTAACAGACACCCCTCATAAGCGGACACCTATCATAACCGCACAAATTACAAATAACGGAATAATCTACTCAATTTTTAATGTAAATTATTCTCTCATAAACGGACTCTTTAACAACCGGACGCGGACACCAGTTTTCATAGCCGCAGTAGAATTTCACTCTCTCTTAAACGGACAAAGCGCATTTGGCACACTTCGTTGTCTTTTATTTTGTTTGCTTTTTTCCTTTTCTTTGCGCTTTGCCTTTGATACCCAGCAAAAAATTAAAAAAAAACGGTAAAGAATGTAAACATAGTAGACTGCGGCGCCGGCGGCCGTCTATCGACTATCTGACTAAAATTCTCGTGGCGCAATACGTAGGTTTGTGTGTATGCATAATTTGAAGCATAAACACCTACACTACATATGTAGTTTCAAGTATTGCAAAAATTAAGTTTAAAAGGCTTTGTTCTTGTTTATTTATTTATTATCCTTTTTATTACCTACAATTAATGTTTATCACAAAAAATGCATTCCATTTTAAAATAAAATGTTAGGTGCAGGGAAATAATTTCATGGGCAATAATTTCACTTTTTTTTGTTAACTTAATGCCCACTGATGGTAAGCAATAACTACACATTTTAGTGGGAAATAAATTCTCTTAACATTTTATGATAATTCAAGAACCGTACCCAGGGTTACCTTCGGGACACCAAAGTGTCCCATAGACACCTTTTCAACGTTGGTACACCAGGACGCCACTTTTTGAAAATCACTAAAATTGTACACCATTTAAAAATGCGGGACACTTTTTTTTAAAATTCAGTTATAAAAAATTAAAAACTCCTTGAAATCAGCATAAGTGTCAATGAATACGTTCCTTTCACTCAAAAGAATAAATTGTAGCCAGTTTTCCCTGAATACATTCAATTCGTTCGTTCAATTCGTACACATCATAGCTATCAAATCCATATCAGCGATGTGCGACATAAACATCGTGTGTGTTTTGTGAATGCGTTTGTGTGTAAAAGTTTTTTATCCCGGAATCTATATACTGTTGCGTGTGTGTGAAATGTTTCTCCCGGATTTTTATTCTGTGTTTTATCCTTGCGTGAGCATATTGGATTGGACATTTGGAGCATTTTGTATGGGACACTTTTTTTCTGTTCGGACACCTCTCTGGGACACCATACAAAATTTCTCAGAGGTAACACTGCGTACCTCGCACCTACTCCAAATCAATGAGTGGGCAATAACTTCACAAAAAAAAAAAGGTGAAGTTATTGCCCACTCGAGGTGAAGTTATTGCCCATGTGAAGTTATTGCCCATGTGAAGTTATTGCCCGTGAAGTTATTTCCCTGCACCAAAATGTTATAGGTAGGTACCATAAATGCATACATCTTGTTTCTTTTTTCAAGGTTGTCAATGAAATATTTTTTCTCATACCCGGACACCTCTAATAAGCGGACAAATTTCTTGGTACCGTCAGTGTCCGCTTATGAGAGAGTTCACTGTACATACATACCTACATACTATTATACACATTTATGTATATTTTTTTGTATGTATAAAACTATGTTTTGTTTTGTTCGGGAGCTTTGTTTCATAATGATAAGTATTCGTGCTCATTTTTATATTTTAGTACTAATAGTTATGACAATGGGTTTTTTATTTCGTTAATCTAGGGGGATTTCGAAAATCCCATCTGGTATCACTAACTGCGCCGCCAGTACGCACCATTCAACTATTATAGTTCTATTCCAAAGAATTGTTTTGTTTGAGTAATTAATTATTGTATTCCTTCTGAAATGACACAAGGCTAAAACTAAACTAAAGTCACACATCCGTAATTCGAATTTTCTATAACTTGAACAAATGTTTCAGAATCTAGACCTCAAATCACGCAAATTAAATTCTTCTTTACTCGCACTTTCCATAAATCCAACTCACTATTTGATTCTGTTACGATTCGACTTGTAGAGGTTTGAGTGTACATATGAACCTAACTAAGTTAAACCATGCGTACAACTATTTCACTAAGAAATTTCCATCAAACTCCCTACCCCTGTCCAGAAGGAAAAGGGTAACTAGTAGAAAGCCGCGGGACATTAGATGTGCTCCCATAAGTGTTATAACCATATTAAGTGCTAGAAATTTACTCGTCCTTGTAACGAAGGGTACCATAGCTTCGTAAGAGCGTAAAACAAATAAAATTAACCCGAAATATATAGAAATAAAGTTTGCAAAAATTCCCTTGGTCCCTAACTTTCCAAATTATATTCTACATATATAAAGAGTGTATTCAACAAAAAAAAAAAACCGCTGACAGCGTCGATGCCTGTAATTGGATAGGCGTACGTCTGCCCATTATTCTGGTTTTGAAATGTAATCCTTTAAGCGTACACACTCTTCGTCGCTAAAGGATAACACATCTTAAACACTCTCCCTTGCTTGAAATAAATTCCCGCATTCCGTCCTTTTGTTTAGTGGTAGGTACATAATATTTTTTTCCTTTGCCACAATTTCCGTTGTCTTCTTGGGATTGCCAAAGTGAGTTAATATGATTATGAGAACCGTTGCGAATAATTGGCTAACTGAAACTTAACTCCTTTGTTATTCTTTGGCCTTTTTTCCATTCTTCGATTCGGATCAGTGAGTACAAATAAAGGGGACGTATGGAACTTGTTGATGGCAGTGTGATGAGGCTGCCGGTGGTTTTTATACCACATAGCTCGTCCTTATTCGTGTGAATGCTTTGACTAATTGCATTTTTAATTATTTTATAAAACTTTCCAACTTCCTTGTGTGCAAAAAACAAGGAGCCGATCGATTAAAATTTAATTAAACTAGTGACGGATTAAGAAATTCTTGGTTGCTGATCAACAGAAGTTGACATTTCTCCTTTCTAATATGTATTAACCTTTACCTTTTTACAGTCTATTCGTCAACGAAATAAAGGATTCAAAGATTAAACTGTTAGAAATTCCAGCTTAAATTTACTTAGACCAAATGCTCTACTTTACTATGCCGAACCGTCTTAAATTTGTTCAATCAAACGCCTGCCTAATTGACGAAACCCATTATTGCTCTCTGCTTCTCTGCCAGGATTCAGACTATGCCTTTTGTGACTAATGTCACCATTTTAACGCACTCAATAAATAAATTGTTTTTATTCCAAATATAGACGTGACTAATAAACTTTATTTTCAATTATCTTTTGCAGGTCTTTACACCTGTTCGTATATATTTGCTAATCGCCAAGGTTCCCACAAAGGTAAGTGACATTCCGGAAGTCGTCCATCCTGATTTCTGCCTTGCCTCGTCATAAAACCGTTTTAAATTACAAAACCAAAGTCCATTCATTAACGTTAATTAATTTTAGATCGAAAGTCATTTTCATTACTTGGATATCCATGCGGTGGAAAGTAAAAAACCCTCACATTTCTCCATCATCACAAATGACAGAACGTATTCGTTTGCAACGACCGGTGATGCGGGCAATTTTAGTTCGGTAAGTTTGCTCGGCTACTGATTAATGCGTTGGAACCCTTAAGGTATTATTTAATTTTCGCATTTCCTTTTTCTTTTTATTTACAGAATGCCGATGTTATCCTTACAGATCTGGCCTCGGCGATAAAGCAAATCTTTCCAACAGTTCCTCTCAAATACATCATTCGAAAGGTAAGAAGATTACATTTACATTTGTTTAGAACGGAAAACAATTTAAAACAGAATAATTTCAAAATGGAGCAAACTTAATTGAATCCCTCTGATGTTTAACCTCAATTTAGAAAGTTCAAAAGAAAAACTGAAAGAAATTAAAAATAATTTACATCCAAATTGCCAGACATATGGCAAACAGAGAGTGTCCCACTTAACAACATCACGAAATGTTGTGTTTTGAATTATGTATATTTTCTGGTGAAATTATTCGCCATTTAAATTTAATCTTTTAGGTGGGTGTTGGTAAATTGTCAAATTGCTTTACAAAAGATAATGCTGTTGGCATTTATGATATAATACTTACTCAAGGTCGATTAAAAAAAATTATTCAGTCCTATGGAGAAAACATTTTCCCATGGAGCTATTCCATTCAGCAAAGTGATTATCATTGCCGACAATGGAAAGATAATTGAATCGATAGAGCTCCGCAATTAACACTGAATCATTATTCCATCATCAGTACTCAGGTTAAATTGCCAATTGCATTCCGTTGCATCAACCTTTTTCCCGCAATACTCGTACTTCATAGAATGCTCATCAGTTTACCCTCAAGCCTTCATTCGGACGTACTGTCAAGTATAGCGAGTCCTTTAATGTGCGTTGCCTCACACTGTTTTCCAAAATTTGACAAACAATTGTTTAAAGCTAATGTGCACCAGTATCTGTCTTCTTTCCTTCGCTCTCTTTTTCTTTCTCGTGCTGTCTTGTAAACATGCGGAGGGTATGACTGAATTCCAAAACGCAGTACTTCTGCATTACTGCTTAATCAAGCGTTCCAAAACGCAAACGGATTACTATGATGCAATGCATACTTTTCTAAAACGCATTGTGAGCGAATAAATTGCGCAAACAAAAGCAAACAGAGGATCATGAATGATTATGATGCAAATGACATTTGATATTTCAGTTTGAACGGCCAAATAAAATGGATTCATCGCTGGAGTCGAAAGTGGAATAATATATTTTGTTATAATTTGGCAATTTTACTTTGATGTACAAATGAGTCCATTGTTTAATTGAAGAAAACAGACATTCTGTGAATGAACTGCTCCCTTCTTAAATAAAGAATAAGCTTAAATGTGTTGGCATTGTACGAACCAATATTGTTTATGAAGCTGTTAAAAAGTATGGGTGTTACTTATTGTTTAGACATTATGGGCCTTTGAAACATTGTACGATAGTTCGCATCAAAGTCGTTCCAAAACGTCAAAAATTGCAAAGCATCACAAATGCAAAGCAGCACAAAAGCATTCATAACCCGACATTCGAAAAGCAGTATGCATTTACAATGCGCATTTTTTGACGTTTTGGAATTCAGCCTGTCCAAAATTCCCTTGTTTCCCAGTGAATTATAAAAAAAAATAGCATACAGAAACGAACATTCCGTTAAATACTTCCAAAACACCTTGCTTGCAAACGGCCGCTGGGAAGTGCTTAAAAGCAGGTGAATTACAATTCTGAAATTTCAAGATTTTAGAAATTATAAATTAACCTATAATTTCTTCAGCAGACCTATAAAATATTTGCGAGGAACACTTCACGATTGCCAGAGTCAACTCAAAACATTTCATGGTTGTAATCAACTTAAGTTACGATTGAATCGTTTGGCAACGTCAAATAGTGTAATCAGAAAAAAATCGTTGTCAAACGTTTAACAGTGTCTGTAGCACACAGGAATGTCGCTAATTGTCAAACAGTGCGATCGAACGCAAAGAGATCGTGTCAACCGTTTGACAGCATACAATTGAATCTGTACATGTGGTGTCCCCACTAAATTATCATTTGTCTTTTCTTATCCTGCAATTTTCTCATCAATTTTTCCTTCCTGTGTTTTTTCAACTAATCTTGAATAGGTAATACGTTTCCGCCGAACTGCCAGTTTCAGGGAAATTTTAAATTTCATAGGTTCGTCATACATCCTTTGCATTTCGAAACTTCACCGAATGAGTATCCAATTTCCAGTTTTTTAAATCGAACAAACCGATCGGCTGAGAAAGGTGGAAAGAACTGTTGTCAAAATATTGGTTTTCATTCACCAAAACAAAAGTTGTTGCAATTTGTTTGTACAATTATTTACATCGAAATTGCTTTTACAACTATAACGAGCATGAGTAGGTCCTTAAGTCATTTAATAGTTGTTGACCTTAGATAAATTCGCATCACTTTAGGTTGATGCAATTGGTGTTGCCAGCATTGGCTATTTATCACCAATTAGGCTTATAGAACTTTTCACTCGCTCCCTAAAATTGCGATTTGTTTTTTATCCCAATTCGGACCGTTTTGGTTCAAAATTTGGCGATTTTCAGGGCTCCTTAGAAATCTATATATTAATACGGAGTTGCCTATAACGTGTTTCCCCCCTTTTTAGCTATTATACGACACATAGATATGCCAACACTATATATATTTGGGTAGGGGGCAATACATAGAAGTGCACAATACAAAAATTATCCACACATATAACACACATTATGAATTACAGCAGGTAAAATTAAGCGAATTGGATGAAATTACAACAACAACAACATTGCTGTGTGGTTACTTGATAATGCTTGAACATACTTGAATTTACTTGGACATGCTTGAAGTTACTTGAAAATGCTTAAAGTTACTTGAGGATGCCGGAAAAAATGTATATCATGTGAAATTTCATTTTCCGATTAATATGTATAACAGTCGATTTTGTTTTTTTTTTTTTCAACTTATAGAATAAATTGGTCGAATTTCGACCATGGGGCGACCCCTAGTTTATTAAAAATACACGCTTCACTAAAAAAAATCATTATATTTTTTCTTCTATACGAATATATGTTCGTACAACTAAAACTTTCTAAAAATTTAATTGTGCATGTGAAATAAACTCACAAGACCTACACATAGTCCAAAAAGTCTCCGTACAGCAGTTTATTTTTTTTTAATCTTTGATAAACCATTAACACCGATCCAAAATTCATCATTTCGCGACAAAATTTCACCTAACGAAGAACGTTGCGTAATGACACCTACGGTCAAAACTGGGTCGCTTTTTTTATTGAAATTAAAAGTGGTTGCACTAAAATATTTAATCCTCCAATAAAAGTAACTTAAAAATGAATTGGGTGACTTGATCTCCACTTTCTGAAAGTTGCCGCTATGTCTCATCGAAGAATGTGTCGTCATTTATGCAGTGATATTCCTAGTTTCCTTGTTATCTCTTTAAAAAGTTTTGGATTTATCCTACCGTCAATTATGAGAGATTTAAATTTGTAAATACTCCCAAGACGATAGGTGTAGTATTCAATCGAACTGTAACGTCGATTGGTCATATAAATTTAATGGTAGGGCACGCTTACGGAACATTTGGAACTTTTCTCAGGAATTTGACCCGATTAATATGAGAGTAATGCTAGTGCATGGGTGCGAAATTTGTTATTACTTTGATTCAGCTAGTTAAAATAAAAGAAAAGTAGCTTTTAATAGTACCATACGATATATTTATAGCTTAAGGAGATACGAGCATGTTCCGCATAGGATATACTTTGAAAACTATTCACCCTAATTTAAGAAAACGCCGGGAATAATGTTTCGCTGAAATTTGTAATTTTCGAAATGGAAAGCTGCCCCAGTCAGTGAAATGAATGCGTTTTAGACCATCGTAGAAAACGTTCGAAGTGATACTCCCCATACAAACTTTAACGATATGTATCGATATGTATCGAGTTTTGTTATTCTTGAAGTCCTCGGAAAACGCAGCTGAAAATGTATTTAATTGAATGTGTTTGCCTAAAGAAGAGTTAATACACGCGGAAGTAATACAATAAATTCGCAACCTTAATTTACGTAAATGCTACGAAGTATCACATTCACCCCTATCGTGGAAAACGCGGCACGTTTCACTTAAATTCACCATTTGACATCGTAGAATACTTTCGATTTGAAAGACTCACTAGTCGGTGAGGTGAATGCTTACACCATCGTAGAAAACATTCGAAGTGCTTTTTGAAGTAAAACTTCTTTACGCACGCTTGACTTGGGGAGTAAACTGGTGAATGCGACACGGAAGTGTAGACTTCCGGCGTAACGGAAGTATAGACAAACGTACACTCTTTTGTTACAACCCACAAAATTTAGTCGGCGGAAAGGTTCTTGGAATGGGTAAACAACCTTGAATCTCCTCAATAGAGGACAATACCAAGCTCATCATCTATCCAAACCGATCCATAGGAGGAAGCTATATCTAAAACAGTTGCCGACAGATGGAATTTACCGGAAGTGAGCAAAAAGTCATTGTGTCCATGAATCGCAGTTCATTAGTTGGAAATATAGAGCGTCACCGTCAGGTCAGATTTTCAGGTCGGACGGCTAAAAACAAAGTTAGAGCTAGGGAGCTGAAATTTATAATATAGACTCTCCAAGGGCCCTTGATGCTCATGTGTAAATATTTTCAAATTTCGCCCACTCACACGCCCACAATAAAAAAAAAACAAAGTTTTAGCTATGGAGCTGATATTTATAATATAGACTCTCCAGGTGCCCTTGATGCTCATGTATAAATATTTTCAAAATTCGCCCTCTGACCACGCCCACAATTTAAATTAGATGGAGCAAAAGAAGTTTTACTTCAGTCGTGTGGTCTTAAGCACACTCATTTTTTTATTCTTAAATTCATCATTTATTTATTAAAAAATCGACTGACAATTAATTTATTTGAATGTACATATTTGCATTATTAAGGGTTAACACTTCCATTTACAGCTATAAGTCAAGTTAAATACACGCAGAAGAAATAAAATAAATTATAAACCTATAATCTAATTAAATCAAATCAAATGGTGGTGAATTGATGTGTGCTGCTTTCTCGCTTTTTCTCACATTAAACTGAATAACCTATAACTGAATGAAATGTCTATAACACTGAAATGTCACAGAAGTACGTACTGTGTTGTTGACTAAAGTCCACGATCGGTAACACAGTTTTTACGGCGTTTTCTACGAAGTATATGCAATGAAAGTGAAACGTGTGTAGTGAATCTCAGATGAGTTGTTTTCTACGATGTGAGTGATTATGTTTCGAAGAATGACACTACTTTTCAAGCAATACGACAACCAACATATTTTTATGACGAACTAAGTTATTTAGTATCAAATAGATCTACGTGTTAAATTCTCGCTCCTTTTTCTTGTCTAACATCCGATAGGCAATTCTTCATAGCTCTTTTTCTTGTCGCTTGTAAAATTCACTCCCAACTTGCCTGCCTGCCTACGTTGCATCAAAGGTACATCCAACAATTTTAGAAATGTTTATCCAATTTTCTTTCAAATTAAAACAACTAGTTTTTTTTCAACTTCTATTCTATTTTTCTGAGCTGTCTTAATTTTATAAATAATAATAATATTTTATCTGGCAAATTGTTGATCGTCGTTTCTTTTTAAATTTACATGTTATCGAAATTATTATTTATCATAAGCTTTCACTATCTTAGAAGATTTATTTTACTGTGTTAGCTTTAAAAGAACTAAAAAAAAATAATTCCTGAAAGCGAGATAAATAGAAAACATTTGATTGAAAATTAATAATGGAAAAATGTTAAATTTAGTGGTTTCATCAAGTGTATCAAAAGAAAGTGATATGGATTTCTACGAAAAAAAATAACAAACTGAAATATCAACTGTCATATAAAGAACTGTTGACAGCTGTTTTACCACATGCCCAAAGAAATTTCTTGGGCCGAAATTCGTAAATTACTCAGTCAATGGAAAGTCGTTTTGTCTCTCGTGGCTATCTCTTTTACAAAGTTTAACGGGATCAAACCAAAAATGGTCCCCCAAATATTACGCGTGACATTTGAAAACACGGGGTGTAATGTGAAGTTTGGAAGCAGCTCTTATTCCAATCTTGCCTCGGATTTCGACAAACCGATGCACTTTTATGTGACTTCGTCAATCTTGTTCTGGAGAATATAATAAGCTGGGCAGGTGTCAACACGGAACGCATTATCTTCAAAAGATCCATCCAGCTACTCGGGTATGCGGACGATATCGACATCATCAGTCGTTTTACGGCGATTGAAGAACATCTGAAATAGGTTGGTCTTGAAGTTAATGAAGACAAGACCAAGCACATTCTGTCAACAAACAAACAAACACACATCTGTCCTCCGTCTTGGATAAAACGTGACTATTGATACCTTCGAGTAAACATCCACTCCAAGAAGGACACCAATGGAGATCTGAACGAATTACCCTAGGAAAACGCTGCTACTTCGGTTTTGGAAAACAAATGGGTTCAAAGCTTTGATCTTATTGAAAAACATAAAATGGAAATAAGTCTACGATTTACAGTTAATAGCAATTACTGACACTAATTTGTTAGACATACGGTTATTTTACCAAGAGATCCCTAAAACCCAAAAAGAAGGTGCTCGAAACCTAAAAAAAAAGATTTTTTTTTCCGAAATGTCTGGAAGCCGCGCAGTATTTATGTGTGGAATGTTATTTTACCAAGAGATCCTAGGGACCTTGGAAAGCCCCCAGTTTAAAAGTTACTTGCCGCGACTATAGACCTGCCCTGATAAGAGTAAAAGCGCACAAGCTCTTATTTTGGAAACTCTGGTTACAATTTTGAAAGAGGGCTTTTGATCTTTACTTCTACATATCTGTCTCTAAAGAACCGTGCTTAACTTTATTTTAAAAGTGTTGGCCAGGGATATAGATCTGCCCTTTACACTTTTTGATTGGGTGCAAAAGTAAATGCTTGTGGTTTTTCACAACGACACCGGTGATCTCCGGTCGTGTCAACCCACAGCTTTAAGATTTTAACTGTGTTGCTAGGCTCACCTGTATGTTTAAGTACCTAGAAGCGATTTTTCCCCTTACTGCCTTTTACGACAAGCACTGTTTATCGGGGTGCACTATTGTAGTGATATTCTTAACCCGTCTGTATGTTGGTATAGTATAATAATCCCAGAACATCTCTCGCTGCTAAAAATATAATCGTGGCGAAAAATTAATGATTAAACGTTTTTCGAAACGAATAATTAACATATCTTACGCAACGAGAAATGTTCTTGGGAAAAGGTTGCGTAAACAAACTTAGGAACTCGCTTCTAAGAGATATATTTACGGATGAACTCAATTTGCAATAAAATTAATACTTCTTGTATGCAGGGTTTTCTTTTCAAGGTACTCGACTGTGATGACTATAATCCAGTCACAGTGGGTGCAATTGTCACTTGGATAACTTTAAATTTACCATTTAATTTCAAAGGATGTCCCACAGTGCCTTGATATCTGTTAAAATGGGCCAATGTGTACAAGCGAACATTCTTCTAAACGCGCCCATAGAACTAGATTCTAATACTAGATATACACTACGTTTTAGTGTTCAGGTATGTAAAGGGGTTTTCGATAAGATCGCTACAAAAGTTTTTTTAAATAAAATAAAAACTGTTTTGGATATCAATGAAATTCTTTATTCCTGTGAAAGTACGTTCGATGCCATTTTGTATGGATTTCGATTTCTTTTGCATGGCCACCACGGGCACGCTTGCAGAAGTCCAGACGCTGAACCCAATTTTCGACGGTTTTCAAGCATAAATCGCCCATACTGCTGCAATTTCACGTTCGATATTCGTACGAAGTTCATCAATCGTCGTTGGCTTGTTGGCATAGACCATAGACTTGACGTAGTCCCACAGTAAATAGTCTAACGACGTCAAATCGCACGACCGAGGCGGCCAAGCGACTGGACCATTTCGTGAGATAACACGGTTTCCAAACTTGGTTTCCAATAAATTGATTGCGGCATTCGCTGTGTGGCTTGTGGCGCCGTCCTGTTGGAACCACATGTGCTCCAAGTCCATATCATCCAATTGGGGCCAAAAATATTCGGCTAGCATTGAACGGTAGCGATTCCCATTCACAGTAACGTGCCGGTCTTGATCATCACGGAAGAAGTACGGCCCAATGACGCCGCCGGCCCATAAACCACACCAAACCGTAATTTTGTCGGGATGCAATGATGACTCATGGAGTACGTGTGGATTGCTGCCTGACCAATACCGCATATTGTGTTTATTGACGAAGCCATTCAGCCAGAAATGAGCCTCATCGCTGAAAATGAAATGAGCCTCATCGCGCTCTTAACGTTGAGGCCACTGACTCCGAAATTCGGTATAGTAAATTTTAATAATTTCGACTCGTTGTTGGCTCGTATATCTTTCCATCATGAAATGGCAAACCTTACTGAAGAGAAATATCGAAAGAACGGAAAGAAATTCGGCGTCGTTTGCTGTCCCTGTCGCTCTACTTTTGTAGCGTCCCTGTTGAAAAACCCTTTATATGCAAACCCTCTCCAGGTACCTATGGGGCTTGTATTTAGTAAATATTTTTTTTTATATTTGGTCTATTGATAATCGGTTTATTTTCTTAGCTCGTTCTCCTCGGAGCTCAATATCAATGTCATTACATTACCATTACTGTGATCCAATATTTTCTTCCAGACCCGATGGAAATCATAAACTTTTCTCATCGTTCGTCCTAAATCATCAGATTCACGCTATTCCCTATACCACTTAACGTTAAACAAAACGAGAAAACAAACTGTATTTTTTTCGATTAAATTCGATGTCATTTGCCCTCTGCGAAAATCTACATATATGTATGCACACACATTTTCCATTTGCCCATGGCCAAGAAAAAATCCCATTAAATACCTACCAAAGAAAAAAAATATCCCATAACCATGTATACTCGGAAGGGTGGTATCGCTGACCTGAAAGTGAACTCCTATTTTATTTAGAAGTGTATGCCACCACCTCTTGACGCCTGGCTTTAGCATAGGCCATGTATGCTCCAACGAACCGATTGAAATGTGCATTATCCTTTTAAATTTCGAATGTGTCAAGGAATCCGAATGGGAAACCCGCACAATTGCAACGAATAATCGTTGCTGTTAAACTTAAATAATTGATGCCGTATCTAAAAGGAAAGCCGGTCCCCTCCATTCAGCCATTTGATCTCGTCTTAACAATATCTCAAGGAAGTGCCCCCCATCATGAGAACAAAGAAAAGCTAAACGAAAACAAATGAATAGAAGACTTTGTGTCAGACAGGGTCCCGCTGTAGTATGTTAGCAGAACGCTTTGGGAAATAATAAACAAACAAATAGAAAATGAATAAACACACAACAACAAAGTAGTGCATTGTTACAGGAAAATGATATAATAATAATAATATGTAAGGGAGGACAAGATGTTGATGTTTGTTATGATGGCGGCGGTCGATGATGGAACGGAGCTGGTTTTTAAAAGTGTTTTCTATTAATTAGAAGAATCGTTGCTGCCCGTGATGTTACGGAGCATGGCAGGCAGACAAGCTCCAGTCAGCTGCAGGTGGATGAGATTGGTCGGTGGTAATGCTCATTGACACGGTTCAAGTGAATGGGTAATTATGAAAGCTAGCTATGAATACCGATAGTGTAGTGTGAGGCAAAAATCGAGAGCATGAACAGGATTTTTTTATTACACGTACATGAGTGTACAGTACATAGATATACTCCGTTCCACGTGTTTACGAACATGTAGTTTCTTGATTTAATTTTACGAAATTTTTTAAATTCTTCGATAGTATTGGGAAAAACAAATGCAATATGTAATAAGGCTATATTAGCTGTGTTTTATTATCCATGCGGATCTGGATCTGGATCAATTTAATACGTAAAACAAAAACAACACAGAATCTTGCTATTTATCGGGATCATTAATCGTGATCCAAAATGTAATTACAAAACTCACTACCTGTTTTTTCGTGGCGTTGCTTATTTCAATTATAGGAAATTATAGGAACACAATAATATTGCCAGACCAAAATATGAAACACTATTAATAACACAAAAAATCAATTAGCATATTTTCATATTCGAATAATTTACCACTGCGACTTTTGAGACGTTTTGCTTCGTAATATAATACACAAAAATTAATGGAAATATTAGCAGTACAATACTGTTAATATGTTGCATATTTGAACATAACATTTGAACATAGTTTCTGAAAAAAAAATATTGAGTGCAAAATGTATGCTGATTTGTATTCAAATGGCAACACCCCCGACACAACAAGCGATCATATTGTGACGTCACATTGTACCCTATATTTGCAATATGGCTGAGTGCCAATCGAAACTTGAAATACCTGGTACCGTCTGTTATGTGTTAAAAACAACTGTTGCCACAACTTGCCACTGATGATCCAGATCGTTTTATTATCAGATCGGATCCGTATCAAGATCATTGGGATAATAAAACGCGGCTATTATGTTTATGTTGTAAAAAACAATTGGGATTAGGCAGATAAATTCAATTTTTATGATGTTTTTCCCAATGAGGTCAATTCAATTCAATTCAATTCAGTTTTTTTCTTTATTCAAATTATTCAAACAATTTTACATGGAGGTAATGCTCGTACACACAGAATAGTTACTGACATTTATTATTAAAAAAAAATAGAGATGATGCCACATTTGGATATTGTTACTTTGTGTGGGGTGTACAAGGGCAGATAAAAAGAAAAGGATGGCGATTACAGCAATTAAGAAAGAAAAGCAATCTATAATAAAAAAAAGGATAAATTCAAATATCCAATAATTTCGTCTTAAATAGATAAATAGAAGTTTTTATTATTATTATGCGATATAGCGCAACAGGGTCTCGATTTCAGTATGGTCAAAAGCAAGAAGCCCAGATCTCGTTTCTTTTGTAAATATGCGTAGAATTTCTAAGTGCAGAGTGTTATAAAGTTTGCATGAGATAATGGAGTAAGAGTTTCTGTAACTTGTAGTGCAAAAAGCGGCAATATTTACACCAAGTTGAATGGCTCCGTAAGCTGCGAGTGCCCGAAAACAGACTTTCCCAATACCCGCCTCTCATAAGAAAGACCTTCACAACTTTGAAGTAAATAAATGTCGCAAAGCAAGTATTTTGAAGAACATGAACAGATCCATAGTGTGAGCTGAACGGTGGCAGCTACAAACTTTTCGTATAGCAGATTTTTGAATGACAGTTAATTTCTGCAACTTACTAAAATAAGCACCACCCCAACTGCAAGGTCCATATTGCAATCTTGAATGGAATAAGCCATAATAAACTATTTTCAATGTGTTCGAAGAGCAATACTTTTTAAGACGAAAAAAACAACGAGTGGAAGAAAGAAGATATTTTTTCAAAACCGAAATGTGCTTGGACAAGTTCAAATGTTGGTCAATAGTAACACCAAGATATTTTAAACTATCAACACCTTCAGTTGTGAAGCAGTTTATACTGCAATCAGCGTTTCTATTAAAAGATGGTTCATTTTGGAAACTGCATATGTTGTTCAACAGCTCATGACTGGAACAATCATGGGAATGGAGTACTATATCTGAGTCGGGGTACTCATGCACAGTAAGACTGAAAAACATCAGTTTAATTTTGTTACTAACAATAAGCCTGTTTTATGCTAACCAGCATCTTAGTAAAAAAACGTCATGGTTTATGTTGGCTATTAAATCTAAGTGACTGACTGAACAATAAGCAATACCAAGGTCGTCCGCAAAGGCTTTAGTTTTACCCAAGAATGAAAGTAAAAATAAGGAATTTATATATATTAGGAACAAAATTGGATCAAGTACAGAACCTTGGGGCACTCGAAAGTTATTTGTTTTAGAGCCGCTTATACTGTTTCCAATTTTTACACGTTGAGGTCTATCTTTAAGATATGACTCAAACCATTTGTAAATGAAACCTCTTAAGCCGGCCTAATACAATTTATCTAGGAGGATTGCGTGGTCAACCATATCAAACGCCTTAGTTATGTCGACAAAAAGGTCAGCGCAAGAAAGTTTGCCATCTAAACCGTTATAAAATCAGTCCTTTTTTCGTTCCACCTGTTTACGAACAGTAGCTAAATCTACCTGATAGATGCGTAAAAGGTTATAAAACAACACCATTTTTTGGATAAATTATGTTGGGTTTTATAAAGATTATAATAATAGTATTTAATAATGTGTACTACTATAGTCTGCTATAAACAGATTTATACAGTTCTTTCAAGTAATTTAATGAAATTTGGACGAGGCTTGTTTTATGACTTCAATTATTTCTTTCGGGTTGGAGTATTGCTTTCCTCCTTCGTAGACCTTTTTTGAAAGCCATCCATGAAGTTCAGCGCCGGTGGCTATGGCGGCCAGTATGTCTACATTTTGACTTTGAATCCAAGTTTTGGTTATTCTTGCGTATGTATCGGTGCATTTGCATTGTCCTGTTGGAAAATCCATCGTTATTAACAATTCGGAAAAATGAGGGCAAGCTCCAGTATAGTTTTGTAGGTGATTGCGGTTATTCTTTAGCTCGTGGAAATAATAATTATATCCATCAGGTCCATCCAAATACATTTTTTTTGTCATCTAAAAAGACATACCCACTCTCGACTCTACCTGATGTGACACATTACAAAATCAAGTCGCAGACTTTTGCATGCTGCGTCCAATAGTCGCTTCTTTTTAATTTGTTTGTGTCTAATATGGTTGGACTGCTGCATCACGCGATAAACAGTTCAACTCCAATTCCTGTCTTGACTTTACTTAGGGAAAGACTTGAATTTGAAGCAGCTCTCAGTATCGCCCGTCGGCCCTCACTTGTTGTTGCTATGATTATACCTACTATCCGGGTTTTCCATAGTTTTCAGGGTCCTTAAGATGGCTGTAAACAACAATTGGTCCTCTTCCAATCTTACCGGCTATAAAAGGATAGATTTGCTTTGCCCCTTGTAAACTCGAAATTGGCCTATTTCCTCCTTGTTAAAGAATTTCTTTTACCCATAGTTATTGTTTCTATGAAATTATCTTTTAAACTAAGAACCCTGGTTCTTTTTAACGCCTTATAATTGATTTCAAATATGATAACAGGTGGATCTAGTTACTGTTCGTAAACAGGTGGAACAAAAAAGGACCAATTTTATGACCTTATTGGGAAAAGCATCATAAAAATTGAATCCTAATCCCAATTTTTTTTTTTATAACATAAACATAATATATCCTTCTTTCATATTGCATTTGGTTTTTCCCATATTACCGAAGGACTTACAAAATTTCGTAAAAGTAAATCAAGAAACTACCTGTTCGCAAACACGTGCAACGGAGTGTATATCTACATACTCAGAGTCAGTATAATTGTAAAGAAATCTGGGAAAATCTTCTCCCTTGTATTTTCTGTGCAGAGGTTATTTGTTTTAAGGAATCCAATCCAATTTCCGCTATGTTGTTTATGAGATGGTGTTTGTGCCATTTGGATAATATAATATGATATTTCTTTGAAGAGCACTTAACAATTTTCAAACGAATTCCTGTTGTAGAAGAAAGTTTTGGATAACCAAAGGAATACGATTTTTCAAATGAGCTGTTTCTTGCGCATGTCCTTTGCTTGGTTGGGTTCGTTTTTTATTGTCAAACATATGCCTTGCATTTGGAGCGTTATACACAGAGTAAAACTGTAATTATTATGATTTCTTGTCTGCTTTATTTTGTCTTAATGGGAGATGTATTGTTTAAATATATGTTCGAACCCCTTTGATGTCGATTAGTGTCATCGACGGATGAAATATCATGTCTCCGGTTATGGGCATTCGAAGATCCGGAAGCATTCCAGGATCTTCTGAAGGGTTCCATTTGCACTCGAATGACAGATCTTCTCCTGAAAAGAAGAGAAATTTGCCTCCCGGATTTCAATTCAGAATCAAAACCAGAAGCACTCACACTTTAAAAACACAGTTTTCGAACTTAAACAAGATGTATTTGTTTATTGTCATCCCGGATCGGAGAGTTCCTCCGGATTACCAATGAAAAACAACACGAGTAGCCAATAGTCTTTTTTTTTCGAATTCAAAACATCTTGCAGTTAATCATATCGCAGTGGCATCTGTTTGCGCTCCAGAAACGTGAAGGCGTCTGTTTTATTATTTAACTTTCTCCCTGTACGTAGTGTCCGACAGAATAAACTAATTTTTTCCTTTCATTGACACCTCCTAACCTATATATAACCTAGGCGTCAACGTTCTGTGTTATTAAACTGAATAATGCAGACATCTACGAGTATGTATTTACATTTAATCACTGGACATGCAAGGCAAATTGTAAGCAAAAGTTTTTGAGTAGATACTCACTTTTGTGTTGTGTACCTAAACAGAACTTTAAAGTTAGGATGTTGAACTTCTACTCCTATGCTGGAGAACGAAACAACAAAATAAGAAATATATCCTTCTATAACACTCATTCTCAATAGAAAAGTCTGAGGGAGGAAACTTTTTAAGTGCTACACGTCCAGAACAGAGACTAATTTAGCAGCAGCCTTCTCTGTTTCATACGCTCCGGAAGACGCCGAGTCCATTGAACTCTGAAGTATGTTCCATGCTGAAGAAACGAATCAGAAAAAAAAAATCAAAATTGCCCTAACTTAAAGCAAATTCATAAAATATCTATTTAAACTCGTTAACAGATTGATATCCACCCGCCAGAACGAGAATCGATATTCTCCGAGGAGCTGAGACCATCTGACCCGCGTAATGTTGGCCCCTGTGGTGGTTTTAGTACACAATACGCCTGCATGTGTGATTTTCATGGTGTTCCCTATCGGGAGGAAGTCGCTTGGGATATTGACACAATATACCTGTCACATGACACTAGGATATTGAATTTGAGAGATTTTGATCATTTGGAGCCAAAGTAAGTTGTGTCTTTTTGTTTAATTAAATCTCATTTGTGGAATGTATGTTTCGAAGAGATCTAATGGCAATCGTCTCGGCGCTGGAGTATAACACATTTTTTCGTGGCCTAAAAGCTTCCCATATGCGTTTGTCGCACGAGACACTGGAAAGGATATTACATGTTCTTAAGCGGTCAATGTGGCTAGAGGAGCTGCACTTGGACGCGTTAGGTTTAAGGTGAGAATGACGACTACTTTTTGCAAAACACACACTTTTATTGATTACTATTTGCAGGTCGGATTTTCTTCATAAATTAGCTGTATCTGTGATTACAAATAACAATCCTGCGATTCGTACTATCGATTTGAGCCATAATTTGATCGAGGACAAAGGTGAGTTGGCTTTAACATCTGCCGGGGATAATATTTGAAAGGTTTTTCATTGTAAAAAAAAAAATGTTCATTAATACATTAGGTTTCACTCACAGTTCAGAATAAACAAGAAACTATTATACACTGATGGCACTGCATGGCGAAAATTGTGAATAAACTTGTACCTTTTTGTTAAATTGTAATAATTAACACTTTCGTCTAAAAGCATAAAATTGAAAGCTGTTAGTTTTGCTATCTTCTTCTTCTTCTCCTTTTCATGAGGATATGATAGAATTAAAGTAATCGTAACCCTCCCACTTTATGGCATTCCGGCCACGCATCCCGGTTCCGGGTTAATTCTTTACTTAGACCAATCAAATGTTGGTGTAATTGCATTTGAAGTGTTCCTATTATTACTTTCATTGTTGGAGACAATAGCCTCACGACTATCACAGTGGTTTAAATTCCTAATTGTGTTCCACTCTAAGTAAAAGCCTTTTGTGAAAGTAAATGGCATAATGTAGTGGGTGATGAGTTTAACGTCAGTTTATCGAAGCAAAATGAAGTATATTTCAGTTCCTAAAGATCAGAACAATGTCCAGTGAGGTGCTTTACGTACACCGAACTCCTTTATCCGTTGAATGTTTTTACAGATTTTTTTAAAATAACTGTTAAAACCTTGTATTTGAAGAAGGCGAATTTTTTCTTCTCCATTGCTGCGGCAAGCGCTACTAGTTGTCTGGTTGCTTAAAGCAATCGGCACTTGGATGTGTCGAATGTTCCTTTCCACTATCTTTCAAATTTAAAATTATGCAAATATCTCTTCAGTCCCGTCCTGTTGTGGGCCTGCCGATCTATTAGGAGACTTTAGATTGTTTAAGTGATGCAGAAAAGAAATATTGAAATATTCTAGGGATGGTGTGCAACTGGCTTTTTCGTTTGAACATCCAAGATTAATTTTATCGCCCGTTTTTTGAATTCGCCGAGTGGCTCCAAATAAGTTGTTGGTGCACCAGACCAGATGTGAGCATTTCACCCAAGTTTAGGGCGCAAAACCTGCATTCTTCAAAGTTTAATTTACATTCAAAGATTTCAGTTATATGATTTCTACTTATCTGAATGCGGTACCAAAGCAATGCATTCCTTTACAATTTTGCTCATGACCTTTGCACAACTTTCCCTCGGCGTAAACATCTACTGAGTTGTTTCTTTGGAATAGATTTGAAGTGTCGTCTGAGTGCTGATATGCTTTTATTCGAAGTGTTCGAGTTTCCTAAGGCATGATGTTTATGTGAGATCCATTTTTACTTAAATACTTCACGGGCTGCCGACACTTGAGTCTCTGCCTGAGAGAATGTAGGCTTCCGCTGCTTCCAGTTGTCCGACCAAGCGTTGTCAAGTCTCGAACCGTGGAGCTGGGAGTTGAAGATCCTCTAAGCGTGCTATAGTTTGAACTACATCAACGGCGTGGATACAAGCTATGGATACAAGCTAACGTACCAAAAGTGGCGAAAAATACCGGACACAGCCAAAATCGTACAGTCCCGTTAGTCTTAAGTCGTTTTTTCCTAAAAGATGACAGAAAAGGCGGTGGGCAACTATCTAAAGAAAGAGGAATTGAACATCATCCCAACATCATCCAGCATTCATACAGACAGATATCGTTCTATATCACCTGACAGAAATAATTCAAAGCACTCTGAACGCAAAACAAAAATGGTATTGTGTGTGTGCCTTACTTGATATTGAAGTTGCGTTTGACAATACCTTACACGAGGCGACCAAATGGATGTGCGAAGAATTAAGAACTAGTTAGGTGAACTATCACCCTTAATGTGGAGCCATGTTGTAGGAGAACAGCTGCAAAAATTAACTGGCCTTGGCATCAACTATCAGACGTATACCGATGAAATATGTATTAAATTCCAGGGGAAAGTTTGAGGAATCCAGCAGGAATGGGGCAAAATGGTGGATTCAACATCAATCCAGCGAAAACAACGATAATTGAACTGAGCAGGAGTTTTTGGGCCAGGGACTTAACACTTCGAATCCATGTGCAAATGTATCAGCATCTTTCAATCTCGAGAAGAATTAGAGGAATTGCAGCGAAGCAATAATGTCTGACAGCATTAAGCAATACGTCATTAAGTCAAAGCTCGTTTAGGAATGCCTTCACAGACGTAACAAACTAGGTAAGAATAGAAGAGTTATCATCTGTTAGATACCTGGTCACGTAGGTATTATTCGTAACGAGGCAGCGGATTCTCTGGCAAAAAAAGGGCCAGCGGAATCTTTTATGGGACCTGAACCATTCTGCGGGATAGAGAAACACAGCTTACGCGAAGAGTTTAGGAAACTGAAGAAAGAAACAAGGGCTCGAATCTTTGTAAACTATGGTCTGAGATAAGCAAATAAATTTATCAACAACTATAAACTAAAGAGATTCAGGGCTCGCATCAGCACAAAAAAGTATTACTTACGAATCCTGAAAGGTCTCCTAATAATAGTAAATTTTTGCCCTTAACGATGGACAGATGTTTGTTTTTTGTTGATTTGCGTTAGTGTGAAAATTTCTATTGAAAAATCTATTGTCGATCCGCCAGGCCAGATCCAAACACTGGTAAGTGGCGATTAGTGTCTTGCAGAGTGTTCACCCATTACGTTGGATATTATCATATATGCGAAATCTAGCACGGAGATGCCTTTTGAATGCTTCAAGACAAAGGGCAGTTCTTGTAGATGGGGCAAATAGAGTTGATATTCTAGTCATCTGCAATGCTTTCTTTAACTCATACTTGGTTGATGATTAAGTGCATGCGCCTTGTGAAACCATCACCCCCGTATCAAAACCGGCGGCCTTGTCATTCTTAAGCTTTTTTATAGGTAAACCAACTTCTTCTATACTGGTTGGTGGAATCGCTTAATTCTTGACAGGATGTGGTTTCTCATCTTGCCCTTTTACTATCTCTACATAATTCGTATTAAGCAGCACTTATTCCCTGCGCTTCGGTGTCTAGGTTTTTATCGCTGTATCCAAGAGCCTGCGGTCAGGCTTTAAAGCCAACAGCCAGTTGCTTCGCTTTCTTGTTGTTTCCATCACGAGACTCTTCGATTTCTTCTCCTTCCTTCTCCTACTTTTCCCTAGTTGTGCATCTTCTGTAATCTTCTTCCCGGAAACGTATAGATCATCATCCCACGGGCTTTTTCTCTGGGGTGACTGGTAACCAATGGTGGTTTCGTCTTCCTCTTTGGGTCAGTCGGTGTTAAACCGTCTTCTCAACAGACAGTAAGCAAAGCATCGTAACATGCAAAGGACTACTTTGATGCGTTTCTTTATATTTCTGCAACGCACAAGTAAGTCGTTAACTGGCATTGCATAGTTTTTCGGAGCTAGTTCACAAATTGACTGCTTTCTTATCAAACAAAAACAAGAAAAAAAAACATTCAGGAGTGGTGGCTTTGTAAATAAGTCCTAAATCATACATTTCCTATAAGTATTAAAATAAAGCAACTCATGCACATTAAGCCCACTGAATTATAAAACAAAACAAACACACACTCAACACAATCATTGGCAAGAAAAGGAATACAAGTAGAATCCTTTTAAGTTGACAACCCATTTCATTTATATAGATATTTTCCACAATAAACTTGTCTTCACTTACTCACTCGTGTGTAATATATTTTGTCTAATGTAGGTGCAACATCGTTGTGTGCCCTACTTGGAAAAATTGTTCAAGGTTTGATTTATATAAAATGTTGCTGTTCACTGTTTCCCTTAATTTTTTACTCATAAATCAACAAATTCATTGTTCATTTTCCACGATGAATGTGTGCTTAAGTTTTTTAGTTTATATGCAAATAAATTTAAAATGCAACAATCTCCATTTGCTTGTCCATTTTTTCTATTCAAAAACAAAAATTGCTTTCCATAAATTAAACAAAATAAAACCAATTACTATTGATGGATGTTTTTTCAATATTTGTTATTTTACTATATATTTACAAACTATCCGGCAAAAAATACAAATAAAATTTCGCATTTAATTTGCATTTGATGGAAAACGAAATATATCTTTGCTTTGTTCTTTGTGTTTTCTCTTTTCGGTTTTTTCTTTCAGTGCACAATTCTTTATCTTTACAAATATCAGTTCATTGCTAATGAATAGAATTTAAATTTAAATGTGAATTTTTTAAAGGTGCAATACATCTGGCGGGTCCAATAGCAAAAGTTTCCAAAGGTCTGTGTAAATTAGCTCTGGCACACTGTGGTCTAACATCAAAGGGCGTTAATCAAATGTCACACTCCCTGTCGCTGAATCAAAGCATTTCCAATTCGTTAACGTATTTAGATTTAAGCGGAAACAGCCTGAAGGATGATATAACTGTGAGTTGTTCAATTAAATGGAATCTTAAACTAATTAAAAATTATATAATTTTCTATTTGCAGAATTTACACAACTTTTTGGCGCAACCAAACGTTCTAGAGCATTTGGACCTCTCATCGACTGATATTACTTTAGAGAATGTATGTTTCGATGAATACTTTTTGTTGAAATGAACATTTAACATTTATTTTGCAGTTATTTGGTGCCCTCTTGCGTGGTTGTTCAACACATTTAAGTAATTTAAACGTCTCACACAATTCGTTTAGTACAAAGAAAGGAAAGGAAATTCCACCATCGTTTAAACAATTTTTTACGAGTACATTAAGTTTGAAACATTTAAATATAGCCGGTTGTAAATTACCAATGGAAGCGTTGAAGTAAGTAATTCTCACTTAAAAGGCTTTGTCGCCATCTTGCTGATCAGAAACGTCACCAGATGACCAACAAAAAATTTCCTTTTTTTTTATTTTTAGAAATTTACTCCTCGGTCTTGCATGCAACGAGTCAACAGCTGGGCTGTACTTAGATTTAAGTAGCAATTCATTAGGAGCCCAGGGTGCTCATGTTTTGGAATCATGTGTACATGGTGTTCGTGTTTTACAAAGTCTAGACATAAGTGACAATAGTGAGTACATACTCTATTCTTCTCTTATTTAAATTCACCATTTATTGTGTGTTCTCTTGTTTAGATTTGGATGCCGAATTAGCATCAGTATTAACTGCAATATCGAAAAACCCATCTATCCGAACCCTTTTCATGACGCGTAGTCTAACCGGTATGAAACCTAAGTATATTCCAACAGTAATGGATGCACTGGTGAATCTCATTCAAAAGGATGACTTTCCCCTCGTCGAACTGGTTCTATCGGAGAACAAGCTAAAGAATGATATTCATGATTTTATTAATGCCTTAGGAAGCAATCAGAGCTTGCAGAAATTAGGTGAGACTTGATGTCTCATAGCATCCACCAAATCTAACTCGATCTTTTTCCAGATATTAGTGGAAATTTCATGGGTGACGTTGGTGCACGACTGCTTGCCAAAGCACTACAAATCAACAACAAACTACGAACCATTTACATGGATAAGAATAACATCACCCTGCAAGGCTATAACGACATTGTTTACGCTCTGGAGAATAACCATTCAATGCGTACAATACCATTTCCGGTTTTCGATATAGCGCCACACTTGAAAAATCATCCCGAAAAGACGGATTCCATTATGCGGAAAATGCAAGAGTTGTTGCAAAGAAATTGCAACGGACTTAAACGACAGAATGGTCAAGGCTTCCGACTCCAACATGGCTTCATGTTATCTTCCACACATCAACTTGTCGACAAGTTGGTAGCCGAAACACAAGATACACTGTCCATAGCGCCAGGTAGTGATTCGTGTGCTGTACAACGACTTATTGACGATGCAGAAAACTGCAAGCAACTTATGCCGAAATTGCAGGAATCAGTGCGCTGTGAATTACACCCCGTCGAGGTGAAACTAACACGAATCGCTAGCGATCTTAGTTATACTATACAAAGTCATCTGGAGGAGATCATGGAGACGATGATACGAACCGGTATTGAACAGTGCCCAAAGACGTTTGGATGTCAGAATGTTATAATCGATTTGAGAAAGGCGCTGTGTGAGAGATTGGTTATTCCGGAAGATTTCTTGCAGACGTGTTTGCTGAATAATGCTGGCAGTGAAATTATGAATAAAGTTGCGTAAGTATTGGTAACTTATTTTCAGTTTCTATTTCAATATGCGCAATTTATTTTTTGTTTTATTGCTTTCAATTCCTGTTCCAATATTTGTTGTCTCGTAATGTAAAACGTAAAACAATATGAATTGCTTGAGCGGTTTTGTTCTCCCATACTGGCGTAAAAATAATTCGTATTAACTGTGTCAATGCAAAACTATAATACAGATAAAATCGCGACTATTTCACACTTCATTTCTCATTCTTAGTTCCAAAGAAACTGTGTTGTAGTTTTAGTTTGCATCACTGATTGGCGCGGTGACTGGTTCAACAACAATATACAAGTGCTGGATTCACTCTAACTAACCAAGTTCTGCTAATTGTTTTAATAAAAGTTCGAATAAAAAAATCGCCAATATAATTGGTTACGAAACTCATTCCTCATTGATATTCCTTCTCTATCACTTTGAGACCTTGCAAAACAAACCACTCGTTCATAAGCATATCTCGCTATGAATAGTTACATTTGTGCCAGAGAACTTTCGACGCATACTGTATTTCACTGATAAGACTCGCTCGCCCGCACTAGCTTTTTCTGATAAGATAACACCGAAAGCTGAGTAATATATGAATTCGGGAGAATTTTCTCTCGCCCAATCTCCATTCGCACTCCGCTTGTGGTCAGTAGTAGTATTGATGTTGTACCTTTTGTGTTTGAACGCGCGCGATGGGTCTATGTGAAAGAATGTTCTGCTGCTTGTCCAGCCGGGGGCAATCAAATGCGGGACGCGGCAGTAACACCGAAAAACTTTTAGAAAAGTAAATAGCATAGTAAATATTTTGTAATTTAGTTTGATAAACGAAATTGTTTTTGTTTTTTAGTGAAATTGAACAATCAATTGCGGCCACCATCTCTGATCGAGCAACAGATGAAGTCTTAGAGGCACTAACACGCTATCGCAGAGGAATGGGCATTTCAGACTCACCGTCGGTTCTTTTGGATGAACCCCAGACGCCGGATATTGTTCGAAGTAGATCTAGTCATGTAAGTATTTCGTCGCTTGCCATTTTTCCAGCATCAATACGCCAAATTGCTGCTATTGTTTGCTTAACACACACTGATAACGATTCAAATTACGGAGACGAAATTTTGTTATGTATAGCTGTTTGCCATGTCTTTTTACAAAAAAAAATGCATCGAAGTGGTGATAATTTATCGGTGACGATATGAGAACTGAAGAGCGGGAGAGTGTTGGCGGTTGTATTAATATACAATCTAGCCGTCGTTGAAAGCATATAAAATGAAGTCATGCTATATTTTGGCTATGAAGAATAAATGTGGTATCAAAGATCTGAATTCTTGAGAACGCAGATAGAGTTGTAACACAATGTCATTAGTAGTACAAGTAACCACTCCCTAATTAAGAAGAAAAACATATATTTTCACCATTGTCGGTCGATTTTTTTTCATTTGCCACTTTTTGAGTTTTTATTTACACTCATTCATGCTGAAATCTCGGAGCTGGATATTCAGCCGTTTGTTTTACATACGACCAATTCAAGTGCCAGACCAATTCCCGCATTTTTTGTTTCTTAAGGACGTGCTTTTTTTACCTACTTAAAATTCAAAATGGAAAAGAATATTTTACTTGAAGAGGAAACATTTTTTTTAAACGCGGCACGTCGACCTATAAGATCTATTATGCCATAAGAGCCGACAAATATTAAGGCTAGTAGGATTTTAATTTTCTGTAAAAAGCTGAAGATAATGCTACCAGCAGAGGGTTTGCTCATATCTTAGGTACTCAGTTGTTTCCTAAGGAAGATCTTCCTTCTAATTTCACGTAGGGCTGGGCATACACATACATAGTACTCTAGAAAGCCGACTAATTGAATGTTGCTCAGGTGGTATCGCAACCCGTGGTGACGGGTGAGAGGTGTTAGTCCTGTTTATTGGTCCTAAAGCAGCTTTGTGCGATCGTTTGTGTAAAGCCACACTATAAAAGCATATGTTATGATAGGTCTGATCAACAGTGTAAAAATCCACTGGACGATCTTTGGAGAGATTCTCCAGTTGCTGCCGTTCGTGCGGCGTCAGGCCGATAAAGCTCTGGTAGCTTTTGTAATTTTGTTGTTTATGCGGGAGTTCCAATTTACTCCAAGGTGCTTGACTTTCTCGGAATACTCGACGACCGTTTAAATTTCGAGGTTTAAATTTCTTCTTCTGATAAAAAGAACTATGACGACCTTACTGAGTTTGATAGACATGTTTTCCCTGATACACCAGTCTATGGCTGTCTTAAGGGCGTTTTGCATTCGTGTTGTGACTTTGTTTTTGTTTTGTTTTGTTTTGACCACAGGAGGAGTGAGAGTACTCATCCCTGCATATGCAGCCCCTTGCGGATGATATTGATACTGACGAAGCAGTTTTCGTCCTGCTTTGGACATCGCTTTGATCCGTTTTATTAGGGGTTTGTCTATATTTATGTGTTGCAAAGCATCTGATATGAATTTATATCCAGTTATATCAATAGAACCCCCTATGTCAATAAAGGAGCCACTCGAGAAAAGCAATTTACAATATTTAGCAGTGTTCGCATTTACTATTCTGCCAACGGTTGCTTTATGTAGGCCATTCTTCTTCTGCTTGATTAACACTATGTGAATTAATTCCGATGCATGGAATATATTGCTGTGAACTTTGTTTTCGCTGTAAATTGTAACTGACCCAGCGGTAACCCTTATCATGGAGTCTCATTTTTAGGTTTGCAATTCGTGTTTGGAATTTGTCCTCTTTCACATCTTTTTTCAAAGCATAATTCAGAATCAATTTGTTCACCTCACCCTTCACTAGAATCCGTCCGCCATTGGTTTTTCTAATCAGTCTTAACTAACCTTCAGTCCTAGTCGTTTAGGCGCAATGGCTTAGCAGAAACCCGTTGGACAACTGAGCGAGGGGTTCAATGTTCGAATGCAACCCATGACACCTAACACTTTTTCCACTTCTCCCGTCTTTCGCGAAAGTCTGACACACATCCAAGAGTCTATAAAAGTTTCTCAAGAATTTGCCGTTTGCAATCGGCGTAAACATGTAGGGATCGTACAGTTTTACGCCATGTCAAAAATAGCTTCCCACAAGATGGTTGGCGAAACTAGGTTTTAGTTCCTAAATGGTTTTCTTTTAATGTTTTTCGCGAACAATAATACAAACCTTATCGTAAACTTCGTAGAATCATGATAATGATAATGTGGTCCTTATTTACTTTTCTTCTTTACCGACAAGGTTATGATCCGGACTAGAGGGATCATAGCTTCACTGCATCCCTACTGGACCGCCTGTGGGTTTCGGCGCACCAATCAAATACTGCATTTGTGTGATCCACTTAGTTTTTAGACCTGCCTCTTTTTCGCGATTTTATAGGAACGCTGATTGATATTGTCTTTTCAATGGGGTTCGTAGGATGTTTCATGTCATAACTAACTAAGCCGTTCTTTTTTCTTCGTGATATATTATTTGACGTGAAGGTTTCTTCAGTTTGGTGAACTTCTTATTCGATAAAGTTTGTTACTCCGGCTGTCACACGAAGAACCTTTATCTCAGCTATAGTTAACTTGCCTTCATACTTTATGAACGCTGTCCAACATTCTGAACCATATGTGAGCGCCGGGGCATTTTTCGATTACAGAAGATGGCTGAGTTTTCCCGCCACTTCATCCACCCCACGCTTACGCGATAATTAATGTTGTCATCACAGCTTGCCTTGCTGTTGATCATAGATCCAGATATTTAAACTTTTCGCACTTGGGAATCACTCTTCCATTAATATTAATGTCCGGAAAGGTTGTAGGGAATCAGATAACGGGCAACACAAGTATTCGGTTTCTTTCGGACTAATACGATATCCAGTCCTCTCTAAAACTTCCACCCATACATTAAGTGCTCGTAGCAGGTGTGTTTGATCCTCGCTTATGACACCTCAATAGTGCACAAAAAATAACTAATGATTTTTGGAGTCCCTCAATGTTCCTTAAAGTAGATAATCAAGGACCGCAATAAATATTAAAGTACTTACGGCTTTTATTGGGAACTTTCGATTGCTCCAGCGGGGAATCTTACTCTTGTTTTTACTCGCTCATAATGTTCCATGATCCTCTGTTTGATGGTTTCTTGAACTCTTCGTTGATAGCGCCATAAAAAAAATCGCTTGGTTGCCTATCGAAGGCCTTCAAAATCAACCAATACCATATGCAAATCCTTCCAGGAATGACGATGTTTTTTCATCATGATCCTTATACTTGAAATTGGATCTGTAATTCATTAACCTGCGACAAACCCGCACGGGTGTTCAGATAGCCTTTTATTTTCCACATTCGGGTATCTCATACCCGCTCAACGATCTTCATGGTGTGTGACATCAGCTTGATTGGACAGTAATTGTCACAGACTCGAGTATCGCCTTTTCTTTCTACAAGGTGGCGCAAAAATAACCTTCCGATGTTTTTTGGCTGTAATTTAAAAAAAAAAATTAAAAACTTTGATTCTTCTTGTGGATTATTTTTATTTGGTCTTTTAATTTTTTTTACATCAAGTCGAGAATATGATGTCATGTAAATGGCCGCCGCCACAGTTGATTGTCATTTGAGCCCTTTTTATGGCATTTTCCATCACTTTGGCCAAAACTTCCGGCGATAGGTCCTCACATTGTTGACGGATATTGTCTTTAAGAGCTGCAAGAGTCTGAGGCTTGTTGACATAAACCCGCGACTTCAAAAAGCCCCACAAAAAGAAGTCTGGAGCGGTCAAATCAGGCGATCTTGCTGGCCAGTGCATATCGCCAAAACGGGAGATTAGGCGCCCGGGAAATGCATCCTTGAGCATATCGGTTGTGGCACGTGCAGTGTGTGCCGTTGCATCGTCCTGTTGGAACCACATGTTTTCCAATCCCAATTCATCAAGTTGCGGCAAAAAGAACTCGTTGATCATTGCTCTGTAGCGCTCACCATTCACAGTAACCGTTTGGCCCGCGACGTCTTCGAAGAAAAAAGGTCCGATGACTCCTCCAGCGAAAACAGCACACCATACAGTGACTTTGAGCGGATGTAATGGCTCTTCGTGGGTTACACGCGGATTTTCAGTGCCCCAGAAGCGTAAATTTTGCTTATTTACGTACCCGCTAAGATGGAAATGGGCCTCATCACTCATGATTATTTTTGATGAAAAATCATCTTCCTCTTGGTGGTGATTAAGGATGGCTTGAGCGTATGTTAGACGTGATTGGCGGTCAGCAGCTAATAGCTGATGCATCGTCTGGACTTTGTACGGAAACATCTTCAAATCTTGTACCAAAATTCACTGTAAAGACCGTCGACTGATACCCATTTGCGTGGCATGTCGTCTGGTCGATGTCGACGGCGCTTCCATGACATCTTCGGCTACAGCAGCAATATTCTCTGCAGAACGGCTACTCCGGGGTCTGCCACGCCTGGCAGCATCTCAGCCCCCAGTCTCTTCGAGGCGAGCGGCTAAACGTCGCAGTGTTTCACCAGTAGGCGTTGGACGGGTAGGAAATCTGCGACGAAATTCACGTTGTGCCAAAGTCACCGACCGATTATTGCTCAAATAAATAGTCACCAATATTTCGCGTTCTGGAGCAGTGTAGCGTAACATTATTTATTAAAGTGTATTTCGCATGTGTTTACTATACAAATGTCAAAACAGAACTGACATTAGGGGCCAATCGCAAAATTTAAAGCATTTTCTGATAGGAGGATTACTTTTGCGCCACCTTGTATAAAGGAAGTTGCAAATTTCCCTCCACTGGCTAGGCATTGGATCGCCTTACATCAGTTTGTAGATGAGAATCATGAGCCATTTGGACCCGATGTCTGTCTCGCATCTTTTTACACAACTCAGAGGGTATCGTCCGGCCTAACTTTTCGTTTTTTGGGTACTTTGACCGCCTTCGTAAATTCTGCGACAGTAATGTGTTGCATTTCTTCATTGTAAGGAACTGCTCTCGGAAAATATATTTGAGGAAATTGTTCTTGTAGTCCTTCACAAAACTGCTAGCACCTGTGTAGTATTTTTTTGACATCCACAAGAAGCAGCCCATGAGCGTTGTTGATGAACTATGAGGAACGGATTTCTTGGGCATTCTTCCTTGTCTAAGGGAAAATGGTTGTGCCCCTGTGCAAGCTGGTTTTTCGAAGTTCTAGGATGGCCTGGTTTCTATCAGCAGCCGAAGAAGAAATTTTTTCTTCTCCACACTTTGCTTGAATTTGAGTGCACTTTCTCTCCGCGAGGCTCTTGCAAAGTCTGTATTCCAATTCGAGGCGAGCTTTTTCATCTCCATTTTTAGTGGAGCACTTTGACCAAGCTTTGAATGCCGCTTTCTTGTCACTTAGCACTGCTTAAGCTTCATCTGTCCACCAGCAATGTCGTTGTAGCGAATTCCACATATTTTGAATATTTGCAATAAATGCTTCGCCTTTCTCATTGTCCATATTGTGCCATTTGATTCTCGCATTTGTCTTTCTTACAATAAAAATATCAAGGATATCTTTCTTACAATAAAAATAATAATATTGTATACATTTTTCGAACAAGTCTTCCATTTCCTTCTATTTGCAGGATGCCGATGGTCTAATAATATCGCGATCAAGTAGAGGAAGTGTATTGCCAAAACTTGGACTTGACTCACCCACTGTAAGTTATCCGCACTGGATGCGATAAATTACAAAAAAATTCTTGCAAATATGTCTACTAGAAAAAAAGCATTTTGATTGAAACGTATATCTATATAATCATATAAAAAAAATACTAGTATATTTAGTGCCAGTGAATTGTACAGAACAGCAAAATATTTAATCTAGTAACGAGATGCATTACAACATTAACAAGTGTGAACATTTAAGAAAAAAAATGCTTGAATTTTCTCCCAAAAAAATAATTAAATCGATAACAAAAATTGGCCACAAGCAAAATGGACGCGGAAATTCAAAGCAGATTTGTAGAGTAAATTATAACAAAAAATAGTAGTGAAAACGTTTTTATTTGTAGTTTTTTGCATTTAAAATCGAAACGATTAGAAAACGATTTAGTACATCCAAAAATCACCACCATCCATCACACCACACACTCTCATCAATGCATTCACCACACCACATCCAACAAAAATTAAAAATTGTTGTAAAAAAACAAATAATTTAAACAAAACAAAAACGAGACACAACAATGTTTTATAATTTTCTCTCCGTGTCTTCCCATCATGCTCTCTCTACTACTTATCACCCCTCATCTGTTTGTTCAGAAATTGGAATATCTAAACCTTGTAAGTAGATCACAGCAATCCTTTCATTTTGTTTTTTTTTTTGTACATACTCGTAGTTCTTTTTCATTTATTTTTTGGTTTTATATTTCTGTATATGAAATGAGTGAAAAAGGGAGACAAGAAAGTTTTGTTGTTTGCACGCCTACACACACAGCTCCAGAGTGTTTGAGTTAATCACGTATATTCCCTCACCCCCTCTGTTTAGTAATCTTCAAAATTTTGAATGCATTTGAAGATGGATATCGAATTTCGATAACACCAGCTCTTAAGGTAGAACGTAACTCATTTGGTATAACTTTTAGGCCACACCACATCTGCCATCAAAACGTCGCTCAATCGCAGCGCGGAAGGTGCGGCCACAGTCAGTAGTCGAAAACCTAAGCCTTGGCCATATCCCAGATCTACTGGAATCTCCATCGTCACATCGAAGTTCATCGATTATGTCGTCGCATGACAACCGTGGCGATGATGAGTGTTGTGATTCGATAACAGAGCTGCCAAGTGCCTCATTCCAGTTGCAGCATTTGGTCAAAGGGCGACCAAAGCGGGCCAAGACTCGTGCACCATCGCGACCGTTGGTAGCCGACACAAGTACAAGGGAAATCATTGAGGGTTTGGATCAGTTCTTTAGACCAGGATCGGTGACACCGACCACACTGACACCACTCGTCTCACCGACTTCCGAGGAATGTAGCTCGTTAAGTTTCGCCGACAGCCCAACAATGAGTAGGGACGACAATGGAAGAATGACCTCAGAGGAGACCACTCCCATACTAGAGGAAAGGAAGCCAATCAAATTAGATCGCAGTTCACCACTTTTGAGAGGTAAAGTCTGACATCACTAAATCAGCATCACAGTATAAATTGTTGGTTTTGTAGGTGTCGTATGGGCAACACGTTCGCGATCCACAGACAACCTAGAGAAATACTCGCCACTAGTTGGTCGCAAGTCGCCTCTTGTTAAAATGCGCACTGATGGCGGCAACGACGATCGTTTGGATCGTCTACATGCTCCCCATAGAGACGATCGAATGCGTTCACCCAGCAGTGAGTCGATAAAGAGCCACACTGGTGGCGATAGTGTGATTGTAAAGACAGGCAATGGCATCCTGAGGACACCGATTGTTCTACAGAAGCCGCGTCCATGGTCGGTGGTGGGTAATGAGCCAAAATCTGGAGACTACTCGACAGAGTCGAGCAAGACCACGCCGGAGCAATTGGACGATGGTAAGATATGAGATTTTTTCATTTCCAAATCGAAGGAGTTCTACTAGTCATACATGATTTAGATTGCGATGTAGTGCCATTTGGACAGCAGACAGGAGGTTCTATTGTTGGAATAAGTCCGGGTATTGCTCTGGCATCGAGCGGAGGTGGTGGCAGTATCGTGGGAATCACACCAGGTACATTGAATTCGGCATGTCACCTTGTGTTTGACTTGACTAATAAATTAAAACAAAATAACTAAAATCTTTGCAGGTGCAGCACTGGAAAAGAAATCAGTTCGAGAATTGGCAGCTGGACTCAGTCGAATGGGTGAGTGACGAAACACTGTTTGCATGCAAATTGTTGTTGTATGTTAAGAATTGACAACAGTTTTAATGGGAAATTCGTGATTTTGATACGATGTCGTGTTTGATTGGTAAAAACGTATTAATACTTCAACGTCGTTAGTCTAAGCGCCAAGGGCATATTGGTGATGCTATTATAGCTTTGATGAATGCGTGCGAAGATAATATTGGGAATATAATATTCATGCTTATTTTGAGATTCGAATGAACAACAAAGTTCAAGTAAAGGGTGTGCCCTTAGCCCGCCTTTTTGAAATAAAAACAACGTAATAAGAAATGTTCTGATGTTTTTATTTTAATGAGGAGTTTTAACATGAAGGTTATGTACTTACTTTTACTTAACAAGCGCCCAACCCTTGAAGAGTCTCTGACTGAGACACTGCTTCCAGTTGTCCAAACCAAACACTCTGGCATCCTCTATGGGTTGGACTTTTAAACGGAGGTTCAGTCTTGCTTGCCTTTTTTAACCTGGGGCCAGGGAGTCGAAGATCCTCTTGGCTGGAGCATAATTGTCAATTCGCTCAATGTTGCCGAGCGAATGTAGTCGACGTGATTTAGCTTTTTGGACTTCTCTCCTACTTATATGATAAATTCTCGATAGAGCATGCATATTGTTCTTCGAGTGAGGAGTTTTGAACCCATTTGTTTGGCCAAACCGAAGTAGCAGCGGCTACCTAAGGTAATTCTCCGTCGGATCTCACTCTAAGGTGTCATTTGTGGAGTTGGTGTTTACTCCAAGGTATGAAAACTCCTTAACTACCTCGAACTTATTGCTATCAACAGTGACGTTTTGTCCTAGGCGGTGTTCTTCAATCGCCGTAAAACCCTCTAACACGTCAGGGGGGCGGCCAATGATGTTGATATTGTCCGCATACCCCAGTAACTTTCCGTGTTGACACTTGCCTTGCGTACTATTTTCTCCAGATCAAGATTTAAGATGTCACATGTTAGCGCATCTCCTTGCCGAAATCCGGTGCAGGATTGGAATAATTCGGAAAAGCTGATTCCAAACTGGACCTTACACTGCGTGTTTTCAAGGGTCACGCGACATAACTCGATCAGTTTCGTTAGGTTCCCATATTCGGCCATCGCAATGTTGAGCTCCTGACGATGAATGCGCCTTTAAAGTCAATGAAAAGAGTGTGGTCTTGCCTCAGTGTGAAAATTTGGTCTATTGTCGACTTGCCGTGCGAGAGGCCAGACTGGTACGTGCCGATTAGTGCGTTACAGAACGCCTGAGACGTTGGATAGGATATTATATGCGACTTTATTGTAGATGGGGCATATTGAGCCGATTGTCCAGTCAGTGTGCGGTTCGTAATGACATCTGCGTTCTTCACTGATTGGAATCGTTTTTTTTTTTAAGTTTGACGAAAACCTGCGAAAGCTCGCGTCACCATGGTTAGTCGAAGATTCGCTGCGGTGGGGAAAGCGCGGAAGTTGAGCAGGTAGCGCATGTAAGGGAACAAGACGGGCTCCAGGCCCAGGACGATGCGGCCATTTCTAATTGTCCACACCAATTGCTCTGAGGGCTTTGGCTTTAAAGCGTAGGTTCGGTCTTCATTGTCGTTTCGAACGTCGTCTCAGTTCTATACTCCTGCTTATCGTCCAGCACTCGGCGCCTTGTAGCAGAACGAGCTAGATCAGTGTTGCATAGAGCTAACACTTTTTCTTACGGGATAGAGGTTTTGAACTCAATTCTTAACCAACGACCAGTTAGTACGTAGTTAGTACGTAGATGGGGGACCGTTTGAGAACAATCGCGTGTCGTTGGCCAGTCCCATCTACAGAGTTGAAGTAGATAAATACATACGTGTTATCACTATGGACCTAAATTGGTCTAAGTGTGTCGGCTTCTGCCGACAGCCACCTAAACCTAACCTAACCTAACCTAAAGTAATTCTTTGTCCGATCTCAACTCAGGTTACATTCGTGGTGTTGATGTTTACATTAAGGTAGATGAACTCCCCAACTACTTCAAAGTTTCTACTATCACCGGTGACGTTTTGTCCTAGTCGGTGGACAGATGCTTTATTGTTTGTTAGCATCTACTGTTCTCTTGTCCTTTTATCAATCGCCATGAAAGCCTTTTTCACTGCAAACTGAGAGATAAACTTTATCAACATAATCGGCATGCCCCAGTAGCTAAATAGATCCGTTGAAGATAGTGCCTAACACGTGACGCTTATATCGTCTCATATCTTATTTGTCGAATATTATTGTGTTGTTTGTGAATGAGGGATCCGACATTTTTTGTCTATGCAAATTGGGTTATCATTTCACAGAATTCAGTCGAAGTACAATTGCCATAATTGTCTGGCTACCATTTGCTCCTACACTCCCTAAATTTCTACATTTCATACGAACTTGGCCAGTGGCCCGCTATATTGAAAAACTGCCTCGAACAACCAAAAGTATACCGCCCAATTGCGTCCATGCTTATCACGAACGTTCAAGAGTATGCATTTTGGCGTTGAGTCTTGACGGTGTTAATAAATTTAAAGCCCCGATAAGACACCATTACCATTGAAGACGGCGATTAGATATCCATATCTTTCTCACGAATTTCCGATTGTAAATGTATAAATATAAGAACGTTTATGCATGTTCTCAGTTCCAGTTGTGCACGAGTAATTGATTTTTGAACTTTTATTTAGTTACGATTTTTTTTTTGTTCCTTATACTTATTTTACCAACTACAAATGAAATCGGAAATAGATTTGCCTATGAAGCCACTAGTTGGTCCGAGGCCAGCCTCAACTCTTAATAATACATCTCGAACTGTAATCAGTAGTACAACCTCGACCAGTACGACTACGAGCAGTAGTAGTGGAACTATTGAAAACATCACAAAGACCCTAATCACCTCCGAGAATGGTGCATCAATTAATGAACTACTCAACGGCAGTGAAAATAAAACGGAAACAATTGTTAAACGGATCGCTGGCAAGGAAATTACATCGATTTTCGAGGTTTGATTGTCTCCTTTTACTTCGATGAATGTCATGCGCTATGGTATGCGGTGGTGTTTTCAACTCTGAATGTTGGGGCAACTTACTTGCGATAATGCGTTCATTGTGTTTGTTTTATTTTGATGGCGATATGAAATGCTGTTGCGTTTACTGTCATGGCTGAAATAATATACTTTAGTTAGGGCGACGCTCGGTTTATTTTTTATTTATTTTTTTACTTTATTTCATCCTCTAACTATGTCTTCCAAAAAAAATTCTTAACATTTTTTTTTTGTTTGTTTTGTTTTAGTTATGTAATTTTTGTTTATTTCTTATAACTGTTTTTGTTTTTGTTTTTCTATGTCTGGCTTGAATAATTTATAATTTTAATTTTACTGTTGCTCTTTGTGGAATAATTTTTTTTTTCCTTAAACTAAAAAAACTGCTTGAATGAAACTCGATCAAACTTAAGTAAATATTTGTAAGAAGTTGCTGGAATGTCTAAGTGAATAGCATGTAATAAAGTTGACACATATTGAAATTGGAAAAGCCTTCGGGAACAGTTTTTTAGTCCTATGTTATTCATTTTAAGTATATGACCGAACGATCGGGAATAGAACGTACTTCGGGCCTCCGTCGAAAAGTATTTTTCCAATTTAAAAACTTAAAATATGTCAACGAAAAGCTTTGATTAAAAATACATAAATCATTTCCACTCCAGTCAGCTTATTCATTTTGCATGTATGTATCGTATCTATTGAATGCCATAAAATTACACTTCATTGACGTTATTAACTTTATATGATAATTATTCTTATAGGAGACATTAGTTGAAGGTCTTCAGAGGTCTTCGGTACGTCGAACTTTTAGAGATGCACAATATACGAAGGATGATGTTGTTGATGTATAAAAATAGCTAACATACAAAAAATAATAATAATTATTATTAATGTATTAAAGATAAATTTTTATTTTATTTGTGCAATTACTATTTTTTTTTATATTTATTCAAAAGTGACGAATTGTTTTTATTATTTTCAAGTCCAAAATCAAAAATGATAAATAAAATAGACTTAAATTTAGTAGTTACATCATTTGTTCATTTAAGTGCCAACATTAAGCGTAAAACAGTTTTTAAAGTGTTTCCCATCACACACACGCACACACATGATGAAATGCGGTATTTTTGTAACCCTATTGTAGACAAACAAGAAATTTAATCATCGGTTAATAATAGAAAATATACATAAGTGTGTAACGTAGTGGAAATAGTTAAATATACATATTTGCTGCATTATTGCGCAGATGAAGAGTGATTTTTTGTTTGTTCTTTATGTAGGAATACGCCATTTTATTTAGTAACTTGTTGAGCTATTTGTTAAGAGAAGGTCAAAGCTGCAGGGGCATATACTACTAACTTTTACTGAACGGGCTCAAGCTTGCTGCCTCCAGTTGTCCAGACCAGGCGCGCTCTGATAACTGCGATGAATTTCTTTCAAACGGAATTTCGCTCTACAGTCTCCAAACTTGGGGGTTGGGATTCGGCGATCCTTTGGCACGGGAACATAAGCAACTATAAGCTCTACGTTTCGTAATAAATGTTTGGTTTAGCAAACACTTCACTCAACGTGGGTCTCAGACAACACAATGAAGAAATTCTCGTAATTTTGTTGCAGAATCACAACTCAACAAGTCTGATGCGTACTTGATAATTTGTTGCTCCAAAGTACTTATTTCAATGAGAGGCCAGACTAGCGCATTTATGTGTCCCCAGACAGAAGCGATAGCAAAAGCTGTTGGCAAATAAATCCATTTGATCCTATTCGTAGTTTCGCTGTGTAGGGGAAAAACACATTACATTTTTCAGCCGCTGACTTCAAATAAAAATGTTAACTCACACAATCCCTGCGTTAAATTCGCTATAGCGTTAGGTTTGAGAGATCCCTTTGTAACCATAAGCACAGTATAAAATGTTTTTTCAATCGCCTGAGCTGATTCGCATTCGAAATCAATAAGCGGTTTTCCTATTATATTCATCTACTGCCCCGTTCGAAATTTCTACTTCTTAACGCGATACGGGTCTTCAGATACGAGTAGCTTTACTGTTTAGGATTGTAAAATACTCTCAACTCTCTTCACGTATCATGAACCAAGGACATACTCGTTGCGCAATAAACTATAAGTCGTTTAGAATTGACGTTCAAACTTCAACCACTGACTCATTAAAGGCTCTTCGAGACACTTGTCTATTCCATCTATACTCCCAAAGGAGATGTATTGAGGAATTGAACAAAGTAATTCCTAGAACTACATAATATGCTCATCTTACTGTCCAAGCAACACGTCAACTGCCGGGACATCTAGTTACAAAAAAAGAATCATTTTTTTTTATAAAGCAAGCAAACTTTGGAAACATCTTTCCGGAAGAATATAATTTGAAACAGTTTAATTAAATATAAAAAAGGACCGGCGGCTGTTCAAAAAGATGAAATCATCCCTGATTCCTTTTGAAATCCACATACGACCTTCTCCAAATAACATCAAAAAGAATAAATCTAAAAAAACCTTAATCAAAATTTATGTTTTTCTAACAAAATGGCTGTTTTAAGAATTATGTGTTCATTTTCTATTAGTTAATGAAAACTTATTTACAAAAACAAGACTTAAACTTAACGTGCAATTTTATGTTTTCGCCTTTTAAAAACAAAAACATTGCACACCTTTAATAAAAAAAAGTTACAAGAAACAAAACTACTCTAAAAACTAAAAAAAAATAAAAAAAAATGAAATTATTCTTATTAAATGTTAACAATTTACAAAACAGAATAAAAAACATTATAATAAAATGGGAAATCCCGTAATAACATGCTGTTGTAAAATGTATGTATGTAGCGGTGATACGCTCACCACAACCACTAACCCCAACCGACTTTTCTACGAATTTTAACCAAATTATTTTTCCACATGAGAAAAACTCCTCTATACCATTTATTAAAATTATAAAACAATACATTGCAAGTAAAAAAATAAAATAAAAAATAAATAACATTAATTGCTCCAACTATAGTCATTAAGTTAAATTGTGTAATAATAATTGTTATAAATATTATATGAATAAGATAATAAAATATAAACAAAGCAAAAAATTATATACCTATCCTGTGATTTATTTTTGTATTTAATAAATCTTTTTTAATAGTTTGTTTTTTTTTTTTTTGTAAAAATTGGAACGAAAGGAAAGAAAAATAAAGCAGAAAACAAACAATTTTGTATATGATATACAAAGTATTATTTTTTGTAATGCGTTTTTTATTATTCGTTTCCCAAACATAACATTAACAATTGTATGTATAAACAGAAAAAAAAGATATATAAAACGAATTAAATTAAAAATCCATAAATATTTTATTTATATTTTCTTAATAAAAAAAACACAAAATTAAATGTTACACAATTAAGCATTAGAAAAAGATAAACAATTAACGAAATAATAATACACATACAATTCGACTCGTTGCATAAGAAAATAAAAATAAAATCGTGTAGGTGCGTGCAAAAATCATGATTTGTTTGTTTAATTTTTATTTTTGTATTAACTTTTAAGCTAAAAAAAAGATAATTTAATAAATTAAACATTCAAGTTAAATAAAAGTAAAAAATAAAATTTCGGAAAAAAATGTAAAGTAAGAAACGTAATAAGAAACTATTCTTTATCCAAACAATAAATTAATTACACTTATATTCGAGTAATAAAAAATTCAACAAAATGAAGGAGTTTTTTTTTTGACATAAGAAACTAGTAGCGCATAGTTGTGAAGCCGAATGTCCACCAAAGGACAACTCAAATTTAAGTCTTTATGGGGAGGGCGCGTAGACAGAGTCTATTTTTGAAACAGGGACACTTTGAGAAGATTGCGGAATGCTTCCGGGTTACTTATGAAAAACGACATAAGCGAGTTATTCGCAATGCATAGCAGGTATTATGTGGCATCACTTTGTAAGGCGCACGCTATCGATCGTTTAGGAATGCACATCAGTTCATCCTTAATCCTGTATTCGGGCGTACAGAGAAATGCAAAGAATCGTTCCTTAGCCGTACCACACGAATGTGGAATGCTCTACCATTCTCTATCTTTCCTTTGCATTATAACGGTACACAAAATTGCTTGTGACTCGTTGTCTGTAAATCAATGATTGATTCAGGTACGTAAGGTTAGGTTGAGGTGGTTGTCAGCTACAGCCAACACACTTAGACCAATGCAAGGTCGATTATGATGACACGCGGATCTAGGGAGTTTCCACCTCTACCTGCTAAACCATTTAGAGCTTCTAACGAAGCGCGATAGACTTCTAACGTCTGTGTTAGCCAAGTCACTAAGATCATTAAGCAAGAAGGCTCCTAGATAGAGATTTCTTTTATGGGAGAGTGCAGGACATGTACAAAGAGGGTGAAGTGTAGTCTCCTTCTCCTCTTCCATGCAGCTTCTTCAGAAGTCATTTGAATTGGCGCCAAGCCTTGACGTATGCTTGTCTGTAATGACACAGTAGATGTAATGTCCAGTCGGTTTAGTGAGATCAAACACTAAGATCATCGCAAGTCGAACTACACGGAGGACCTGATAGTCAGAACAACTGAATACACGCGTAGTGGCTGTGAAGCTAACTCCCATAACACGAAATAGAAAAGTTGCGGTAAAAATATTGGTGATGTTTGTGTTTATTTCTATTATATTTCAACTTCATGTAACAATTAGACCCTACCCACCTTGGTAGAGCTCATTTCCCTGGAACAGATTGGAAATAAATTGTTCGAAGAAGAAAAGGGTGAAATCGATGAAAAGAAAAAAATCTGAATCAGGGTGGAATTCTGTAAAAAAACGAAACGAAAAACTCTTTCGCATTTCGAAAAACAAATATGGGTTGGGCACCCTATCCTCAAAACCAAAATCCTCATACTAAAATCCCCAAACACAACACAGTTTCCCCATATTTCGAGTACATCTAAGAAATTTATGTTTTGTTCGCAACTAATCCCATAAACAGTGTCAATGTTTGATTTGGAGTAGGTGCAAGGGAAAATTGTTGAAAACAGGACAAAGTGCAAAACGTTTGGGGATTTTGTACTTGGGGATAGTCAATTCGGGTATTTTTCAAAAGGTGGGGATTTTGCGCTTGTGTATTATGTAGGTATCCCACAAAATATATTACGCGTAGCGAAAGTTTTGCTTCATGTTACTAGTTTCTTTGCCTACTTCTCGTTCGTTAACGTTTTAAAAGCCGTGTGCCATCAAAACTAAAGTTTGACAATCTAAAGTAAATTTGGAGCATCTTATAACAAGTATTTTGTGGCAGCGGCAGCGGCTCAATGGTTTACTATCCGACATCTCTCATGTTCAAATAACGCCGACGCCCAGTAAGCAACTCCTTTTTATACCCTATTCTAAGGGTATATTAATTTTGACGCATAGTTTGTAACATACCTTAATATTGCCCGTAGACCCCTAAAAGTTACTATATTTATGATCAGCATCGATAGTAATGTCGATCTAGCCATGTCCGTCCGTCCGTCTGTAGCCAAAAATTAGGCCTTTAAACTGGACCTAGAGAGCTGAAATTTTAGCCATATACTCTCTAGGGTCCCGAAATAATCAAGTTTACGAATTTTTGAAATCCACCCACAGACACGCCCACAAACTCAAAAAAACCAAATTTTGGAAAAAATCGAATTTTGAGTTAGAAAGCTGAAATTTTTTATATATGATCTATGACTCCTAAAACTGCTCGGGATAAAAAATTTTCAAAATCCGCCCACTGACACGCCCACAAATAAATAAAATAATTTTTTTATACCCTATTCTAAGGGTATATTAATTTTTGAAAATCCAAAGTTTCAGCTAGGGAGCTGAAATTTATAGTATATACTCTCTATGGGCTCTTTATGCTCATGTGTAAATATTTTCAAAATCCGCCCACTGACACGCCTACAATTAATTTTTTATTTTTTTTTGAAAATTCAAAGTTTGAGCTAGGCAGCTGAAATTTATAATATATACTCTCTAGGGGCCCTTTATTCTCATGTGTTAATTTTTTTTAAATCCGCCTACTGACACGCCCACAATTAAATAAAACAATTTTATTGAAACACCCAAGTTTGAGCTAGGGAGCGTTTTTTTTTGATAAAATCCTTTAAATGTTATATAACAAAATATGTAGAGCGTTCTTAACAATTCAACCATACTTAGACTTTTGTCACGCCCACTTATGAGGGATAGGAATAAGAATAGGGTATCCAACAGTTCGCCCAAGCGGACTGTAGCCCGTCCCTATGTTTTATTATTAGTTATCTGTAATTAATAAAAAATTCGATACTTAATTTTAAGAATATTTTCTTGTAGTATCATGTAAGCTTCAAACAAAATAAATAAATGAAATGAAATGAAATGAAACAAATTTTCGTTTGTGCGAAGAAAATAAGCGAACACTTTTTTATTGGTGTTTTGTTTAATTTGCTTCATGTAACTTGGAAAACGAAAATACTTTTCTTGATTTGTTTTTTCCGACCAATATTTTGTTGATACTTTAGTTTACCTTTTTTTTTCTCTTGCTTTTCGCCTACGCGAAACGAAACAGACGAAAGCTATTTCGACGTTATTTTTTTTTCAGTGTTACTTTGGTAATTCTTGCGAATTATTAACGTGCAATAGTGACGTACGTCAAGAATTGATATCGATTATCTGTATTAAAAGAAATTGAAAACATAGGGACGGGTAGCTTGACTGTAGCTTGGGCGAACTGTTGGATACCCTATTCTTATTCCTATCCCTCATAAGTGGGCGTGACAAAAGTCTAAGTATGGTTGAATTGTTAAGAACGCTCTACATATTTTGTTATATAACATTTAAAGGATTTTATCAAAAAAAAACGCTCCCTAGCTCAAACTTGGGTGTTTCAATAAAATTGTTTTATTTAATTGTGGGCGTGTCAGTAGGCGGATTTAAAAAAAATTAACACATGAGAATAAAGGGCCCCTAGAGAGTATATATTATAAATTTCAGCTGCCTAGCTCAAACTTTGAATTTTCAAAAAAAAATAAAAAATTAATTGTAGGCGTGTCAGTGGGCGGATTTTGAAAATATTTACACATGAGCATAAAGAGCCCATAGAGAGTATATACTATAAATTTCAGCTCCCTAGCTGAAACTTTGGATTTTCAAAAATTAATATACCCTTAGAATAGGGTATAAAAAAATTATTTTATTTATTTGTGGGCGTGTCAGTGGGCGGATTTTGAAAATTTTTTATCCCGAGCAGTTTTAGGAGTCATAGATCATATATAAAAAATTTCAGCTTTCTAACTCAAAATTCGATTTTTTCCAAAATTTGGTTTTTTTGAGTTTGTGGGCGTGTCTGTGGGCGGATTTCAAAAATTCGTAAACTTGATTATTTCGGGACCCTAGAGAGTATATGGTTAAAATTTCAGCTCTCTAGGTCCAGTTTAAAGGCCTAATTTTTGGCTACAGACGGACGGACGGGCGGACGGACGGACGGACATGGCTAGATCGACATTACTATCGATGCTGATCATAAATATAGTAACTTTTAGGGGTCTACGGGCAATATTAAGGTATGTTACAAACTATGCGTCAAAATTAATATACCCTTAGAATAGGGTATAATGATAAAAGGAAGGTTTTAAAGATTTTATGTTCATTGATATAATATGGCGAATTCTGTTGCGACATGTGTAGAAATAGTTTTTCCCGAAATACAACTGACGAACTTATTCTTTGTAATTGAAGTGGAAGAAAATTCCACAATCGAACAGCTTTGACGAAGAAAGATCGCTCTCCCACTGTGTGCGTGAATCGCGGTAAAAGAAGCCTAAGACCTCTTGGTGACTGAACAAACTTAATATACTCACTCAAATATTCAGGACATTTGTTATGAATGATTCCATGAAGCTTAAGGATGGTTCTAAAATCATAATACTCGTCAAAACTCATTCCTAACAGAGACCTTTTCTGTTGCGCAACACTAACACATCTTGGGATATCATGAATATACCGAATGCAATCATTAAAGGCAACGTTCATCTTACGCCTGCATTCATAATCCAAACTAGGGTACACTGTACAGTTAAAGGACAAAAATGGAAGCATCAGGCTTTTTATGAGATGCTTTTTCATCTTCGCAAGGAGCATATGCGCGGATGTTCTCAAGCTTCGTAGCCCACCGTAGACTTTTCTGATCGTATCAGATGTGGCATCACAACAACTTAGTTTTCTGTTAATTTTAAATCCAAGGTATTTGACCTGCTCCACGTAGGGAATAGTGACATCATTTACAACAAGAGAAGGTACATCAAGTAATGAGATTTCACCTCTGGAGCAGACCAGACCCAACGATTTAGCAGGATTTAGTTTTAGAGTATTTAGATCAGACCACATCTGAATACGCGACAAATCTTCATTTACTCTAGCCACGCAATCTTCCATCAGCCCTAGTTTTCTGGACATGTATATAATGACGTCATCTGCATATAGGTGAACATGGCAGTTTTCGAGAATATCAGGAAGGTAATTTATAAAGATAGAAAAAAGAAGTGGTCCTAGAACTGACCCTTGAGGAACACCTACGTTAACCGTATATGGACTGAAACTTCCCTGATCGGTTTGAACTGTCAGTAAGCGATCGTATAGGTAGTTGAGAATCAGTTTCAGGCAGAACGAGAGAACTGAAAATTATTCTTAAGCTTGTTTATCAGTATTGAATGATTAATTGAATCAAACGCTTTAGAAAATTCCAGACTCACCATTACAATTATTTCATTTAAGTCCAATGCTGTCCTTAAATCGGTTGTGACCTTAATTACGGCTGATTTACAGCTATGCTTCCTTCGAAAACCGGATTGGAACTTGGAGAGCTTATTCCGCCTATCCAAATCTTCTTGAATTTTCTGCGGCAAAATCTTTTCAAAAGCTTTTGAAAGAAAGGGAAGTATACTTATGGGTCTAAACTCAGTGGGGGTAAAGGGGTTTGATTTTTTTGGAATAGGAATGATTTTGGAGCACTTCCCCTGCTCTGGACAGCTATATATACAGTAATTGAAAACATGAGCTACAAGGTGGCGCAAAAGTAATCCTCCTATCAGAAAATGCTATAAATTTTGCGATTGGCCCCTAATGTCAGTTCTGTTTTAACATTTGTGTAGTAAACACATGCGAAATAAACGTTAATAAACAATGTTACGCTACACTGCTCCAGAACGCGGAATATTGGTGACTATTTATTTGAGCAATAATCGGTCGGTCGGCCAAAAAACATCGGAAGGTTATTTTTGCGCCACCTTGTATATAGGGAAGTAGAAAAGGGAGGATAATTTTAATAAATTTTGGCGAGATATTATCAAGGCCAGATGCATTGGATTTAACCGAACGAATCGCTATTACAGCATCCAGATTATGTATGCATCTAAAAGGAAAGCACTCACTTGAGCCTGAGTCAGTGAGGTCAAAATAGCAAGCATTCGATGAAGTAGGAATTAGAACCGAGCCTATTTCAGTCGGACTGAACGCACACCCTGGTAGTTCATTATCAACCACACCTGAATCCTTCAAGTTTTTCCACAGGACTCTAGAGCTTAACTTGGGATCAAGTCTTTGCAGAAAGTAGGAACGCTTAGCAGAACGTATCGCGGCAGTGACTCTATTTCGACCGAAGACTCCTATTGTAATCCGAGGGAGCTCTCTTAAACCTCCTGAAAAAGCGCTCTATTTCCTGGATCAACAGTTTAAGCCGTTGATTAAACCATGGACAACTCTGTGGCTTAATGGTTTTTTTTTATAGTAGGAACATAGCTGTCATAGAGCTCGGATACTGTCGTAGTAAACAGGGAAACTTTTGAGTTAAAGGTCCGTTCGCGAACTAATTTCCAACCTTAAATTATATAAACTTTCGTGCAAAACTACACAAACGCGTTCGCGTACTGAGATAATGGTAAAAAGATGAACGAAAGAAAAATGTACTTTCGTTCATTTTTCTTCACACAGAATTTCAGCTGGCAAGAAAATGAAAACTGTCAAATGATGAAATCCTATGAGTTTGCCAGCAAAAAAAAACAGCTGTTGCTTCTTTTCAAGCGAAACTAAGATGTTTTTTTCAACTTTTTACACAAAAGCGTTCGCGTACTTTTCTTAGAAATGAGAGGATTCTCTCTCGATTTTGGAGATTTGACACTTTTCATTTTCCTACACATAAAGTACGCGAACGGACCTAATGTCATGTAAGTTGTAAATATTGTTCAGGCCAAAGTTGCTAATATTTTGATGGAGATGTGACTTGTAAGAAATTGTCTTATTCGCTGCTTTGAACTAGTGAGAAACAAATCAATCAGCGACGGGTTTCGAATTGACTGAAAGCAGGTTGGCCATCGTGTACTCACAACACTTAATCCTATTTTATCACAGAATAACTTAAACAATTGAGTAGTACTATTCACTTCTAGGTAGTTCACATTAAAGTCTCCACCAACCAAAATTTTCTTATAATTTGGACTAAACCTAGTTAAGGTATCTTCAAACTCCTTTAGATTCTCTTCCCTAAATTTACAGAGGGGGGCAGTAAACTGTCACAAATAAGCATTTTTCACATTAACTTTTGACCTCAACACAAAGAAACTCAACATCTGACAAAGTGGAAGAATATACAATTTTTGTTGACAGACAATCCCTAACGTACATACCTACAAACACCTCCTCCTACCCGGTTTTTACGATCATTCCTAACAAGATCAAACCCTGGAATAGCAACAAGCTGAGACGAGATACCAGAATGTAGCCACGATTCAGTCACCATAACAATATCCATTTTTGATTTCCCGAGCATTTGATAGAGAATTGTGTACTTTGAGCAAATACTTCCGGCATTTACATGACAAACATTTAATCCATTATAATATTCACACAACACATTGAGAACGCATCTTACTGTGTCAGGGTTCAAGCCGAAAACCATGCCGATTTATATATGTCAGTAAGTTTTCTGAATAAAATACCCCTACACATGTAAAGCTTAATAAGGAAGTTAAATTAATGAAATTATTTAAGTTCGTATATGTTTATGAAACACTTAGTACTATTCGTCTTTCTTTAATTATTGAGGCACCACGAAAATTGAAAGAATACATAAGCACAATTACATAATTAGTACTATTACATAATTTCCATAACGTACAAGGGTTTAACTAAAATTGGCAACACTAACCAGTAATAGCAGAAAAGAAACAATTTAATTAAACAGTTAGTTAAAATGTAAACATTACATCTACCTACATTATTGTTAATACTACAATAAACAGATGGAAACATAACAGCAAGAATATATAAAAATATATAGACGGACTACAAGCGAATACTTAAATCAGCTGGTGCAGAGACGGCAATAGCAGAGGAGACGTCAGCATCGGCATCGGATGAAGTTTCTTTATGGCAGATGGAGTCCAGCCAGTGCGTGTTGTTGATGCAAAGCGGCTTGCTTGTTGTTGTTTCCTTAACAAAAACTCTGCCGTTTCTGGTAAACACTGAGTGCAGGCAATTGTTTCGCCTTAGTTCATTGGCCTTTTTGAACAGAGAATGATTATGTTTTGTCAAACTCTCATACATTCGCACAAATTTGTTGCTGTTTAAACCAAGGTCAACAAGAGCGACAGATTTTCGATTTGTTTTAAAATAGTTTCGATGTTGATGCTAAAAGAAACGATTCGTTCACACGAAAACGTTCGAACGTTTTCGCTTTACAGAATCCCACCCCAGAATTCGAGGACTGTACGGTAGTAGATGTTATGATGCTATCTGATATAAGTATAGGGATCCACACTTTTTTGACAGATGTCAAATCGATGCCAAATCGAAAAACAACAACAGTGTCGAGGGTAAACAAACAAAATAATTATCAGCGATAGGCGGGAAAATAATAGGAATCAGCAAACAGAAGTATGTAATTTATCTGTCTTAATAAATTGCCGAAGGCCTGATGTGATTACTAGACGAGTCTGAGTATGCACTCCCAGCAAACGCGCCAAATTGAAATGCAATGGCATATAGAAAGCGAATTGTACAACGTTTATTTCACCAGGTTGTTTCACTTGGACGGCATCAGTTTCTTGAGGAAAATACGTTCGATGTCAATCTACGAGATGATTATCGGGTCCATATAGGTCTTTGTCGAGTTCATTGACCAGCCGTTTGAAAAATGATGAGAATTTTCTCTCTGTTTTGGTATTTGGATTAAATTTATCTTCAGAAAGACTGCCTTTAACACTTTATTCACACGAAACCACAGCTCCGTCTTCGCCATCACCTGAAAGTTGGCAAATAAAAGGTCCGTTCGCGTACTTTACGTGTAGAAAAATGAAAAGTGTCAAATCTCCAAAATCGAGAGAGAATCCTCTCATTTCTAAGAAAAGTACGCGAACGCTTTTGTGTAAAAAGTTGAAAAAACATCTTAGTTTGGCTTGAAAAGAAGCAACAGCTGTTTTTTTTTTGCTGGCAAACTCATAGGATTTCATCATTTGACAGTTTTCATTTTCTTACCAGCTGAAATTCTGTGTGAAGAAAAATGAACGAAAGTACATTTTTCTTTCGTTCATCTTTTTACCATTTTCTCAGTACGCGAACGCGTTTGTGTAGTTTTGCACGAAAGTTTATATAAATTTACGTTTGCATATTAGTTCGCGAATGGAACAAAAGACAACTTTGCAGATCAGTTCTTTCTCTTTACTGCTTCCAACTTCTTTGCATATTTTAATGAATCCATTTTCCTAAAAATATATCGAGAAACTATTGATTATTAATAAAAAAAACTTACTTTTGTTTGCTGATTCCTAGTATTTTCTCGCCTATTACTGCTAAATGATTTGGTTTGTTTACCCTCCATTGGTTTTCTGACATTTGTCAGGGGAAAAACAAAAAAAAAAAAAAAAAATTTTACAGTCAAATGAGAATCTCTATATAGCAGTACAGGCAGTTCATAAGAATTATAAAAATGCAGGGAAGAAATGGTACGGACCGGATACATTCCTAGGTAATAAATTTAAAAATAGATGCCCAGGACTATGACAATGAAATCATTGAGTTTTGTTAATTTATATGAAGTATTTTGTTTTGCAAATATAAGCAAATATTTAAGCACAGATGTTTGAATGTGTAATTTCGGCCAGAGGCCATAATACTTGCATTATAAAATATATTAATCCACTTATCTGCTCATTGTTTACGAACGCACCTAACAAAAACTCACACTGCATGCTTTGAACACACTCCTTGGCGCAATTTATCCGCTAACGGCTAGTTTTGGCAAACTGTCAGCATCGCTGCCATTTTGACATTTGAACCTAGGCAACAACCTATCAGTCGTTTTTGCATTTTTTACTCGGTCTGATTTGTTTTTATAATTGAAACGAAAGTATTACTGTAAAAACTCACAAAATGGTTAAGCTAACCCCCGAACTTATTAACCAGTCTATGCAGTTCATAAATCCCTGCAGAGAGCGTGAATTGGATTTGCGCGGATATAAAATACCGCAAATCGAAAACATGGGTGCTACTCTTGATCAATTTGACACAATTGACTTCTCCGACAACGATCTACGTAAACTTGATGGATTCCCATATCTACCGCGTCTCAAGTGTCTCCTCCTCAACAACAATCGCTTAGTGCGCATCGACGATCTCGTCCACGAATCCATACCGAACCTAAACACAATAATCATGACTGGCAACAATATTCAGGAATTCAATGACTTGGACCCGCTAACTCACTTCAAGCAGCTGCACACAATATGCCTGCTGGTGAATCCGGTGTCAACGAAGCCTTACTACCGAGAGTACATCGCCTACAAGTTTCCCAACGTGCGCCTGCTTGACTTTAGAAAAATCAAATTGAATGATCGTAAGAATGCCCTAGAGTTCTTTCGTTCCAAAGTCGGCAAGGACTTGCTTAAAGAAGTTGCCAAAAAGGCGAAGATCAGTAACGCTGTCGTGGGTGAAAATAAGATCGGTGCGGCTGCAACTGGCGGCACAGTGGCCAATCAAGCTGACATACAGCGCATCAGAGAAGCGATAAGAAACGCTAATTCCCTGCAGGAAGTCGAGCGACTCACAAGGATCCTGCAATCCGGCCACTTGCCCGACAATTTTTCATTAAACAATGGTCGAAGTGATGCCATGGAAATGTAGTTTTTATGAAATAAAAAAATTAAGAAAACCACGCAATTACTGTTTCCTTTTCCTTTCGTTTTCATTTATTTTTCACAGAAAAACATCCACCGTTTGTCAAAAGGTTCTTGAGCTATTTATACACCCGAAAGCCGGACTGGCTGTTCCTTTACAGATCCTTTTCCGCCATAATACTCTCGTAGTGCAACCCCGTGTAAAAGATTATCCACGTCACTAGGAAGCCAGCGAATGACGTCATAAAGCCTTCTTTGATTAGTTCCCATGCTCCTCCGTATGCCTCCTCATCGACTGCTTGGAAATTAACAGAGTACAAGTAGACTATACTACAGCTGATGCCAGCAAATCTGGAGGAAGGAAACTTAGAGCAATTGAAGAATTTTATTTTTGTTAGTGAAAGCAACTTACAAAACAAGTCCCAGGAACCCTTTAAGTGGTATAATGCCCCACACAACACCCAAAATAATGCCAAACACCTGCCTCGACCAGTAGACGACATCGAGAAACTCATCCTTCGGTAAATTTGACAGTTAACATGAGGTTTAGTAAACACTCTTTTTCCCAAACACTCACCTTATCCGGCCACTCAGACTTTGCTGTGAGAGCACGCGTGCAGATAGTTTTCAGCGATGCTGACTTAACGCTGCCGTTTCTTTCTATGGTGTTGGTTTTGGTAGACATCCTGTTTCAATTATTTGATTTCTGTTAGAAAATTAGTCAAAAGTCGTCAGAAACACAAATACGTGATCTACTTTAATACGCCGATGAGTTGGTGCATAAATTTGTGAGAAAAATAAATCAGAAATGACATTTGCTCAATGTGTTGCTCTAATTGGGAACAATTGAGCATTATCTGGGAATATAAAGGGTGGTGACATCTATGGGAGAGGTTTTATTTCTACAGTGTCTTACAAAAGCTTTGAAGACATTTTAGGCGATTTCGTTCACATATTTTTGCATGTTCGGTAGTGCTACCGATATTAAAACGGGTAGACTGTCGCATGGCTGTGATCAATAATAATTGCGTTTCCCAAAATAAAAACCTTATAAAATAATGTAGCCACGCACGCTATCATGTGCATGAGAGAGGGAGAGAGTGATCCGTATGTCTGAATTCTATGCCTTTGAAGATGTAATAATGAGATCACAAATCGAACATAAATTCATCCGCTGTAACTTTAATATTTACAAACTTTTTTTGTCGGAATTATTTCACAGTGAAAATATAATTGACATTATTTTAGCACGAGTAATTTAAGAAATTCTTCAATGACATTCAATTGTGCTATCCATTTTTCACCACAATCGACAATGTAACAAACAAGAAAACAAACACAAACTCTTGGTATTATGACAGTATTCAACATGGTACCAGTGCCCATTTTATTTAATAGAACCAAAAGATTGCGCGGACCATTGCGCTACAAAAATATTAACGTGTTCATATTTCCTACGATTCCTATCACGTAAAACAACATTATCGACCAAAAAATGTATGTATTCGAATGTAAGGAAGCGCTGTCCCTTACACCGCGTCTCCACGAGCAATATTTCATAGCTTACCATCTGTCAATTTTCATAGAAAGAAAGAACGATAGTATGCAATAAAATGTAGGGTGGGCATTTCATAGCTTACTATTTCATTCGTTCAAATGCCGTTGAGCAGTGCATGTCGTTGCGTTCTCGCATTAGAGGCCTTAAAAGAATTAAAAGAGTTGCAGGAACGAACTCAAAAAAGGAAACACAGGTTTTGGGTAAATCCTTTTTTGGAAAAAAGGGAATTACATAATTTAGAGGAACATTTATTGAAAGATGTTTTGTGGGAAGATGACAATGAGTTCCGCAACTTTTGTAGGATGAATATTAACAAGTTTGAGGAGGTTCTCGCACTTGTAAGATGTCAATTTTAGTTTGGTTACCTATATTAGGTTAATTTTCATTTCTAATTCGCACGCAGGTGGATTCTGAAATTAAAAAAAAGACAGTAATGCGTTATGCGATTATGTCGAGAGTTCGGCTTGCTTTAGTTTTTGTCGCATATTTCAAGAAAGACAATTTCTAAATTTGTACCAGAAGTACTGAATGCAATTAACAACGCAATGGAATCCCAATATTTAAAAGTACATATTTTTCTGTTGTTAACTGTTTTCATTGTTTTAATTGTTTCTTTTAGACATGTACCACGCAAGACGAATGGTCTTCAATTGCGGAAGATTTCAATACTTTTTGGGACTTCCCGCACACTTTAGGTGCGGTTGACGGCAAACACATACGGATAAAAGCTCCGCCAAAATTGGAATCGGATTATTATAATTACAAAGGGTATTTTAGTATCGTTTTGTTTGCTGTTGTTGATGCACACAGTTGATTTTTATATATCGATGTGGGCGGTAACGGTACCGGAAGAGCGTCAGATGTAGTTGTACTTAAAAACTGCAGTTTGTATCGCGGACTTATAACCGGAAATCTGAACATCCCACCTTCGAGGCCTTTAAAGGGACAATGCCGAAAAACACCATTTTATTTTATTGGTGATGACATTTTTGGCTTGGATAGCAACTTCATGAAAGCCTATAATAGAAATGGAAATTTAAACACGTCTCAAGAAGTCTTCAATTATCGCCTTAGTCGTGCGCGGCTAACAGTCGAGATGGCTTTTGGAAGGCTCGCATCTCGATTTCGAATTTTTCATCGTCCAATAGAAGTTCACGTGGATAGTTGCATCGACCTGGTGAGGGCATGTTGTGTGCTTCACAATTACCTTTCAAAAAAAAAAAAACAGGCACCGGATAATGGCGACCAAGTAAACCAATTCCCAAATTTGCCGGAAACAATAACCTCATTATCAACCCAACAACACAACAAGTATAAATACGCTTGTGAAGTACGAGAAAACATCCGAAAATATTGCATTACGGACGGTGACGTTCCATATCAATAGGATAAAATTAAAAAACAAACGATATCTTAAGCTTTCATATTTATTGTACTTTTTAAGAATAAAACTAACTTATATAAATTAAAAAAAAACCAACCACTTTTGTCTAGTAAAGTCAAAAACATTTTATTATTACAATTATTATAATTATAACAATTAGGTATTTATTAATTTTAGTACTTCGTTCATTCGCCACTCCATCGCGGGAAAAAAAACACACGTGCCAAACTTCGCGGAAAAAAACACAAGTGCCAAACTTCACAAAAATGACAGCCCATAGAATACTATCAATAGAATGCTATGAGCTGAGCAATATATGGAATACCATTTTTTATAGAATACCATTTGTGGTCTCCACGAGCAATTTTCATAGTATTCTATATGGCATTCTATGAAATATTGCTCGTGGAGACGCTGTGACCGTCTGTGAGTATTAAGAATTGAGCATACCACTCATCTCGAAGAATGATAGGTTTGCGTTTTCCAAGTACGAGTAAAGTGACTATAAATCTGCAGGCACATTTTTGACCACGATAGCTGCTTGCTTTAAGCACTACATGCCACAGATCTAATAGTCAAATAGAGTATATATGTATGTTCTTACACGTATGTATATAAAACACTAGCTGACCCATTCGAGAGTTACAACTTTTCTTAGATATCAGCTTAGATCTCCGCTTCCGGACAGCGGATAATGGTAAAACATATCCTATCTTGTAGTCTCGACAATTTTCAATGCAACTGTGAAAACCGAAATCAATTTCGTGCAGCACTTTTTTAATCAAATCCGGTCAAACACCTTACAGCCAGAAAAAAAGTTACAGTTTTATTATAGTAAGGATATCTTAATGAATACTAATATATCGGTCACAACCCTACCCGTTGTCCTATTACCCGTTTTCCGTAGGAATGAAGCATTTTCCCGCGGGAAAAAGTAGCCTATGTTCATCAAGGATAATGTCGGCTTCCAATTATAACACAATTTTTCAAATCAGGCCAGTAGTTTCGGAGCCCATTCAAAACAAACAAACAATCAAATCTTTCCTCTATATAATATTAGTATAGATTAACAAGGAGAACTTTTAGGATCGGACGAAGGAAGAGAGTCAGTCACTGTATACGTTTTCAATGCAATAAAAGAATAGGCAACGCTAATACAATATCTTGACAGATTGAAGTCTGCCAAAACTGTCTGACAGTGGCGAATTGAAACCAGACCCCTCCTCACATAAAATCCTTATCGTTGGAAAATATAGTTTTGCGGATTTCCGTGCCTTGCATGAGCACGGAACGTCGGTGAACACTAAATGTGTGGTGGTGATATTCTAGTCCTTGTACGGAATTTGTTTTTTCTGACTACTTCGTTACTGAGGTCTGTGAACGCTGTTGCATTTGTGTGATACAGTAATTTTAAGGAATGCATTTGTTTTTAATGATTTCGAAAGCTGCTTGCTCCTGGCATTGATCGTTGTTTGATCTATCCTTTACGAAACGGTGATCTCAAGTGAACGTCTGGATATGCATGCACAATTTGCGTTACAGCTTTAAGAAGTTCAATGTGTCGCAACGCTCACCTGAATGTTAAAACTGCCTGTGTGTGTTTTCCCCTTAGTCGCCTTTTACGACAAGTGCTGTTTATCGGAGGAGCTGAATAGATATTCCCCGAATGGGGACAAAATCAAGTACGGTAAATGTGAATGTACGATTGTGTTGTTTTGTCCTCTTGTAAGGTTGTTTGTAGATTGTTGGACTCCTAAATCCCTCGCTTGGCTGTTCCGTCTATAGCTCGGACTCTATAGCACTTGTGCTCACAGAGTGGGATTTGGTGAAGAGAATGTTTATGATGAACAAAACAACCTTGTTGACTCTCGTGTGGAAAGTGTTTCTTTATTTAAAAATGTATCTTATTTATACTAAAATTCTTCTTACTTCATACCTATTTCGATTCTTGAACCCTACTGCTTCATCGATAATTATTGCATATGATGCACAATTCCACTTGCAGCAGGTACCCGAACACTTAGGTATTTATTTTGTCTAATCAGCATATTGCTGAGACATGCATGTCGGCTACGGCCGGCGTACCCAGTGTATGTAATTCGAGTATGCTCTGCATGTTTTTTGTGTGGATTATTATTGTACATTATGATTCAATGGTTTATGGCTTGTGCCGAAGTAGTATTCTTGAATTACTACGGTCAATGATTTATGGCTCGTGCCCGGTTCAAGTATCGAAATAGTATTCTTATATTATTACTTGGGTGGTCGCTGGTGCGATCCCCTCACACTCTGAGCTCATTTCGCACGCACAAACTTAATGCTTCGGCATCGAAAGCACCTTAAAAAGTGAAATTTTAAAGAAATACTAATATTTTTTATCTTTGAAGAGGCAGGCCAAGCGGCGTGTTTCTGTCGGCGAATGCTGTATTCGATTTACAGAACCTTGGCTCCAGATGCTATACTGTAAGGTTCACTCAATCTGGAAACTTAAAATGCCATTTTGTAGTACCTACGTCCATCATTTTTTGGGTAATGAACGACTTAAGTTAAGAAGCCAACACAGTCTATCATATAATGTATCTCTGCACAAATACCATACCTACGTGCGTTAAAAAAATGTATCTACGTATTTTATTACAGGTCTTTAAAAAAATGTTTGTAGTTGTTTGTAATGATTTAACAATGAATTATTTTTGTTTACAAAAAAAAAACGAACAATTAATATACTGTTTTATTAATTTAATCTACTCTTCACTAATCTCCTCCACATAAATAAACGCCAGTATCAATAAGGCACCTATTAATATTTTTTTTTACTTAATGCCAAATACTTAATTAATAATCCATTATTTATGATGGGTGGTCAGCAGACATAAAACTATAAGGTGCATACATAGAAAGCCACATAGATGTATGCACCTACATACGATAGTACATACATGTATTCGCCTTATGTTTGGCCAGTTTTTATCATTCAAACTACGAGACGTGTCTATCATCAAACTTATATCAAGAAAACAAGTCTTATCTTAAGAGATATACGCCTATAAAATAACTGATTTAGTGAACAAATACAGTCTTCAGTCTTCTAAAAATGTCGCTATGGCAATTTTGGCTTCATTGTAAACATCTTTAGGAAAATGACAAGTAGCTAGGCGCTAAGGAATAATGATGAAGTTGACATTAATTTCAAATATATGTCGATTGTCATAAATATAGTCTACGTAGAATTGTAGAACCTTAAATAATGGTATGGCACTGGAACGTAGCTGGACCTTTAAGCAAGTTGTCGTGGCTGAAAAGTGAATATGAGGTGTGTTTTTTTTACTCAAGTGTATATAGGCTTACATAAAAGGAGTAAAAAACGCTCGACTGTGACTTGGCAGCATTATGCTGGCTGTCATGCGGCATTTCGGCTGTTTCCTAGAATATATTGCACCTGAAAATTCAATTCGAAAATTCTGCTCGGATTGAAAGTCAAAGTGTAGTGCGAGAAAATTACAACTGAAAAGTAAAAATTTGACCCCTATAGGACAACGGGTTTGGAAATGGCAGCGGTTCAATATTTGTTGTTAAAAATAAAACTTCATGTAAAATTTGGGGGCATGTCAGTAGGTAAGAAATTTTTGACTTTTCTCACCTACTGAACTGACACATTCATTTGACATTCCATAACAAAAGTTATCGGAATATGTAGAAAACGGTGTTTGGAAGCACTGATCTATATCCTCTTAAGTGGTGTGTGTGACTGAAGCACATCAGTGATAGTACACGATTTTTTGTAAAATCCCTACATCAGCCTATAAAATTCCCTACTTTTCCCTACAGGTGTCCTAAATTTTCCCTACGGTTTTCCCTACGATAATTTTTCTTTCTTAAGTAAGTTACTCGAAGGTTAACCAAAAATTGTGTAATAAAAATGCTTTATTTTTACCATAAATTTATTGTTTATACAAAACTTTAAACTTTTTATTATGGTGGGTTCGCGGCGTAGTTGTTTGCTGCCCTTGTCATCTGATTCTGGTGCAATTTACTTACAAATAAGATGAAAATGTTTCGTCGGAAATTAAAAATTGTTAAATGAAATATCAAGAAACCTTTGCAATGCTTAATATAAATCAAACGAGGGTGCTCAAAGAAAAGAATTTTTTTTGTATTTTTTTGTTTATCGCCTCGACCGTGCGTTAGGTATACCGAGCGCAGGCGAAAAAGAGAAAGACTAATTGACACCGAATTTCAGTTTCGAACATTAAGATGATAACACATTATTTCATTAAGGGAGTGTGGGTACGATTTTTGTAAAAATCGACTGAATTGTTTTTTTTTAAAAAAATCCCTACGTTATTCAAATCTGTCCTTTTTTCCCTACGGTGTCATTTTTAGAACGAAAATCCCTACATGTAGGGAATTTTTCCCTACATGTTAAATCACTGAAGCACATTCAGAAGAGTATTACCATCTCTACAATGAAGCATATCATTAAGGGTGATTCTATGGATTATATGCTTTTGAGAACGAATTATTACGTGGGGTGTTGCCATTCGGTTTTAATTTGATTGTATTTGTATTGTACAGCTGCACAAGTGCAGTTTTTTTTATCATCTGTTTAGGTATATGGCATTGCGTCGTGGTTATATAATTTTGTATTCTAATTACCTGATTGTGTCTACCTTTCACAATATACATATAGCGGAAAGGACTGGGAAATGTTTTTAGAAAGTCTTGCTAATTGAGTTTATGTCGCAAACTGTTTAAATAAAAAAAAAACATAAATACATCCTTTCAACTCATTATGTACCTGTTTGTATGATGTCTTTATTTTTTCCGATGAATGACGCATGTTTTGCCAATGAATACGGGAATTCCCAAAAGGAAGATCTCAAGTTAGGTAGGGATGCAATCATGCAATGGGTTGCTTGAAGTCGTTAAACGTTACAAAGCCAAGTATGAAACATACGTCGTGGATGAAATGGCTCAAAATGCGGGACATAAAGTGCTTCGCTTGCCGCCTTATCACTGTGACACTTAGTGTGACGTTTGACTACACGTTTTTCTCCGCATGGCTTAGGTCGCTCACACAACTTCGTTGTTCCGTTTAGGGTAGGTGCTTGCTGTCTGGCAGGCGCCTATATCAGCTTACTTGTGCGAATCAAACAACAAAGCGAAAGTAGAAAACTTCGATAGAATCAATTTTCATTCACTTTCACACCGTTTGTTATCAATGTGGGAAAAGCAACTTTCCTATGTCCGATTCACAAAAAAAAATTAAAAAAAAACAATAAGAGTTATTTGAATAAAACATTGAACACACGATATCTCAAGAATGAAAGTGCGCACAAACACTACAATAGGCTTGAAACGTTCGTGTGGTCTCCCTCTTTCATATGCGCATTCGGATAACAAAATAGGTGACGTCTGTAGGATGGTTTTTTATATGTGCGGTCTCTGTATCTGCATTGGAATTTACACGCATACGCACATATGCATGTTTACTCACTCTAAAGGGGCCCTTACACGTTCAATCAAATGACATCAATCACTGGCATGTGTTTGTGAAAATGTATCTGTATGAGTCACACACATTTGGTGAAGTCTGATTGACGAAAATCAAAGCAAGTTTGATTTTGCATGATGAACGTCATGCCGATTGATACGTTTAAGGGTTGGATTGACGTAATTACTTCATTGTGTTTTGTGTCGCGGAAGCGAAAACATGTGCGGAAAACTGAAGGACGATGAAGACCGAGCATTTGTATCGGAATTAATTGAAAAGTATCGGTTATTACCGAGTTTATGGGATGTCAAAATGAAAGATTATAGCGACCGAAACAAAAAAATGCAACAATATTAAGTTTTACTGCCAAAGTATAAATAAAAGTATCCTAATGCACAAAAAGCGTATGTCACCAGAAAAATAAATACGTTGAGAACGAATTTTCGGCGCGAGCTAAAGCGTTAAAAGAATTAAACAAAAGCGGATCCGGTGTTGATAATTTCAGTGAACCAACTCTTTGGTGTTTTAATCAAATTAGTTTCATTAAAGGCAGCGAATCTCCGTGTGCATCTCGCAGTACAATTCAAGAATATATTGCAAGAGCAATATATGCAATACAATCATCCGTTTCCCTTATCGCACATCCGTACACCACGAAAACTCACAAAAACTAAAAATTTCACGTCAATCGATTGAACTGTGTAAGGGGTAGCGTCAATCCACACATACACGATGCATGATGTCGACCGATTGACCATGTAAGGGCCCCTTAATGTCCATAATTCACACACCGATGCAGATACAGACATCGCACATATATAACATCCATCGTACAGACGTCACCTTTCATGGAAATTTTTTTTCATAGGAATCGGTTAGCGTTTGGCCAAACACCGGCAACAAACACAAATATGGATTGATTTTTATATATATATAGATTTGCTTAGGCACCTATTACAGATTTATTATTAGAAAATAATGGTTCACGGTTTACGCATAAGGTTTATGTTTATGAAATTAAATGTTTTTTTTTATATTTGAGTTGATTGAATGAAAGGTAAATTGCGGCTTATGATTTATGACGTATTAAAAAAAACTACTTACTAAATCTCGTTGAAACCAATTTTCGGTGGAAGTTTGCATAGTAATGTACAATGTACATCATATATTTTTTTCTAGTTTTATCGTTCCCTTATTTTAGAAGTTAGGGGGGGGGGGGGGTCACACATTTTACCATTTTAGAAGTGTTTTGAGTTTCAGTTTCAGTTCTAAGTATGGGGAACCCCCAAAATTTATTGTTTTTTTCTATTTTTGTGTGAAAATCTTAATGCGGTTCACAGAATACATCTACTTATCAAGTTTCAACAGTATAGCTCTTATAATTTCGAAAAATAGTGGCTGTGACATTCCCGGACAGACAGACAGACAGACATGACGAATCTATAAAGGTTCCGTTTTTTGCCATTTGGCTACGGAACCCTAAAAAAGACAGTTGACTTATGCACTCAAGTATAAGAACTTATCAATAAAAGCAGCAGCATCAAATAAAGTCAGCAGGAAACCTATTAAAGAAAAATATAAGTCTGTTATTGTCGTTTTTGTTTTGTGGAACGTATGTGGAATATAAAAAACGACACTGAAGGCGTTTCACTCCCATAATACTGACACAAAACCGCCGCGACTCAAAAAACAACAAGAGTCAATCAGCTTAAACGCCAGTCGTAATAAGCGTGACTGTCTATACATTTTGCTATGACTGTTTTTTGTTTTGGGTGCAATCAATCGAGAAAAAAACTTTTTCTATAAAAATCTCACACCTCCCGAGCATAGTAATAAATTGTTCCACATATAAACGCGAAAGAGAGAGACCTTAAAACCCCAGGATTACACAAATGCAGCACCACCAGCATTTGATTGGCCTCGGCGACGAAATGATCCAAAATCGGGAGGTCTGCCATTACTTTTTGAAGTCGCACCGGCGAACCCCATAGGCAAATCAATCGGGATGCAGTTAAGTGGGAGGGTTATGATAAGTGATGTATCAACTCGATTTGCAAACCGGGTCAAACCGAGTTGAAGAGGTTTAGATTTTTCCCAAACCCAGTTAGCTTGGCCCGAAAGACGGTTCGGTGTGGTTTGTGGCAAAAGCCGTCGATTTCGGTTTGGCATCAACGCGCTGTAAAAGTTGGAATGAGCTGATTTCTTGCAAACCGAGAGATAACTTTGGACAATGCTGTTTGCGCTTAGAGCTCGGTGAGAATGGAAAGTAAATAGACAAATACATATTTGCTGTATCTATTTCAATAAATTTATATATTTTAAATATGTAGCTGCATTATAATGCATGTCTGTATGTTTACAATTTACAATTTGTTTACCTCTAAATTAGGTGTTTGAATAAAAGGGTTTTTTGATCCCAACTTCTTCAGTTCTGTCTGTAAAGAAATGTGTGCAACTTGCAAGTGAAACAGATCAGTCCCTTACACTTTTTTAATTAGGAGCCCACTAGTGGCAAACAATTGTAAGTCCTTATATTGGTAAGGGGCCTCGTTACGGTTCTAAAAACGTTTTTTTGATCTTAACTCTTGCGGTCTTCTCTGTAAAGAATCATGCTGTACGGTGTTATAAAAGTGATTGTCAGGGCCAAAAGCCCTCACTATATGACAGGACTCACCCCTTGGCCGCTAGAAGGAAAAAAAAAACAATTAAGCAAGCAAATTTTCTTCTTTAAAGCTCCACACGAAATTGGTATTTTAATTATTACTCCTGCATTTATGCAAGTGATCCTTGGGAGTAGAAAATTAGCTTGTTAAATAGCTATTTGACCCGAAGCAAACCGATCCGCCGAGTAAAAATTGTTGCTTAAATTTTAATTTGGCTTAACTCGGTTCGGGAATTTTTGAGGTTTGGTACATTACTAGTTATGATCCCTGTCATCCTGAGAATAGCCTCAACATCATTAAGGAAGAAGAAGATTTACGTACTTGTAGCATTTAACACCGCTATAAAACAATTAAATTTAAAATTAGCTTTGTTTAAAAAATCAAATCAAATAAAGGACGGAATAATATTTTGATTACTCTAAGAGTCAAGTTCATTTCGAAATATAAAATCGTAATCCAATTTAAGATAGTGGTATGCATAATAAAAAACAGAAATCCAAAACATTTATAAACTTTATTTATACAATGTTTTCATAATATAAAAGAAAAACAAAATACAACTCAATTGCGATTAGTAATTTTCAGTTGTTCGCACATAGTTCACTCCTGATGGCATGGAGACCTTATCGTAGCCCTTGGGGAAAAGCCTTTTGGCCTCTTCATCGGTAACAGATGGAAGAATCATGACCTTTGTTCCAGGCTAAAAAATATGCATTATGAAAAACTCGGAAAAGTTGAAAAAAAAACACTTACAGTCCAGTTAGCAGGAGTAGCTACAACCTTTAGCCTGTCAGTCAATTGTAGAGAGTCAATGCATCGAAGAATTTCACTATAAAAAAAATAATTCACGAATATTTTGCAATTTCATTTGAGAATCTATTTTACTCACTCAACATTACGTCCAGTTGACATTGGATAGAACATCGACAAACGTAATTTCTTATCAGGGCTGATGATGAAAAGAGCGCGAATGGTTTTACCAATCTCAGGATCCTTCTTTTGGTCCTCATCGAGCAGGCCGAATGAAACGGCCAAATCACGGTTTGGATCAGCAATGATTGGGTATGGGAATTCTCCGGGAATATCCAAGCAATAGGACTTAATGTCGTTCACCCAGTTGACATGTTGTCCCAGCTGATCTACTGAATGAGCTAACAATTTGGTGTTACGCTTGGTGAACTCGGGCTGGTGAACGGCCATGCGTCCAAGTTCGGTGGTACAGACAGGAGTGAAATCCGCAGGGTGGGAGAAGAAGACGCACCATCTAAAGATTGTATTTTTATTTCATTAAAATGGTTAAAATTTCATAAAAATGTATGCTGTACAATAAAACAAATAGTAACAACCACATTAACTTGTATAAAGTGGCTTCATAATAGGCGTGTTTTGGTGAATTTACTTCTTTGTGAAGTGAGATTTTACACAAGAGTACAACACCAAAAAGTACCTGATAATTACTTTACTTTAAGTAGTATTACCAGTCAAAACTGAGTTGTGATGATTCCGGTTCACACAGCTCTGTTCCTACTTATCAAAGCAGATTGACTGGTAATCATTTTTGTCAGATTTGGCGAAGGCTAAGTGTCAGTTATGGCAATAAGTTAAAAGTGGACGAACAGATTGAAACGAACACATCAAAGGAACAATTTGTATCATTTCCGTGAATTGACTGAGAAGTCGAACAGAAAAATTTAAAGAGAGGCTCTACATTCAATCCTAAATGCAACGTGATTATTTTCTTAACTCTTGCGAGACAATCTTTTTGATATCTGGTGATGAAAGAAATGAGAGATGCAAAGCAATGGGCAAGACTCTTTTAAAGGCTTTGGAAATACGAGTATGCAAGAAAACTGACTCAGATTAACGAAAATTATGTAGGCTGCTGCTCTAACTTTCTGTCAAAAAAACGTCAAAAGGTCGTCAGTCGTGCCATCCAACCCTTTAACAAATATGCCAATAAATGTCTAAATTTGAGTCGGTATGATATCAAACTTAGTAGGTTATCTTTTATGCTCACCACGGTTAATAAAACCGCATCAACAAAATGATAACGATTAGAACTGCTACTAGCCTGAAACTGAATAATATCTGGCCCTTACGGCACAAAAGACCCAGGTCGTAGTACCTCTTTCTTCCCCATGGAGTCATAAGATATTTGTCATCGAGCAGTTTTTTTCTTATTATTTTCCTATTTCTCTCAGAATCTCCTAAATTTATATGAAATTTTCCTTTGAATTAAATTTAATATTACTTGTTAGAAACATATTGATCTCACTCCAGGTATCAGAAATGTGCGCGCGTCAACCCTCTTTTTCGCGAGCTTTTTTTCTTTCGATCGGCTTAACATGCTCATGTACCTCATTGTCTCCACTCTTATGTGCTTCCACTTGTTATTATCTCCCGTTGCGGTTAGCAAGTGTTTTTTCTCCTAACTGTCTCGCCAATATCCTCAACGAGGTACATATGACTTATATTCGTATATACGACTTTGTCAGTTCGGTGAATAGGTACGGTGAATCTAGGAACAGTGTTTATTACTCTTGCAAGTTCTGGCAATCGTCACAGTTAAAGTGGAAGTACAGCGATGAACGGGTGGTTTGATTCATGTTAAGGTGAGTCGATTGGAATGTGCCCTTGTTGATTTTCAAAAAGACTTTAAATTTTAATTTCCTTAGAGTTTGCTCTGAATTTGCGAAATCCCTGTTCCGCGGTAGGTGCCGAAACTTATTAATACGAATCTGATACCAATGTGAGTTGTTGTGTTCATTTTATGTAAATTATTCGATTATTTGATTAATGTATAATATTTCAGAAAATAAAATCGTGCTTTGAACGAGAAGTTCTTCAGTCTTTTGGTTGATAAGCCTGGACTCGATTCGAAGATTGGAAGCGATATCTATTTTGGTTCAACAGGTTTTATTTGCATTTTGAGTAGTTTCGTCGCACCTAGCGGCAACAATATTAATGAGTCTCTCAAAAAGCTTCGATATAATCAAGGTTAGCGCAAAGGGCCTTTAATTTGAAAGGTTACTTGTTGGGTTTTTCTTTTGGAAAAAAACTGAACGTGCTAGTTTCGATTTAGAAAGCAAAGAGCCACATGAATACGACAAATGAAAGGGTTTGCGTAGAGGTTTCGCTAGACCAGAAGCGCTGTTCCATAGAACGAGCGGCGAAATGCTTCAATAGTAAAAATTTAATTTAATGCCGTTTTTTTACAGCACCGCACTCCGTCTCAACTCTTTATACAAATCCAACATACATCCAAGACTTCAGTAGAACTCTCAGATAGGGTCAGGACGCACTGCCCTCTTATTATTATTTGGGACTATGTACAACGATTCAATGTCGACTCGACAGCCAAACACTGCTCTGTCGCTATTTTCATTGAAGGTGTTCTGACATATTTTACAGCCTTATTACTCCTAGACACCATAACACACGAGGATTACAACCAGAACTAGTGCACATTCACTTACGCTAGAAACAACTCTTAATCGAACAGTAAAATATAGAGATTCCTTTTTTTCCAGAACCAATCGTTGGTACATAATGTTTAACAAACTACCGCATAACGTCTCACCCCCCAAGCTCCATTCCGCAAAACAGCTGTCAACATAACCGCTACAAAGCAGTGCCCATGTTCTGTAATTATCGCATCGTTATATTTATCACATAAATGAATTGAAACAAAATTTCATTATGTCACATTTCCGTGTTCTATAACTATGCGATGCGAAAACTATACCACTATGGAACATTGTGAAATGAAACCCCTGGAAATATGTGATATATTCAGGTTCTGTAACTTTCGAGTGCGATAAATTATTCACTTCAACTGTCAAAATTTATCACATTTCAATTGGCTTGCGATAAACATTTTTGATTTTTTATAAAACAAAATATTTAATCCGTTGATCAAGTTCAACATTTAAAAAAATGCAAAAGAAATAAGAAATAACTAATAAAAACATTCAGAATTAATGGAGAAGAATGTAGCAAGCACTTCAATAAGATCCATTTTAAACATTCTTGGAGCTGTGTTGCTACAAAAATAAACAGCTTGGTACATCCAACAAGAGACGCAAAATGTTCTTATGTTTTCCAAAAAAAAGTTTTTATTTCATTTATTTTTTTCATAGACAGACAAAATAAATGCAACATTTTAACTTCATTAAATTCATCAATATAATGTTGTCTTAAATCAGCGTTAGGATGAGATACAATTCAAAAGGTTTCGTCTGACGCCAGCAGAACCGAGCGATCATCGTAAAAATTCAACAGAAACGCATAATTAGATAATCCGCTATAAACTCGCGCTACACCACTCATATCCCAATAACATGTAAATACACACTGAATTTCCTCGATCCTCGCCAAAATACCATTCGATTTCCAGTATTTTGACAATCTTTCCAATTTCCCATGATATTAAAAGTTACCAAGGTATATTTTATCGCATAGAGTTACACAACACCATTATTTTCCAGATGCGATAAACGGTGGAATTTTGTGTTCCAAAGATTTTGATGCGAAGAGTTATCGCATGAGTTATAGAACATGGCCACTGATATGATTTTCAAAACTGTGTAAAACAAAACTTTATGTAGGTACATTAAAATAAAATTAAAAAAATTCTGATTCATAAAATGAGTTTTATTGCGTTTGGAACAAATTAAGTTATTCTGCTGCACCCTGTTTCACAGGATATTTCCCTGAGGGCTGGCGAAAACATACAAAAAACATAAGGAAAGGCTACAGTCCGCTTGGGCGAACTTATAAAAGTAAAGTATCTTAAGACACCTAATAACTCAAAGCTATGAGTTCTATGGTTAACTCTACACAAAATACGAATCGCATGCTTTTACTTAGTAATCCAGCAGGTTTGCTACATTGCAGCTTAGATTTAAAGAAAAAACACTCTAAAATATGCTGACTATAATAAGGTCCGATGTGAATTGTCTCGAAACGTTGTTTAAGTATTTTGACAAATTTGAAGTATCTATGCTTCTTCCAGCTTAATCTGCTATCCAACAAATCGTAAGTACTAACAACTAAGTGCATAGTTCATGGGCACAAACATTCAAATTGTATTAAGTAGTTTACCATATAAACATGATCTATATATCGTGAGTTTACCATTTTCGTAAAAGGGACGAACGTTTCATGCACACCAGTAAAAACAGGTTGCGTAAATTATGGTCAACCAATCAGCTGTTGGATACGCACTTTTGGTTTATTTGTGGAGCGCGGCAATAATAAAAAGTTTTCCACGTTGTATAAGATTTTCCATAAAAATGTTAACAGTTCATTTGAAAAATAAAAACAAATACACCTAGCTTCTCAAACCATTTGATTGTGCGACGTGGAAGGGACCTACAATTTTAAGCCGAATCCGAAAGGCAAATTCAAGAACCTTTTCATGACAATTGATACTCTTGGATATTTGTCAGACATTCGCAAGAGGTGGTACTTGGCCATGGCGGGATTTGCACCTGAGACCTTTTTTTAGTAGTCCAACATACTTACCTCTACGCCACTGCGGCCACAATTCATTTACCACGCCATAAACTAACGATGTTTGAGACTTTAACGACGTTGCATGAACACCCTTATGTGGGGCAACTAGGTGATAAGTAAACACCACGTCTTCAGAAATAGAGGTCAAAATGTTGCTTGTCATGCATTTTGTAGTTTGAGTACAAATATAAAAAAAAACATTTGCGCAGAATATCCAAGTCACTATTAACTGCAGTAAACAACTTATAATTTTTTTCATAATAAGGCAGTGACATCAGTCAGTAAAGGCTGTTATTTTGCTTATAAAACGTTGAACGAAAAGTGAATTTACAAAAATTAAAAACAGGATGGGGCCAAAAACGGAAACTTGAGGAACGTCTTGAACTACATCAAATTACCTAATTAAAGCATACGACCATCAACGTAAATATTCACTTACCGGCAGGGAAGTCGCCTGAGAACAAAATTTATTGAAAACTTGTACTATTAGTTAGACCTATTACATTTATGTATCACCCTGTGTGCACTCTGAGAGACCTTCGTTTTTACCCCCGATAAAAACCGAAAGTAAACACGTGCGTGCAATCACACGAGCATATTTTACATTTCTGCCGTTTTTTGAAATGATCGGCATATCGCACCTCCGCTCAAATAGTGTCATAACTCAAAAAAAAAAAATAGAAAATCAATTTATTGCACCATTACGTCCCCCATACTTCTAACTCTCATCTCAAAAAGTGTCATATTATTTATTGTTCGAATATTTGTCCCTAGATGACACAAATATTTCATTGTAATGTAATGCAAAAGTAACGGCGGCTCAAACTTTTGAATGTTTTTTTCTCGAAAAAATGATTTTTTGACTTATGACACTATTTGAGCGAGGGTGCGATATTTAGACACAACAAAAACAAAACACGACGACACCAATTTTTTGAAGTTTGAGAAAATTACCAATCGAAATCGACAAAAGTTCCCTTTTATCGTAGTCGATTTTTTTTTTATAATTTGTTTACGTTATAGAGATTTTACCGTAAATGTTACAGTACCCTTATTGTGCTATGAGCACAGCGAAAGCATTTGTGAACAGCAAGTAGCACCTAGCAATGGCATACTTCATTGCATGCTTTTTCGGTGACGCTTGCTTTAGAACGAATAGAGAGATAAGAAAGAGGTGTTTTTGTGCAGCTGTATGGTTTTTCTCCACGGGTGTTATCTAAGTTGCTTAGGGAGATCAATGTTTACATATATTCCAAATAAAGTAATGGATTCGGCCGGGATTGAACGCACGACCTTCCAATCACTAAGCGAATACACTACTACTGCACCGTTGCCACCCGCTAAGATAGATAGGCAGGCTTGGCTGTTGCGATTTTTGTGTCAAGAATTATTTCAAAATATGGCCACACGCCCAAGATTATCATTCAACAATATGATTAGTATGTAGGTATCGTGATAAACCTACGTGGCTCTACGATATTTATATTCTTCTCAAGTTGCTGTACTCCTACAATCTACAGCTTATTTATGCAAATACTGTTTCGCATTAAGTCCGGAGAATACATTCTTATTTGTTGTCCCGGTTGTTAGGTTAAGTGAAGGTTAAACATTTGACGTTTTTGCAATGGAGATTTTTGGTAGTCTTTAGAAAGAGGCTAATCTGTGTCGGTAAATGCCGGTAAAATACATAATAATAATAATAAAGTTTAACTAAATCAAAACAAAGTTTGCCTGACTTACTTAATCTACTATTTTCACAAATTTATATGGATCTTTCGCTTTCCCTGTTGCACTCTTAATCAATTTGATGTCATTAAGTCAAACGTGCTTGAAGAAGTCATGGGACTATCACTTTGTTAAACCGAACACAAATGTACAACTGCAACCTCAAATCGATCACACTGCATAGCGTTTGCTATAACCCTATAGATGCAGTTGCCTTTGTACAATATTCAAAATATCTATCCACCAGACCACGTTATTTGCTAATACAGTTCACACTATGCCCACATTGTATGTAATATCAACTAGTAAATACAATCAACAAATACAAAAAAACGGCACTTTAAGCCATTAAATCAACCGAAGTTTTAAATGGATGTTTCAGATCACCAAACTGCTGATACGAGTAGAAGGTACCTGAATAATACATCAAAAAGGGGAGTGTAGCAAAAACAAGTTTAGCTTGTATTAAAATCGCTATAATTATTATACGCGTGACAATGTTTTCTCAATCCCATTATCAAACTTGAAACTACTTGAATGGGAAGTCACTATAATATAGTGTTTAACACTTACGAGTCGCCCAACCAATCGTGGAATTGAATTGGCCCCTTGGTGGTTTCGGCCTTGAAGTTTGGTACGGTTGATCCTAGACGCATTTTGATATTACTTTCCTATTATTTTTATTAAACTTCTAAACTATTCACTCGCGATCACTGACGCTGACTGATTACTAAATAACGAAGAAATGCTGTCGCTTTTTATTGTATTCTCTGAAGGCGAGCAGAAAAATACGCAGCGACAGGAGCGTTTTTCAATATAAAGTCTATGCAAAAAGTATCATTGGCGCTCAGAAAAGGGGGCTCCCTTAAACACCTGCCGGAGGGTTGAAAGAAACAACTGCGCTTCGATCAACTAGTATGTTTCGCAATTTTATGGGCCCAATACATACAATTCGTCGAATCGTTGAGTTAACGCATTTAACGAAAGGAGCAGTCAAATAGAATCCGTCATCAACTTTGACAGCGGAAGACATATGGGCCGCATTTAGTATGCATTTTTTTTTGCTTATAAAAAGGAAATCCAAATCCTACTCAGACTCGGTAATGGTCCATTGTATGTAGGTACTTACTATCTTTACTTAACGGGCTCCCGACCCGTGAAGAGTTTCTGCCTGAGACACTGCAGTCTTCCACTGTACTACCAGGCGGAGATCCAGTTTTTGGTGCTCAGGTTGGAGGAAAGAAGGTGTCATTCGTTTCTCTCCATTAATGGGTGCTGTATGTTGTAGTTCCCCATGGGGACTGAACCTCCATCGCACGGGTCACTACCCGAAACACTCATCTCTACAATGTCACTACCCTCAATAGTATGAATTTAGCCTATCCCATAAATACTTAAATACCACTGAATGACTCAACTGCCTGAGATCTTAGGAAATGCCAGTAAATGCTATGGTATGGTTTACTGAAATGTCTGTCATGTGACAAGGACAGTTTTATCTCATTTTTCCAATGCTTCGCCCAGTGAATGTGCCTCTCTCAATTTTGTAATGCGTGAACTTAAATACGTTGAATACGTCAACGGACAGAAAATAGAAAGTAAACCTATTTTATCCGTCGACTCTCATACATCCCTTGGTTGCGGGACACCTTCCATAAGAATGCGTTTATTCTATATAGTTGTCCGTTGAAAACGACGCAGCGCATCAACGGATTGTATTGGCTGGGTCTTTAAAAGCATACAATGTAATTACCACAGACAAAAATGAAAATTTGAAAGACTTTTTGACGTAACATCGTCTAACAAGTCACCCCTTCATTCGGAAAATGATCTTGAAGAATCGTTGCCCTCTGGTGCGCGACTTCGCGCAATCACTCAAGAAACATAAACATTATATTGAATGTAATACTAAATGCATAGACTCCATGCCTCCCATCGCTCTGATGGCATTAAGCTGAAGGAAAATACTGCTTTGAAATGGCTCGAGAGCGAGTTGTCAAATGGGCTGTGCCTACCAAAGATATTTCCCTTACCGATTTTGTCGTTGAAATCCTTTGGCACGTACGGGCCTTAAACCTAGCTTGCTACTTCAAAATGTTTTTCAGACCTTCACAAGAGGTGGGGCAGTGGACAAAAAACTGAGCCCGGCATGATTTGGACAAGGTTAGGCATCTGAAATAATCAGATAGTTAGACACCAGAAAGTTCTTAAATTCCTTGGAATCAGTTGTTCCAAGTGTTGTGTTGCTCAGGTTTCAGAGACTCGGGTAGTGGAAATAAAGGAAGTAAAGTGTATTCTTGTGTATCTCTTCGGCAACGCAGCCTCTGCAGATGTCATCATTCTTAAGATTTATTTTCATTGCGCAATGTTGTGATCACTGACAGCGCCAAACCAACGAAGACAGCGAATTTCTGTCATATTGTAGGAGTTTGTTGGTCCGGCTGTTCTCATACTCTTGACAAAACTTCCTTGATACGTCACAGGTGGTTAATATTTTCCACGTGGTGTTGGCTTTCATTTGGATCTTGCATTGCACCTATTCTCTTAGATTATAGAGTTGTGATTTCGACCACCAAAGTGAGAGTTCCTGATCTATCGCAGACCTTGCCAGTTCGTCAACTAGCTCATTGCCGAATATGTCCCAGAATTTAGCGACCCTACAGAGATGTATTTTATGCTGAGAACCAAGAGCATTAAGCTCTTTGTGAAAGTGGCAAACGTACTTTTATTGCCGCCTGGCTGTCAAAAAATATGGTAATATCATTCCGTGGTATCCAAGTTATTGGTACCATGTTTATCATATCCGTGATTGCCAGAATCTCAGCTTGGAATACACTAAAGTGATCAGGGTGCTCATTCCTCTACGAATATTCGAACACCAGTTCGACAGTCCATCTTTAATCCATCTGTGTTGTAGATGGACATCCTTTTCTTTCAAGGGTTTGTTTATGTCGTATTCCTCTGCTCGGAAACGAGCAAGAGAACTGTAATTCAAAGCCTTAACTAAGAGGTAACGCTTTGAGTATACATTAAGGCGCAGTTGTAGACAAAATGCGCCCCAGTTTTGTAAACCAATCTTGTGTTATCAATTCTCTTGGCAAACACAAATAGATACAAGTATATGTGGTAGTAGATATAGTTTCAAATGGTGTGTGGAAAATAATTTAATTTAGCCAGAATCTGAGAAAAGATGATTTTTCTTTTATGGATGGGTGTTTAATCGCGCGAAGTAGAAAGATCAACAGCCGTTATCGAAACAATTTCACCACTAAGCCTTGGCATTCAAAACAACTGAAAGATTGGAAGTCCTGAGGAACTATGTATATTTAGAATAATAATTGTGTTATCTTTTTTGTAATGAATACAAATTATGCAGAAACTTTTCAAATAACACACCGATGCATTCAACATGACTGCAGTTAAGTCGCAACTGACTACGAAGAAAACCATAAAAAGTATAATTGTTTTACAGTTTGAAGTCATAATCTTGTTCAGATGGGGAAGTACCTGTTACGATTAATGGAGTTTGGGGCAGACAATTTATTGGATAATCACAAATTTCTTTAGAAAATTAAATAGCTGTAATGAGTACGAAACGAATTGTCAAGTTTTAAAAATGAGCGATAGGAAGAGGTAGAGTATCCAACAGTTCGCCCAAGTGGACTGTAGCCTTTCCCTATGTTTTGACTTCACTTCATTCAACTTGTCATTCCAGTAACAAAATTTATTCAATAGCAAAAAGTTCAAGGCTATTAGGCAATACTCTCCCGATCATTTTAAGCTATCATTCAGCTTTTTGCTCTGTCTAGAAGCTAAGCTAAAGTAAACTTAAAATAGATTTTTTGTTATCAAATGCGAAAATATTCAAAAACCATTGTTTCCAATCGTAGCTTTGCTAGGGCTTGGGGTTGGGCGCACACCGAAAAAACATCAATGCAACGGAACGAGAAAAATGAATCTGTAGAATTCTGGTGTGCTGGTAAACCGTTTGGTGAACAGATACTTTATACTTTTCCTCCTGGCGTACGCAGTTTTCAATCAGCTTTGCAGTGCCGCGGGAGAGAGCATATGTGTTGGAGTGAAGAGTTCCCTTCCAATGACGTATATCATAGTCATACATCAGCAGCGGTTAAAACCACCTCGCGACTTGACCTTCAAGATTCTTAAACTGCAGCAACCACTTTAGAAAAGCATGATATCTGCGCAGAATGAATTTCTGTCCATAGAAGTACTTATGGAAGTGCTTTGTTGCCAGGATCGAAGCTAGGAGTTCCCGCCTGGTTACGCGGTAGTTTCTCTTCGGCTTGGAAATCACTTTCACTGCATTGACCTTCTCTGAGTCAGTCCTTACTCCCTCGGACGAGATGATGTGGCCCAGATATTTGGCCTCAGACCTTAGCCACGATGACATCGTCCAAGTAGACCAATCATGTATTCCAATTGCCAGAGCCCGTTTAATGCTGTAAAAACTGTTTCCTCGCGGTCTTCTGGATGGATTTGCACTTACCAGTAGTCATTCCTAAGATCAAGTAGAAAACCATCGTGTTCCGGAGAGTGTACACAGGACCGAGTGCTGCCATCTTTCTTTTTGACCAGTACAATTGGAGTTGCCTATAATCTTTTAGATCGTCCACACCATCGCTGCAACCTCCGTGTACTTAGCCAATGGTAATCGTCTGGAAGGGTGACGAATTGGTCTCGCTTCTCCAGTATCTATCCGGTGTTGTACAAGATGGGTTCGGCCATACTCGCAATCCTGCGCAGCAAATATATCAGCAAACTCGATGATGAGGCCTCTTACCATGGCTTGCTGCTCCTGATTCAGATTGCAGTGCTCGAATAGAGTCCTTTTCACATCAATTATTCCTGTTGATGAACAAGGCTTCTTAACACCTTCCTATGTAAATTTTGTGATGGCAGTAATCGGTACATACTTTTAATCACCTCCCCTTTGCTTCAATTTGACGTTTTTCTGTTCTGCATTAATGATTCATACGGGAGCCATTTTGTTCGTAAGCTTTTCCCACGACGCAGTTTTGGTAGTAGTTGTCTTCTGGTTCAATAAGAAAGAATCGGTGAATAATCTGGTAGGACCTCGTTCTTACCAATGACCGTCCCAAGGGATGTGGCGTTCTCGTTCCCGTACGCCATCGGAATCTCTACGTTTCGGTCCTTCAGGACTTGCATACCAATGTCTAATACTATATCATGAAATCAATTCCGATGATGCATTCGTCGCAAATATCGGCTTCTAGGAAAACGTTGGAAAACGCTAATCCTGCCAGATTTATCATTAGAAGAGGATGGTGTTGTGCAGGTGCAGCCGAGACTGACGGACGATGTCCCTCTGTACAATGGAAGCAGTGGCACTCGGCACTGGTTTCGATGGCTGTCACGCACTTATTTTGACTTATATAGGATTCCATTGTTAGACTCTGGTTACCTCGTTTGGTTTGCGAGACTGGAATTTTGGTCTGTTCCGGAAACCAATTTCTGCCCCAAAAAGCTGGTCCTTACGTCTTTTCCGAATGCTGATCCTGCAAAGTTGCATCTGCAGGATGGACTTTATTCGCCCCAGATGTTTCTTCAGTGCGCCTCCTGGCCCGCAATGTGGACAACTGCCTTGACTGGATGAAGCAATGCAGCTGCTTCAAATCGCTTCTTTTAAATTGGCCATGTTTGACCATCGAAAACAGGAGGTTGCATTTCTTTCCTTCTCGGGCTGCCCTTAAAACATTCTCGAGCCCTCTGTTTCTTTACTTTCTCGGTATCAGTGGTACTTAGTGCGATTTATCGATGGAAGACAGTAGAATACATAGAGAAACGAAGGAAATACTTAATAGGAGAGTTGATTAAATAAGTGAATTACTTCAAAAATAATGAGAAAAAAAATTCGTTTTTTTATGACAAAAGTTGAATTTTGATATTTTTCTGACAAAATATTACTACCAATGGTGTGAATATGAGCTTAATCGGACCATTGGTACTGAAGTTACATTGTGATTGTGGTGACACCAACCGCCACCACACCACAACTAACTAAGAAACAATCTTCTCGAAACCTAACTAACACAATGTTGTGAATATAGGCGTTTTTCTTTGTAAGGTCAGAGCAGTGCACTGAGCTGTCAAAAAAAGATCGGGGTTTATTTTTAGCTCAGAGCGATTTGAGCACTCAACTTGTTATTATTTTTTGGTTCGGAGCAAGCTTGAAGCGCGCTCGGTAAGCTTTGAATCAAATTACCGGGTAGTTGGAGTAAACAGCTGAGTGCGGCCAGTGGCAGAATGAAATGAAAGAAAATTAAGGGAAAACATTTTAAAAGGCTGTTGGAGGTTGTTTTTTTTGCGTTAAATGTAATACAATTTAATAAAATGATTTTTATATAATACATAAACATGATTGCTAATCGTATGTCATTGAAGTACTCAAGTGTGTTTCATAAATAAATTGGAGCCTCGGAGCTTACTTTGCTCAGAGCGCACTCGACGTGCTCAGGCTCAGCTCAGAGCTTAAAAAGAAAAATGCCTTATGAAGTCAATCGGTCGAGTAGTTTGGCCGTCATAATGCTTAACCCATACGAGTCCGCCAGCTCAGCTTTAATCAGAAGATTACAATAAATTCATAGGAAACAGGTTTAAAGATATTAAATAAATTTGAAGACCTCCTTTCAAAATCTGCCACCTGCCTAGCACCATCTATTGCGATTTCACAGTAACAATTGCATGCAAAATGTCATCTCTTTCGTCAAGTTTTCCGCTATTGCCATGCCTGTTATCACCGTTTTTCTACTACACAATTCATATTTTGCTCTTTTTCTTTTTCATTATACTAGTTGTCTCCAGTTAAACGGGTCGTTCGTTTCGTGGTTCAATTTCGTAGTAGCATTAGCAAATCGTACAGCACTAGTGGAAAAAGAAAACTTGCAGAAGGAACAAAAAAAATCAAAAGAAAAATATACTCTCATTGTTGCTCCTCTGCAAATCCTTTGTTGTTTCTTTTTTTTCTTGTTGTTCAAGTTCTAAATATTAAATAACAAGTTTATCAATTAATCAAAGCTACCTGAAGAAAAATTGAAAAACTTACTTTCATTATTGCAAAGAAAGACTTCATCAAAAAACGAAGACCAAATAGAGGAAGAAAAATATAAAGTATAACAAAAGAAAATCGTCTGTGTGTGTGAGTTCTGTGTCCAAATGTGTTAAAAAGTAAAAAAAAAATGAAAAAACTTTCATGGCCAAAACTTATCGTAATGATTTAGTTCAACGATTGTCCGTAGAATATTTTATAATTGCGACCTCAAACTTTTCCTCCTTGACTCAATCAACAAGCGAACTTAAAATTACGCCTTAAAAAGGTTTATAGAACCAGCAACAACAAGCCAGCAGGGAGTTTTAATCAACCAGCTGCGTAAAGAAAATGGACGGGCACCATACGCATCACAACAATTCGTCGTTCTCGACCCCATCATCATCTTCATCTCACCACCACCATCCCCAACCGCAGCAGCAGCATAGCAGCAGCAAACATCATCATCACCATCGCCATCATACCCAACAGTTACAGAGCCAAGAGCAGAATCTGAACGGGAACAGTGGCAGCTCCACAAATAACAGTAATATTCATCAAATCGATCGCCTCAAGATGTTATATCCAAATGTCAACGAAAATGAGACTCCGTTGCCTCGATCGTGGAGCTCCAACGACAAGTGCCATGCCATCGGGTTGTCGCAAAATAATCTACGTGTTCACTACAAAGGTGACTATCTATTGTGCTAAACTGAAACTACCTAACTAATTTCTGTTCCTCTTTTTCATCTTTTTTTTTTTTTTGTTCATATCATTTCTTTTGTTGGCAGGGATTCTATTATTGTTTTCTTTTTTGTTCTTAGTCTAGCTTTATAATATCGTGTGATAATTATTTTGTGTTGAATTGCATTTGCATACTTTTTTACTGACAAATCAGTGCATATTTGATAACCTTAAAGTTATTTTCATTTTTTTTTATTCATATTTTCCCTTATTTTTAGACAAAGAGTGTATCTAGTGCTCCATGATTTGTTGTCTTCTTCACATTCGCACGTTTGTCTTATTACATATTTGATTGGGTTTGTCAGCAAACTATTATCAAAGTGTACTTTTTCGTTGCCCCCTTTGTAATGTTTTTTTTTTGTCTGTACATACCTTACATGGGTACAGTGTTGGTTGAAAGTTTTTGAACAAAAAATCTTGTGGGCTTTCAATGATGAAGACATCTATTGATTTGTTATGAGTGCTACCACTAGCTCGTGTGTTTTTAAAAACCTGCCATAAACATGGAAAATGCTTATTGATATTGCGACGCAAACTACATTGTCAATTTGTAAAAAATGAAAACAGATTTTCATTGGCTAGTTTGGGGAAGAAATATTTCGCAGCGCAATTCCAATAAGTGCATAATAGGGATTTAATACCTATTTGATTCCAAGTGAGTTAATTTCCAGCCGTATTAATACATATGTAATAAATCGCTATCTGCTCGTTAAGTCTTTCACTTGAGTGTGAAAGCATTAAGTTAAGAAATTTGAAAATTCTTAATAATAAGGAAATGGTCTCCATATAATAACTATTGTTTGGCCTGCAAATTTTACGTAAAATTTAATGTCATATTAATTGTACTAAAGTTTTACATTTTGGCTGAAAACTGTCATCAATTAGATTGAATGAACTTGAATAAACTTTTGGTTGGTTCGTTCTTATATTTTGGCAGGATTGATACATTTTCTGCTTCGTTCGTAGATAATTGTTAAAATCTCGCTGCCTGCAGGTACTAATAAGTTAATGGATTTGGAGTTGAGTTGACAATTAGTAGAAGTTATAAAAGAAGGAATGGCGTTCCATTTTCAATTAGACGCCCTTTCAAGACCATACGACGATTATCTATTTATTAATATAATAATATCTATTATAACAATATTATGTCATATTTAACATATTAAACTCACTTTGGTTTTTTTTGTTTATAATAAAACTTACTCAGTTTACCTAACAGGCTCCCGACCCGTGGAGTCTCTGCCTGAAACACTGCAGCTTTCAATCCTCTGCGATCCCGGGCACGCTGCTTCCAGTTGTCCAGACCAAGCGCTCTGGCATCCGCGATGGCTTGGTCTTAAAAACGGAGGTTTGGTCTTCCTTGTCTTATCGAACCAGGGGGCTAAAAGTCGAAGATCCTCTTGGCTGGAACATTATTTTTCATTCGCTCAATGTGGCCGAGCCAATGTAGTCGACGTGATTTGGCTTTTTGGGCTACATCCACATCTTGGTACAGCTCATAGAATTTGCGTTTTCCGACGGAGTATTTTTTTTTCAAAAGAACCCAATATAAGCTCCCCTTTTCTACTTATCGTCCAGCACTCGGCGCCATAGAGCAGCACTGGTAGAATTATGGTTCAATAGAGCATGCATTTTGTCCTTCGACCGAGGAGTTTTAAACCCATTTGTTTCGCTAAACCGAAGTAGCAGCGGTTTCCCAAGGTATTTCTTCGCCGGATCTCGACTAAGGAGTCATACGTGGAGTAGATGAACTCCTTAACTACATCGAAGTTATTGCTATCAACAGTGACGTTTTGTCCTAGGCGGTGGACAGCTGTTTGTTTGTTTTGCGAAAGAATAAGTCACATGATCCGGTACAAGTTTGGAATAATTCTGAAGAGCTGCTTCCAAATTGCACATTACACCGCGTGTTTTCAAGTGTCACGCGACACAACTGCATCAGTTTTGCCGGAATTCCGCCATCGCCACGTATAGCTCCTGACGATGAATGCTATGATATGCGTCTTTAAAGTCGATGAAAAGGTGGCGGGTCTCGTTTTGAAATTCTTTGTCTTTTCCAGGATTTGGTTTATATAAAACAGCTTATATCATTTCGCGAAAAAAGTGGCAACATTTTTAAAATTATCCATTCTAGTCGAAAGAAAATGTTAGATTTTGTTTATTACCTAATAACATTGTATGCCAGTTTTAGTTTGGTCAAAATTCGTATTTTTTCCATTAGTTGATTTTTTCCGCAAATTATTCTGACAGCTCCAAGCTCTTGTCTTAAAGAGTATCAAATATAAAAACCAGGCTGCTGCGGATGGTTTTGGTGGAAATTCCTACTATGGATAGCTTTCCCAACAAAACATGCGTATTTATATTGACAGTCTGCAAGCCGTCCTACTTTCGTTTATGTGAAACCGCAAACAAAAAAAAAATGTTCGTTCGCTGGTAACTATGTAGGAGCAAATTTAGACAATAAACATAGGGGCGGGCTACAGTCCGCTTGGGCGAACTGTTGGATACCCTATTCTTATTCCTATCCCTCATAAGTGGGAGTGACAAAAGTCTAAGTATAGTTGAATTGTTAAGAACGCTCTACATATTTTGTTATATAATACCTATTTAAAGGATTTTATCAAACAAAAATCAATAAAATTATTTTATTTAATTGTGGGCGTGTCAGTAGCGGATTTAAAAAAAATAAGACGGCCCCTAGAGAGTATATATTCTAAATTTCAGGTCCCTAGCCCAAACTTTGGATTTTCAAAAAAAAAAAAAAATTGTAAATTGTGGGCGTGTCAGTAGGAGCATAAAGGGCCCCCTAGAGAGTATATATTATAAATTTCAGCTCCCTAGCTCAAACTTTGGATTTTCAAAAAAGGTTTTTTTTTAAATTGTGGTCGTGTCAGTAGGCGAATTTTGAAAATATTTACACATGAGCTTAAAGGGCCCCTAGAGAGTATATATTATAAATTTCAGCTCCCTAGATCAAATTTTGGTTTTTCAAAAAAATTGTTTTATTTTTTTGTGGCGTGTCAGTGGGCGGATTTTGAAAATTTTAGTTTTAGGAGTCATAATCATATTTAAAAAATTTCAGCTTCCTAGCTCAAAATTCGATTTTTTCAAAATTTTGTTTTTTGAGTTTGTGGGCGTGTCTGTGGGTGGATTTCAAAAATTCGTAAACTTGATTATTTCGGGACCCTAGAGAGTATATGGTTAAAATTTCAGCTCTCTAGGCCCAGTTTAAAGGCGTAATTTTTGCCGAAGGACGGACGGACGGACGGACATGGCTAGATCGACATTACTATCGATGCTGATCATAAATATATGTAGTAACTTTTAGGGGTCTACGGGCAATATTAAGGTATGTTACAAACTATGCGTCAAAATTAATATACCCTTAGAATAGGGTATAAAAAGGGATCAAGTGTAAATAATAGAACATTTGTATATATGTACATACATAATGTAAAATTGTCCATAAATATTTCGTAAAGGAAAATTGATATATTTACATACGTTGCAGTGAAATAGATTTCAGTTCAAACGATTGCTTAAATATCTCACAATTTATGTTTATATGCTTGAATAGCAAACCCAACTCCACCCATAGTTACAACGCATAAGCGGTTGTGGACAACAACTTAATCTCTTAAGAGTTTTTAATTTGTAACAAATTTTTTGTTTGTTTTTCAAATAAAATGACCAACTTTTTTACACTTGGGTCAAAAGTCCCCCAAAAAGTCGAGAAACTTTCTAGTTATACATTTTTACATAGTTTGTGAATAACAGAACCCCCATTCCCATCAACTTTGACGATAAGACGTTCGAATTCGCGTTCTCGCATTCACTTTTTTCTTTAACTAGAGAATTAATTACATATAGTGATTTCCTCGTTCTATTTAGTCTTTACTGGTTGAAATCGGGTGCAGTGGCGCATAGGTTAGTGTGATGAACTACTCTATAGGTCTCAGGTTCAAATCGCTCAGAGCCAAGTAACACCTTAAAGTGTTTTCCATTGCCCACCTCTTGCGAACGTCTGACAAACATCCAAGAGTATCAATTGTTATGAGAAGCTTCTCAAATTTGCCGGTTGGATTCGGCTTTAAAAAGTAGGTTCCTTCCACTGCGCACAAGCAAATGGCTGGAGGAGCTAGGTTTTAGGTCCTTAATACCTAATATTTATTTATTTTTATACTGATGAATCCAAATCAATATTAAATGTCTTTTCATATACAAATTAAGTATAAAAACTATTTTATAAAAAGTATGAAACGCTTTGTTTTGTTTAAAGTTTAGAATTTCTTATGGGATTACATTGGGTAGTCCATTTGTCAGAATTTTATGTTGTAATTGGGCTTATAAAAACTCCGTAGTAATTGGTGTTTCCAAAATTATACATAAGTAGGCTCTAGCCAAATTTAACGGTGTGCAAATATGTCTAGAAAAAGAGAAACCATTTTGTTCAATATTACTCCGTTAACATGACAGAATCGAAGCAGTGATGCCAGTCTTTTTGTAGTGAGTTTCCCACAAGGTTGACCGAAAATTCCCTTTTTTCCCTCACGGTTCCAGAAAAAGTCCCATAACATTTTCCATGGCAAAGATATTTAAAAAGAAAACTAAAATCAAAAAATTCAGCCTTTTTATTTATAACAAAAAATAAATCAAGGTTACTCGTAAAACAAAGAACATATAACATAAATTCATTTTTCATATTTTTTATAAAACAAATAACAGTAAGTAAACAAAGACCAAAGTATTTTGATCAATAAACATAAATAACGTTAACATTTATAGAGATTCGAAGTGTTTCGAAATACTCAAGCGTACCTATATATTTTTTGCGTTATGCAATTATAAGTGATTCTCATTCACAACTAAATTAAAACAAGTTATGTTTTTTGACTGGAATGAAGATCTTACGATACAAATATTGATATATATTATTGATAGACAAAATTCGTTCTGCCTCCACATTTGAGGGAGGTGGATCAACGCAACCTTTACATTTTTTTCTAAATTAGGGAACAATTTTTCGTTATAAAAATTCTTCATCTTAAAAATTTCTAAAGGAAGTTTGTTTGAAAGAACACTTTTGATCCTCGCTCAATAAAATAGAAATATTTTTTAACTCATCGACAGATTCATTGGCTTTTGTGAGATCAATTTTTTTTAACGAGGGTTGAAATCGAAACCTCACTTCTTTTTTTGACATCCAATGCAATGCTAGGGCTAAGAAATTCCATTTGAACAATAGAGTCATCTGCAAATGGTAAGCGATTGATCATTTCTTTAACAGATGTTTTGTAAAATTTAAGACAATCTGCCTTCAACTGCTTCTGTGCCGTAAAATCCAATCCGGCAATCGTTCTTCACACTCACAACCAACAGCAACATTGTCAATTCGTGCATGGCATCTGCAGCTGGATTTCTCAATATGTCGTCAGGTTGATCATTCCATTGGGCCAAGAAAAAACCTGGCTTTTTAAAATTCCTACACATTTTAAGAACAAGAAATTTGCTCTCTTGTACAATGCACTGAATCAAAACCTGCCTGTTCTAAAAAAGGGAATTAAATTCATTAAAAAAGCGTAGTGAGTATTTTACAGTGTAAAAGTAGGCGTTATATTTGTCTTGACTTAGGTCTTTAAAAATTCGAAACATAATCGTAATGGGTTGCTTCAGAGTATGAAAATTGTTTTTCATACTCTGACAATAAAAATTAAATGAAAGAATAAAACGCAATCAAACATCTTATTATTTTTTATTTTATAAAGATTTGTTTTATGTGGAATTCCCTTATTTTTGTTCTGGGAGACAAAAATTCCCTTTTTCCGGTTTAGCCTTTTTTGAGATGCGGAATTCCCACGAAATGGGAAATTTCCCACGATCTTTGATCACTGAATCGAAGATCGAAATGAAATTCGATGAAATTTTTAGCTCTCACCGGATTGAGAGACTAAATTTCGCAGTTCCAGGTAATACGTGTTTTGTATAGCCTTGTTTTATGGTGTAAACACAGAAAACAAGGGCAAAACAAAAAACATGCCTGCTTGTCGATAGCTGGATTGTTGTTTTCCAGAAACAAAATTCGTTGTTGTTTTTTTGCACTGGCGTTTAGTTTTTGAGATTTTTTGCAAGAGATGGGCGTTGGCGCAGAGAAACTATTATTTCTGATTGAAGCAAGAAGTCCTTATATAATTAAAACGAAAATTAATTGAAAAGCTGTGAGCAGAAGTTGCTCAGTTTTGTTTTTTCTCATCACACACCAAACACAACAGAAAAGTCAATGTTTTTTTTTTAGTTGCGGTTGGTGTGTGTTGAAATAAAACATGTCTTTCTTATGAGACGAAAAACATTTTGACTGGTCCGGATCAGCAGACAAAAATCCCACCAAAAAGGAACCCAGCAAAGATCCAACGCCTCAACAGTGGCGCAGAGGTTAGAGAGATTAAAATCGACAAAATTTATGACGTCCACTAAGCCCACTCATTCTTGCACTTCGAAATCACTTCGGTCGGAGAACGGGATGCTGGGTGTATTCAGCCACACATAGGTCAGTCCCCTTGTTATAGTTCGGGCACTTACTAGTGCTTTTGGTTCTCTAAGGGGCTGGGGAACAGTTGCTGATGACTGGCTAATATTCGTAGACCTCAGAGGTAATACCAGTAACAGTCGGCGGACAGTGTCTTACAGTTCAGTATCAACTCAAAGTTCTTGGCAGGTCAGTATCAACTCAAAGTGAGGTGAGAGGTGGCACCTCATTTCGTGGAACCCGTTCTCGTGCAGTATTTCCATTTTTTCCCAATACCAACATCATGTAAAAGGTAACTTCACTGGCAATAACTTCAGCTCGATGATTTCTGACTCGCTAGATTGATGAATGTCTGCAGGAAGACGCTGTTGGAGGAGTATGACTGTATACAAATTTCATCAAAAACCGTCAAGTAATAATGTGAAAAGCACATAAAATATGTCTGCTAACACAACAACAACACGACCAGATCTAAACGAACCGCTGATTGTTTAAAGTGTTGATCATAAGAGCAGCTCTGATAGACACCATGGCGTTGTCCTATCCGTGTCATAAAACTAAATCAAGAAACTACATGCTCATGTTTCAATATTTTTAAAATCTGAAACAATTTGACTGTGACCTGAGTCATTCGATTACGAACTACAATTCTCTCCACTCACCAAATCACACTCAATTTTCCAAAGATGGTAAAACTTGTTTAGTCTTTAAGTGCAATCCTCAAAATTCTCAGCGTTCGTAGTTTTCTTTCCAAACTCGCGCTTACTCCAAATCCTTCAGTCAAAAGAATGTTGATGACCTCGATTTTAAAGACTTTCGCTTGAGGTTTGGCATTAGAAACAAAACTTTACTTACTTTGCCCCGGGGTTAACCAACGACCATATCACGTCGAGTTAATCGGTTCTTGTCAGATCACCGCAATTAAACGACGTTGGGCGCGGTTAGTACGTAGATGGGGGACCATTTGAGAACAACCGCGTATCGTTGGCCAGTCCCATCTACAGAGTTGAGATGGATAAAACATACGTGGTATCACAATGGACCTAAATTGGACTAAGTGTGTCGGCTATTGTCGACAGCCACCTAAACCTAACCTAACCTAACCTTGCCCCGGGGTTTTTTAACCTGAGACCATTCGATGAGTAGTCCAATGCACTGACCACTGAGCCCCTGCGCCCCGGTTATACAAATCCAAGTGCCATAAACCAAAGATGTTCAGCTTACAAAAAAATACCTACATCAGCAAACCCATTGAACTAAATTTAATATTATATTCTTCCCGATAATGCATTGCAAATGCTATGATACATTTTTGTATAAAAAATTAAGTGGGCCCGAGTCTCTTTTGTGTGTTACAGTATAAACACAAAAGAGACTCGGCACACTGTATTCCGTATAATTTGTTTAAAATGAATGATATTGGATATTGGGGAATACCGAGTAAATACGTTCTCATACCTTTTCGAGAGTCTTATTAACACTTCATTGACTTTTGACATTGGTACGTCAATCTGCCTTTCAAACGATTATCATCTGAGCTTTCTCATTTTCTAAATGCCATCTTGAGCATGAAGTGAGTCCCACTGTGCCAGTATGCCTTAAGCTTGGGACTCTTATATCTCCTGCCAGTCCAGCTTACCATTCCTTCCAGGCCAGAATGGGCTCAATATTCAATTTTGGTTAATTTTTTTATCCCGTTCCTGCACAATTCTTAGCTAACTGTTAAAACTCGCTTGTTGAACAAGACTTGTTGTTTTCTGGTACAGCCCCCTGTACGTATACGTGAGTAAATAAAACAAATAAAACTTGCATAATTAATTCTCTAGTTATTAAAGTGAAAAATTCACTTTTGCAAACAAAGAACTCGATCGCAATAAGCACGATTTCGAGCTTTTTATAGTCGAAGTTGGTGCAAATTGAGGTTAGGTCCGTCATTTCATCATGACGAGCCGAATTTTTGTTGATTGTATAGTTGGCCATTTTATAAGGAAACGAAAAACTCGTAACAAAATGAAGAAATTAAAAAGTCAACTAAGTTGATCACTTTGGAGGATAGATTTATGGATAGTGTGTCAAAGCACTCGAGTGAAATCAGGCGAGTCTGCTAGTTATTTGGCATTTAGGCTACGAACTCTTCAGCCTGAATAGCGAGCGCATTAACAAACGCATTAGCGAATGTCTGAGAAACATCCAAGAGTATCATTGTCATGAGAAGCTACTCAAATTTGCCGTTCGGATTCGGCCTATAATTGTAGGTCCCTTCCACTTCGCACAAGAAAGTGGCTGGAGAAGCTAGGTTTTAGGCCCTTTATGGGCTATGTTGATTGCCACCACATGAAGTCGGACCTCGAATTACACAGTCGATAATGAGACTGCTTTTCTGTGGTCTATTGTATTTATTATTCTTCAAAAACACTTGCGCCCTGTGACTTGAACCTATACCAGTGTCTAATCAGGACACTACGTGCTCTACTATCAAAGCAACAAGCTAAACTCCACTTTAATGGAGTTAAGTTGTTTATCGATGTTTAATGAAAACAGATTAACATTTTTCTAAGCGTTCACAAGTGTATTATACATCATTCGGTTTCTTTCCATTTATTTTCCCATGCCACTTTGTCTCTATAGCGTACAGAAGCACAATGCTTTGGGGACAGAGAAGCACTTACGAAAAAGTTAGGAAACGGGTTTGAAATCAAAAATAGGATACATTTTTTCTGAAAAAGAGATGAAATGGCCTTTTGAGGGTAGTCGTAAGCACTTGTCGAAATCGTTGAAAGAGGCAGTCCTAAAAATTCCTAGATCACACAAATGCAACAACACCAGCATCCGATGTTTATTTAGGTCGAACTTTCGAATAGGCAGACCAGTAGGGATACAGTTAAGTGGGTGGGTTATGATCCCTCTAATCCTGATCATAACCTCGTCTCAAAAGAAGGAGAGGGTAGTCGTAAGCTATCGGATAAATTATCCTTAAAGCAAAGCAAAATGCAGTTGCTGTTTTGTCCCGATGTCAAATAATGCTCATTCCGTCTCGCACGATGCGCGTTAAAAGTTTAAAATTTGTCATCATGCGGAAATGCGACGGCGATAATAAGAAAACGAGAACTTCTCTAAATGTATACCTGTAGCATGATGGATTGTTGAATGAATGGAAAACCCTGATTTCTGATAACCACATCGATAATAGATAATCACAAACTCTAGTTATCTAAACATAAGTAACACCACTTTGTGATAGAGTAACAAAGTCCACTCTGAATCATAACTGCGACGTATTTAATTCTTAAGTTTCTTCATCATCATCATTCGCATATTTTTCTCATTCATTTGAAACTTAATATTTTTGGTAAATACTTTCTTCACCCACTGTAGTTTTATTTCTGTTTTATCATCATCATCTGTTGTCGCTGCCAAAACAAAGACCCCATCCAAACGAGCGAACAACTAAAATAATGAAAAATGAGAACTGGGAGCAAGGGAGATAGACTGCCATATATACATGCATATTTTTATCGATGGAAAAAAGAAGTCTCCCCATTCTCATAATTTGAGGAGAATTTTATTTCCTCCGTAAAACCAAGACCATAAATATTGCAATTTTTGTGTCTTCAAACATTTTCCATCATTTGTCCCAGTCACTATGCGTTTGTGTGCGTTATGGATTTGGATTAATTGCCAAGAAAAGTCTTTTCAATATAATTTTTCTTCTCTGATTCTACTTTGACTTTGGCTTCTCTAGCACATATGTTTTCCTCTTCTCTGTTTTCATCTGTCTTTTTATTTTGATTTGTTAATGCGTAAATGGCACTTGTATTTATCAATTTGTGATTGTGTGCGCGCGCGTTGAGTTGACGAAAAACTTGACGAAAGAGAAGGTATTTTTTTCTTTTTGGGTTCTCCCTTTTGGATAGTGTTCAAATTTGTTGTTGCTGAACAAGCAGCTATCAGCTGATTTTTCATATCCATGCTATCGAACTGTCAAAACTTGGTTGGGTTGGTTTGTTAGAGCAGAAGAGAAGGAGACAGACAAAATGTTTTGGATTTGAGAATGAGAGAACTTATGCCTTTTTTTTAAACAAAGAAAACTTCACATTTTCTGATTTTTGCATTTCCTTACCACCACTTCTTCATTTTCTTCTGCAGTGTTTTAGTGATAACAAAGCCAAGACTGTTATGGATGGGTAATAGTTATTTTCCTGTGATTTAGATTTAGGGTAGAGCAGCAGTTGTTGACTTTTTCCATTGTGGTCTGCGTCAAGCATGAGGGAAATCTTGACTTACGTAGGTAGTATTTTCGATATTTTTTCTATGTGGGTGGAAATGGCATTGAATTTAATAGAGAATGATTGCTGAATTTTAATGACGTCTTGGAATTTGAAACGGGTAAGCATGTGGATGGTTGCTTAATTTACGCGTCGTAGTTTTGTTATTAAATTTTTAAAACTGTGAGTCTATAAAACGAATCGATTGAGAAAGTTGTTTGTGCGGAAATGCTTCAAGTTGATTGGTGATTTAAATATTGTCCTAAAATAACAAATAGGTTTTGAATGTTAAGTGTTGACATCTGGGCCGGGGCCTTCAAAAATTCTTGCGAGACTGCGCTCTATAATCTAGTTGGTAGGATTGGGTGCGCGCTAGACAAGAAATAATACGAGATGGGCATTTTCATCGATATAGAGGGTGCTGTTGACAATGCGTTTTTAGACAACATGTGTAACTCTGATTGACACCACGGCGTACAAGAATGAATGATGCTGTAGATTAACGCAATGGGCGCGTTCAATTTGCAAGGTAACTGTGAGTTCCCTAGTAGTTAAACCTCTATCACTTGCCAAACGATGGCCACGTAAGTTATTCGTTCCAGAAGGCTAAAATAGTAGGAACTAGCAGTAGCCTTGCAAATTGAACGCGCCCAATGCTAATGAATTAATCGTTGGTTACGGATGCGGATTGTGACCGTTATATGATTGCGAGGGTAAATAGGAGCTGCTGGTAAGGCGGCGTTCTGTCTGCACTGCTATCGTGCATTCTGGTTAACCCTGAACACTCAATAGTTCTAATGTCTATGCTCAAGCGAACGCGGAAGATGCTGCCGAACTTTCTGCTGGATCATGCGACTCTGCTCCAAAGCGCAGGCAGCCCTGGACATAATCGCCGAATCGTGCACAAGGAATGGGCTCTCAGTCAATCCTCCCAGAACTGATGTTCTCTTGACGAGAAGGAGTAAGCTGATTGGGTTGACTCCACCAGTGCTTAAAGGCGTTACAATCCGACTCTCCAATGAAGCTAAATACATATTATAGAGTCATGCTGGATAGCAATTTTTTTCTCACAGCATGTTTAACTGAAGACTGTGAAGGGGTAATTTTTAGCAAGACACGGCTTATCACCGAAAAGAGACCTACGTATTTACACGGATGATGACACCGTTTCTAGAATATGCGTCGGTTGTTTTGTGTGTTTAGCTTTCACGTAAATACGTTATTTCTGCTTACGTCAAACTCCAAAGGAGGGAATGTCTCGGGGGACCTTTTCCAGCACGCCTGCCTCCGCCCTAGATGAATTATTGAATTTCCCTCTCCTTGATGATCACACCTGATCTAAAGCTGATGCGCAATTACGAAGTCGACTTTCCTCGTCTTCAGGACAGGACTTTACTTCTCGTTACGTAAACACGTATGCTATCTTAATGGCTTTGAACTATGTTGTGTGAAACAGTTAAAGGGGGTGGAGTATCTGCGTCTGTAGAGACAGTCAAGCTGAGCTTAAGGCCTTGCTCAACCCTATAACTACTTCAGAAATAGTTTGTTGCTATGATCATAACGGGATCACGGGAAATGAGATCTATGAACTTTCTAGACAGGGGTCAGACGGATTGAATTTCCAGGCTGGAGACGTACAAAACAAATATGTACTTCCGATGTCTGTAAAAAGAAGTCTGCGGCATTCTTATTATCTCATCAGAAAAGACTGCGGACAAATTACTGGCGTTCTAACTTACGTACTTCCCTGTAGAAGTTCAATTGTGGTGGAATGCATTGTTTCTACTGAAAATAAATCCTACCCGCAATCTCATAACTTTGGATGCCTCTCATTCGTGCTAACAATATAACTTAGCAACCACCAATGACTTTAGAAGTTATAAACTAGAAGTTTTTTTCATGCGAAGCATCTTCATCTCAGCTGCCGTTAATTTGTCCTCATACTTTGTATACGCTGACCAACATTGTGAACCCTGTGTAAGCGCTGGCCGCACAACTGTGGTGTAGAGCCTTCCTTTCAGCTAAGGGAGCATTTTTCGGTCACAGAAGATGACTGAAATGACTAATACGATACAATTTCCGCTCCAAAACTTAGTGCTCATTGCAAATGCGTTCGATCCAACTGATACACAGTGCCGTCCATCCAGGACCGTTATAAATGTTAAGGGACTTTAGACGCTTTTCTGGTGTACATATACTTTGATTGCAAACTCTTCAGTGACTCTAGCGGGGCATCTTACTCTTGTCCTTACTCGCTCATACATTTCCATGTAGCTTTATAGAACTCCTCGTTTTCCGAGTTGCGCCACTTCTGACAGATATATTGGAGCCTATCAATGCCGTGTTATTTTCCGCGACCGACTATTTAATACCCGCTCAACGGTATTCATGGTGTGTGACATCAGCTTGATTAAACGATAATTATTAGTCTCCTTCAACTTTTCACCGATGGCGCCTCTCATCAGTTCGGAGATATTTTTCCCATAACTCGTCCGGCTCACCGCTTTTCGTTTTTTGGCGTCTTTGACCGCCTTTCCAACTGCATTGACGGTAATGCCGGGTAATTCTTCATTGTTAGAAATGGTTATTGGAAAATATATCCGAGGAAATCGTTCATTTAAAAATGCTTTACAATGCTGTGTATTATTTTTTCTTCATCGAAAAGAAGCAGCCCTTGAACTTTTTATCTGGTGGAATAGAAATTCCTTGAGTGCTGATTAAGGCCCTTCTTTTTGGGGATGTTGTTGTTCTATTTGCATATTCACCTAAAACATTGCAACTCATGTTTAACCGACTTGATGCGTACTGCCGTATGTGGAATATGACGGTGAATCTGAATAATTCAAAAGTGATGATTTTTAAAAAGGGTTCGGGTAGGACTTCCAGAAGAAAGAAATGTAGTGAGTTGTAGTGAATTACTTTTACAATAACACAGCCAAGAACATATTTCTTCGATATTCAAAATGAGAAGAGAGCTGGTAAAGCTAATCTATATTCCGCATTGGACTGGTCAACCTATATATTGCCATAAGAGAAGATGTCATCCATTTTATTGGAAAATGTCCTATTCTAAGGGAAATACGCAGAGGCGTTCTAGGCAACGATGTAATATCTGAAGCAAAAGTAATAGCACTTCTCAATTGCGAAAGTAATAATAAGCTACTTTTCAAATATTACCAACCAGCTTTAACTTATATAGACAAAATTATTATTGAAGCTTTAATTAAAACAACTATGACAAACGGATTTCCTGAGCATTTTTCCTTCTCTCAGCGGCTACTTTGAAAATTGTTGTGCCCCTTTTTTAGCTGATTTGTCGAAGAATGTGAATAGCCTGGTTTCTACCAGCAACCGAAGAAATAATTTCCTTTAACTCCTATGCTTGAAATTGGCTTATGTATTCCAATTCAAGGCAAGCTTTTTCATATCCCTATTAGTCAAAGTGCCGACCAATCTTTGAATGTCGCTTTTGTTAGCAGTGTCCGCCACCACCTTCTTCGCCGTGTTAATAGTGTCCTTTTGCATTCCATGGCAGTGATTTGACCCAATCCAAGCAAAGTCGTTGTAGGGAATACCGCATGTCTTGTCCTCTCCTCTGCACTCTTCCTACTCAACTTCGTTGATGATTTAATGGAAATAATTTTTTATATTGGCAATAAATGCTTCGCCTTTCATTTTGTCTTGATTGTATCATTTGATTTTTGCATAATTAGTATAATCATTACATTACTATATTATGTATTATATAAAGACGAAACATTAAAAAAAAAACTTCGGCCGCGGTAATCTTGGCAAATACTGACCCGACGATTAACGTGAAATAAAGTTTACAACATAATGCTTTTCGTTTACAAGAAAACTAAAAAAAGAAGTTTTTTGTATACCTTAAACTGAGGCTGACCCATATATTCACTCGTAGTCTCACGCAAATTCTAAGCACTTATTCTTTTTTAAATTATACCAAATTGCTGAGATATAAATAACTATTACAGGAATATCCATTATTTTCGTTTGTTTTCAAATAAAAAGGTTGACTATAAAAAGTGAACAATACTGAAAATTATTTTATTTTAAGGCGGACAAATCAATTTAAAAAAAAGAAAACAAATTTTACTCACAAAATTGGTTGGAAGTCGCTGGTTTATTCCATACCATACAAAATCAGAAACATCTAAATGGCTAATGTATCGTATTGAGAACCATATCACTTATTTGTCATTTCTTTTGTGACTTTGACGGCAATCTGGTCAAACAAGAACGTAATAGTCAACTGCGATTCAAAAGACATATCAAAGCGAATGGGCTCGTTGTTAAACCTTTTCTTTCAAATCCAAGGGTTTGAGTTTGCCTTGGATGTGTGAAATCTCTCGTTCAATAGAACCGACTTCTTTTGCAATACCTTGTCCCACAGGTTCCTCATCTTCCCTTCTGGTGTTGTCAAGTTGACAAGAAGTCTACTGTCACCAGTGTAATGCTCTTCGGACATGTAGGAAATGTCCTTTCTCTTGGGCCAATAAGATGTTGAGCTGCTGGTTATTTTTTTCCGCTGCTAGCGTCATTTCCTTCGCTTCAACGGGCGACACTTTCCTACATTCCATGTGCAGCGGATTTTTTTTTTCCTTTATTGTTTTTTGGTCCATCGGCTGATGTTGCCGTTGATGGTTTTGCTGTTGTTGCTGAGACATATATCAATTTTTTCTTCTTCCATCAGCTTATTTCCCCAATCGATAAAGTTTTGTACTTCTTGTTTGTGTAAAAAAGACTTAAACAAAGACAAATTGCTTGCCCTGTCCGGGAGTCGAACCTGGACTGCTCCGCACTGTGGGTCGACACGACTTCTTGACTTTTAAGTTATTTTTTTATTGAAACAAAAATGATTAAATCTAACTTAAAATTAACAGGATACTTATTCCATATCAATGGTCCCTATGCGGCCGCTCTTAATTTAACTAAATCTTTAATTATTGCCTTTCGGCCTAATAACTATTTTACGAACTAATCTTGCATAAGTTTTCATCGAGAAAATTATTATAATCTCGGCATCTTTATTAAATTTTATATTTTTATTTAACACATGTATGCCCAGACTATAATTATTTTTTCTTATTTTCTGCAACGTTTTTTGCAGATTCCCCACATAATAGCGAATGAGCTTAAACGATAGCGAAGAAAAATAATTTTTTATTTTAGTAGTATTGGAGATATCGCGGTCCTAAGAATGGTGCGTCAACGCACCAGTGGGCATAAAAAATATATATATATATTTTTCATATTTCATTTTATTTCTGACCACGAAACGATAGTAATTCAATTTCTTATAGCGCAAGTCTTTTCTTAATTGTGGTGGTGGTATTCCGCAAAACATTTGTCATGTAGTGCTTTTTTGCAGTGACTACATATTTTGTTTGTGTGTGATTTGCATAGTCGGCTACGTTTTCGTTTCAGACCTATAATGAAAAGATATTTTTGAATATTTATTTGCTTTACTACCTATTCATATTCACCTCCGGTTACAATGATATGCTGCCCACGATGAATTTCGTTGATGTCCTGAATTTTCGGCCTGCCACTTCGTGTTGGTGAAGAACCATATTTTTTTTTGTAAACCGATTATCAGTTGCCTTCTGAACTCTAATTGATCTACCGATTGCCCAGAGCTCTTACTTAACGACCATGAGTTGACAACGGCTACATCGAACATCCACATAACGATTAATGTATACCACTTTTTTCCTCGAAACCCAATCCAGTAATTAGAAACATGCTCATCACGCAATTCTACCACTCCCATATGAGAGTTATCTCTTAACATTTCTAATTGGATTGGTACCATAGACATTGGAAATCATTGTGACCATTTTCTTATCTCGCCATCGAGTCAAAATTTCGCAGTTTTTTTTTTTGTTGTTATAGGTACCAAAATAGCCTCTTTCCTTTTTTAAAAACTGTTTTTTTTTTCTTCAAAAGATATATTTTTGACCCGGTTTTCACGTAGAGTCTCTGTTCCAACGAAGTCCATGGAATTTTAGCAAGCAAGTCGGGGCTTGAAAAAAAGTTGTCGAAGAAAAATGCAAACTTAGATGAAGAAAATTCCTTTGCCATTGTTTTGCCCAAACCCAAAGAAAGATCTCGATCTTGACTTTTTTCATGATATACTTGGAACTGTAGACAGTATCCGTATTTCAATGCAGCAACCCGGCCCTATTACCGAATCGGACAGGCTTGTTTCGTATAAATTGCTTGCAATTACAGTACCTTGCCATATTATTAGACCCAGCATAAAAAAAAAATTTGTTTGTCTTAAATGGTTGCTGTGACTAAATTTGTAATAAATATGTTTTAGATTGAATTTGTTTACTATAATATATAATATCAGGAATAAAAAAAAGACGGAAAGGTTTTGCTAGTTAGTTAATATTGATTTATTTTTTTTATCTAAGAGTTGGGGATGCATGCTTTTCCTAAAAATCAATATTTGGTGTGCTCTCCTTTTGCAGCTATAAGTGCCTTAATTCGCCGTGGCATGCTTTATATGCAAGATTGCACGGTTACTTGGATATGTGGGTTGTGATTCCACTCGAAAATGATCTTCTCCTTCAGCTGCCTTTTCGTGGTTATGGCCCTTTTAGCCACCGCCCGCTTCAAGAGCTCCCAAACATTCTCAATCGGATTCATGTCCGGGGAATTTCCTGGCCAATCCAAAACGTTGATGCTCCTTTCTTGGAGAAAGGCAGTTATGCTCTTGGCTTTGTGGCAGGGAGCCCCATCATGCATAAAAATGGGTTGCTCGCCCACAGAAAACCATTCTTGAAACTGCGGTAGCAGCCTAGTTTGCAGGACCTTCTTGTATTGATCCTGCCGCATAGTCTTTTCAACCAGATAGAGCCGCCCTGTGCCTTTCCCAGAAATAACTGTTTAATTGTGGGCACAATGCACTCTGGTTTAATTTGTTCGCCCGGTCTCCTAACAAACTTCGTTTTTTCCATCATTACTTGGAAAACAGATTCGTCAGAGAAACAAACCTGCGAAGTTAAAGAAATAGCGATTTTAAGGTTAAAAATTAGTTGTACTTTTATGACCTTATTGGCTTTAAGTTTGTCTTATTTTATTACCTTTTTGAAATTTATGAGCCCTGTCGAAACGCTTTCTAATCATGGTGGCAGTCAGCTTTGGTTTTCTGGCAAAAAGACCGATTTCAGCCAATCTACGCTGCACTGTTCACTGGGAAATTCCAATTCCTTCATCGGAAACCTTTTTCGCCAACAGGGAAACTGGTAATTTTCGATTTGCCGTGCAAATATCCCGAATTTTGCGGTCTGTTCTGGGGGTTGTGTTGCGAGGCCTACCGCAATTACCCTTCCTCTTCGGGCTTAAAGACACCCCAAGATCCATTTTTTTTTTAAATATTCTTAACAGAACTTCGCGACACTCCAACTACACCCGCAATATCATATTGGGATAGGTTGGATGACTTTAATATGCCAACAACTTGGCCGACTTTCTTCGGGGAGAGGTCTGACCCTTTTCCCATCTTTCGAACGATTGAATACTAAAAAATTTTTTTTTTTAATATAATGACTATCTGTATGCATAGTTTTACCCATAAACAAAAGTAAAACATCAGAACTTACCGAAAAACACGAGCTTTATTTGACAGAAATAACTTTTATATGCAAATAATTTTAAGGCACTTTTTGAACTTTTTAGTCACACAACCATTCACTACTTTATAGAAACTTCAAATGTTGCATAATATACCGTAAAGAAGTCTCAAATAAAGCCTAATAATTACCTAGGTAACGCAAAATATAAATGAAAAATAAAAGAAGCCTACTTCATACTTTTTAAATAATTTAAAAAAAAAAATTTGAATTTTTTTACTTGGGTTTAATAATATGGCAAGGTGCGAGGGCGGGTCAATAAGTCCGTGACTTTTTGAATTTCTGACCTCTTTACTGAAACGGCAACACTGCTCCTGTCAACACGCATCTGTCAGTTGACTCCTGTCAAAATTTAAACTTGCTTCCTCAGTTAGTTTGTGTTTGACAGCTTTTTTTTATCAGACTACTCACTAATTTGAGGAGAAAATGGAAAAAAGTGAATTTCGTGTGCTTATTAAGCATTATTTCTTGCGAAAAAAAACCATTACCGAGACCAAGGCTAAGCTTGAAAAATACTATGGGGACTCTGCACCATCGATTTCAATGGTAAAAAAGTGGTTTACTGAATTTCGTTGTGGCCGTACAAGCACTGAAGATGCCGAACGTCCTGGACGCCCAGTTGAGGTCTCTACACCCGAAACAATCGAAAAAATTCACGATATGGTGTTGGCCGACCGAAGATTGAAAGTGCGAGAGATTGTGGAAGCCGTAGGGATCTCGCATGGCTCAGTGGTTTCAATTTTGAATGATCACTTGGGCATGAGAAAGCTTTCCGCAAGATGGGTGCCGCGTTTGCTCACAGTCGACCACAAACGCAATCGTGTAACAACTTCACAGGAAGGTTTGGCGTTGTTTAATCGCAATATGGAGGAGTTTTTGCGCCGTTTTGTAACCGTGGACGAAACATGGATCCATCACAACACACCAGAGACCAAACAACAGTCAAAACAGTGGGTTTCTAAGGGTGAATCGGCGCCAAAGAAGGCCAAGGTGGGTTTGTCAGCCAATAAAGTTATGGCGACTGTTTTTTGGGATGCACGCGGGATAATCCACATTGACTACCTTCAAAAGGGAAGAACAATCAATGGGGAATATTATGCCCACTTATTGGACCGATTCAATGACGATTTGAAAAAAAACCGACCTCATTTGGCCAAGAAAAAAGTTCTTTTCCACCAAGACAATGCAAGGGTGCACACATGTGCAGTTGCCATGGCAAAAAACCATGAATTGGGCTATGAATTGCTCCCTCATCCACCCTATTCTCCAGATTTGGCTCCAAGCGACTACTTCTTGTTCCCAAACCTGAAGAAATGGCTTAGGTTAGGTTAGGTTAAAAAGGGGTATGCAATTTGCACACAGCACTAGGCACCAGAAGGGCCCATCGCGATCCCTAGGGAACCACTTGAAAAAACTTCAATTGGAGAAAAACCTAAAAACCTAAAAAACTTTTCCTAGACAGAGCCCAATCCTCCTGCAGAACTTAACCAGCTTCCTATGGTCTATGCCGCTCAGCTCCCCTAGTTCCTCGAAGAAGTATTCCCCTAGAATCCTCCTACGATTCCGTGCTATACCCTCGCACTCACACAATATGTGTGTTATGTCTTCCTCGGCTTGTAGATCACCACAGAACCTGCACGTGTCCACATCCACCAGACCAAGTCGCCTAGCATGCTTTCTTAGAAGACAGTGCCCAGACATAATCCCAATTACTGTTCTAAGCTGTTCCCTGCTCAATTTTAGAATTTCCTTAGATCTGTTCTTATCCAAATGGGGCCAAAGGGCTCTAGACACCCTATGTCCCACTATGTTCTGCCATCTGAGGTCAGCCATTTTTAAGATCTTTTCATTGATTTTTCCCTTAAAGACGCCCAGGGGTGGTTTAATGTTCACACCTCCGCTGTTTTCCAGCTCCCCTCCCTTTCTTGCTAGCTCATCGGCTTGCTCATTTCCCTCTATACCGCAGTGTCCCGGTACCCAGCACAGTCTTACCCGATTCCGTCTACATGCTGCTTTAAGCATTGTGCGACAGTTTCTGACTATCTCAGAGTTAATGTTAGCAGATTCAAGTGCCATAAGTGTCGCCTGACTGTCAATATAGATGGCAATGTCTCTTCCCGACAATGATCTCATCTGCACTATCTCTGCCGCCCTTAGAACAGCAAGAACTTCCGATTGGAAGACACTGCTTGTGTCCGGGAGTCGTATAGACTCTCTCAGGTCTGGATCAGCAGAAAAAATGCCAGAACCCGTTCTCTCCCCCGTCTTAGAGCCGTCAGTGTAGATAGCAACCTCGTTTGCTATTATGACTGCATCTCTTTGCCACTCCTCCCTTCGCGGGTATGACACCTCATAGGGGATGTCATGGTCCACCAAGGGGCAAATCTCATCAGTCCGTATAGGATTTCCGGGTAGCACATCAGCTAAGATCGTGCAATGCCCAAAACTACAGTCCTTAAACTGGCCTAAATTTTTTAGGCGCAAAGCGCTGTTGCCAGCAAGTTGCTTTATTTTTAAATCTAGCGGGATAAAGTGCAGGAAGGCATCCAGTGCTGCCGTAGGAGTGGTACGGATTGCACCAGTGATGGCTATGCTTGCCGTTCTCTGCACCGTTGCTAGTTTTCCAATTATGGTTCTTTTATTTGTTGCCCTCCACCACACAAGTGAGCCATATGTAAGTATGGGTATCACCACTACTGTATATATCCAGTGTACCATGGCGGGTTTCAGGCCCCATGTTTTGCCTATTGTTCTCTTACAAATAAAGAGGGCATTATACGCTTTCTTCATTCGTTCCCTTATGTTAAGATTCCAATTTAATTTTCTATCTAGGATTACGCCCAGATACTTCGCACTGTCCTTGAGGAGCAGTTCCTCTCCGTCAAGTTTCGGGAGATTGAAGTGCGGTAATTTGTGTCGTCTCGTGAACAGGACTAACTCTGTTTTCGAGGGATTGACATTTAGTCCGCAGCCCTTGGCCCAATTACTAATTTTCCTTAAGGCGGTCTCTGTGATCTCACTTAAGGTATTCAAATATTTTCCCTGCACTACTATGACCACGTCGTCCGCATACGCTGTGGCACTTATACCCATTGACTTAATTTCCTTTAGGACGTTGTCAATGACCAGTACCCACAGCAGTGGCGATATGACTCCCCCCTGCGGGGTTCCTCTGGTTGCAGACATCCTTATGGAGCTTTGACCAAGGGAGCAGTTTATGTTCCTGTTGGCGAGCATGTTGCATACCCAATTTATGATTCCCTGTTCTATGTTAGCGCCTGTTAATGCGCTTTTTATAGCTCTACACTCAACGTTATTGAAGGCTCCTTCTATATCGAGAAAAGAGGCCAAAGCAAATTCGCCGCAGTGTAGACTATTTTCAATTTTACCCACTACGTTGTGTAGAGCAGTTTCTACTGATCTACCCTTTAAGTATGCGTGCTGTGACTCGCATAAGAAACCATTGCTACATTTATTTCTAATGTGAGCTTCCACCAGACGCTCAAGGGTTTTGAGCAAAAAGGACGACAAACTGATTGGTCTGAAGTCCTTAGCCGTCGTGTGACCCTGCTTGCCGGCTTTGGGTATAAAAACAACCCGGACTTCTCTCCAGGCTGTTGGAATATGCCCTGTTCTTAGGCTGAATCTCAGTATATCCAAAATCTTTTGTTTTGCATGCTCTGGCGCTTTTTGGAGCATGATCGGTAGAATACCATCCGGCCCTGGAGATTTATACGGTTTGAATGTATGCATGGCCCACCGTAACTTTTTTCGGTTGATGATATTGTCAATTTCTTCCCACTCGAAAGAGGGACAGTCGACTTCCTCCTGCCCCTGTAGGCCTAGGTCCGTTGTGGTTGTGGAACCGGGGAAATGGGTTTCCACCAGGGTAGCCAGAACCTCCTGACTACTCACGGCCCATGTCCCGTTGCTATTTTTTAGGTAGCTAGGTACGCTAGCCTCCTTTGAGAGCATTTTACGCAGTCTCGACGCCTCTTCAGTTGACTCAATAGATTCACAGAACTTTTTCCATGAAGATCTCTTGGATTTCCTCACTAAGTATTTAAATTCCCTCTTGCTTTCGCTATACTCGTCCCATGTGGTATCGTTTTTAATGAGTTTTGCCCTATTATAAAGTTTTCTTACCTCCCTTCTTTTAAGGCCGATTTCCTTATTCCACCACTTCGGTTGAGCCCTTTTTGGCTTTTTGTTTGCCGGGCATGCCTTTTCGAACGCTGTGTTTAGGGTTCTGCTCACGGCTTCTACTGCCCTATCTAAGTCCACCATATTTTCGCCGGTGATCGGCTGGGTATCTAAACGTAGATTAATGAAATCTATGTATTTATCCCAGTCTGCCTTTCTTGGGTTTCTATAGAAATTACACGCCCTATGCTGAAAATTAATTTTGAAGCGTATCCATCTGTGGTCAGACAGAGATGCCTCATCAACTACCCTCCACTCCCTGATTTCCATTTTGTCTGTGTTGGAGACAAGTGTAACGTCTAAAACCTCCTGTCTGTTACGTGTAACAAAAGTAGGTGAATTCCCTCTATTACATACCGTAAGGTTGGACAATATAATAAAATCATAAAGACACTCACCCCTTGAATTTGTGTCTCCACTACCCCATTGGGTATGATGGGCGTTTGCATCACAGCCCAGTACGTGCATCCAGTTTTGACCAGCCAAGTCCTTTAGATCTTCCGCTATTACGACCGCAGAGTCGTAGGGAAGATAGGCCGAGGTCAGACACAGAGATTTTCCATCTTCCCTCTCGCAGATGACCGCCGTCAAGTCGCCAGAGCTGTAATTATTCAAAAGAAATGCCTTTATGTGGTTTTTAATAAGGATACAAGTCCTGATTTTACCTTCCGCCTTGTAGAACAATGTATAGTTCTTTTGCCGGAGCCCCTGAATCACGTTCTTATTGATCCAGGGCTCCTGTATGACTACGGCTGCAATGTCCTGCCTAATGACGTACTCCATCAGACAGGCCGTCGCAGCCCTACTGTGGTGCAGGTTTATCTGCAGCACTTCCATCATCATCATGGGGGGGCTCCTCCTCATCTCTGCCCTTGGTCGATGTTTTGACCATCAACCTCCCCATGCTGTATCTTACCATCCCATTGGATTTCTCCAGGTATGGAAGACATTCCTTATTTAGGGCCAGTAGGAAGTGTTGGCCGTATTGCCGTCTAGGCCCCGTCTTTAGGACCCTCCATGTATCGGCTTTAAGTTCCCGATTTTGAACATGTAGGAGCCCTAGGAGCTTCTCCGGGTATGTGTAGGGACTAGGTACCCAAACCCAGGCTGTTGGCGGATTGTACTTTGCCAACTCGGCAACCGTTAAGCATTTTAGCTTAATACCTTCCCATGCATCGGATACCTCCGTGACGAAGTGTCTGAGGAAAACTACCGAAAGCTTGTTTCCACAAGCAACAACTTTGCGCCCGCCTTCCCAACCAGCGCCATCAAATTGAAGCTCCCCGTTTCCTGCGGCGGATAGTTCCTTCCACAGGGCGTCTTGGAACCTCTCCTCGACGTTTTTCCACTGGTCGATTGTGAGACGACCGCAAGGCTCCAGCTCGTTTATCACAGCAACGAGATGCTCGTCCTTCGGGTCGCTGTGTCCGCGACGCATTGCCGGTGTGGTCGCAGCCTTCACCTTTTTCGCTGCGTTGGACTCGGCGGCATCGTCGGATCTGCCTCTCTTGCTGTTGAAACTCGTCTTCCTTCCCGAGTCATTTTTCCCTTCCTTAGCTTTTGCTGCGTAGGAGGTGGAGGGTGCAGTCAGTTCAACCTCCACCTCCTCATTGGCCAGCTTTTTCCCCTCCTTTGCTTTTTTCAGGTCGGCCAGAAAAGTCTTGGCCCTCGCAAAAGCTGCCTTTTCCCAGTCACTGAGGGTGCTGGGTTCACAGCTCCCATACTTGGCTACCTTGCGATTTGCATTACGTAGCAAAGCCTTAGCCCTTTTTTGTGCGCTCTGTTTCGCACTCTTCGTTGTTATATTAGAGGAAACTGCAGACGCAGCGGCTGAGCCAGCTGTGTCTACTTTTCCCTCTATTCTTCCTGTCTTTGTTGACGCTGCTTCCAAGATGGTCCCAGGAACAGCGGATGATCCTGCTGTCCCGGGCATCTCTTCGGCTGCCTTCTTGCCCTGTGTGTCTATGTCACCGATGAGAGTTCCAGCCTGCTCACCGGTGACTTCGCTGTCGCTAGTGAGGGTTTTAACCGACTCCTCACTGTCGCTAGCCAAAAGCGCCGTTTCATCCAATTCCTGTGCTAGAAGAGAGATAGATGAAGATGATAAATCGTCCTCACATATCTCCTTCTCCCCCTTGACAGGAATTGCATTTTGTTTTTTTATAATTTTTTTTTGTTTTTTTTGATTTTGATTTTGTTTTGTTTGTTCCATTTTTAGTTTTTAGTTTAGATTCCCACGAGTAAGGCCGGAAAAAACAAGGTCAGCCCAGGCAGCGCCGCCATACCTGGGTAAGGCTATATACAACAGGCCCGCGCCAAGGCGCCTGAGGGAGCTCAGTTAACGGTTGGTTTAACCCCCAACCTTTCATCCCTGGGCACGGTTTACTAATTCGCTCACACCACCACTGGAGTTAGGTTTGGGTAGGGATAGGAACAGGGGTAGGGGGGCATTGGGGGGGAGTAAGGATATTGGGAATGGCGAGGGGGGGCATGGGATCGGACGGAATGTCCTGGCCAGCTCTTGGTTAGCGCTCATCAGTCGGTCTGTCTGCCATGGGTGACCCTTCTGACGACAGAAGTCGTCGACAGCATAGCCCGTTGAATCTTTGCGCCGTAAGCCGCCGCACCGGCACCATCGAAGGCAATGATGGTACACACGTCAAGGTGACTGACCTTCGCGGGGAAATGGCTTGGTGGAAAAAGATTTGACTCCAATGATGAAGTCATCTCGCAAATAAAGGCCTATTTTGAGGACCTCGACAAATCATTTTTTTTGGAAGGGATAACAAAATTGGAGAAGCGTTGGACAAAGTTTATAGAGCTCAAGGGAGACTACGTTGAAAAATAATTTTTTTTTTTTTATCAAAAAATCTGTGTTTTATTCCAAAAGTCACGGACTTATTGACCCGCCCTCGTACTCTATGCTTGCCGAATTGATTCATCGACTGATATTATTTTCCATTGGGCAATAAGTTAAGAACTTCTTGTTTAGGTGTTCGATCAATGGCCTTACCTGTAAAAAGATAAAATATGTACATATGTATTAGAAATATATGTATATTTAATCGTTTCTCTGGCATTATTTCTCTTTCTTTTTTTTTTATTTTATTTTTTTTATCTGTTGGAGAGTATTGAGTGTTTGGATCTACGAAATATAAATTTGAGAAAATGTCTTCAAATTTATTTCTGCGCATTGCCTCGACAACATTCGTTTTCTTAAAACGTGATTGTATTCACTAATGATTAGTATACCAAGGAATGTGTAAATCTCATCTAGATCAACATCAAAAGTTTTATTCCTTTTTACCAGGGAATATGACTTTGAGTATTGAACGATGAGATCGATGATTTCCTTATCGGATGACTCTCCGAAGATAACGTAAGTGGCTTAGGATAGCTGTTTTCAGCAAAACCGTTGGTATTTATCAGACTGTTTAGTGGGAGACTATCTGCGTTTCCACTTTTCCATTCCTGAATCACTTTTTTGTCTTTTGTTGATCCACAAGGTACTTCCGGAATAGCTTCTACATAGTCATTTTCAGTCAAAAACTCCATTTCTCGATAAGCTATAAGCTGCTTGCAGCCCAATCGGTTGGCATTCAAATTTTCCTCCTCTCCTGATTCCTCATCGGTAAGGTAATCATCTTCTGGCGGAGTTATTACCACTTGGTCCGGAATTTTATCATCTTCGGTTTAGTTTTCGAGAATTTCGAAAATTTCTCCCACCGTAAGACTTTTTTGCCTACATTGAATAAAGCAGTGCGTTAACGCACCATGCTAATTTCATTTGTTGTTGTTTTAATATATTTGGGTTTTATCCCAACGAATAGTTTTAAATTATATATACTTTTCACTGTTGATTTTTACTTACTCTGCCATTTTGCAGATGTAGATTGAGATTTTTTTTTCAAATATATATTTTTTTTATTTTAACACAAAATTCCAACTTTATAGAAAAGATTCGGGGTTTTTAGAGACAATGTCTTAGGGCATGTCTGCTTGGGCGAGGAGGAGGAGGCGACTATACTTCACCTTCTCTGCACATGTCCTGCTCTCTCCCATAATTAATAGAAATCTTTATCTGGGAGATTTCTTGCTTAATATTCTTAATTACTTGGCTAACGCTGACGTTAGAATTCTATCACGGTTCATAAGAAGCTCTAAATGGTTTAACTAGTAGCGGGAGAAACCCCTCGATCCGTGTGGCATCACAATGGACCTAACTTTGGTCTAAGTGTGTCGGCCTTATGCTGACAGCCACTTTAACCTAACCTAACCTAGGGCATGTCTCCGGTTGTTCCGAACGCCTGGGTCCAACTATATAAAACATCCCAACAAGGTCCTATACGATGGGGCTCAGTTGAATAGGATTGAGAATTTCCTCATTAAGGTGACTCGAAGGGACGTTGCAGGGGCGATGGCCAGCAAGAATAGTCTGATCTTTGGGGCTTACTACCGCAATGCAAGGTACAAAGAGAGTTCGCTCCGGTTAAGTTTTATCCCGCCGGAGGCATTTATCCACATTGATGCAAAGTTCTTGTAAAGGCGAGGGGTGGTATCCCGGTATTATACCACTGCTACCGCATCGCGAGATATAAGCGGCTCATCCATGGCGGGGACGTCGCCAATGCTCATAAGCTCCTCCGTTTTAGTACCGCAATAGCGAAGAGGGATAAATTCGATACGGAAAAGCAATTCGCCGTATTTCGGTGGCTTGTTGAGGGGGAGGGGTCAACATGCCCTCCCAAGCCGGTGCGTTACTCTAGCTAACATCGTCTTGGTTTATATGTTAGACAAAGTTAACTAGGGTTTTCTGGGATAGGCCGGGGTTGCCAACTCCAGGCGATCGGAAATCAATTGGGATTTTGACCACTTGCTGTGTAAGGCAACAATGGCTATAGTTAAGTTTAGAGCTACTAATGTAGAATACGTATCCTTTAATTTGAAGTTGGATTTAATCAAACCTAGTATGTAAGTTGATATTATTATAATCAATAAAAACTGAATTTAAACGTCGAGCCAAAAATCATTTTTATATAGAACAAGCTAGCTTTGGAATTCGCTTCGGAGAGTTGCATGTCAGATGTTGGTGGCTGCATATATTTATTCGGGGACTCAGTTACTGGAATAATCACTGCATTGTAAGATGCGCAAGAAAACGGTTGGTGAAAGCTATGCAATGAAAAAAATAACATTTATTCAGATCAACGCAATTTTAGATAAAATCTTTCATTACCGAACAATAACTTGTAGAATAGAATGTTTTCTTCTGATAGATTTAAAACGTTCATTCTTCACTTGCTTTTGCAATAAACTGGTTGTTTTAATTTACATTTAATATTATTTAGAAGGTGCTGGTGATTTCCATAATGTAGTGAAACCTAATTGTGCGCGTGCACACATAGAACTAGAACCTATTGACATTATAAGGCCTTTAAATGAATTTAATTGCAAATAAAATAAACGTATTAAATTTTGTTAAATCGTTCGCTGCAAACCATACAAACTTGCCTTTCTATTAATAATTTCTGTTTCATACGTAATTCAGTCATTGTTAAAGTATATTGACATTGGAAAATGAATCACAACAATGACAAATCAAAACACGGTGAAATGAATTCAAAATAAATTTGCAAGAAAATGATGACATGTGATGTGAATGACCTTTGGGAAAGCAATACGATCACTGAAATGGTATAGTCCATTGCTAAATGCGTTTTAAGCGACAAAAATTGAGTGAATGGTGTTTGACCACTACAGGTACGTGAAAGAATAATATTATATATCCGGAAATATTAAAGGAATGTTTATCTTCCATTTTTCAGCCGCTCAAAATTGTTTTCAACCTTTCTTTCGTTACGGGTGATTTACTTAATGAATGGAAATATTCTTTTACAATTCCCATTTATAAAAGTGGTTTAAGTCAAAAAGTGCAAAATTATTGACCTATACATATCATTGTTAAGGATAAACTTTTTTTTTTGCTGTAAAAGAAATTATTTCTAATAGTCAACGTGGCATTGTTCGTGGTAGGTCATGCACAAGTAATTTAGCTTTGTTGACTAATTAAATTTTTGTTTTGTTTAAACCTTTGATAGGGTGCATCACACCTTACTTTTGGATAAGCTAAAATTTCTGGGTTTTCATTCCTCAATGCCTTAATTGTTCGTAAATTAGCTAATACATAAAGGCTGTTCAAATTTGAGGTATCATTTTAAATTTTGAATGAAAGACATAAATTGTGTGAAATCTGTATTTATGTTTATTGGAAATTAATGTAAATTGGTTCCGGTTAATAATGAAAAAGAATGTTGTCCAATTGACCTCCTCTGCTAGCTCGGCAGACTGTCAACCTTTTACCAACGTTTTGAATCACTTTTTCGCGTAATGATGGTTCAATAAATGATATTTGCTCGATGATCTTGTCTTTGAGGTGTTGAACAGTTTGAAGATTATCGGCATAAACTTTACTCTTCAAGAACCCCCATAGAAAAAAATCCAGTGGTGTCAAATCGCATGATCTTGGTGTCCAATTCACGTCTGTTCTTCTGGAAATGATGGGATTGTTAAACTTCTCTTTCAAAAGTTCGATTGAGTTTGTTGCAGTGTGGCTTATTCTGCACATCAATATCTTCCAATTGACTCCACAAAAAGTTTCTAATCATCGCTTGATATCGAGCTCCATCCACAGTAACTGCCAATTACACCACCGCACCAAAATTCACACCATACAGTAACTTTTTTTGGTTTGATTGGCCTTTCAAATAATCCTCTAGGACAGTGGTTCCCAACCAGTGGGGCACGGCTCCCAGTGTGGGGGGGGGGGGGGCATGGGGATTGTAAAACGGAGGCGTGGACACAATTTAAATTGTAAGTTTTTGATGCAAAGAATACAATATGGAAGACTTCAATATTTATAACTGTACGCTTCAGCTGATATGAGAATTGCACTGACGAAAATCGCACCTAGAATCTCAGAGCTGGTGAAGAAAATGCAACCCCAGAAGTTGCATTGAACATCTTACATTACTAATAAATAAAAATACGTTTTTCAAAATCAACAACAAAATATATAAACAAACATATATACGAGCAAAAATATTTAAAATTCTCGATGCATTAAATATATTTTTCAATGAACATTTGGAATTTTTATTTGGGCATGCGATTCTCCAATTCGCCACAAGGGGGGCATGCTGTTGAAAAGGTTGGGAACCACTGCTCTAGGATTTTCTTCATCCCAAATGCGACAGTTTTGTTTATTGACATAACCGCCAGTTTCAAAATGAGCCTCATCGGTGGAGATGATTTGCTTGAAAAAATTGTCATTTTGCTGTTGCTTCTCTATGGCCCAATTTACGAATTGCCGACGCAATGCGTGGTCAGTTGGCTTTAATTCTTGTGTTAACTGTATTTTGTAAGCCTTTACATGCAGATCTTTGTAATGTTAAACAAAGTTGTTGGTTCGAGGTTTAATTGCTGTGAACGACGACAAATTGACGACCACTATGATAGGCTTTACTTCTCTGATCTTGAACCGAACCAGTTTCTTCAAATTTATGAACGATAAGTTTAATAGCGAAATTTTCTTTTAACTTCTGCAAAACTTTCACCATATTTAAAATAAGTTTTAATAATAAAAACACTTGCTCAATAGTGTACCGATCCATTTTAGCTAACGGGAATGTATTTACTTCATACCTGAATAAACGTCGGTGTCATCTAATAGCTGTACAAAAAGTGGCGGCCAATTTGAAATGATACGTCAAAAATCAACACCAGAAGGCAAATGGTAAAGGTCGATAATTTGACTTCTCGGGTAATAGAAGTAGTTTTGGGTGTTCCACAAGGTAGTCATCTGGGCCCGTTGTTATTTATTTTATTTATCAATGATGTAGACGAAATATTTCAAGACTGCAAGGTTTTGACATTCGCGGATGATTTGAAATTATTTTCTCTGGTAAATAATATTTCTGACTGCATTCGTTTTCAATCAGATATTAATGAATTATCGGAATGGTATTCATAATGCATTAGAACTTAATATTTCCAAATGAAAGGTTTTTTCGGCATACCGTATTGCTAAGAATATAATAATAATGTTGCTTAAGAATATCACAACAGCGCACCCCGATAAACCGCGCTTTTCGTAAAAGGCGACTATGGGGGGAAAATCATATCTAAGCAATTTAAACATCCAGGTGAGCCTAGCGACACATTTAACATCTAAAAGCTGTCCCGCAAGTGTGCATGCAAATCCGTGGGTTGACACGACTGGAGATCCCCGATCAAACAAAAAATAAAAGGACTATATACCGTACAGTACAGTACATGTCGAACTCGTTTAAACTAAAGCACTATGGAAATGTATGCTGAGAGAAAACGCAGTTCCCCGCCAGGCACTACTTATCATGGTACTGGGCGGCCAGAATTGCTTGGGTCAGAGCTTATTCGGTCTCCGGGGGATAGCAAAGTAATGCTTAAACTTAGGCGAGTTGGAACGTTGGAAGTATGGGTCGCAGCTACGAGCTTGCAGAGATGATGGTTAGAAGGCAAGTTGACATCTTATGTGTTCAAGAAACGAAATGGCGAAACACCAGAAATTGGGCTCGTTTCTTGGACGTTAGGACAAAAGCTTTCAAGATGTTTTACTACGGGACGGAACAGGATAGGAACGGAATCGGTATCATTTTGCGGCAGATCTACTTGGCAGCGTCTTGACCATTCCAAAGTCCAGTGATCGTTTGATGTCTCAGACTGGTGATGCAAGGTGAGGTGTGGAATATTGTCAGTGCATATGCTCCCCAAGTTGGACACGAGCAGAGAGAAAAACATGAATTCTGACTAGATTTTTACAACATCATCAAGAACATCACAAAAGAAGGTGGAAAACTGAGATACGACATCAGGAACTGTCCGGATGAAGATATCCTAAGCATGTGCAAGTCATACGGTCTTATCGTTCTAAGTACCATATTCGTCAAACAAAGCCGACACCTGGTCACTTACAGCCGCAATGAAACAGATGAAACCCAGATTGATTACACTTTGGTGACATGTTTCAGTGATCTTAGGAGAGGCAATCGGCCAGCAATACCACCTCCTCCTGACAGAATTGTTTATGGCAGCGGGGACAAACAGAACTAAAAAATTGGAACAATCTGGATAAAGAGAAAGCGAAGCATTTATGTCCATCACATCATCAACGAAGTTAAAGATTCAGAGTGTAGATCACAAGATATGTCGCATTTCCTACAACGACCTTGCTGTAATAGAGCTAAATCACTGCTAGAGGCTTCAAAAGAAGACTACTAACATGGCAAAGAAACTTGGTGGACAGATGAAGCTGAAGCTGTGATAAGTGACAAGAAAGCCGCATTCAAAGCTTGGTCAAAGTGCTCCACTAATAATAAAGATGAAAAAGCTCGCCTTGAATTGAAATAGAGAACAGAGAACAGCAAAGAGGAAGTTCGCTTAAATGCAAGCAAAGTGTGTGGAGGACCTATATCGGGAGTTAGAAGAATTTTCTTCTTCTGCTGCTGATAGAAACCAGGCGTTTACGAACTCCGACAAACCAGCTGGAACAGGGGCAAAAACAATTTCAAATTTGTCGCTCAGAGAAGGAGGAATGCCCAGGAAATTCGTTCGCCAAAGTTCATCAACAATGCTCAAGGGCTGCTTCTTGTGGATGACGAAAAAATACTACATAGGTGGCAGCAGTATTGCGAAGGACTTCTAAATGAACAAGTTCCTCGGATATATTTTCCGAGAGCCGTCGAAGAAGTAAGATAGGCGGACAAAGACTCCAAAAAGCGAAAAGCAGTAGGGCCGGACGAGATACCCTCTGAGTTCTGGAAAAAAGATTGGAGACACCGGGTCCAAATGGCTCATGTTTCTCATCTCCAAAATGATGAGAGGCGAGCCAATCCCTAACCAGTGGAGGGAAAGTTTTCTTCTTCCTTTGTATAAAATAAAAGGCGATACGCCAAACTGACAATTACTCAAGCTGATGTGAAGATCGCTGTGTGGGCGTAAGAAAGCCTAATGCGGAAAATAATACCGCTCTCTGAAGACCAGTGCGGGTTTGTCGCCTAAATCAACCGCCGATGCAATCCAAAGTATAAGTATCATAATAGAAAAACATCGTGATTCCTTAAGAATTTGCATATGGTGTTGGTTGATTTTGAACATCATCATATCCGACAAAATCTGAACAGTTGATTCATCGGGAAAGCAGACCTACAAAAAAACGCGTGCCCCGAAAATTGTGAAAATATATCTCCAAAATATAAAAACGAAACTATTCATTGAAAGCCGATATATTAAGTTCTCGCCTTTAACCAGTCTTCGGATGTCCAGTCCTTATGAGCCTTAGCCCATTTAATGCGTTTTTCCACCATCGCACTAAATCCTGAAAAAATGATATTTTTTAAGGTGGCCGTAATAATTTGATCACCCACTGTATAACAGTCCTTGACTATCTCCTCGAAGGAAAAGTGACGGACCCTAAAGGACAACCGTTATTCTTTGCTGCCGATGGAGCCATCATAACGAGCAATTGATGTATAGATGCAAGTTTTGGAGGGAAATGGGTATCGTATTAGTCCGAAGAAAACAGAATACTTGTACTTGCCCGTTTTGTTATCCACTCCCGACTTTAAGCATCGCGTAAGCGTAGGGTGGATAAAGTTGCGGATAAAGTCAGCCATCTTCTGTGATCGAAAAAATGCTCCCTAAGCTGAAAGGAAGGCTCTATACAGCAGTTGTTTGCCCGGCACTCATGTACGGTTCACAATGTTGGACAGGGTACAAAAAGTATTAGGGCGAAGTAACGGCAGCTGAGATGAAGACGCTTTCCATGACAGCAGGAGTAACAAAGATTGATCGAATAATAAGTTCCAATATACGAGGAAGTCTTCACTTCTCAAAAAAAATGGATCGCGATTGGCTCAGTTGGAACTGCCATGTTCATAGGAGAGATCCTACGAACCCTGTCAAAAAGGCAATATCAATCAACGTTCCAATACAAACGCCAAAGAGAGGCAGGCCTAAAAACTCCTGGATCACACAAATGCACTAACACCAGCATTTGATTGGCCCTCAGCGACGAAGTGATTCAAAATCTATAGGCCTGTCGCTATTTTCTGAGGTCGAACCAGCAACCCCACAGGCGGACCAGTACGGATGCGATTAAGTGGGAGGTTTATGATGGCCTTAACGCCATTAAAAGAAGAAAAAAACCGTTTTGCTATTCCACTCTTTCATAATTATTGTAGAAATGATCTTAGGCTTCAGCGATTCGAAGACGTGAAGGATCTTGGTGTCATGTTCGGCAATAAATGAAATTTCAATTTTTATTTATGGTTATGCCATTGCCAAGTCTAACTATGTTGGGCTTTCTTATGTTCTTATGCGTAATAGCAAAGACTTCCGAAATGTACATAGCCTCAAAGTTGTCTACAGCTCGTTGGTCAGACCATATTTAGAATATTCAACGACTATTTGTGATTCACCATATGCCATTCACAAGCTAAGTTTGAAAGAGTTTAAAAGAAATTCGCGAGATACGTGGTTCAGGAATTATACATGTTAGATGAGCTTCCAAATTATGACAGATGTTGCAAATTAGTTGCTCTGCAAACACTTAGTTTCAGACGAAAGTCATCTTCTGTCATGTTTATTCGCTATATAATTAATTAGCATATTATTTCACCAGAATTGGTTTATTTATCAAATATTCATGCTCCCCAAAGGTCACTGCGGGGTAGAAGCTAATTTTTCATCCCAAGTTGAATTTAAAAACTCCATTTTGTCATTGATTCTCGATTAGTTTACAATTATTATTTGAAGTAGCCTATACGATTGAAAATTGGTACGAGTAGATAATCCTTAGTCGCGCAACAAACAACAGTTGTGTAAAGCGATACTGAGAGTATACACAAAGTAACGTAGTCTTCTGTGTGCTCTGTGATGGAAATACAAATTCGATACATCCAATCCGATGTTGATGGTAAAATCATTTGACAAATTAAGAAATCGCCATAAGGACTAATAAATTCAAAATAAATAAATTCAAATAAAATAAGGATACGAGATCGATACTATTCATGGAGCAATTTTTGTTCGAATCAATGTGTGCCAATTTATTTCATTATGCATACGTCGTTTTTTTGTTGGCAAACCCAAACCTCTTTCATAGGTTTTGATTAAAAACTCTTGTCTTGGGCTTATCGCACTTCCTTACCGATTATTGTACTTTATTGAGTCTTCCCCAGTTGTAAGCCTTCCATTCGGATTGAGGTTTATTAATCTCATCTTATGCCATTGTTTAGTACGTTCCTTTTCCCCATTTAACTGTGTTTTATATTGTTTCTTTAAAACAGGTAAAAGTGTCAATGATTCTGCAGCAGCTGTTCGTACTCCTCATCCAATTCCACCCGCCTGTGGATTATATTACTTCGAGATGAAGATAATTTCGAAGGGTAAAAACGGCTACATGGGCATAGGACTTACATCAGAGAATTTCAAAATGAATCGGCTGCCAGGTGGGTTTTTATTATTTTTAATTATAACTTGTCCAAACTTAAAGATCGCCTCTACTTTACCAAAAGGTTGGGACAAACAATCCTTTGGCTATCACGGCGATGATGGTAATTCGTTTACCGCCTCCAACCGAGGCCAGACTTATGGTCCGACATTCACAACAGACGACGTCATTGGTTGCGGTGTAAATTTCGTAAATAACACATGTTTCTACACGAAGAATGGTATCGATCTTGGTATTGCATTTAGAGATTTACCGGTAAGTTAAAATACATCTTTGAGATAAAGCTAACAACCGCTTGTTGCAGTCAAAATTATACCCAACAGTTGGTTTGCAAACAGCTGGCGAAGAAGTTGATGCAAACTTCGGACAGGAACCGTTTAAATTCGATCAAATCGAAGATATGATACGACAAATGCGAGCAGAAACTAAAGCAGCTATATACGATTTTCCAATGCGAAGCGAATACGGTGATCCAACGACGCTTTTGCACAAGTAAACAAAGGTCTTCTCTCGCTCTGCAAACGTTTGTTAAATTGCTCTGTGTGCTTCTTTTAGAATGGTGTCATCTTATCTAGTGCACAATGGTTATAGTCTAACAGCAGAGGCTTTTGGCAGAACCACCGGTCAGAGTTTTACTGAGGAACTAGGATCAATAAGAAATCGTCAAAGTAAGTTTCTCAAAACTCAAACAAAAGATAATTAAATTTTTCCAAATTTATTTACAGAAATATTGAAACTAGTAATGTCTGGTAAAATGGGTCAAGCAATAGAGCACACCGTACGCTCATATCCCGGACTGTTAGATAATAATAAAAATTTATTATTTATGCTTAAATGTAGACAATTCATCGAGATGGTCAATGGATCTGATATTGAAGTAATACAATCCACATAGCTTGTAGAATCGCGTTTAAGTTCTTTATTGTAATTAAAATTTGTTTTTACATTTTGTTGCAGTGTTCTCCTGCCAAAACAAATCAAACTTCTGTTATTCAATCAACTAAGTCGTACCAAAATGGCACACAGAACAGCGCTGTGATAGCTGCCGAATGCGTTCAAGATAATCAACAAGATATTAAAAACACGTAAGTGTTGTGCAACAGTGGGCATGGAATGTTGAATTGTGTGGTAATTTTATTGTTTGCTTGCAGGTTTCTTATAGAAAACACCGACGATTTGAATAAGTGTACCGATATATCGAACAGTGATTACTTGAATGATGTTGAAATGGAGAATGGTCATACAAATGGTAAGTAATAGCTTGAAAGAGCTATATATATTTCTATATTAGAGTGCGCTTTTAAAAATATAAGAAAAGGTAAGAAATTTTCTACCATGTAACTCAAGGCTTGCAAATATTCCCATGTTAGTCCAGAAGATCTCTTCTTTAACTTCTATTTTTCCATCACAGAGCACACATAACACTACGTTCTGTTTGTCTTACGTGTTTACGAGCTGGCTGTATATTTAGAAACGTGTTGGTCATATTTATTAAATATTGCATAAAACTGTCAAAATATATTTTATCTCACCTAAAAGTGCAAATAAAATGGCGTCTGAATTTGAAATTCTTGTCCAATATATGACGAAGAATAAATAAAAATCCCGGACCCCGGAGGCCAAAGGAAATTCTTCCTATTATGAACAAAAGTTGAACCTACAAAAATCCTTTATATATTTCATCATGCCTGACCATGATTATTTATATTATTACTCAAAAATGATTGTTTATTGCCTCTTTTTTTCTTTTTCTGTCAATCTAAATGCGACACTCGTTTGAAATTCGGAAATTCCGTGGGAAAGAGTTGGAATTTCTCTTATTCGTTTCTAATCTCTAAAACCATAGTGGTTACCAGCCATCCCAGAGCAAAAGCCCGTGGTATGATGATGTATGTGCTTGCTTATCGGAAGAAGGTGACAGAAGATGCACATTTAAAATCTCTGCAGCGCAAAACAAGGGCATCGAGGGAAAAGTATCGAGCCAAGAGAAGGGAGGAGAAGAAGATCCTGCGTAGAAAGTAGAGTCTCCCAGTTCAAGGAAATAGAAGACTCTCCCGATCGAAACAACATCCGGAGATTTTACAAGAAAGCGAAGCAACTGGCTTCTGGCTTTAAGACCTGAACGCAGGCTCTTCGAAACAGTGGCGGAAACCTAGTCATCGAAGCGCAGGGAATAGTAGGTGTATTTAAGCAGCTTTTCCAACAGCTGCTAAATGGGCATCATGTAGAGAGAGTGATAGAAAAGAAGGGAACCCACGTCCTGTCAATGAAGAACAGATTTCACCATCCAGTATAGAAGAGGTTGTTTTAGCTATAAGAAAGCTAAAGAACAACAAGGCCGCCGGCTCTGATGGTCTACCAGGGGAGCTATTCAAATATGGAGATGATGTTTTGGTAGGGCAGTTTTAGATCTAGTTCAATAAAAATATATATTTGTTTGTTCTCCTTTAGAGAACGCAACCACTATTTTTAAATGAAACACAAGTCTTATTTTTTCATAGTTAAAGTATTTATTGGAACCATCAGAATCCCTTACCACTGGAGGGGGGGGGAGAATCTTCAGCTTAGACGAAGAACTCGGGCTAGAAACTAGAACTAAAACTAATCTCAAAAAGAAACCCTTTATATAGTGAATTATCTGTTTGATCGAATATCATTTATTTCATCTTTACTACTGCTGATTCAAGACATAGTAGTTAATTACATTTCCATGCAAGAAAGATCTTGCTATTATGATACATTGAAGATGTACACTTCTGTCAACAAATGAAGTTGGCACTGCTATTGTTTATGTCTTGGATCAGATTACATTTTATATCTTTGTTTATGAAGACTTTGTCTTCAGTGGATTTATAAAGTAATGTTGTTGTTATTACATTTTATACAATGTCTATGAAGACTTTGTCTTCACTGGATTTGTAATTTAATGTGTGTGTGTTGTTGGTAATCTAGAGTGTTCAATCCACGAAGTTCAAATTGCTCTTTCTTTATTAACACTAGATAAAAATCCTGGTTTCGAGGGCATCCCGCCAATTTTACTTCAAAAGTGTTCTTATGCGTTTTCCGTGCCTTTATGTTTAGTGTTTAACTTGTCTCTGCAGACTGGTCATTTTTTGGAAGTTTTGAAGAACTCGTTTATAACACCAATTTATAAATCTGGATCAAAGCAGGATATTACTAATTATCGTCCAATATGCAAAATTTCGACCATACCCAAGTTATTTGAAAAACTTATTTATTAGAAACTTACACCTCTCTTAAAGAGATTTATCTCTCCGTTTCAACATGGATTTGTGGCTGGTAGATCTACCACTACAAATCTCTCAGTCTTTTGTCACACTGTCTTGAATGACCTTGAGAAAGGGTTACAGTGTGATGTGATTTATACTGACTTTGCTAAGGCGTTTGACAGCGTTAATCACAATACATTGATGTCCAAACTAAACAGGTTTGGATTTCACTCTAATTTTCTAGAGTGGATTCGCTCATATCTTACAGATCGTATTCAGTATGTTCGTATTAAGGACGTTCTTTCATCACCAGTGTATGTAACGTCTGGAGTCCCTCAGGGAAGTCATTTGGGTCCTTTGCTTTTCCTCCTATTTATTAATGAAATTCCTGATTTGTTTCTGCATTCCCAATGTTTAATGTTTGCCGACGATTTAAAATTGTTCCGATCTATTAAGTCTGAGCATGATTGCATTCTTTTGCAGGAAGACCTTGAGAGACTTTCTATGTGGTGTCATAACAATGACCTTCGACTCAAAGTCTCCAAATGTCAAAGCCTATCTTTTTGTCGTAACCTCTCCCCAGTTTCATTTACGTACGTGATCGATAATTCCCCATTGTCCATTATCTCCTCTAAGAAAGACCTAGGAGTCATATTTGACAAAAAACTAAATTTCTGCCAGCATATTGACTTCTTGGTTGCTAAAGGCAATTCAATGTTGGGTTTTATATTGCGGAATTCTAAAGACTTTCATGATCCACTTCTATAACGTAGCTTCTATAACGAATCAGCGACCAAAGCGCAATCACCAAACAGCCGCTACGTTAAAGAGGGTCACTGCCACTGAGTCAACAGTTGAACGTCAATCACAATCACCAGCAACATATGTTCTACCACAACAGACCGACGACGGTGCAGTTACGCTACAAATGCTCTATAAGGAGATCATATATTTAAAGAAAATGAACTGTGATTTCCTCAGCACAATCAATCAGCTGAAAGAAGGAAACGAAAATCTGAAATCGAAGGTATCAACGCTAGAGAGTAGACTGAATTGGAGAGTGCAGAAGAGTGTTGAAAATGTCATTACAATAATTGGAGTGCCTGGAGTCAATAATAAGAATGCAGTAGAATGTGTGCAAACAATATTCAACAACGTGTTGGAGGTATCTGTATCTTCTACAGATATTCAAAAATGCTATGTTAAACGCGCTTGGAGGAAAAACAACAACAACAAAGGCGGTGATGTTATTTGTGTACATTTCTCTTGTTTAGATGCCAAAGAAAAAGTAATGAAAGGCAAAAAAACAGCAATGAAGAAATTAAATTCGTCATTATTTGTCGCGGGCACTAAGGACAATATTTTTATCAATGATTGTTTTACTAGTTACACTAGAGCTTTATTTATGGAAGCAAAAAAAATCAAGGTAAAAAAAAACTACAAATATTTATGGTTCCAAAATTCGCAAATTTTAATGAGAAAAGTTGAGAAGGGTAGGGCTGTTGCTATAAGATCGTTTCTCGATTTTACTTCATTGAAAGATTTATTGCATTATATACCATATTATGTGTGAATTTCGTTTTAATGACAATCTTTTAAGCAACAACCCAACCATTACATGGTTGCCACTGGACTGGAAAGTCAGGGAAAGTCAGGGAACGAACATTTGGTCAGGGAATGTCAGGCAAAGTCAGGGAATTTCGAAAACAGTCAGGGAAAATTCACTCTGTGTATTTTTTTTATAATATTAAAAAAAATGTATGTAGAGCTCTGAAGTCTGGAGCCTCTGGAGCAAAAATATTACTTTTCATGAATCCACATTTTTTCTTATTTTGGGATCACTTTCGGAGATCTCGATATCTTTCGAGATATACTTACGCACCATTTCACTAATCCACCGTTATTATCTAGTAATGTATATACCTTGGACATTTTCAATTTGATTGATTGAGACGATTTTGGTTTCGAGAAAGTATTGCGTTTGCGTACGCAGTGTTGTATTAATTGCTAAACAGCTAATGGATATGCCAAGTAGCATTGAAAGGCATATCAATCCTATTTTTCGATCCATGCGCTACGAAAAGTCTGAGATAATGCTTAAATGGAAAACCACATCTTCATGCTTTCCGAAAAAGAAGGCATGCAAACTTATACATCAAAAATCAAAATAGTCTATTTCGATTGACTTTGTTTAGCGAAATTTGTTCCCTTTGCTAAGGAAGATTTTGTATAGAATAGTTTTTATTTTAAGGCAATAACGGCAAAGCAAGATGCAAATTATGCAAACAAGAATTTGAGTTAAGCAACATGGGCCAAAGGGCTTTGGTGTCGCATCAAAATGGACTAGCGCATAAGTCAAATTCTAAAGCTTTGACGTCACAAAAAATTGATACTTTCTTCACTGCGTCTCATTCATTGGTCGCCTCTAGTAGTCAAAAACATCTCAAAATACACCAGAAAATATTAACGCTCAAAATACACAAACAAAATATTTTACTTTCGACAAGACCGATTCCATTGTCGCAGAGATAAGGTGGTCTCTGTATATTATTTCCACCAGAGCGTCCTTGAACTCGGCTGTGGAAATTATTGATCTTTTTCGATTGATGTTCCCAGACAGCCAAATTGCTGAAAATTTAAAGTAAGGAAGAACTAAGAGTATCTCCCCATATTTCCATAACAATCTTTTGGATAAAGTAAACAAATGTGACGACTTTGTTATATGTTTTGACGAAGCACTGAAAAATAGCTCAGAAAGAATAAATGGATTTAGTTGTCCGTTTTTTTGATGAGTCAAAAGGAATGTTTGCAATAGATACTTAGAAAGCGAGTTCATGGGATCTTCCAAGTCAGATGACATTTTAAAACATTTTGACAATGGAATCCGATTTTTGAAAAAAGAGAAACTTCTTCAAGTATCTATGGATGGCCCAAACGTAAATTTATCTTTTTTTAAAGAAATTAAAACAACAGCGAAAAGAAATTGATCCGGATGGTACGCAGCTACTAGAATTTGGTCTGTGTGGTCTACATGTAATACATGGAGCCATGAAAACCGGACTTACAAATTTTTCATGGGACCTGCATATTCTTTTAAGGTCCTGCAAAAAGAAGCTTGTTTACCTCCAAAACTGATTGTACTCGATTTTCCCTGAAATATTGCGGTGTACATTGACTAGAAAACAAAATTTGTTTAGAGAGATGCCTGAACATTTTTGATGAGTTGAAGCACTTTTTTTCTATGACAAATTCAGATTTACCAAAACCAAGGCCAATTGAAAACGTAAAAAAATACTTCCAAAACAAATTGTTAGACTGCAAATATGCATTTTTCCATACAATTACATCTGATTGTGATTTATCAAAATTTCAAGGCGAGCCATTGATACTCGTATTTAACATTTATGAAGATCTCCTCATAATGCTTAAAAACTTATTGCATCGTCAAAAAAAGTGTATTAGCGAATGCTCCATAGGATCTCAACTTGTGTCCATCGATCTTTTAAGTGAATCCAATCTTTTGGAAACAAAAAACGTTGACGTTGGCTTCAAAGCAACGAAAATCATCAATGCAATAAAACAAAAAGATAATTTTTCGGAATAAGATATTTTAAAATTTAAATTGGATTGCCGCAAAATTATTATAAGCATAATATCAAAAATCGAAGAACGAAGCCCATTAAAATACGTTTTGATTGTAAACGTGAGCAGTCCTAATCCTAGAGATATTTTGCAAAACAACAGTCTCTACAGTAAAAGATTCAAAAATATGCTTCAAATTTTATATAATACCAACCGATTATTTTATACATGCGCGGAAAGAGCAAAATTGCAGTACAAAAATGCATGTACAGATGCAAAGACAGCCCTAAAAAGAGTAGTACTCTGATGAGTTGATGAGTTCTACTTTCAGCTTTTTAGCAAAAAGGAACATTTTAAAGATCTTTGGCATGTTATAATTTTTTTTTTTTTTTTTTTTTTTTTTTTTTTTTTTTTTTTTTTTATAGAGTTTCTAATATTACTCCCAAGCCATAGTAATATTATCGTTACTCTCAGCAACTTGAGAGTTACCTATCCTGGTTAAAAGCACGAGACTTGGAACCAGAACTAGGCTCGGACGAATAATAGGGGTAGGTGGAAAATCGTACATGCGACTCTTTCTCACTTAAGATAAGAAAACAAAAACCACCTCCCTTCGAAACCGGCATACTACAACTAGGTTATTCCTATCTAGTAGTTTTATTTAAACTGTAAATTACGCGTTTGGCAGGCAGCTTCCCAGTGGAGGCACCTGCTAATACCGCCATAAGCACGCGGTTACATCTTATTGCGCTATTTCAAATGGTTTTATCCTTTGTAATCGGCGCACTAGGTTAGTATCGTCTCGAATTTGTAGCATGGTGATATTGCAATGACCGTGAAGGCGTGTCTGTTGTTTGCAGGCAAAATGTTTTATTTCATCTTCGACGGTAGCCATAGTTAGGTCTCTGTGGATATCAGTGTTTCTGATAAACCATGGTGCATTTACTATTTTTCTTAGCACTTTGTTTTGAAAAGTTTGTAAAATTTTGATATTACTGGATTTGGTACAACCCCAAAGTTGTATACCGTATGTCCAAACCGGTTTTAGTACTTGCTTGTATAAAAGCAGCTTGTTCTGCATGCTGAGTTGGGAAAATCTACCAAGCAGCCAGTGCATTTGTTTACATCGAATGGCGAGCTCTTCGCGTTTCTTCTTGACGTGCGGTTTCCATTTTAATTTCGCATCGAGTGTCATACCCAAATATTTTGCCTCGTTTGCGTACGGAATTCGTACCGAATCAATGAAAATGGGTAAGTTGTCTACCTTTTTATAAGTAAAATTCACGTGCGTTGATTTGGCCTCGTTGAGAGCAATACGCCAAGTCTTTGTCCAATCACAAATTTTGTCAATAGAACGTTGGAGTTTATTAGTTGCTGATTCAACGGTATTACTGACCGCTAATATAGCTGTATCGTCTGCAAATGTGGCTACTGTTGTGCCTTCTTCTTGAGGAATATCACTAGTGTATATTAGAAATAGGATCGGTCCAAGAACGCTTCCTTGGGGAACTCCTGCCGCGATTTCTTTAAATTCAGAGTAATCATTTCCGTGTTTTACACGAAAGAGTCTGTCTGATAAGTAACAACTAAGGATATCAGATAACTGTTTAAAAATGTGTTGCATTTTATCGCACGGAAACGCCTCAGTTGAGAGTGGCTTCTCAATTAACAAGACTCTTTAGGTCGAAAACCTCCTTGAGGAGTCACTAGTCGCTCAGAGAAGAGTCTTAATGGCGTGAAAGGGGCTGGGCGAATATCGAAAGTGGAAATAAATTCAAAATTAATATTTATGCTAAACACAGCAGTTAGAAGAAAAACTTCCAATAAAAAAAGGAGATAGAGTAAACGAATTAAATAGAAAAAGGGAGGAAGAAATAAAAATACTTCATAAGGAAAAAGCAAAAATTCGCATACAAGCCCAGGTTGAAGAAGAGCAAATAAATTATCAACTCTCCCTTTTAAAAAGGGATATACCTTATTCCTGTTCTCAACCGATTGTTTAATTGCTATTTTTTTAAAAGGAATGTTTAGAAGTATACAATTTGTCTGTTCTTTAAATATTTGGGACTAGTGTTTAAATGCGTCATTTTGTTTGTTATATTTGCAAAATTTGGTCAGGGAAAACTTTAAAACTGGTCAGGGAAAAGTCAGGGATTTTTTTTTAAAATAATAGTGGCAACCATGCATTAATTCAATAGTAAATATCGATGATGAAACTTTGTATTGTAGTTCGAAAGAGGGTGACTTTTTTCTTGTTGTACATCAAAACATACGTAGTTTGCGGCAAAATTTTGATTTGTTAGTGTGTAATCTAGAAGCGTTAGTGTTCCTCCCCGATCTAATATTCGTAAGTGAGATTTGGATTTTTAATTGCGAAAAAGAAGATTTTTATATACCGGGATATCAATTTTATCCAAACACTAATGAAACGTACGCAGCAGGTGGAGTTGGAGTTTTTGTTCGTGATTCTTTGAATATTGGTAACTGTAAAGGATGTAATTGAATTGTCTTGCAATATATGTAATGAAGTTTTTAAATTTGTTTGTGTTTACAGATTACACTTTTGTGATGCTCAAGTTTTTCTGAATGAATTTCCCGTGTTCTTAAACAACGAAAAAGCGTCCAAATCCCAGAGCACTCAGACTCGGTAACGGTCCATTGTACTACCAGGCAGAAATCCTCCTTTTGGTGTAGAGGCATGTGATTGGGTGGCGTATGTTGTTGTTCCCCATGGGGATGGAACCTGCACCGCACGGGTCACAAGCCAACACACTAACCTCTACACCGTCGCCACCCTTTGGCTAACCTAGTACTCTTAGGTGATTTTAACATACGAGGGGCGTTCAATATGTTCTCGGTATCGGGGTGAAGCTGTGGTTGTATATATAAATTGACTTATTTATCAAGTAATACTATTATTTTAGTACATTCATGTAAAATTTCATATAAATGTGATTATTAATTCGGGTTTTATCTCTAGTTAAACAGAATCATAATGGCAACTGAGACGATGATGGTGAAAATTGAGCATCGCGCTGTAATTAAATTTCTCAGTAAGCAAGGAAAAAGTCAAAAAACTATTCATGAAGAGATGGTGGCTGTTTACCAGGGTTCCGCACCTTCATTATCAACTGTGCAAAAGTGGTCAAGTGAGTTCAAGAGAGGCAGAGAGAGCATTGAAGACAACCCCCGCTCCGGCGCCCCGGCTACTGCTTGTACGGGAGAAAGCATCAAAGAAGTCGAAAAACTTGTTCTTGAGGATGCCCCAATAAAGGTGAAAATGATGGCAGAGATCACCAAGCTTTCAATTGGTACCATTCACACCATTCTTCATGACCATCTTAACCTTTCAAAGTTCAGTGCTCACAGCGCCTCAGAAAAAAGTGAGAATCGCATGCTGTAGAGAGCTTTTGGAGATGTGTAGTGAGAACGCGGACGGTGTTATGGATCAAATTGTTACTGGGGACGAAACATGGGTCCACCACTATGACCCTGAAAGCAAACAAAAGTCCATGCAGTGGCATAAAAAAGGAACAGACCACCCGAAGAAGTTCAAAGTCACTCCGTCTGCCGGGAAATGCATGGCCACAGTTTTTTGGGACTCAAAGGGAATCTTGCTCATTGAGTACAAAAAAAAGGTGAAACCATCAACACCACATCCTACGCTTCCACTTTGCATAATTTGCGGGAGGAAATTAAAAAGAAAAGACGGGGTAAACTCGCAGCGGGTGTGTTGCTTCTTCATGACAACGCTCCTGTTCACACGGCGCGAGTTTCCAAGGCTGCTGCGCGAGATTGTGGTTTCGAAGAAATCCAACACCCACCCTATAGTCCAGACCTTACCCCTAGTGATTATTTCCTGTTTCCGGATTTGAAAAAATGTCTTCGTGGAAAAAGATTTTCGGATGATGAAGAACTCAAGTCGGCAATAAATGGGTACTTTGCAGAGAAAGAGGAAATTTATTTTTTGAGGGTTTAAAAAAGCTCATCTCAAGATGTAACAAACGCATTGATGTTAGGAGAAATTATATTTAAAAATAAAGACAATTTAAATTGAATTCGCATTTTCCTTCATATCTATACCGAGAATATATTGAACGCCCCTCGTAGATATTATATCTTCTAACTGACTCCTACCTCGCAACTATGGCTGAGCATGGTCTTTATTCCTTTTTAAATGAAATCACTAGGCCAATTCCAAGTACTTGTCTTGACCATGTATTTGGTCGTTTCAGGAATATACCCATAAATCAATGTGCTGGCGTTAACTTTGATCTTCACATTACTGATCACTGTATGACTGGTATTTTGTTTCGAAGTTTAACAAGCATAAAGCCTGCAAAGTATATTATCTCGCCTGAGATAACTAAGCTTAATTTTAATCTATTAAATATTGAGCTATGTTCTGAAACTTGGGAGGAAATCTATAAAGAAAAAAACGCTTCGAAGGCTTATGAATTTTTTTTTATCCTTCCTTCCAAACTATATATGTAATTTTACCTATACAGTTGTTCGCAAAAGATCTGAAAAGAGGCTAAAACCGTGGATAAACTTTTATATTTTAAATAAAATTAAACTTAAAAATAAATTGTGGAAAAAATTCTTTAAACATCCCCTTAATACTGCACTTAAAACAAGGTTCAAAAGGATAAGCAAACAAGTTAATAAAGACATTAAGAAGGCTCGAGACAGATACTATTTCTCTAAAGTACAAAATGCACTAGGACAGGTAACCCTAGGAATGAATGGAAGGCTGTAAATTATTGGTGGCTACTCTCCCAATTTGTCAAAACCAATAGTTCTATGTAATGATAATGTTATTATTGATGATCCTACAACTATAGCAAATATTTTTAATGATTTCTTTTCTACAGTTGGTCTGACGTCTTCTCCTAGTGAATCTCCTACATATTGAGCCTTATTGCGAAGATCAATCGACAGTTGATAATTGACTATTTTCAATGTGTGCTATTGTGAACGAACGATTCTAAAGGATTTTGTCAATCGCAGTCAATTAAAAAAGTGCGATTGACAAAAATACCAAATGAATTGTTCGTTCACAATAGCACACATTGAAAATATTCAATTATCAATTGTCGATTGATCTTCGCAATAAGGCTGATTGTAACCAGTGTGCTAGATCTAATTTAGTGAACGAAAATGTTAGGAATAGCAGCTTCTTTTTTTGCAGAAATTACAGGCTTAGAGCTTTTCAAAATTATCAGTTCACTGAACAATTCTAGTTCCTGTGGTTATGATGGTATTTCAAATATTACACTTAAAAAGATAGCTCTAAATGTAGTGGACATACTAGCTTATATTTTTAACTTAAGTATCTATACCGGTGTTTTCCCTGATAAATTAAAGTGTGCCAATATTATACCCCTTTTTAAAAAGGGTACTAAAAACGACTAAAACAATTACAGGCCAATTTCACTATTGTCATCAATATCAAAAATCTTTGAGAAGGCTGTTAAAAGTAGAGTGTTGGACTATCTGACAAAGTCTTCAGTTCGGGTTTAGAAAAGGCCTTTCCACAGAAGATGCCCTCTTGGAGTTTTGCTCTTTTATATATAAAACGCTGGATGAAAAAAAAAGTTTGCGCCGGCCTCTTTGTGGACATCACCAAAGCATTTGACATGGTTAACCACAATATTCTTCTTAACAAATTATATTCTGCAGGGTTTCGTGGATTTATACATAGTTGGTTTTAGTCATACTTGAAGGAAAGAATTCAGAGAGTTAAAATAGATAAATTTGTAAGCAACTCGAAAACTATAAACCTAGCTGTGCCCCAGGGATCTGTTCATGGACCCATACTGTTTCTAATATATATCAACTCCATATTTAATCAACCGTTTTTGGGGAAAGTTACAGCTTTTCCAGATGATCTTGGCATTGCATATCGGTCAAATAATCCTTTAAATCTATGTGCTGACATAAATCATGATGTGCACATTCTAAGGATCTGGTTTGCTGAACACAAGCTAGTTGTCAGTAACAAAACAAAGCTGCAGCCATTGGTTGGTTCTGCAAAAGTGCGCTATCAGAAAAGTATGTGGGACAAATCGATTTGCGAATTCTATGGTTTTGTTTAGAACACTGAAAATTCTGCCACTAAAACATTTATATTACTTCAAAGTTTCTAAACAAATTTTTATAAGAGGTGAGAGTCCAATATCCAACAGCCATGCTTTGCGTAGCAATTCAATTAATGTTGTGTCATGCCTAGTTTTCGCACAGCTTTATACAAAAATTTCTACTCCATTGTGTACTGTAAATTGTTTAATAGACTTCGTATTAATATTCGTGTTATTAGATCTTTGCCCGAATTTGCAAAAAAAGTCAAAATTTGTCTTCTCGGTTTTGACCATGAAGAAATTAAAGTTTTGCTGCGCTATGTTATTTAAATTTATTTAACTTTTATGCTATCTTCTCATCACGTTATATTTTTCTCTTGCTTTCGTTTTTCTTTTCTCTCTTTTATTGTTAATTTTCCATATTATGTAGTGAATTTAATTGATCCACCCCACGTCAAAATTGTTTTTTTTCACATGAAGTGACATTATCACTATTTATATTTTTTAAATAAAAATGTCGCTACCTATTCTTAGTTTTAACATTGTTATGGTAGACTAAGTATATCAATTTTGTTATAGTCCGTACCAAAACAGTTGGCCAACGGTCGATTGCGCAGAGAGAGGATTTAAGAGAACAAAAATGACGCGAAAGAGATTTAATCACTAAGCGTTTTTGCCTGTAATTTACAATGCGTAACCCAACTTTACAGTGCTTAGAACTAAAATGCTGTTGAATATCTAAATAAACTTAATTTTTTATTATGAGGTCGACTTTTATACATTTCTACCTAGAAGTCCGATTGTATTTGAAAGGGTTCCCAACCCTTTTTATGGTTGAACATTTCGTGGTTTAGCGCTAGGTACCTGTATGGGTGGTGTGCTTGGTTAGCATAAATTTTATGATGTTTGATTTTACCTGTTTGACTTAAGTGTAAAAGTTTTACGACATGATTAGTGTTTGCATTTGGTTACCTGTAGGGGCAAGGAATAAATTTGTTGCTTGGTTTTTAGAGTTTTTTATTTTAAGATAACGCATATATATTATGGATTTCCTATTTGGAATTCACTTTCACGAAAACAAAAGCATTGCTAGGACATAAGTTTATTAAAATAAAATAAATTGTCATGGATCTTTCAAGAAAAGGAAAACCAATAGAATTTAGGAATTTATGTATAGATAATCCCACCACATACGCAAATTCACAGACAGAGGAGTTTACGGGAATTTCGGCCCGAACAATAAGAAGGATAATTAAAGAATATGAGAAGAAAGGCGCTATTGAATCTCCAACTAAAAGAGTACCACATACAAAATGGAAAACTGGATTGGACGAATTTAGTATCACAGCTGTTCGGCGAATTATATACAACTTCCACATTGAAGAAAAAATGATGATAACATTAAAAATGTTAAGACAACGGGTGCAGGAAGATTTGGAGCTGAACCTAAGCAATATCTCGCTACATAGGATTTTAAAAAGAAATGGATTTTCTTATAGGAAAACGGAGAACAACCGTAAATTTCTTTGCGAAAGAAATGAAATCAAACTTTTACGAGTGAAATATCTGAGGAAGGTGCGGGAGTACAGGTCAGAAGGATATGAGATTATTTATTTGGACGAGAGCTATATTCACAGCTCTCACACAAGGCCAAGGGCATGGACTGACGGCACCAGTCAAGGTTTAAAGGCGCCAATTTCAAAAGGCCAAAGGCTGATAATGGCGCATGCAGGTGGAGCGAAGGGCTTCGTGAATAATGCCTTGCTTTTATTTAAATCTGGGTCGAAAACAGGAGATTATCACGATGAGGTGAATTTTGAAAATTTCTCCAAATGGATAAAGGATCAAGTTTTAAATAACCTAGAGGAACCATCGGTTATTGTAATGGACAACGCATCATATCACAACAAATGGGAACACAAGCAAATCACTTCTGCTTCCGTTAAATCGGAGATGTTAGAATGGCTTTCCGTCAACAATATACCGCATTCTTCAAAAATGCTCAAAGTCGAACTTTATGACCTTATAAAGCGACATCGGACTAATCACCACCCCAAGCATAAGATTGACGATATGATTCACGGCGCGGGACACGAAGTACTACGATTGCCACCCTATCATCCAGATCTCAACCCTATTGAAAAGATCTGGGCAACAGTCAAGGGAAGAGTCGGAAGCCGAAATACAACGTTTAGATTATCGGATGTTCAGAAACTAGCTGAAGAAGAATTTTCAAAAATAACAGTTGAAGATTGGCGCAAAGTTTGTGAAAAAATTATAAGGACAGAGGAGGAATACTTTTCACACGAGCAGATGTGGGACACAATGTCGGATGCAATAATTATCAATCCAGGAGATGATTCTTCAACCGATTATGAAACTGACAGTTCTTCGAATTCAATTTAATATACATTAATATTAACTATTTCATATATAGGTAGCAAAATCAATAAATATTTTTATCTTAGTACTAAAACATGTGTGTTTTTACTTCTTAATTCAAACCAAACCGAACCACCCATTTGGTATACTGGTGTTTTGTTTTGCTGCTCGCTGTAAATCTGTTTTATATTGGCAATTCATCGTCAATTTTATCTCGCTATAATTTCCACTTTTAATCAAGGTTACAAATTTAAAAGTGGTGGGTAGTTCAATAAGTTTTAAAAACTGCATTTCTTAAAAAAAATTATTGAAGAATCAAGAACGTTCACCATTTTGTCTTTAACGAACCGTTTAATACCCCATCCTCTTTTTTGTGACAGAAAATCGTGCCTATTGTTATTGGGCATAAAATCGTTTACGTTTCCAAAAAATTCCCAAATTGTAAATTTTTTATTAAATTTACCTACCTCGCCCAAATTCAATGATATAAACAAAAAAAATTTGGTGTGACACTGCAATTTACTTTACTTTGCATGCCAATATCAGTAACTACATGATCAATATGCACGACACAATTAATAATGATCAACGAAAGCATAATGAGCAAATAGGGTTTAAATCTAAAACCGTACACCTTCATACAGACACAGTCACACAATCAATTCATGTGCAATGTTTTGCTTAATCTATCCGACCGTGATCACATCATACTCCTACAAAGAACCGACAAGACAAAAAACGAAACAATATATTTGCCTCCAAGTAAAGTTGACATATAATGGTCTATATTTTTCCTCCGCTCCTAATTTCAGTATAAAAGAAGGAAAATGAAGAAACCACCCTCAGTGAGATCGCGATAGCGATCTTGAACACAAGGCAGGGTATACGTCGTTTTTTATTATGGCTCCGCCCATTTTCGTCTCTTTATGCTTGTTTTTGCAATTTAAGAGATTGTAAAACACATTTTAAGAGACCTGCGCAGTAGAATGGCCAACTGTTTTGGTACGCACTATAAATAAGAATAATAAGAATAAGAATAAAAAAAAAAAAAGTTCATTTACCTTGGAGTAAACATCAACTCCGCGAATGACAACTTAGTGGAGATCCGACGGAGAATCACCTTGGGAAACCGTTGCTACTTCGGTTTATCGAAACAAATGGGCTCAAAACTCCTCACTCGAAGGACAAAATGCATGCTGTATCGAACCTTAATTCTACCAGTTCTGCTTTATGGCGCCGAGTGCTGGACTATAAGTAGAAAATTGGAGCTAATATTGGGTTCTTTTGAAAGAAAAATAATCCGTCGGATATTTGGTCCTGTATGTGGGGACGGCGAATGATGAGGAGAAGATACAACCGCGAACTCTATGAGCTGTACCAAGATGTGGATGTAGTCCAAGAAGCTGAATCATGTCGACTGCATTGGCTCGGCCACATTGAGCGAATGGAAAATAATGCTCCAGCCAAGAGGATCTTCGACTCCCAGCCCCTGGCTAGAGAAGGCAAGGAAACTGAACCTCCGTTTTAAAAGACCAAGCCATCGCGGATGCCAGAGCGCTTGATCTGGACGACTGGAAGCAGGGTGCCCGGGATCGCAGAGGATGGAAGGCTGCAGTGTCTCAGGCAGAGACTCTTCACGGGTCGGGAGCCCGTTAAGTAAAGTAAGAACTATGCTGTTAAGATCTTAATTTAATAAATGAGCTTAACATATGCTGCGTTCCATTTCCACACCCGAAGATGAAGGCCGTGATTCAGGAAACGAATATGAAAAGCTGAGGTACTCTCATCAGCGAAGGAATAAATTGGATTAGAAGTTGCAGACAGGAGATCATTTATGAAAATGAGAAAGAGGGTCGGGGACGAAAACGGAGCCTTGGACCAACATCATCATTTATTTGGTGAGTTGTAGACTTGAATCGGTCCAAAACAACTTGAATTGAATGGTCCAAATGCACGCATTTTCGACAAGAGATCTTGATGCCAAATCCTGTCAAATGCCTTGGTGAATAGATTGGTTCCCTTTTTCGGTTATATATGTCATCAACCAGTGGACCTGTTTCTGCGCCCATACTGACGGTGCTCCTTTTTTTGGTACAGGCTTAATAAATGCTGTTTTCCATCCTCTCGAAAAGAACCCATAAGAATAGGACAGATCGAAAAGCTTACGCAGTGGTTTTGCCAGCGTAGAAGATCACCTTCAGAACGATAGGGGAAATCTGAACCAACGGACACACACACCGTAAGAGTGCGAAAGTGGGTTAGTCCCATGGAGTGATTTTCGCGCTCGAGTTGGGGAGATGAAGTTAAATCTGGGAGCGTTGAGCTAGCTGCAAAGTGAGCAGCAAGCAGATTGGCTTTATCTATAGATCTAACAACTGGAATGTCATTGTAAATGAGTGTCGGGATAGATGATGAGGCCGAATTCTTGATATTTTTAAGAAGCGACCAAACGTTTTTACTACTCGTGGGACGTTGTAGTATTTTGTTCATCTTTTGGTCGTAGAAGAATTTCTATACAAACGCGAAAGAGAGGCAGGCCGGAAAACTCCTGGATCACACAAATGCAGCACCACCAGCATATAGACGAAGTGATTCAAAATCGGGAGGCCCCTCGGGTTTTTCCGAGGTCGAACCGGCGAACCCCACAGGCGTAGAGGGATGCAGTTAAGTAGGAGCGTTATGGTCCCTTTAATCCTGATCATTGCCCCACCGCCATTAAGGAAAAAGAAGGATTGGATCCCTTATACGTACGGCGCCGTCCGAAACAGCGAAAACAAAAAAATTGTATTGTGTTCCCATAGAAGCGGATTTCTCAGTTTCGTTGCCCTCTGCTTACGCGCTTTCCGTCCGTAAATTTGACAACCAGTTTTTTGTATAGGAAAATGCAGGCAGTTGCTTCCGTTCACATACTTTAAATATGGGTTACTTAAGCAATTGATTGATCGGAAGCTAACGTTTCGTTATGACATAAGCTTTAGTTTTCGTCCGTCTATTATAGTTGGGCTTTTAGCGAATTTCATTTGATGCCAAGACCTACGCACTTTTTCGTTGAAGGCTTATGCATATAAGGAACGTCTAATAAATGCTCTTCCTTCTACTGAGACTATTTTTGCAATCACACAGATCAAGTTGCAGAATTCCTAAGCTCAAATATAATAGTTTTTCCCAACGTTTTTTTTTATAGGAAACTCTTGTAAAAACGGAACCTCTCCAACAAATTTTGCCAATTCCCTAGACGTAGATGAAGACATGGGTAAGTTAGTATGGTAATCGCCATTTAATGCGTTACCACTGAGCAAGTATAATTGCTTTACTTTAGATGTCGATTTGTTGCCATCACGTAAATACTGCCATGGCTTTGAGAGAATACTTGAATTTGGCAAGGAACTTTCACAAATGGGCCAACAATTAGAAAAAGAGAACAAAATGAACGAGGAAGATCGACAGATGTTAGAAGTAAGCTTGATTGAACACACCATTTTGTTGTATGAATCCCTTAACTCAACGAGCATTTTTGTTTCCAGGATGCATTTAGTCTAATAGCATATTCAAATCCTTGGTCAAGTCCATTGGGCTGGCAACTGTGTCCATCGAAGCGCGAAACAGTTTGCTCGGCCCTAAACTCGGCTATATTAGGTGAGTGTACCCAAACAAGTTTGACATCCAATAAAAAATAATTTCTCCTCATCGACAGAATCAATGAGCTACCCATGGAGACCACCACTGGAGGTGTGCGTTGCACACGCTGGCGAACTCCTCAAAGTAATGGCAAACTCATCGTTAGGCGCTTGCGCCTTCGTCAACATAGACGATGTATTCCCACAGAATTGACCATGCCCGATAATGACGGCGTCGTCGCCTAATGTCATGTTTGCTACGTTAATTTAAAAAAAGAAAAGCAAAATTTATCTTTCGTTTTGATTTGCCTTCAAATAATTTTTATTTTTAAAACTTATTTAAATATTACTTATACCAATTAACTAGCTTAATTTTTTGTTAATCGCACGCGCATTCTCTCAGTTGTGTGTGTGCGGTTTCAAGATTTTTGTTTTTTAGTTTAAGTTAATTATTTTTAGTTTATATTTTAACATGTTTTTATCATTTCTGAAATTAAAGAGAATAATCAACTAATTAAAGTGTTCTATTGATGTAAAATTGGTTGAAGAAAAAGTTCATTTTTGAATTTGAAATGATTAATAGCATCAGCAAACAATCTATCAGTTCTGAAGTATGACATAGAAATGTGATGTAAATAAGAAGCTTTAGTTTTTATTTATTTTTGTTTGAAACAAACCTCATCAAGAGTTAGTGTGCTACTGTTTAAAGTAAATCAAAAACGTAAATAATTTAATACCATTTTTAAATTTCGATTTATTTTCTGACATGTACTTTGATTTTCTTTTGGTTAATTTTTTGCGGGCGCAATAAGCAATTCGATTAGGAAAAAATATGAAAAAAATGAACTGCAATAGGGTTGCTTGAATTTATAAGTTAGTAGATTTATAAAAGAAACCAATTAAGCTTACATTGATTAGATTTTTTTTGTTATGAGAATTTAATTGTGAACATTATGTAAAAAAAACGTATATGTATAATTTTTCTGAATTTTGTTACAGAAACACGATTAAGATTATTCTGCCTAAAATATGAAGTTGTGAATATGAAAGTAAGCATGCAATATTTATCTTTTATTTGGAGGAATGCGGTGAAGTTGGTGGTATCCGATAAGTACTCGTCCAATAGGTGTATATGTTTAAATTTATTTCTTTACGTACTCTCGTTTTATTACGATGGTTATGTCAGCGATATTCCAAGTTTTTGTAACCCATTCTCAAAAAAAAAAAGTTCAAAATAGGTCTCTTGCAGTAGCGTGCAACACGAACTACTCCCTCATTGTACATACCTTTATTATTTGATCAATAAAAAAAGATGCCTTTTGAATACAAAAAAAAACATTGGATATGCAATTTTCTAACGATGGTGCTTGGACTTTTTTGGATTTCGTTGCGGTTGAATTGTAAACACTTCGGTGCAACTTCTTCTTTACGACGAGGTTATGATCAGGGTTAGAGGAATCATAACCCTCCCACTTCACTGCATCCCAACTGGTCCGCCTATGGGGTCAGCGGCCTCCTGGCTTCGGACCACTTCATCACAATGCCAATCAAGTGCTGGTGTTGTTGCATTTGTGTGGTCCAGGAATTTCTAGGCCTGCCCCTTTCTACGATTTCGGCAGTTAACTATAGGGGTAATAAAAACGCACTAGAATTCGTTTAAAACATCATTTGCCTACAGACGTCCAGCCCAAGAGCCGTGGCAACCCAAAGCTTGACATTTATAACTTCGGTCTACTCAGTCATATCAAGCCAAGCATGTTTGCCATCATTCAAGTGATCTTTTTGCTGGAGCATTATGCATTCTTTTACACATTCTTCTCTTTCTCGTCCTCCTGACAGTGTATTTTATACGAAGAGTGTTTCTAGCACTTGGCACAATAAAAGATAACTGGCAAGAAAAAGGTCATTTTTACATTAACTGGCTGAACACAATTCAGTAGTGCAACGCTGGATCCGCACGAGTTGAAAATAAATTAACTCTTCCATTTGCAAAAGGCTTGTGCTTATAACATTTGATTCGTATGTTTTCAATATTTACAAGCTGAATCAGCCACAGTTCCAGCATGCGTTGCAGCACCATTGTGTTCAGCCATTTATTCGTGTTTTGAACAAAATTTGTAGGAATAAACCGAAGTTGAAAGGGAGGCATGGTATCCGTTCCGAAAAGAATATTTTCCGATTTTGTGGAAATCGAGAATTTTGTTTCATGCTACAAGTGTTCGGGACATTTCTCCGACAAAACGTAACGCACACCAGTTAGTTCATCGCGCTGATATGCGATGTTTGCGTCAGTTTTTGGCAGCCGTGCGTCAAGTTCTCCAAGATTGTCTTCGCAACTCTCCGTTTCTATGAGCATAAATTGAGTCTCCGACTGGATTTGCGTTGCGGAGAAAATTAATTTATTTTCAACTGAATTGTGTTCAGCCAGTTAATGTAAAAATGACCTGGAAACCTTGATAGGGCGAAGTGTCGTTCGGCTGAATTTTTTACTTATATTCTACTTCCAACAATTACGCCTCGCTGTAGGCCCTGGGAAGATGTTAATTTTTGGGTCGAATATGCTTTGTCCTATCCCTTTGAACTTTAAGAACTACAAAAACTTTATTTAAGCCGCTGTGGCTAGTCAACGTATTATCTGATCAGAGTTGTTCAAGTGTCAATGGGAAAACTTCGAAACGTCTACAAAATCCGCATCGATGCGGTATCACTGGATCAATAACGATTCCGATGCCCTCCGTAGCTGATGCTGGCACAATGAAAGCTTCAGCGATTTTGTTGATGCTTTTTTCGCTGACATTTGCACATTGGTGTACTCATCTTTACAGATAAGAAGTGCAGGATTTTGCGTTCCATAAGTAAAAATCTTGCCCCAAAGTACTCAACATTTTGCCGCTTTCTTTTCCATAAAGCTGGGCTAAAGCTTTCAGGTAGGACAAGAGAGTGAAAAGTGTCAAATTTGATAATTCAAATTGTACTGATGTTAAGTGATTTATTTGTTTGGTATGAGATAACGTATTTCTTAGTTAGTTGTTACAAATATTCGCATAATTAAAAAAAAACTAAATCAAGAGAATAATTTAGAACAAGTTAAAATTGTGATCAAATCAATGGTCACTCAAAACCGGAAGTTCGCTAGTAAACACTGAAGATCATCTTCTTGAAATTTCACAGCCGGTAGGAGAATTTGAATTTGAAGTTTAGGAAAACTACCAATCGAAATCGACATTCATAAACTAATAGCCAAGAACCATAAAGAACAAACTCATAATGTGACCTTCTAACCAATGATCTCTCTACACGTAAGAGGAAAAGAACACAAATGATATAAAAAAGGCTTTCTTAAAAATTACCTTTAATATGCCGTAAAGATCATTCTAATCGAAACAAATTAAACGAAAAATGATAGGAATAATGTACATATTTTGCGTTCGGGGCAAATAATCAGGCCTGTCCGGCGAATACATTTGCCCATTCAGCAATTTTATTTAAATTGCTGAGAAGGAAATAATTCCCTCGGAAATTATTCACGATAACCCTGATTGATTTGTATATCGTAATCGTATTTTAAAAACAAAAATCGGGCAACTTTTGAGTAGTTATTGGCCGTGGGTGTTAAACAATCATAGAAGTAACTTAAATTATTTCGCATTTTCGAAGAAATTATTTATAGCGAGTTTAGGCTTTTCGCGAAGACATTTTCTCGGAAAACTTCAATTCAGAAAACTGTTTTATATTTATTTTTAAAACATGGAACAAATTACAAGCTCATTCAATCGTAACCCTCCCACTTTACTGACTTGCTACTCCTCCGCTTGTGAGGTTCGCCGCTTTGACCTCAATCAACATGGGCAATGGGCATGCCACGGATTCGGGTCACTTATTTACTGGGGCCAAGCAAATGCTGGTGTTACTGCATTTTTAGGTCTGTCTCTTTACAAGTTCAACACATTTATGCTCCTGTTAATGCTTCTTGTTTGATCGTCCTTTTTAAGACACCGGTGATCTCCTGTCGTGTCAATCCACGGATTTGCTTGAATGCTGAAATTGCCTAGAAATGATTTCTCCATTTAGTCGCATTTATCGACAGGCGCTGTTTTTTGAGTGCGCTGCAGGGGTATTATTAGCCCGAATAACTGCCATGAGAGTTTTTGTGATTTAAAATGGAAATTTTCCTATCCGTATCCGCTTGTTTGAATGAAAATTGTTGAAGCCTGACATTTTTCGTTAGGAATGCGGGTTACGCAGCTAAGCGCGGGAGTACATATCTGGGGATTACTGTATCAAATTTGCAATAGTTTTCCTGCTTATACGAATTGTCAAACTTTAAATGTTGAGGTAAGTTCTCCAGGAATACAGAAAATACTCTTTTCCGCTTAAGGTCACATATCTGGGGACAACGACACGAAATAGTTGGAACAGTAAAATAGAGCGTTGTGTTCGTGTCGGTAAACCTAGAGTCTTGAGCCTAAAATAATCAACTTAACTCTTAATGGCTTTCAAAGTGGTTTGTACTGCCCTATAACGTCTTTCTCATTCTAATTTGGATGTTCAATTGACAAAAAAGAAAGAAAAACAAATGGGCACCAGGATTTAAGAGATAAAGCCAGCTATACTCTAATTCCACAACTTTATGTTTATGAAATATAGAAATACGCATACGCTATTATGAACAACGTGAAAATACGTTTGAATTTACAAATTGATAGAAAGAATGCTTGACTATGCATAAATGATTAACTAAAGCAATAAATAGTTGCCTTTGTCCAAAATTGTAACAGTCAAGATTCAGATTTAATTTAACATATCTTCCATTTATTAAAAATCTTTTTTTTTTTTAAATGTTCTTATCACACAATTTGTTAAGTTTTTTAAGTAAAACGAAAAACTTAATGACTAACCATTTAAACGAGACACTATACACCAAAAAACATGAATAATATGTTTTCTACTACAGCGTAAAAAATATATCTAAGTACATATATTAAAATTTACAAAGTTTATAAAAATTAAAAAAAAAAACAAAACATTTACCTAAGTGATTTTAAAAATGAATGAATTATTTAATATTTTCAAAATGCCTATACATTTATTGTGACCGTAGTTTAAAATAAAATTTTAAGAATTAATTATAAATTAAAATATATCCATTTAAACAGATCGTAAATGAATAGACTTTGAATATACTTAAAGAAAATCCCTTATTAAAAACTCATCCCAATAGAACTCGATTGCGAATTAGTATATAAGATATTTGTCATAATTAGTCCGATTTAATAAATTGTTTAACCCATTTATGTTCCCTATTTGTTATTAAATGAAAAAAATGCAAAGTAAGAATACAAAAATAAACAATAGCCGCAAAATATGCAATAAATAAAAATAGCGTTTAATTGTTCATTAATTTATTAAAAAAAAACAAGTAGGTAACAATAGATATTATAAACGAAAATAGAAAGTTTTGTTTTGGAAGCCGAACAAAACTGCAACACAAAATGGGAAAATAAATCATAATATTTTTAAAACTAACAATTTTTTCTTAATTAGGATACAATACATACATACTATTAAACTATTAACTGACTCCTTGTTTGTGCTTGTAATTTTTCAATTTCAACAAATTAAACAAAAATCAATAGAACAATAGAAGTTTAAGGTTACGAGTAATTGATTAGCAGTAGCAAGGCAACAATAATACATTTATTAATGCATGGAATAATTTTTGTTGTTCCTTTCGAAATCTGAAGAAAAACACATTTATAGTATGTATACATAAAAAAGGAATATATAGATATATACAAAACATTATATTTAAAAAGTAAAATAACTAATGAATAAAGTGTAACATTTTTAATATTTAAGAACACAAATAGAGTTTTAACAAATAACGAACAAGTAAAATGAATAAATAAAAATTATAATATTCGAAAAGTGTCTTTTTTTGCAGCACACCCGCCAAAATAATAGCGACGAAAAACTCAACTCTAAACCTGATAAATACTCTCAACTTTTCTAGATCAGCGAATAATTTTGTTTCCTATCTATGGTGAAAGGTTAACTAGACCAGCGTCTTCTCAGGCAAGCATAGTACGCACTCGGGCCTCGAAGACACAATTTGCTCTGCCTGTATAGGTTTGATTGTTAATGATTTATGCGCCTCCATATTAATTCTGATAATGACACCACAAGCTGAAATGAAAACGAAGAATTGCACTTGCCAACCGCTGTTTCTTTGGCCTAAGACGGCAATTGATTAGTAAGGCCTTGTCAAGAAAAACTAAGGAGACTCTATATAAGACCCTCACCATCCCAGTCCTGCTCTACGGCGCAGAAGCGTGGACATTAGCAATAGCGGATGAAAATCTTCTTGGCCGTTTCAAAGGCAAATTCTTCGAATGATTTTCGGTCCCGTTTGCGTTAACGGGCTTTGGAGGGGGAGATTTAACAGCGGATTCTACGAGCAGTACAGCGAGCTGGTCAAAAAAGTAGGTATCAGCCGACTAAGATGGCTAGGACATGTAGAGCGAATGGACACCAACGCTCCGGGGCGAACCCGGAGGGACAACGCAGTAGAGGAAGACCTCGCCTTAGGTTTCGCGCGCAAGTGGAAGGGGACCTCAACCAACTTGAAGTGCGCAACTGGAGGCAGTAAGCCAAAGATCGTGCTAACTGGAGAGGCGCATTGGTTGAGGCGCAGGTCCATCCCGGACTGTAGCGCCACCTAAGCAAGTGAGTATACGTATACTGTAGTTCATTCGGTTTCATTCGTTTTACCCCATAGGATTCATTAGCCAACAATTCGTTGAACTGAACGGGGAGAGGGGAAACATTTGACGCGAATTTAGTCAACACAAGTCAAGAATCCACTTCAAAGAGTATCGAAGGCCTCCTGATTTCAGATCACTTCGTCACTGATATTTGGACTTAGTGGTTAGAACTCTGGACACCCCTATTGCGAGTGTCAATCGACAATTGACTATTTTCAATGTGTGCTATTGTGAACGAATCATTTTCATTGATATTCTTGTCAATCGCATTTTTTCCAATTGACTGCGATTGACAAAATCCTTTAGAATCGTTCGTTCACAATAGCACACATTGAAAATAGTCAATTATCAATTGTCGATTGACACTCGCAATAGGGGTGTATGTTAACTGACAGCGATCTGTTGACAGTGAAATCTGTTCTGTCACTTGCCATACTGGATTCTGTTGCTTGGGACAAGGCGCCGTTAGGTTTATTTTGTCAGTTTGGGTGTCATATTCTCTTCTTAAGTACAGAAATATTGGAAATAAACAACATTAGAAATCTCTTTTCTTTTGACAATTGATAATTGACTATTTTCAATGTGCGGCTATTGTGAATGATTTTGTCATTCGCAGTCGCTGATGGCATTCATTATGCCACAGCTCATCTTAGATTCGACCGCTAATTGGTTGAAATGCCTAAAATTAGGGGCTTGGGGAGAGTACGACAACTTAGGCGGCAAAAATGTAATATAGGTATGGATTCTTATTTAAATGTAAGATATAAGCATTTCTAAAAAAAAAGAATTAAAACAAAACAAAAATGTTGAATAAACCCCGAAAATGAGAAAAAAAATTGGCGATCTCCAACTTTGCAAATATCCAACCTCACACATTCTTCAAAATCATCAGTCCAAGCAGAGGGTTGCATGGGGCCGCATGCGTCTCCATACCAGCGTTACCGATGGCCAATTTGAAAATGTCGCCAAAAAAAAAGTCGCCCGAGCCAAAAAAAATCAACAAAATGTATAAATTTTTTTTTATATTGTTTTCATTTTATTAAAAAAAAAATTTAAACATATGTAGGTAAGGTTATAATTTAACATAAACCAAGCAATTCATAAAAAGAAATCACAATTCAATTTTTTGCTTAAATCAACTTCAGGTAAAAGGAACAGCTCATTTCTCTAACGAGAGAAACATAAATTTACAGTACAAAAGTAAAAAAAATATCCTTGATTTGTTAATAACAGAGACTTCAAGTTAGGTACTAGCAAAAACGTAAAAAACTGTTTATTTTTTTATTAAAAGAAACAAAATAGGTATAGTACAAGAATAAAAAGTTAAATTTCATTTTCTTAACCACAAAACTTAAAGTTATAGTAGCAAAATATAACTAAAAAAAAGTTCGTGTTTTCAGTTTCGGTTTTGTTGGCTATTATTTGACGTATGGAATGGAAGGTAGCTGTCTCGCTGTAGGGATTAAGATTTTTTAAAATTTTTGTATTTCTTTTGGTACGACAATTATGCAACACGCATTCGTAAAATTCTTTTGGGAGGAAAAACGTGCATTTTGTTTTGGAGTTGAAAATGTTTGTGTTGTAATTTAAAAATTCAATCTGAAATTTATTAAGATTAAGATTTATATGGAAATGCGTCCAATTGTCGCCCGTTTTTGAGAAAAGGGTCGAAAATGCACTTGTTTTGAAATGTCGTCGTCATGCGTCCCGAGAGCAGAAATGTCGCCATTTGGCGACATATGTCGCCCATCGGTAACCCTAGATGCTCCACATGCTCATGTTATGTTCATTGCTCTGCTCTAAACAAAAAAAGAAAAACGCTTAATGAATGGAAATCGCAAAATGTCAAAAGCCGTACTGCGGTCTGACATTTCCTAAGATCTACGTTTGCTTGGCCGTTATATGCCTTTTGGCCGAACTGAATGCGACCAAATGCGATTGGCAAAAATGTGAAAATCTTCTGTTCACAATAGCACACATTTAAACATTTGAGTGGATGCGTCTAGTGCTTGAATCCGTCTAAGGTATTGGTCATACCGGGAGATCGAACTGAAACTGAATTGAAACGAAAACTGGCATGGAGCTTTGAATCAAGCCGCCTGAGCACCTGTATGTGCGTCCAGAGTTTAAAACCCTTTTACCCGCGAAGTGTGCCATTTAAAAGATTAAAAGTTGTTCACGGACTAGTGGCTAAATGAAGGCACAATTACTAGCACTGAATGATGTTATTTTTAACCAATTTCCAATAGATTTTTCTGACAAAATAATGTTGAATTTGAGGTTTCCCCTAAAAGAAATTCACCCCGAATTCTCTACCACACTTAAAAGTTATACATAACTTAGGCGCATTCTGCTGATTTGTTTATGAAACTCACTTAAGCGCTCATCTATCACTTGATTAGAAATCATGTTTGTTTTTAATACCTTCTACGCCAGGAAAACAACCCCCGACCGTTTTTTTAATTGTTTTTGATTTCGTTTTCCTTTATTTTCCCTCCTCTCAGTCTGTAATTGGCTGAGTTCATTTTTTTACTCAGACTGCTCAGTCAAATTATTCCGAGCTGATAGAGCGCGCTGTGATCAAGCTCTGAACGAAAGAAGATAATATCTTCTGTATGTTATACAGTTTGAATGCTCTGATGTGTAAGAGCCAAATAAGAAACACGATTTTTTTGACAACTCAGGCTTTGCTCTGAATTAAAAAGGAAAAACTCCTAATGTGGTTGTATGCGCATTATTTTAAATATGGTTAATTCATGTCGATTTCGGTTGGTAACTTTTTTTGACCCCGAGTGCACCATAATTGCTATCAGAGCTAATTATCGCTTTCGTTTCGACACAAAAGTCACCATATAAATAGCGAAGGAAAAGACCTCGAAGCACGAACTTGCACTCACACTACCATATTAGACATTTCTACCATTTTGATTGATATAGGCACAACAAAAACCAAAAGCATAACGCGTTTTAAAATTGTACCAATACTACAACAGCAGTTTAACACCGGTTTCGTTTTGGCTCCAACACCAATGTTCCAATCGACATTAGTTTCCATCTAATTATTTTATTCATGTAGTTCTCTTTAATTATTTTTATTTGAAAGCAAAATTATGAATTTCTTTTCACAATTCTAGGTCTTTGCAGCTGATCTACTACAATTTCCAATTGGAACTATTTTGCGAACACATCATTTGTATCCTCTGCGAACTGTCAAGTTCGATTTTTTTTCCACCCTAGATTTGCTTGGTAAAGTGCAAAAAAAGTAAACCGAAGTAAAGAAAAGTTTTCGGGCGGTTTTCAAAATTTGACACCTTCTTTTTCCATTTAGTAAATTTTCAATTTGATCTAAACTGAGTTCGCCTTCAGTGTCTTTGTCAGTTGTGCAAAAACATAATAGTAAAACTCCCCCAAAGCCATTCGAAAACCCGACAAAAGCAATCGAAAGCAAATCCTCGAATACATCAAAAATCATCATCATCGGTCTTTGCACAAACGAAAAAATTAAAACAGTGGGAAACCTTTTCCTTACGTTTTTATCAAGCGAATTTAACGATAAAACTAAATTAAACAAATTGTGAATTTAGTGGCATTGGCTTTGGTTTGTTGTGGTTCGCGATCGGTGCAAGTGAGTGAAGTGTTTTACTCGGCATTTCAGTGTTAAAATTGCATTAGAAATATTCCCTAGTTTGTCCCACCCACTTTTTTTTCAAGTCCACTGACAGCTGCTGCTGTGAGTGAGTGGTTCTGCTAGCTCAATTTCCATCAAGTCAGACACAGACTCGGTCGTAATCCTTTCCCAAGGTTTTCTCGCTGTTGGGGTGAGTAAGCGCATTTTGAAGAAATTCGTGTGGAAATAGATGGAATTCTTGCAGATGTTTGTTATTCCACTGTTCGTGGTGATGAGAGCGATAAGATAAGTGCTTTGGCTACACAAGGTGTCGGGTCCGGCATATTCTGGCCAATAACTACCGCCGCCAAATTATAATCACACATCCACTTTGTGGATATATTAATTTGGGTCTTATCAGACGCGGGCTGGATGCTATTTAGGTGCGATACGTCATTCGAAAACCCCAACAGCTGTGGGAATATGTACATAAATTTTATTTTATTTTGCGGCTTGGTTGACATTATTTAGGGCAGATGCTACCGTGGAGCGATAAAGTTTCTGGAATTTAGTTAAATTAAGAGAAGTCTGGGAACGTGTATATCGCGTTGTGGTTATGTGCTTTTCTCGTTGTATCTTGAAAGCTGGAAATGTGATGTCAACTACAGCGATATGCATATTTTGAAGAAACTAATTTGACTGACTTGCTTTATTTGATTAAAATGTCCGGAACGTTGCTGATAGTTGGTGAACAAGAGAAAAGCAAGGATTAGTTTTGTCAATGAGACAATATGCAGCCTCAATGAGACATGCAACTGATTTAAAGGCAGCTATCTTTGCGATTGCCACTGCCGCAACTGCAAGTATCCGTGTGAGGTGTGAGGAAAAAAGCAAAAGGTGTAACCTTAGTAACGATTTTAAAGCCTGCTCTGCTGCTACGGTTACCTCAAAACTTGTGGAGAAGGCTATGAATAAAATTATAGGTCGGACAAGTTTAACAATCTACTTCTGACTTGGTTTTTTTGCCCGCACAGGAGTTTAGGGTGACAAATAAGTTAACCAAGAATGACACGCCATCTCTCTTTACTGACCCAAAAACAGCTTTTGGATGCTGCTCGTGTGATTACAAATTTCGAGGGACTGGCGTTTTATACTTACAGCCTCATGCCAAGATTGAAGAAGGCTAGCTAATGAACCAGTAACTAGCAGATCTAGGTAATGTCTAGTCTCAAAAAGGTACAACGGCTTGCGTGCCTAGGTATCTCCGGAGCCATGCGAACCTGTCCAACAGCTGCCATAGAGGCAATAACACCTCTCCACATATATATTCAAAAAGTGGCGATCCGCAATGCAACAAGTCTAATACACTTAAACGATATAAGGCTTAAGGACCATATCCGGAACTTAAAACCCTTCTCGATGAACTGCCAGAACTTAACATGATCTGTGCGGTCACAGACCGCATTCAAAAAACACTACATCAACAAACGCTTCTCCACGGAAATCCCCAAGAGAGAAGCATGGGCTAGTAATAACCCACCAAACAGCCACAACGGCATAAAGTGGTATACGGATGGTTCTAAAATGGAAACGGGGTAGGAGCGGGAATATACGGACAAAATAAACGCTTTACGATACCCATTGGAAAAAAACCCAGCAGAGATCCACGCGATTCAAGAATGCGCTAGCCACATTTATTCATCTGCCATAAAAGGTGCAATCATCCATATAATCACGGATAGTCAAGCAGCTCGCCCTAAGCTCGCATACCAGGTTCAGAAACACTTTTCATAGGTCCCGAACCTTTCTGCTGCACTCCTAAATCAGCAGCAAGGGCAGCAATAAAAAGCTGGGAATACAGAAAATGTATCTATCTTTGGGAAAGCTTCCCAGGTCTAAGACAGGCCAAACCAGCCATTCATCCCTTCAATAAAAATGTCAGCAAATGCCTAAACCTAAGCAAGCATGATATCAAAAACTTAGTAGGGTACCTTACTGGTCACCATGGCAGATTCTCCTGAGTGCCGACTTTGTCTTGAAGAGGAGCAGTCAGCTGAACACATTTTATGTGAATGTCCAGCCCTTAATGGAATTAGAAAGAACATCTTTTTCAGGGAACATTATGAGCCCTGATGACATATAGAATTCTTCTACGGGCAAAATTATCCGCTTTACACGGATAGTAGAAATTCTACTAGTTTAAACCTTTTCTGGCCCATTCGGTACAAAAGATATTTTAGGTCGAAGTGCCCCCTATTGAATCGCTTGGCGAGCCAGAAGTTGGAAAAAAAGCTTTCTTCACTTTACCGAAGCAGCACTACAAGTTACCCCGCCCCTCCAAGAAAACTAAGAGAGTGTAACCTAAATAAACGCACCGTCCTGGGAGGTAATGTTGACCTCTCCCCAAATTTCGGGGAATAGCTTCTCCATATCAATCAAAGAATCACGCTGCAAAACAATGTTGATGACCTCGATTCTATGACTAAATCGTCATCCTCCAAGATAATTCGTGTAAAAATATTAAACAGGATCGGAGAAGTCACCGCTACCTGTTGTGAACCTTTTTAATGTCAAAGACTCTGCTGGAAGTCACGTTGACACATTTGACAACAAACTTTTGTCCCCATAAGCATACTATGTATGTATTACACATAGCAGGGGTTTGATTCCGCGCCTGGTTAACTTTACGAAAAGTCCCTCTAATCAGATGGTACCGAACCCCTTCTTTAAGTCGACCATGCAAGCAATCGTGCATGCGTTCTTGCATTTTTCCAATGAATGAATAGTGTCATGTCCCGCCGTGATGGTGTTTTGACGTTTCCTGAGTTATGTGAAGCAAAAAATGAGTCGCCGAAACGATGACGTTGAGACAACAGTCAATTTAAAGGTTACACGAAGCAAAACCATCGTCAAAACGATATCGATATTTGATGAGACCCCAGGTCTTTATTGGCAACCTTCTCAAAGACATGACAATATTCGGAAGCAAATTAGTCGATCGATCGCAGCTGCCTTCCAATGCGCTGGTTAATGTTCTCTATCCAGCGCATTGTTAAAAAGTGTGGTTAAAATTTCTACAGCCTCCAGCGACTGGTGTCTCAATACGATGTTTGGGACACCATCCACGCCCTCCGGCTTTTTATTCTTAAGTGATTCGAAGATGCACAGAAGTACATCGTTCAAGACGAACAAGTGATCTGTTTTTTGTTAATTGGCGGCCACTGTATAAAATTGTCAATTCTTAAGCTCGTGACGCAGATAGATTTGATTCACCAGAGCCCTATTCTCAATATTGTGGTTGCCGCGTAGGAGAAACGTGGCCTTAGCAAATCTCCTGTGGGTTTTGGACCACGAAAAAATCGTCGTTTGATGCGATACTTTCCGCTCTTATGTGCTCCAGCAGTCAGTACTGCCTGTCTCTTATCTGGGAGATTCGGACACAAGGAATATCATAGTGATCCTTCCTCCTTAACAACTAATTTATCTACGGTAGTATCAGTGTTTAATAGAGATTGCACTTTGCCTTGCAGGTAACGAATTTTGAACTTATTTAATTTGCCAAACAAGTAGCGGTTCCCTATTTAATTCTTTTTCTGATCTTAACTAAAGTGCCATTTGTAGAGTTGATGTTAACCACGGTGTTATTGAACAGCTTATACAGGGTGTGTGCAGTGACACAGAGGTACGAGTGTTGGACATCTGATCTAAAGGTCTCTCAATCCCGCCGGGGCCATGTAACACCTAAACGTTTTTTTCACTGCCCCACCTCTTGCGAACGTCTGACAAACATCCAACAGCATCAATACTCATAACAAGCTTCTCAAATTCCCCCTTCGGATTTGACATAAACTTATAGGCTCCTTCCATTTCGCAAAAGCAAATGGTTACGGGCCCTGTTTTGCCTTGTTTTTTTGTTTTTTTTTATACAGGGTCATACAACAAGAGGAGTCAATTGAAACTCTTCCGTTTTGAGAAATCGCACATGAGAAATCCCCCAGCTGTGTTGCATGTTGTGCCGTCTTGCTAAAAAATAAACGCCGCCCACGTCCAAAGCATCAATTTCAAGCAAGCAAAATGTCAGTCAATATCGTTGGGAAACGCAATCCATTTACTGAAACAGTCGCACCAGCATCATGTTCCAAAATATATGGTCCAATGACACCACCAGCATAAAAACCGCACCAAACTGCCATTGGTTGAGAGAGGTTGTTCCATTATTTCTCTTTGCTTTACGGAGCCCCAGATGCGGCAGTAATGCTTTCTTACGTAAGCAGCCAAATGGAAATAAGCCTTATCATTCCGAATTATTTTGAGTAAAAAATTATGATTTGATCATTCATTTCATCAGCATCTAATAAACAAAAGTACGGCGTTGTGTGTGGGCTGTTGGCTTCTATTGTCAAAGTGGTTGCGAATAAGCCCAAACCCTGTGATCCTATTGAAATAGACACACCTGGGATTTCAGTCACACTTTCAGCTACGGCGGCGATATTTTCAGATGACATTGCTGGCCGAACACGAGTTGGAGTCTTCACGTCACTGACCTATCCGATACGTTCACAATGACCGATTAAATTCTCTATGGCTCTGCGAGAGGTTGATACACAATTGCGAACTAACGTGCAAGTGTGTATCGATCAGTATTTTATAGCCGCATTTTAACTTATCAAAGGTAATGATAGCTGAATGTTGTTGGACGACCCTATACCTTCCTTAAAATTGCTGCTTTCAACACTGACGTTTTGTGTTAATCAGAAACTGATATCAAGAATTGAATTATATATTATATTGTTTTAAAAAATACTTACCTGTTACCGATAACTTAGCAGCCTTAAGGACCCCATCCGTCATCGTTAACGCACTTAACGGAAGGAACCATTCCATCTAATCCGTGGCCAACTTTGTCAGCCGTAAACAAATCGGCCGCATTTAATACGCCTTTGCCTAACCCATAATTGCCTAAATATCACTGAATAATCCAACTACCTAAGATATTAACTCCTTACCCGAAATATCAAACAGCTCTACAATTATAGCCATTTCAACTAATCACCCAATCAGCGGACGAACTGTGATATACTGAACTGTCGAACAATCGAAAATAACAGTTTTTTCTATTTTTTTTCCAATGCTTCGACCAATGAATGTGCCTGATTTAATTTTGTAATGCGTGAACTTTAATTCTAGAATGTGTGAAGTTCAATGTTTTAATAAGTACATACGTCGACGGACAGAAAAGTAGAAACCTACTTTATCCGTCGACGCTCACGGATCCGTTGGTTATGGGCCACCCTAATCGACGACCTGCAAGCTGCAATTTAGCTAAGTTTGTGAGAAACCTAAAAAAAATGAGTGTGCTGAAGACCACACGACTGAAGTAAAACTTCTTTCGCTCCATCTAATTTAAATTGTGGGCGTGTCAGTGGGCGAATTTAGAAAATATTTACACATGAGCATCAATGGCTCCTGGAGAGTCTATATTACAAATTTTGTTCCGTCCGACCTGAAAATCTGACGGACGGTGACGCTCTATATTTCCAACTAATGAACTGCGATTCATGGACACACTGACTTTACTCACTTCCCGTAAATTTCATCTGTCGGCAACTGTTTTAGATATAGCTTTCTCCGTTGGAACGGTTTGGATAGATGATGAGCTTAGTATTGCCCTCTATTGAGGAGATTCAAGGGTGTTTACCCATTCCACGAACCTTTCCGCCGACTAAATTGTATTAGGGAAGTCTACGTTTGTCTACACTTCCGTTACGCCGGAAGTCTACATTTGTCTACACTTCCGTGTCGCATTCACCAGCTTACTCTATAATTCAAGCGTGCGTAAAGAAGTTTTACTTCAAAAAGATGAAATTGTTCGTTAGCTGTCATACAGAAGCAATTTATATTCAATATTGTGAACTTGACGTACTCACTTTTTGTTAAATCGAATTTATTTTGTGTTGGCCAATTGTTCGAGTTGAATGTCGCCCGCCTTAAGACTTCCTTAGCCACAATTATCGCGCCTTGAAGAGACAGACCTGCCCTTTAAAACTCAATCAAAATTTCGATAAAGTGTATACTCACGCCACTCGCACTAAATGGGCATTTTCATCCGCCAAGTCAGCGTCACTAAGACCTTTCACTCATCGCTAAATCAAAAGATTTATCTATGATTAATCATTCTAATACGTGAGTAGAATACTTGCAAAAACCACACACCATCCCCATATATCATCATCATCGTCTTAAAGCATCGCCTAAGAAGCACCAGTCCAGTCCACCCACAGACACTGCACCGGGTTCTCATTCTCTGATTTTAATTGATATTCCAAGTGTATTGTGTACTCTGCTGCATCACACTTCGCCACTAATAGCCGCTCGCAAATATTTAACTCGTTGAATCATATTTTCCGGCTTTGAGCTTGAAAGGAGCCATTCATGTAGTCGGCGCGCATAATTGATATCAACTGGTGATATCAATTAGTATTTTGATTGCATTCCATTGAATGCACTCATTCGAGTAATTTTATGCTTTTAAGTGCCAAACTTGTGCACTGAACACAACCCCACTGCCAAACTATTGCCGCCACCCACCGAGCTACCTGTTCCCTATGCCAATTCACTTTTTGTTTATACGCACAGTCTCTAGTTGCTTTTGTTACTCATCTGGTAATTTATTTATTAAGATAGCAACTTTATAACTGAAAAATAAAATATAGATCGCAGTAGTCGCTTTATAAGAATAAAAGGAAGTGCAATTCATTAAAAATAAAGAAAAAATAATATTCAAATAACCACCAACAATGGGATGTACCACATCAGCTGAGGAACGTGCCGCCATTCAACGCTCGAAGCTAATCGAAAAGAATCTCAAAGAGGATGGTATCCAAGCGGCAAAGGATATTAAACTGCTTCTCCTCGGTAAGTGTTTCCATCTCTCTCTTTCAATTGTTTTATTGTTCTTATACTAAAAATATGTGAGCGGTGCCGTTGCACGTTGCACCTCGGGGCGGACCAGGAATAGTCCAGATAATGTTGTGCTTCATATAAAAGTCAATTTAAAATGGAATTTTAAACATGTACCTATATTTGCCTCTTCCTTTTGCAGTGCAGGAGTTTGGTTGTTTTCTTGGCCAGGCTCCAAAGTTGAGAGTACATTTTTTGTTTAAAGGTACCTCGCCTTCCGTTGATGGTGCAAGTTGTAACGACAATTTTGTTCAACAGTTAGTTCTTGTAGGTATTGGTTTGGATCCTTTGGCATAATATTGTCTTTGATGGCATCTCTGACTGTAGAATCATGTATTTTTGTTATTGTTGGTTATTTTTTAAGATTCTGATTTGGCACTGGTTTATGGAGCAGTGTAATTACTATCATCTTCGGCTGGTTGAGTGGATAATGTCTTGTTGAATTAGTGAGATAAATGTAGATTTATTTTACTGAGGAGGACTTTTTGCGCTCAATTAGTGTGACAAATCATAATCTTTACGATTGCAATGATTTTATTCAGCGAAAGTCCTTGGCCCAGGGATATCATTAGTAATTGGGTGAACGGTGCTTTGTATTTTGTCACCGTGTTGGACCTAATTGATGAATTGTTGACTAAATTAACTTTAGCCGTGTTTTTTTTACTCAAGCTTATACGCTTATTCACATTTGCATGCCAAATACATCAACAACTTTGCCTATATACGCTAACTGTAGCTGGGATAATTATCGCCGCAAAGTCCTTAAGCGGATATCGATCCGTGCTTCCAATCGCCGTTTTCTACGTATTCCGATAACTTGTCATCGAATGTCAAAACCTTGACATTTCTCACCTACTGAACTGACACATACCTCCAAATTGTGAAGTTTTATTATTAGCAAACAAATATTGAACCGCTGCCATTTCCAAACCACTTGTCCTATAGGGGTTAACTTCGTACTTTCAAGGTGCAATTTTCTTGCCCGAAACGATGGCATAATTAGATTTTCTGAGAAGTATTTTGAAATTTAATTTTCAGGTTTAATATATGTACTCTAATTTGACTGGATGAAACCACCGAAATGTCAAATGAAAGCCAGCATAGTGCTGCCAAGTCGAAGGCAAGCGTTTTTATAAAAGGCTTTTATAAAATTAGCGAAATGCATGTGCGTGCGAGAAAAAATATTGGCCATGTAGCAGAGACTCAGGAAAGGTTTAAATATGAAGCAAAAGAATTATGCGACTGCCTTAAGTCCAAGACGATTTTTTTTTTTTTTTTTTAAAAAGGAAATCCAAATCCCAGAGCACTCAGACTCGGTAACGGTCCATTGTACTAGCAGGCAGAAATCCTCCTTTTTGGTTTAGAAGCATGTGAATGGATGACGTATGTTGTTGTTCCCCACGGGGATTGAACCTGCACGGCACGGGTCACAAGCCAACACACTAACCTCTACACCGTCGCCACCCTCTTAGTCCAAGACGATGCTTCAGTTATTTTTGATTTTCAACTCAATGTGTACTCTCAGGTCTCCATTTGAAATAATGCCTTGCGATGTTGTACGTTGACTACCTACGAAATGTGTCATCAACCCGAAACTATGTTGGATGAATTGTTTCCACATCGTTTGATCGTTTTAACCTAAAATTCGTTATTAAACTAACTACTATAACTACTAAAACTATCGTGATCTATATAGACAGTCAGGCAGCGATAAAAGCCTTAGAATCACCTACGAATACAATAAGATCCAAAATGGTAAAACAAGGCCGCGAATCTCTTATAGAGATCGCCGACAGACGTAACATTACCCTGTGCTGGGTATCCGGTCACAGTGATATTCCAGGCAATTGCAAGGCGGACGAGTTAGCCAGACGGGGTTCCGCTCAAGATCTCTCTGACAACAGAGAGACACCGGCTGTACCAATTCGGTCCAAGTGCGCCTAGGCTCACGCCCTCGCAGCCACCCTACCTAACCTAACCGAACTACTATCAACAAACTGTCAGGGCTACCGTTGCAGAATTTGGGAAAATCGCAAGAAAAGGGACCATACACAAAGAAAAGGGCCGTTTGTTTATTTCTTCAGTGTTCGGAAAAGCCTGATAGCAATTGTTTCAAAAATGAACTCAACAAGGCTTCTTCGGAATCCGAATGTTTCTCAGATTCTTTATCCACTTCAGGTTCTAGTTCGAAATCCAGTAAACAAAAAATAATAAATAAAAACAGTTTGTTCAACATTTAATCATCTCTTTTAATCCAATTTACGGTTAAAAGCTAATGTTTTGATATCTAATAATGGTGAAAAATGGGTGCGCCCTTGCGCAGAAACAAGCCCGTTAATGTGTGATAAATGTGCCACGTCAGCGCAATACATAAGATCATCTGGTAGGGTAGGCAAATTGCGACTTTAGTCGCACAACGGTAGCATTGGCTTCCAACATGCTCTAAGCCAGTCATCAAATAGGGAATCAATTCGGGTTCTGCAAAAAAGTATATCAAATAAATGGTTTCCCCATTCGCTGTCACACTTTGCTTTCATTTTTTTAGATTCTTTGGTACAAAAAAGCGAGTCTCATTGACGTTAACAGTTCCTTTCGCTCCTTTAATTGAATTTTCCATTTGGAGTCAGTTTTTACCCTTTCGCTTTCTTCCTTGAATATTCATTTTGGAGTGAAAAAATTTATTCACGCTTGGTTTCACTTTTGCGCAAAACGAGAATCAAAATGGCGGTAAAAGGGTGACAATACTTCAGTTTCATTTTTAGACAGAACCTGCATTGTCCTGGTTTCTGATCGTCAGAACAGTCAGAGAATATTTCGCGTACTCAGAATGAGAAAGCTCGCTCAATTGGTTGGTAAACCACAACAGGCGTACGCGGATGATGTTGCCATACTTTTTGTTGGATCATGACTAGCGACTGTCGACGGGAGTGCAGCGCGGCTTTAATACGCATAGCGCGTTCCCGCCCGACTCCGAACCATGGTTTAGCATCAGGATGAGGTGATTGATGCAATCAAACCTTGGACTGATCCCATTTTATTGAGCAGCGGAGGGAGAGCTACTGCTTTCTATTAAACGGAAAGAAAAGCATTTTGAGATGATTGTATCAATCAAACATCAAACTGCTTTTTATTCTCTTTGCAGGTAATGCCGAGTGGTGGACTTATACAATCGAATCCCGAGCATATTATTGTATACCATTGATGGGGAATCGGGGTGAATCGGCTGCACACTCGAGAAGTTGGTTGGAAATTGTGCCTGAGGGATTGACTGAAGCAGGCGAAGCCCTGAGTGCTATTCGCATCGCGGAGGAAGTGCAGCTTGGAGTGACAAAACCGGGGATGACTGTATCAATCAAAACTAACAGGCTATTTATTCTTAACTATTGGTCCTTGTGCGGACAGTCTAATTTCAACTATAACCCTTAAATTATTGCCTTTCGGCCTAACAGGATTACTTAAAGTCTTCCCTATCTGATGGTGTTGAACGTTTCTGCAAACCCCCCCTTAGCGATCAGTACTTTATTATCGGTGTACACCATAACGCCTTTTTCCTTTTTTTCACAAGAAATTTTTTCTTGAGGCTTGTAGCCTTCCCTCTTAAATTAAGTGACACTTTTGAAAAATATATTTGAACCTTACCCCCCGAATATTTGTGGCATCATAACGGACCTCATTGGTCTAAGTGTGTTGGCTTTCAGCTAGCAGCCACCTTAACCTAACCTACCCCCCGATTACGATTGACGAATCGAACGTTCGATTCGATCGGACTCTCAGGCGAATTACTGTTTTTTTGGTATTACGGTTAGCGAACGTTTTTATTCGAGTAAAGAATCAGTGCTACCAGAGAAATCTTAATGTCACCTGTGAAGTGTCAACAAAAGAAATTGAAAAAAATATTAAATTCATTCTGTGAAGTGTCAACAAGACAAATTGTTTTGATATTTTGTGAAATAAACTGACATTTTTACTGATTTGGAATAAAAAAAATGATAAGTACCACGGAACTATTCTTCACATATGTATGTCTCCGATGAAGAAAGAAATATGGAAATGATCAGACTGCGGCGAGGAATCCGAGACTGCTCAAATCCTTTAGAGCTTACAGATAATGTGTAAGTCCAGAATTCTTCTTCTTCTCTTTGGCTTGCAATAACAGAACTTTTTCCTAAGCAGAGGAGTATTTTGCTGCTCTTCATCATTTTTGACATTTTCGGTCAATTGATGCACTGGTGTGTCTTCGTTTTGTCCGAAAGTACGGCCAGGTGAATCGATTGAAGATTGAGTAGCGCTTCTACAGCTTTTTCTAGCGTAAACAAGGAAACTGATGAACTAGACCCACCACCGGTGGCAGTCACTTCTTTCTTGTTGGAAGCTATTTTTTTCTTTAGTATGAGCTTGTTATCCAACCAAACCTTAAGCATTTCCAAATTAATAGAAAACTTAAAACATAGGGACGGGCTACAGTCCGCTTGGGCGAACTGTTGGATACCCTATTCTTATTCCTATCAGACACCTACAGAGTCTATATTATAAATTTCAGCTCCCTAGCTCAAACTTTGGTTTTTCAATAAAATTGTTTTATTTAATTGTGGGCGTGTCAGTGGGCGGATTTTAGAAATTTTATCTCCCGAGCAGTTTAAGTAGTCAAAGATCGTACATAAATATAAAAAATTTCAGCTTTCTAGCTCAAAATTCGATTTTTTTGGAAAATTTGTTTTTTTTTTTTTTTTAGTTTGCGGATTTCAAAAATTCTTAAACTTGATGTATTGGGACCATAGAGAGTATATGGTTAAAATTTCAGCTCTCTAGGCCCAGTTTAAAGGCCTAATTTTTGCCGACGGACGGACGGACATGGCTAGATCGACATTACTATCGATGCTGATCATAAATATAGTAACTTTTAGGGGTCTATGGGCAATATTTAGGTATGCTACAAACCTCGCGTCAAAATTAATATACCCTTAGAATAGGGTATAAAAACATGTTTACAAAATTACCTTGTGTCATTCCTTTCCTTCGCGTACAGGAAGGCCCAATGCATTTATTTCCACAGCAAACAGCTCCCAGTATTCTTTTTGGCTTTTTTTGATGAGCCAAATATTGTTCCAAGCCCTTTGCCATGTCTGGATTTACCTCCATCAACTCGACCAGTTTTTCAAATTGCCGAGGATTGTTTTTTTTAAAGATGGCGAATGATAACTGGGTTAATCCAATACATATTCAAGCCTACTTCACAGCGCCTCCAACATTATGTGGTGGCACCTCGCTTTGGGACAAGCTGTCATCTGCCAGTTGTAAACCAAATTAAGAATGACACTTTAATTTTTAAACCCAATTAATGTACCTTGAAATAAGATAACATTCGAACATATCGGTTGCCTCGAAATCATCCACTTGTTATGCTTTTTCTTATGATTATCGCCCAAAGGGAGCTCATTATCGAGCAAAATGAACAGCGCAGCAAACCCAAAATGCCCGCTCATAATAAGCTTAACTGTATTGTACGATCTATATAGCGTAATCACATTAAGAATGCGATGACATTCACATAACACACTTCGGTCTAATTCTGAGAACCCAAGTCTAAGTAATATTGCAAATAGAATTTTAAATAATTCCATATTTTCTATTAAGAACGCGAGCATGAGCACGAGCCTTACATTTGTATTCAAAGCGTATACTTGTCGCCACTTAAAAGTGCGCAATTTGTAGCAGCTATCTACTATATACCTAATTCTATATCTATATCTACTTGTATATTCCCGACGACCGATAGTGGTCGCAAGGTGAAAATATAAAAAACCTCGTTTCATTCAGGAGCCTAGAAAATGGTTTGGTGCATTGCGAACACACTACGATTCCAACTGTTTTTTTTTTTGCTGGAATCGGAAGCTAGGTACATGCATCTTGAATTGCAATGAAAGAAAATACTCTGAGCTATAATTATGCCAAAAGGCATAATGTAAAAGCTGTTAAGGGAAATAAGGAGTCACGATAATAAAATTACTTGTACGAGTATGTTTTCTTGAACTTTTTGTTCATATCTATGCGGTTGCTCTTCTTTGTTTCGTAACTGTTTCTATACATAGCCTATAATTGTAGGCTTATAGATATTGGTGTGATGTCTTTTTATTGGATGAGTTGTTGGTCATTATCGCAATGTTTTCGAACGTTAGCTATACGCTTTTAACGTACCTTACATAATTATCCAACAAAATGCTTACGGGAATTGAATGAAAGTGGAACTTTATCCAAAAACGATGATAATTGCGTTAGTGTCAAAGGGAAGTTAAGTTATCCCATACTCTTAGGCTGAAAACACACCAGATAAAGCAAAACGTGTTTTTTTGTTTCGTAAATCAAGAGAACATTGTTTCTTATGAGACTACGCACACCAAAGAAAATGAAACAAAATACACGTGTTTGTTTTGAAGTGTTTCGGTGGTGGTTGTCGAAAATACATGCCATTGTATACGAGCAACACTCACCGAATGCAACAAAACTGTTTCGAACCAGCATCGTTGACGATAATTGCCCACTTTCTTATGACGCAACACACACCAAATGAAACGAAAAAAAAAGAAGCGAAACAGAAAAACAAGTTTCATTGCCAACTGTTGTTTTTTGCAAAACAAAATTTTGATTCCGTTGTTTTTATTTTCGTATCTTTTGTATCTTGTTTACTGATAGCATTTTCGATTAATCCCAGCAAATAATCAAAAGTTTTAATCCGCCTTCTGGTGAAACTATTAAATTTCTCAGGATAAGTTCTTAACTCTGCTATTAAGGGGATGCACCCACTACTCTCTGTTATTTGTGTTCTTCTCCTCAATTGCTTCAAAATTGTATGTAAGATTGGCACAACTTCATCGCCTGAGTCCGACCACATGTTGAACAACACTAAAAGCAACTCGCAAACTCCATTTTGTGTTATTTCAACGCACACCAAACGAAACAAGAAAACGTTTTGTTTTGTTACATTCTGTTTCGCTTGGTGTGTGTTCAAATAAAAAACGTTTTTTTAACTATCGAATCAAAAACGTTTTGTTTGATCCGGTGTGTTTTCAACCTTAGGCAACGCGCATAATTGACATGTTTAAATGCACGGTGAATGTTAAATGAGCAGGAAAAATACTGGTCATTGGAGGCAGTTAAATATATTTACGAGAAAAGATGTTGCTAGATCTTCCGGTACGACACGAAAACAAGTGGGGTGACCCAGGAGGGCCACACGATCAGCTTCCCATATGATCATGATAATCACTAAAAAACAAATTAAGAGTAAGAGGATGAATGAGTTTGAAAAACAAAATATGCATGCATATTTTTAGCCAGTCTGCTACTAAAATTATAAATAATAATAAAGAAAAGTACGTATAAAATCAATATTAGGTAATTGATTCTTTTCCTCATTCAATATTTATATTGATTATTTACTGTTTTGTTTACATTTGTTTTACTATTACAAAAAAAACTGTTGGCTGCTGTTTGGTAAAAAATTATTTAAAGCCGATATCATTTTCTATACGCGAGACAGCTACCAATAAACGAACAAATTCTTCAACTCAAAATTTTTCTTTTAAATCTACTTAAGTTGTTTTGAAGTTTAATTTCATGTGGTAGTGCATTAAATAGCTGACAACCTTTATAAACAATACTATTCTGATTTCAATTTACAAGATAGTTTGGCAATCTGAAGTCATTTCTATTTCGTAGTTCGTATGGCTGTGTTTCACCGACATATCTTAGGTATGTTCTTAGATAACTAGGCAATATAAAACAATAAACATTAAATATAATTCTTTGTTTAATACTAAGCCACTTTAACGTATTTAACATTAACGCTATCGATGTAAATCTATTGCACTTTAAAATTGTTCTCATTGCTTTGTTTTGCAATCTTTGTATCTTGGACAACATAAAATCAGTACATAAAAATAACATTGTAGAACAGTACTTAAAGTGAGGTTTAATCATCACATTATATATATTTACTGCACATAATACTGATATTTTATTACGTATTCTCCTAAAAAAAAGATACCTTTTTGAACATTTTCTTCACGATGTAGTTTAAATGAAAGTTAAATTTAAGCTTAGCATCTATTACAACAAGTATTTAATTTGTATACCCTATTCTAAGGGTATATTAATTTTGAATATTTATGATCAGCATCGATAGTAATGTCGTTCTAGCCATGTCCGTCCGTCCGTCCGTCGGCAAAAATTAGGCCTTTAAACTGGGCCTAGAGAGCTGAAATTTTAACTATATACTCTCTAGGGTCCCGAAATAATCAAGTTTACGAATTTTTGAAATCCGCCCACACACACGGCCACAAACTCAAAAAAACAATTTTGACTTAGAAAGCTGATTATATATATACTATAATTATAATTATAATTATAATTATATGTAGAGCGTTCTTAACAATTCAACCATACTAAGACTTTTGTCACACCCACTTATGAGGGATAGGAATAAGAATAGGGTATCCAACAGTTCGCCCAAGCGGACTGTAGCCCGTCCCTATGTTTTGAACTTGTTCAAGTACTGTATTATCGACACTTAGGCTAACTAGAGAATCATTAAACTTATTTATGTTTAATTTAAGCTTGTTTGACATTAACCAGGTACTTATCATAACCAGGTAATCTTGGAGTTTTTGTTCGCAGTCATCGATGTTTTCCCCGCTTATATAAATGAGTGCATCGTCAGCGAATAGGGCAAGTTGAGAATGTTTTATCACATTCTTTATATCGTTTATGTAGATGATGAAAAGCAGTGCACCCAACACTGATCCTTGCGGAACACCAAATAACATTTGAATACTGTTTGATAATACTCCATTTACTTTGGTTTTCTATGACTTTCGATTGAGAAACGACTGAAACCACTTTAATTCGTTATTCGTAATGCCATATTTTTGTAATTTTAGGATTAGGAGATTTCTATCTGCAATTACATTGTTTTTGGCATTCCAGAAAAACATTATTTGCTTCGAAATACTCTTCTACGGATTTTTCCTATTCCTATGACGAAGCTGAATGTCTGAAGAACTCCCCAATAACATGCCCAAGAATGTAGAAATTCATGGTAGAGCGACTTTTCCCCCAAAGACCAGCTTCTATGTTCAGGATTTTTTTTTTTGTCGAGGTGCGAGACTTTCTACACTGGATCACTCAGACTCAATACTGGTCCATTGTACTACCAGGAAGACGCACCACATTTTAATAAAGGGTTTTTCAATAAAAGCGCTAGAAAAGTTTTTTTTTAAATAAAACAAAAAACGGTTTTGGATATCAATGAAATTCTTTATTCCTGTGAAAGTACGTTCGATGCCATTATGTATGGAACTCGATTTCTTTTGCATGGCCCCCACGGGCACGCTTGCAGAAGTCCAGACGCTGAACTCAATTTTCGACGGTTTTCAAGCATAAATCGGCCGATACTGCTGTAATTTCACGTTCGATATTCGTATGAAGTTCATCAATCGTCGCTGGCTTGTTGGCATAGACCATAGACTTGACGTAGTCCCACAGGAAATAGTCTAACGGCGTCAAATCGCACGACCGAGGCGGCCAAGCGACTGGACCATTTCGTGAGATAACACGGTTTCCAAACTTGGTTTCCAATAAATTGATTGTGGCATTCGCTGTGTGGCTTGTGGCGCCGTCCTGTTGGAACCACATGTCCTCCAAGTCCATATCATCCAATTGGGGCCAAAAATATTCGGTTATCATTGAACGGTAGCCAAAAAATTCGCCACAACGACGTCACAGAGATGCCCAACGCTTGAGAACGACGTGTGAGAGACACATTTGGGCTTTCTTCAACTGAAGCCTCAGCGGCAGCAATATTCTCGACACTACGGGCAGTTCTTTGTCTCACTGGCACGGGTAAATTTTGTACTGTGCTTGTGGATTCAAATTTTCCCACTAGACGCTCAATTGTTGATCTGCTAGGACGATTATGACGAACATAAATTGGACGTAGCGCTCTTAACGTTGAGGCCACTGACTCCGAATTTCGGTAGTAAATTTTAATAATTTCGACTCGTTGTTGGCTCGTATATCTTTCCATCATGAAATGGCAAACCTTACTGAAGAGAAATGTCAAAAGAGCGGCAAGAAATTCGGCGTCGTTTGCTGTCCCTGTCGCTCTACTTTTATAGCGTCCCTGTTGAAAAACCCTTTATAAGAATTTATTCGTTTTTCTAAGAAAAACGAGAAGGCGCTTCAATGACAAAGAGCTTAGGTTTACAGCACTCACCATATCAGCACCAAATACCTGCCACCTGATACGAGCAAAAGCAGGACAATCACATCCGCAGTGTCGTCGCTTTCTCCACAGGCTTCGCAGTTGGTGGTATCGCTTAGGCCTACCACCTTAAGGTGTTTGGCAAAAGCGTAGTGGCCCATAAGAACGCCATTAGCCTGTCTGCAGTCTTTTCTGTTGAGAGACAACAACAATACCGCAGATTTCCTACAGACGTCGGGAAGAAATTGCTTAGTCTGTCTGCCCCCTGGAGAGTCATGCCATCGGCGATTGTGTTCATATGAAACCCAACCGTCAATGGAAGCCTTGACCGAGGACGCAGGCAGACATGTCGCTGGTTCTGGTCCTGAGAAGTCTTCCTCTGAGCCCTGTCTAGCAAGTTCATCGGATATCATTTCCCGTGATCCCGTTATGACCCGGGACCCAGACAAGTTTAAGTTTAATTACTAAAAAATTATGTTCTAAAAGCAACATATATAATGTATCTTACTTACTTACTTAGGGTGGCGCTACAGTCCGGGTTGAACCTAGGCGTCAACCAACAAGCGTCTCCAGCCAGCACGATCTTTGGCCAGCTGTCTCCAGTTTCGCACGCTAAGTTGGTTAAGGTCCCCTTCCACTTGCGTGCGCCACCTGAGTCGCGGTCTTCGTCTACTGCGCCGTCCCTCGGGTGTGGATTTGAAGATCTTCCGGGCCGGAGCATTGACGTCCATTCGCTCTACATGACCCAGCCAGCTTAGTCGTTGGACCTTCACTCTTCAGGCTAAGTAGATGTCGCTGTACAGCCCGTACAGTTCGTCGTTGTATCTCCTCCTCGATTCACCGCCTATGCAGACGGGACCAAAAATTACCCGACGAATTTTCCTCTCAAAACAACCAAGAGTGACCTCATCCGCTTTTGCTAGAGTCCATGCCTCTGCACCATAGAGAAGGACTGGGATTATTAAGGTCTTATAAAGAATCACTTTAGTTGTTCGAGATAGGGCTTTGCTACTCAATTGCTTTCTTAGCCTTCTTCGTTTAATCTCAGCGCTGATGTCATTGCCTGAGTTCCTTGCGGAGCCTAGGTAGACAAAGTCCTGAACCACCTCAAAGTTATATCTGTCTATGGTGACATTCTGTCCGAGACGTCGGTGTTGGGTGTCCTTTCTTGATGGCAGCATATATGTACTTTGTCTTGCCCTTATTGATCGCCAAACCCATCTTCGCCGCCTCCGTCTCAATACTCACGAAAGTAAAAGTGACATCCCGCTGCGTTCTGCCGATTATGTCGATGTCGTCGGCGTAGGTGAGTAGATGGACGGACTTTTGAAAGATAGTGCCTCTGGTGTAAGCATTTGAGTTTTGCACTATTTTTTCAAGAACGATGTTGAAGAAGTCACATGACAGCGCATCGCCTTGTCTAAATCCTTTTTTGACATCGAAGGTCTCGGTGAGTTCTTTATCGACCTTAATGGAGCAGCGTGCATTCTCCATTTTCATCCTGCACAAACGGACGAGTTTGGCAGGGATGCCAAAACTAGACATTGCTTTGTATAGCTCATCTCTATAAATGCTGTCATAGGCGGCCTTAAAATCGATGAAAAGGCGGTGGGTATCGATTTGGACTTATAGAGAAGAAGATACAGCCGCGAACTCTGAGCTGTACAGAAATGTGGTTGTAATCCAACAAGCTAAATCACGTCGGCTACATTACCTCGGCCGCATTTAGTGGGTGGACAAACATGCTCCACCCAAGTGGATCTTCGACTCCCAGTCCCAGGTTCGAGAAGGAAAGGAAGACCGAAACTCCGGTTAAACATCCAGCCCTTGCGGATGACAGAGGGCTTGGTCTCCACTATTGGAAGCTGCGTGCCCAAGATCGCGGTGAATGGAAGTCTGCAGTGTCTCAGGCAGAGACTTCACGGTTCGGGAGCCAGTTTAGTAAGTAAGTTTAAAATAACCTTATCTAAGCTGTTCTCCCCATTTCCCCATTTACATAGTTTTTCGATAAAATCTTTTCTAAATCATGTTTCGTTCTTTATACAAGGTGGCGCAAAAGTAATCCTCCTATCAGAAACTGCTATAAATTTTGCGATTGGGCCCCTAATGTCAGTTCTGTTTTGACATTTGTGTAGTAAACACATGCGAAATACACGTTAATAAACAATGTAACGCTACACTGCTCCAGAACGCGGAATATTGGTGACTATTTATTTGATTTTTTTTTAAATTGCAGCCAAAAAACATCGGAAGGTTATTTTTGCGCCACCTTGTAGAATGTCAAAATACACAAAATACCGCTATGAAACTGCCAATTCCACTGCAAACCAGATATTATCAAGTCTCGAAAGCACAAATGTACGAGTACCTTTCAATCTTATGTAGACCATCATTATGGTTTATAAGATTATAAAGAGTTAGCCAAAATGTATGTCTGTTGCTAAAATAAAATATTATCCACCAAACAATTGGGCACAGCAATCCTCAAGTGGACCAATCGACCTCGAAATCAATAACGTTAAATCAACGAATGCTAACTATCAATTGACACGGTCAGCCTTTATTTAATAGCTGACCTCGGCGCGCTGCTGGGCCGCTGACCTCGCTTCATCAGTTTTGATTCAATTACGAACACTTTTGTGTTGTCAACTTCCGTGCCTATGGGTTTGCTATTCATTGCATTGTTTTCGTTCTCACTCTGCAAAGAAAGCATATATAAATAATAACCTGCAAAAACCAAACGTAAACACCTGTGAATTTCGCAATCGCAGGATATTTTCTACACGCACATAAATTAATTACTCACGGCAACTATGACAGGCAGCTTGTCCGTTTTGTGCTGGCAATTCGCAATATGTCGCGGATGAGTGAGTGTGTTCGACTGTTGTGGTCAATTGAAAATTCCATTATCGTCCCATCGATTCGCCTGCCGCACTATCACTGCGACCGCTGCACGGCGGATATGAGTGTGATGTGATATGATGCGATTGCTTTTGGCAAGGGTTGTTGGGGTGCCATTTAGCCACAATATATACCACCCACTGATGCATGTCGAATGTCCTTGCCATGAAAACGCAATGCTTATAAATTAATCCGGAAATTAGTTATGCCAAATCGAGTCCGATTTGTTTATGTTAATTGTGTACGATTCATTCATTGCGAAATGGATTAGGAAGGATTAGTATGGCTTAGCTTTATTGATTTCATCCCGTATTAAGGCTTAATTATATTGAAGACATACATATTACTTAAAAAACTGCATGAACGAGGAGGAAGAGTAGACTATTCTCCACCTTCTTTTTATATATACACTCTCCCAGTAAAGAAAACTTCATTTGATTGCTTTCTTCTGCAATGATCTAAACGATCGAACTAGGTAAGGTTAGTTTGGGGTGGCTGTCAGCCTAAGGCAAACACACTTAGACCAATGTTAGGTTCATTGTGATACCACACGGATCTAGGGATTCCTTTCACTACCTGTTAAACCATTTGGAGCTTCTTATGAAGCGCGATAGACTTCTTACGTCAGTATTAGCCAAGTCACTTAGATCATTGAGCAAGTAAACTCCAAGATGGAGATTTGGGAGAGAGCAGGACATGTACAAAAAAGGTTTTTTTTTATAATTTGCTTACGCTAAAGGTTTTTTTTTCTGTTGTTACAGTTCCCTTATAGTGCTAAGAACACAGCGTAAGCATTCGTGTTTAACAGCAAGCAGCACCTGGCAATATCGTATTTCATTGCATGCTTTTAGGTGCTACACTAATACTGCACAGTTGCCACCCGAGATGAAGTGTAGTCTCCTCCTCCTCCTCCTCCTCGTCCATGCAGCTTCTACAGAAGTCGTTGGAATAAACGCCAAGCCTCGATGCGTGCCTGCCCACAGACAGTGCCCTATAATGGCGCCTATAGTGGAGCTAATATGCAGTCGGTTTAGTGAGGTTAGACTCTTAGAGCATCGCACGTCCAGCGTTGGTCAGACATGCTTAGTCGCTAGACATGTATTACTACTTGTCCAAATAAGGTTTGTTCTCTCGATTGCGGATAGCTTGAATAAAAGTTTGCTAGTAGCGATTGGTATACCCAGAAAACCCTTTTCAGGTAATAAAAGGTAGTTTGGTTCCCTTTTTGGCGAGTTCATCTGCCCTACAGTTTCCTGCAATCAATGTTCTCTATGCCCCGGCACCCAACAGAGGTGCATATTAAACTGCTCTGCCATCTCCCTAAGAGATGAACGGCAGTCAAGGGCTAAGATGGAATTTAAAGAGACTGAATCCACGGATTAAATGTGAGAAAATACGGATGTCCTTTGTGGATATCACATTTCTCTTCAGCCACGTCAGGGTTCCTTTTATCGCCATAATTTCCGCTTGGAATACGCTACAATGATTAGGAAGACGGAAAGAAAGACTTAGCCTTTCGGAGAAAACGCCTCCACCAACCCCATCACTATTTTTTGATCCATCGGTGTAGAAGTGGATCGATTTATCTTCCGCAAACACAGCGTCATCCCAGAATGATCTGGAAGGAATAGTGACTTGGAAGTTCCTTCCGAACTGTAATTGGGGTATGGTGTAGTCTATGTTTCTTGGTAGAGACTCAATTGAATCCAGAATGATGGAGTGGCCAATATTATTGTTAATCCACTGCGAGCTAGCTTTTAGGCGGACAGCAAAATAGGCCGCTTTTTGCCTGCTAAAAATGTCCAGGAGTATCAGAGATGGGTGGTTCGGCTTATGCACATACAAACTGTGCGTTGGACTTTGCCCAGTTTATCACAATTTATAGCTTTACCTAGGGCAGTCCACCAGACATCAACCCCGTATGTAAGAATCGGTCTTATGACCGATACATATAGCCAATGAGTGATGCGGGGTTGTAAACCCCACTTGTTCCCACTGGTTTTTTTGCAAGAGCAAACTGCTTCTGTGGCTTTTTGACTCTTTCTTGTATATTGGGTTTCCAGCTTAACTTCCTATCGAAGATTAGACCCAAGACCTAAGCTTCGTCGGAAAAAGTTAAGCTTATACCACCAATAGAGGGTGGGTGGGATTTTGTACTTCCTGGAAAAGAGGACAAGTTCGGTTTTGTGGGGGTTGATACCCAAGCCACGACGATTAGCCCATCTCTTTAGCTTGTTGAGAGCGTTTTGCAGGAGTTCCTTTATAGTGTTGAGGTGTTTTCTAGAGACAGCAATAACAACGTCATCCGCATATGCAATCACCCTGCAGCCCTCCCCTTCCAGTTATATTAGTAGTTCATTCACCACCAAGTTTGAGAGAGGAGGGCGAAAGGACGCCGCCTAGCGGTGCACAGTGGCGCATTTTGACATATTTGGTTGCAAAAATCATAGCTCGTAAACAAATAAAGATATCGGGATAATTTTTTCTCCAACTTGAAGAACATTCCCAAAGCTATACACTTTGTGAATTCTAAGAAAAAATATTTACAGGGTGTTTCAGAATTTTCTGCTGAAATACGACTTTCTCCCAATAGAAAATGGACTCAATATATTTTACCTCAAAAAATGTCAATAGTAGATAAATAACTGAAGTAAAGACAGGGTGTCATAAAGTCAAACAAAGACACAGTGGTGCATAAAAGTAAACAAACGATAATTTTTTTTAAATATTTCTGCATGTGCATCAAAAGCCTTTTTATACCCTATTCTAAGGGTATATTAATTTTGACGCATAGTTTGTAACATACCTTAATATTGCCCGTAGACCCCTAAAAGTTCCTACATATATATATGATCAGCATCAATAGTAGTGTCGATCTAGCCATGTCCGTCCGTCCGTCCGTCGGCAAAAATTAGGCCTTTAAACTGGACCTAGAGAGCTGAAATTTTAACCATATACTCTCTAGGGTCCCGCAATAATCAAGTTTAAGAATTTTTGAAATCCGCCCACAGACACGCCCACAAACTCAAAAAAAAACAAAATTTTGGAAAAAATCGAATTTTGAGCTAGAAACCTGAAATTTTTTTATATATGATCTATGGCTCCTAATTTTCAAAATGCGCCCACTGACACGCCCACAATTAAATAAAACAATTTTATTGAAAATTCAAAGTTTGAGCTAGGAAGCTGAAATTTATAATATATACTTTCTATGGGCCCTTTATGCTCATGTGTAAATATTTTCAAAATCCGCCTACTGACACGCCCACAATTAAATAAAACAATTTTTTGGTAAACTAAAGTTTGAGCTAGGGAGCGTTTTTTTACAAAAGCTTCGTTTTTTCGATAAAATCCTTTAAATGTTATATAACAAAATATGTAGAGCATTCTTAACAATTCAACCATACTTAGACTTTTGTCACGCCCACTTATGAGGGATAGGAATAAGAATAGGGTATCCAACAGTTCGCCCAAGCGGACTGTAGCCCGTCCCTATGTTTTTTTATTATTTTGCTGCACATTTGAGTAAAAATATACCACATACTTCAGCGGTACATTTTAAGTTAAAGTATAGAGAAAGTATGTAAAGTGCTATAAAATAATAAAATTTAAGAAAAAATACTTGACAGGGTGTTCCAGAATTGCATGTTAAAAATTTTTTTTTTATCCAAAAACGTAAAAGTAGTATCTTACTTTAAAATAAAACTCCAATGTTAATGTGTGCAGTAATTGCAGAGTATTTAAAAACTAGTTCAAGTGAAACAGTAGAGAAAAAAAAGAATCATTTAAATTTTGTTTTGTGTTGCAAAAAGTTTTTTTTTTTATTTAGTGACACATCAACATAACAAATTATTTCAATAATATATTTCAAGTTTATCAGTGGAGAACAAAAAAATTAATAAGTAAAAATAAATAAAAAACAAACAAAAAATAGATTTCTTGGAAACTTTAAAATACAGGTAGTGTCTATGACTTATCAATTACGTGTTTGCTGTATAACTAATCATTTAAACTATTTTTTTTTATATTTATACCAGCTGACCCGTGCTCGCCTTGCCTCGCCAGTCTGCCATTTCTCAAATTGAATATGCTAATAAGAACTGATAAAGAAAACGTCGAGAGTGTCCCTACTCATTATATGGATATACTCTGAGTGTGACTCCCTCTCAATCTCAATTACATTTCATGATTTCATACCCTATCTTTCTCAATCCCATGCGGTACAAAAAAACAACACAAACTACAAAAGGTGCATAAAAAAAAGAAAGAAAATTACACAGCACAAAAGGTACAGACACAGCGAGAGAAACAGGATTTTTGCCGCACACACACACAAATTTTCCTCCACTGAACGGTGGGAAAATCCAACAATCTAGCTTCAATCGAACATTTTACTTTTTTGAATTGTATAAAATTTATAGTTTAATGCTTATTGTTCAACTTCAGGATAACCTACAAAGATGATTTATATCTTAAAATATTTCTACATAATTGAACTTTATTTAAAAAAAATCCTATTTCATTTGGATGAGTCATTCCAAAGCTAGGAGCTAGAAGGCATTCGAGAGTTACAACTTTTCTTAGATATCAGCTTAGATCTCCGCTTCTGGACAGCGAATGAAGCATTTTCCCACGGTAAAAAGCCTATGTCCATTCTCTATCTGTGTACCAAATTTCATTTAAATCGGTTCAGTAGTTTTGGCGTTAAAGCGAGACAGACAGATAGACAGACAGAGTTACTTTCGCATTTATAATATTAGTATGGATACCTACTTCTTTTGTGGTGATAATATGTATAGGTAAGGTACCTAACATTTTTATTGCATTAAATAAAAAGGATTAAACAACAGGTACTTGATCTGTCATTAAAATGAATAGATTTTTACAAATCATGAAAACTATCTGATTTATCATAAAAAAATATTACATAGCCATACCCAACCCATGTCCTAATTCTTTAAATTCGAGGTAGTCAAACAATGACCGGAGGACCACAAAATATTTATTATATGTAGTTAAGAATACATTTTTACATGTAAAAATAATGTTTTTATGACCACTTGCATTTTTAAGGATATATTAAAAAAAAACATAAATGATAAAAATAACGTTCTTTAATAAAATCTCCCTTAACCGCAAATAGGCAAAAACTGGCTGCGGAATTTCTTTGTAAATGTTTCAGAAATAGTCAAAGAATAAATTTCCGTTGAGTTTAGACCAAAGACTCTTAAAGGATTTTTTATAACTCAACTCAAAGTCAAAAAATGCAGCCAAAAACAGCTTTTCGAAAGTTTTAAAATTTTGCAATTAAAAAAAAACAAAAAGGATCATAATTGTAATGCAAATGGTCCTTTTTACAAGCTCAAATAAAAAAATATAATTTTTAAACAAGGTTTTTAGATTTTAACGCCGAAACTCTAAAACTTTTCATAAAACAAATATTTTTTATTTGATTTTAAAAATAAGGAAGCTTTGACTACCTGTATCATCCGAAACCTTCGACCGATTTTAAAATTTCTTTAGGCTTTTGAAGCTTCCAATATTTCCTAATCCAGTAAATAAATTAGTTTGGGATTTTAAGCACACACGAAAATTGAATTTTGCAAGCACTTTTGCAAAAATTCGCCACAGTCCGGCGTGCCTCTACTGACAGATCTCCTGGCAGATGTATCGCCCAGTTTTGAGTTGATAATCCGATTTGTGAGCAGTAGATTGATCAATTCACCAAGCGAACCACCCGCATTGTTAAAGGCGCCTTTCATATATAGTGATTTAACTTAGTTCCCAGGTAATAAAGCAAATCAGCTCATGTAGGTACCTCCCTACAACAGCTCACATTCTGTACGACGACATATGCGACTTGCAACTATAACTTTTGCAGATCTCATCTCTTCAACCATATCAACTTAACGAACTAATTATTTTATACTTCTTAAAATGAATTAATTAAGCCTCTTCTATGGACGACGTCAATATTCTTTAGAACTGGAAAAGAAGACAAAAACCTGTACCTACAGTAGTTTATCATCGTTCATTTGGAGTATCTTTTCGTGCTTTTATTCATATCTATATACATACATGATAACAAGAGCAACCAAATTTATTCGACGATCCGATATAACTATTGGAACATGGTTCTCCTGGTCTGGGCTGCCATTGTATACATGCATATGTAAATATAGCGAGGACAGCATAAATAGACTCGAGAAGCAGAACTTCAATCAAAAAAGGTCAAACGTGTCAATTTGAGAGCCAACTCATTTATCAATGAAATCATTTGATGGATGTCCCAACGGGCATCGTAGTTCATGACGATGGCTGACATGGTACTGCTGCTATTTCTGGGTTTGCCTAAAAAGATAAATTGTAACACCAATGACAACGGACAACGTCATCAAATTGGCATCGGACATCAAATTGTATATAGGTCTGCTTTCTTTATTAACTGCTGCGAAAAGCTTGTTATAATTAATTGTAAATTACAAAGATCTGAGTTTCTGGAGTTTCGTAATGTAATTCGGAAGTCGGACATCATCATGGATGGGGTAATTAGTTTTTAGACTCGTGAACTTATCGCAGGCACAACAATTGACGTTTTTATTTCAATAAAAGTTTAAGCGATTTGAGACTGACGCAAACAAATTAATTTAATAATTTTCGAGTATGTTTAAAAGTCAGTGTATTTTGGGATTCTAAGAACTGTTAAATAATTTAAAATAAGTAAGAAGCTTTCAAGAGTTTTTATGATGATGTTATGTTTTATTTTTAGGGCCACAAAAGTTTCGTAAATATTCATAAGACATTACTATAGCTACGAGAAGTTGGGAGTTATCCTAAAACGCGTTTTTATGTCTACGAAATTTTGTGTAAACCTATTTTGCTTAGCTAACAATCCTCTGCAATAGTTTGTTCCCTAGATACATATGTGCAGTGTCATCGGTTGTACAGGGTGGGCCAACTTGGACTGACTGATTTAAAATGCTTATCATTTTTTTATTTTTAAAGTTTTTTATTTTATTTTATTTTTAGGTTAAAGCATAAATTATTAAATTTTGTTTACGCCAAAAAATGTGAAAAATGAAATCCTTTAAATAACCTCCATTTTCCTGTTGGCAGTGAATGGCTCTTTTTCAGGTTTTTTGCATTACGTTGCGCAACGTTTCTGACTCAAATTTTGCAACTTTCTGATGTTCTGCTTTAGTTCCTGAATGTGTTGTGGTTTGTTGACATAAACCTATTCCTTCAAGAAAACCCACGAAAAAAAATCAAGTGCCGTCAAATTTGAGGAACTAGGTGGCAACGCGAATCAGCATTTTTTCAAATTATGCGGTCATTGAAAATTTCTCGCAGAATCTCCATTGTGTCTCTCGCGGTATGAGCTGTAGCTCCATCTTGCTGGAGCCATATGTCACGATTATTGAGAACTAACGGACATAAAAAAATTCCCAACATGGCCCGGTTTACCGCCACAGAGATGATTTCTGGATGACCAGTTTCGTTTTCGAAAAAATACGGCCCGATAACTTTATCAGCCATAATTCCAAAAACAGTGCATTTGAGAGGGTGTAATTGTCGCTGATGCAATGCTCTCGGATTTTCCGTACCTCAAATTCGGCAGTTCTGTTTAGATTAGATTAGATTAGATTAGATTCTTTATTTCATGAAATATATGTACAATAGTTTGTGTTTGAGAACACGAGCATGGCAGAAATAGCCGTTCTGTTTATTGACATATCCATTTAAATAAAAATGTGCTTCATCGTTCATAATGAGATTGTTCAAAAAGTTGGCGTTTTCTGTCGCAAGCAAAATGAACCTATTGGCATATTGTAGCCGTCGTGGTGCATCACTCGGCAATAATTCTTGGGCCAATTTTATATGGAAACATCCTCAGATCAATTTTAAGAATGAGTCGTAGCGATGTTCTGGAGATGCCCAATTGAGTAGCACGTCGACGAGTAGACACGGAAGGATCCGTGGGAACATTTGCACGTACAGCATCCACAGCTTGTTCAGTGCGAATAGGTCGAGCAACATTTGTTCGTGGTTCATCGAATACTGCACCTCGATGTTCAAAACGGGTCATTAAGCTTCTTATCATGCTTAAACTGGGAGCCGTCGCAGTATTAAAATGCTGACGGTATTTTCTTTGCGTTGCTATAATTGATCGAAAGATGATAAAATTCAACAATTTTTACTCGTTCTAGCACTGAGTATAATGACATTATGAAATTTTATGAAATTCGTTATTATCTCCAAAAAAAATAAAAAAAAACTTTAAAATTAAAAAAATTATAAGTATTTCAAATCAGTCAGTCCAAGTTGGCTCACCCTGTAGTTATGTTTTAATGGTTTCTTAAATCAAAAAAAAAAATTGATTTGATTTTAAAAATTTTCTAATTTATTTACTTTGTAGCAAAAAAAAACGTTTTTAGCTTAAACTAAATTGATATGAATGTTTTTTTTTTTTTAACTTCTGTCTTGCCAAGGCGACGGAAAAAGGCACCTCGCCCAATAAGATCTTATGTACCATAGGGACCAGAAAATATTTAGGCTAGTAGAGTTTCTACTTTCCGTATAAAGCAGACAATTTACCAGCAGAAGAATTCTTTATGTCTTCGGAACTCAGTTGTTCCCTGAAAAAGTTCTTCTTTCTAATAATTCCATTGAGGGCTGGACATTCGCATAATATATGTTCAGCTGTTTCGTCTTCTTCAAGACATAGTCGGCACTCAAGAGAGTTTACTATTTTAATTTTGTTAAAGTGATATCATCATGGTGACCAGTAAGGTAACCTACTAAGTTTTTGAGATCATGCCTTCTTATATTTACACATCTACTGGCATTGTTATTGAAGGGCCGATTGGCACGTTTGGCCTGTCTGAGACCTGTGATATTCTCCCAATATAAAATACATTTTGTATGTTCCCAGCTTTTTATTGCTGTTGTTTTATTGACCTTTCTGGTCAGTTTATCGGCCTTTTCATTAAAATCAAACCCTTCATGGCCCGGAACCCACCATAGTTTGGTCTTGTTTCCTAAGCCGAGTGTTTGAAAGCTATTGAAACAGTGCATGACTGATTTGGGGTTAATTGTGTGCGAGCTAAGGCCATTTATAGCTGCTTGACTATCCGTGAATATATGGATGCTTGCACCTTTAATACTACTATATAAAATACTATCCCAACAAGGTCCTATACGATGGGGCTCATTGGAATAGGATTGACAATTTCCTAATTAAGTTGACTCGAAGGCACGTGGAAAGGGCAATGGCCAGAGACAATAGCCTGATCTTTGGGGCTTACTACCCCAATGAAATGTACATAAAGAGTACGCTCCGATCTGGCTTCATCCCCCCGGAGGCATTTGTCAATATTGATGCTAAAGTGCAGGTCCAGACTAGGGATGGTATCCCGGTGGCCGGTATTATACCACCGCTACCACAGCGCGAGAGATAAATGACTCATCCGCGGCGGGGACATCGTCAATGCTCATAAGCTCCTCCGTTTTAGTACCGCAATAGCGGAGAAGGATAAATTCGATACGGAAAAGCAATTTGCCGAATTTTGGATGCTTTTTGAGGGGGGAGGGGGTCAACATGCCTTCCGAAGACCGTCCTCCGGTTTTGGATCACTTCAGACCTGTTTTTAGACCTGCCGACTAACTAAACAAGAAGAACTAACTATTTCAGTAAGTCAATTTAAACTTAACTAAGCCCTGTCTGAACTGAACTAAAATAAAAAAGCTAGTCAGCACTAATCAGCATCGGAAGTTATGTTGATCTAGCCATGCCCGTCTCCGTTCGTCTGTCATCCAATTTTAACCCGAATAGTGCTGTAATTATTTTGTTCGAATTTTTCAACCAAACTCATACGGATTTTAGACTAGACATCCCTGAGTCCGAAATTGTTACTATTTCAGTTTTACCTGCGCAGGTAATACAGGTAAGACAATTTCTGTGCTGTGACCATATGGTTACGCTGGCACTGCTTGGGCACTTGTTTAGGATTACCTGAAAAATCAAAGCTTTCGTAGTTATTAAAGTCAAAAATCAACAAAAACTACTTATGTTCGATGTGAAAGTGTTGAAAACATTTAACACAAAGGCCAATATTGCATTTCATATAGCACGTAGAGGAGAGGGGGGGCACATTTGAACGTGGGGTACCTTTGAACAGCACTAATAAATTCTTATTAAAAAAATATATGAGAACGTAAACTAAATTTTTATCCTGGCAATATTGTTTTCTTTAGACGTCAACAGCTTTCGTTCATCTTTTCAGTAGTCGTTGAAACTCGCTCGTGGTGGATGTTTTAATGCTGTATTTCCAACTTTTTTTTTTTTCTTCGTAAGAGTATACCTACTCATAACACTTTTGCAATTATCACCTGCGCAACGTCTTCTTTTTGCAAGTGGACCTACCTGTAAACAAGTTGCCGCAGTTAAAGAAAAAGGGCAGGCCTCTGATATTTTCTGGGAAGTCATCAATCATTGATAAGAGAGGTGCCGAACATTTTCCAAATCGTTCTTCACATTTCGGGTTTGATAGGGAATTTTTTCCTTGGTAATTTTCGAAATTTACCATATAACCAGAGGGCGTACACACTGACCAGGCTTTGAAACCAAATCTTATTAGCTCACCTTTGATAAATTGCTTGCAACTATGTCTTCCATAATAAGCTATCATACTTTCATCATAAGATAACAATTGTTGTATGGGATGGACATTTTTAAGCATATTTGCCTTTAAATGGTTTGTCATGGGACGCAACTTTCACAGCTTGTCCTTATTTCCATGTGGTGCAGCCAAGTTTGGTTCAAAATGAAGGGAACTAAGAATTTCTTCAAATCGCCCTCGCCGCATTGACTTATAAATTAATTCGTTCCGTAGATCGTTAGAGCTATTCCAATAGGCCTTATAACTAGGAATAGAATTGTACCCAGTCACATCAGAATGTCAATAAGAGTTCGCATTTCGCGAATCGAAAATTTTTGAATTGGTTTTCCTTCTTTTTTTATGGCATATAGTGCTGAGCAATGGCTGATGTGTTCCAGTAACTCATCGTCAAAAAACCGTTCGAAAAGTTTATGCGACTGCACATCACGACAGTTTAATGTCGAAGTTTGCTTCAGGAAACATTGGTCGTCCAGCAACACAATTTGACCACTTGGAACTAGTTGCTTTGTTGGAAGCAGGTATTGGCACGTCAGACAGAATGGGATTTAATTTCCTGAGTCGAGTGGCAATCTTCTTCAATTACTTCAATTGCACTGGAAGCATCTATTTTCTCCTGTTGTATCTCCTGGGGTAGGTTGGTCAACCGATAAGTTCAATTGCGACTCATCTAAGATATCAATGAGAACGTCCTACACGTTATCGGTTGGAATAGGCTGCTCTCCGAGCTGAATGGTATCAATATGTGAACCATTTCTTAATACTAATTCACAACCGGCTCTCAATTGATTCCCGTTCAGATCATCAATCGTGCCTCCTTCATTTTCATCGGCATCGTCTCTCCGGTGATAGTGATATTTCCATCTTTATTGTTCAATGTAAATACCATCTACCAAGTCAGCAAATGCATTATCTTCTTCATTTAGTTGCTGAAGATAGTCTACAGCCTCCTGAAGTGATAGTTTTCTAAAGAAAATAACAAGATTCTCTCAAAATTCGAACTCTTTTAGTCCCAACGTCACCGTACAGTCACATCGTTAAAAAAAATTAACACGTACCCCAGCGGTGCTAACGTGACTGTACAGTCCCACCTTCAGGAAAATACTCAAAACTAGTAAAAAAAAATTTTTTTTTTCATGAAATAAATAATATGCATACACAATAAGTTATTAGCTTACTATTGGTATATGTACATATTATAAAGATAACTGGAAAAATATAAGCAAAAATTTATTACTTACTTTTTCATGTTTGTTAATATGCACTTTTTTACACTTTAAATATGAACCTAAAAATCCACAGCTCGCTGTGACTCTATGCATGAAGGGACTGATGTAAATGCTGTTTTGTTTTGGAGTGACAATTGTCACACAACAATCTTATGATCCGTTATTGATTTTAAGCGATGGGGTGCAAGACACCTGACATTACTCTACAGTTCTACTGTGTGTGACCGTACGGTCACGCTGGCACAGTTCGGGTTAACCCCTTAAAATTACAGATAAAAATCAGAAATTCGGAATATACGTATAGGGCTTTACCTATAACAAATTTTATGTGAACAATTAGTGGTTCCGTTCATTTGAATTTTCTTTCGCATAGAGTGAAAGGTCCTACAAACGGCTTTGCCGGGAATTTATAAGCAACTGGTGCCTTTTTTTTGGGATGGCACACTAACGCGACCTAGTACTCTACACATCCTGCTACGTCTCGTGGTGTCAAAAAAAAGGCACCATTTTTGGGCATGGCCCTTTATTCCAAAATCTTAATATGTAATGAAAATACTTTTCACTTATGTTCTTTCAATGTGAAAATACGTAATATACGAGTAGTTTTCATGTGAAATTACTTTTTTTTTCTTATTCGAACAGTTTGCGAACGGATCTCCAATAGTTCGTACTTGATTAATTCGCGAACGGACTATATTTTACATATGGCAACAGATTTAATTCGATCGTGAAAACGATTTTTTTTTTTAAACGAACCGAAAAATAAGGTTCGCGATCGAATCAGAAATAAAATTCCTTTGCGAACTTTTCATGAGAGAACGAATCATATTTTATCGTTCTGCGAACCTTGCTCCAGAGAACTCTGAATATCGTTGCTGACCGATGCAAAAAAGTTCACCTAAAGGTTAACCCCAGTAAAAGCGCAATAGTAGCATTCACTTCTTCTTCTTCCTTTACGACGAGGTTATGATCAGGGTTAAGGGGACGGCGGCCGCAACCGACAATTACAATACTAAATAGATAAATCGACAATCGATAATCGAAAAAAGTCGTTCATCGATCAATAAATCGCCAGCCGCAATAGGGATATCTGTCGATTTTATTTGTGTTACCAATGAAGGGGGTCTTACGGGCTCCTCCTCATTAAAATGTTGCTTCCCTTAGTATTATGCTTACTGTCGCAGCAATACACTTTTTATTTAAATACTTCTCAGCCTCTCGTAGAACGTAAAGAAGGATCGTCGTTGAACATTCTGAGAATCCATTGGCAGTAACTATCGGAAAATATTTGATTTCCTTCCATTCCTTTATTAACCACGTGATTTTGATGAACATAAGGCTCAATAATATGCTGCACTGTCGAAAAACTTATCTTCACTTTCTGCTACTTTTCTTTGACTTTTTCCGTCCATATAATGTTAAGTTATGAATTCATGGGTGTCAATATTTGTACGCGGTCCCATATTACAAAAAAAAAAATCTGTGAAATTTAAGTTTGTGGTGCAAAGTAAAAATGAAATGAGAAAGGATTAGGCCTGTTTTATTTAGAGAAAGGTATCCACTGTTGCACAAAAGAACGATCGCAAGTAACATAGCAAGCCGCCATACATATTTGTTTCCAACACTGCTGCTGTTGTGTCGATAATATCCTTTGCTATGGATATTATCCTTTGCTGTGGATATTATCGACAGTAGCTATCAATCGATTGTTGTTTTTGTTTACAGTGTAAATTCAAACATTCCTATGGATACATTTCACATAAAAACACGTCTGGGGTCTTGGGTTAAAATCACCCCGGGGCCAAGTAATACCTAAAGTTTTATTGCAATGTCCCACCTCCTGCAAAAGTCTGACAAACATACAAGAATATGAATTGCCATGAGAAGCTTTTCAAATTTGCCGTTCGGAGTCTGCTTAAAACTGAAAGTCCCTTCCACTTCGCACATGCAAATGGTTGGAGAAGTTAGGTTTCAGACCTTGTATATGCCGTTAATGCCCAATATTTACTATTTACACTCCTATTATCGACAGTGGCTGTCGATAGAATGGTGTTTCTATTTTAAGTGTAAATTCGAACCTTCATGTGTATACATTTCACTAAAAACCAGGCCTATTCTTCATGCTTATTTTGATATTCGATTTTGATCGAAAGTTTGTCAAGTTCGAAGAATCTGTTCGAGGAGAACATTACTTTATTCTAGGGAATAGAGACATTCAAACGAATTAACTTGATTTAAGTTCATTTCAATTTAAGAACAGTATCGTATTTACCGTTTAAAGTGAGTGAATCAATACGTAAAAAGTGGAACAGAAAACAAATTAAAACAAACACATCATAGGAACGATTTGCATCATTTCTGTGAATTGACTGAGAAGTTGAACAGAAAAAGTTTTCCGGACGGAAGAATTAATGATTTCAATATTTTCTTCCATTTTATAATAAATTTGTTTAAAAACATTTTACGACAAAGATTGTGTCGTTCAGTGGACCAAAAGAGGAAGTCAAAAGAATCATTTTACGTATGGCTATAACTGGTGCCTAAACTCGAGAGAGAGTTTTGTTTTTTTGTCTCTAAAGTATTAAAGTATTGTTCTGTTTGACTTGTAAATGCAATAAAGGGTGTTTCATTATCATCATGTTGACAACTTCTTTTTTAAATAAAATGCAAACTATTTGAGATATGTATCTCAAAACAACATTTTATTGGGTTGAATTACTATCAAAACATTTATGAATGGAATTCGACTTCGTTCATTTCCACCACGGAACCGTATGCAGCGGTCGATACGTTGAACCCAATTTTGGATGACTCTGCCGCACATTTCGACCGATACGGCCGCTATTTCTCGTTCATTATTGGCTCTGATCTCCTTTAACGTCGCCGGCTTGTTGGCATAGCCCAATGATTTAATGTAGCCCCATAAAAAAAGTCTAGAGGCGTTAAATCACACGAATTCGGTGGCCAATAGACGGGTCCGTTTCTCAAGATAACACGTTCACCGAACTGAGAATTCAATAATTCGATTGTTGCACCAGCTCTCGGGCTTGTGGCACCGTATTGTTGGAACCACATATCACTGATGTCCAATCCATGCAATTGTTCAAAGAAATAAAGTTCCAGTATATCTCTGTAGCGAATACCATTTACCGTAACGTGACAGTCATTTTCATTCATTTTCATCCACAAAAAAAATGGCCCAATTACGAAACCGGCATGAAACAGTGACTTTTTGCGGATGAAGTGCTGTTTTATAAAGCACATGAGGGTTCTCACCTATCCAGTAAAGCATATTTTGCTTATTGACGAAGCCGTTTAACCAAAAATGCGCTTCATCGCTGAAGATGATTTTGCGATGAAATTCTTCATTTTCCTCCATCATGTCCAGAGCCCAATTCGAGCACGTACGTCGCTTCATATGATCAAGTGGCTTTAGATCTCGAGTCAGCTTGATCTTATAAGGGTTTAAGAAAAACCCCAAATCCTTAAGCTAAATTCGCCATAAGGTGGTCTGGGAGAGGCCCAATTCTTGAGACCGCCGTGAAATTGAATGATTTGGCTGGTTTGCGACGACTGAAGCAATATTCTCCTCACTTCGGGCAAAATGTAGTCTGGCACGGTAACATCAAGCAGCGAATATTCTTACTCAAATTTTTTCACTAGACTCTGAATTGCTTGTCTACTGGGACGAGAATTATGGCCGAAAATTGGAGTTAACGCTCTTAAAGTTGCGACCACCGACTCGGAATGTCGGTAGTAAATTTTAATTATTTGTAAACGTTGTTTCCTCGTGTTCACCATGATGAAAATGTTGATTTTACTGAATATTTTGACATTGACAGTTCGGTAACCGGCTTAAAGGTGCGTTCACACTGAAAGTTTGAAGTTGTCAAGTTGCTAATGAAATACCCTTTAAATAATTAGTGTAATAGTTCTATTCCACAAACTTGTTAAACATTTTTTAAATAATTTTTAGTGAAACTCACTTTTTACTGAATAAAAATAATTGCACCATTCAAACTGGGAGCCTCTACATGTCGAAGTTGAAAACGTTCATTCACATCATGATTGTATGTATTTGATTTGCATTCTGGTACAAAAAAAATGCACTCATCCCTTCTGCCATTAAAAACTCGACGACCCCATTAATTCCATTCTCTTTGAAAAAATTAACTTTACCCACCGCATGTCGCTCAATACGTGCTACTGCCACCTATTATGCCAATCGACAACGAAGCTTCTTTTCTTCTCTAGCACCTTAACCACACATTCGCACACAAACGTCGCGTTGTCGTCGTTGTCAACCCTTAATTTTCCATGCACCTGGGAATATGAAAAAACACTAGTTGTTTCCTTAAAAGAGCTTACAAAACGAATCGCAAGGAAATGACTCCTTAAAACACCTATTCCCATTGACGTCCACTCGATAGTCTGAAGCGTGCTTGCAACTAAAGCTGAACACAGTCACTCTTTGGCAACATTTCATGACCCACTCCTGGATTTGTTGCTAAAAAACGTGAATCAGAGTTTTTACGTCGGTGTAAAATGTATTTGAATCTGGCTGGAATTCCTCTCCCACATGTAAATTTCTTGTTCACTCTCCATGGCGCCATTATTTTCCGTGCTCCGACCATAAGCATGGAGTGAAAGAGCGCACAGAACTTTTCTCCGATTGATTAAAAATTCCAAAATAAGTTGAAAACATTAAAAAATAATAATAATTCATTTAGGGGTTTTTCTTCTTCGCTATCATTTTGCCATCCATTTACGCGACGCAGTGCGCATGTACGATGCATTTTCTCGAATCGTTTTACAGGAAATTGAATATGCGACCAGGAATCCGATTTCCACCGAGCTAATGGAAAACTATACTCCATGGGGTAGCAATGAGGTCCTCGCATTCGTATTTGCAATTTGTACTCGTTCTCGTGTTCATTCTCTTGCTCATCGGTATACGCGGATTAGAGTGCTGACATTTATGTGGGATTTTCTATTACTCATATCAGTTGCTATTAATTGGAATTGATTAGGAATTTCCAATCGATCTTTTTTAGTTCTGTATTTGAAGATTTGATTTGACCTTTCTCCCATGAATGCTACTTGAAGATACATCATGTTTCCGCTCTCGAAGGGTCTTCACTTTTATCTGAAACTAATGATAACATTTGAACCGTGGCGGACTTGTTCTTGTGGAATTTCATGGGTGTCTGCTTTTTTAGAAATGCCCTCATATCGCATATGGCACTAATGAGAAAAAGTGATTATGTATTTATGAATGTTTGGCATTGTTTGCGGAGCTGTTGAAAGACTGCTCCGGAGAATGCAATTATACTTGGTAACTTGCTAGAAATTTCATTATTCTAAGTGCATGTGTCTACGTTTTCAGTCCTACACACATGGTAATGTTTATTGGAGCATTTTTCTAGCAAGTATGATGCCGCCCTTTATTGGACTTAGAAATGCATTCTAACAGATAAGCTTAGATGTATCTATAGTGCAAATGGATGGAACACTTGTTCTAGCTACGATGTGTGGAGGTGTTGAGAATATTTCACAGAAATTTATATTGCAAAAGGATGGTTGGCTTTTGTTACGATTTTACTAGCGGTTGGTACCCGGAGTAGCCCGGGTCGGTATTGTTATTATATTTTGTAGAACCTTATGTTAGGCTCCTACGATATGATAGGGCCGATTATGTACTTGGATCAATTCGATTGGCGATTACAGATTTCATTGGGGTAAGCATTGCACTAGGTGTTAAAACGTGTGTGTAGAGCTATTGGCAATCTTGTCCCTTGATTCATTCAAATGTCGGAAACGCAAAGCGAACAATTGCTGGCACCACATTGCTTTTTCGCTAAAGCCAAATTCTGTAGAACAATCGAACATACTATTAATTTACTTTTTTGACTTTTTTCAGAAATTCTTTTTATTTTTTGAAAACATCAACAATCATAAACAAAAATAACGCGTGAACCTCAATTCTGTCATCTGTCACAAATGTGCCAGGAAATTTTTCGAAACAGCAAGTACGCAAACTTGCGAATTTTAACTTCCAAACCGAGAGTTGAAAAAGGGTGAAAAAGACATTTTTCAATTTGCCGTTGAACTCTTTACTTGAAATCAACTCCGTAATAAGCCAACATTGGAATTTTGCGGCAAGTTAAACAATAGTGAATAAAACGGCCCTTAGACTACCACCAGAATTATTACCTTTTGTAAATGTGTAAGAATAAATTCGTCGTGTTAAATTTATCAAAACAAAATGAAAAATAGATTAGGTAGATATTTTTCATGCGTATATTAATGAAGGTACAAAAACAACAAATAAAAAACCTCCCATGTCAAAAATATAGATTCCACACACAAGTGGTTGGAGAAACTTGGTTTAGCAGTCGTTTGAGCTTATGCCCAGATATTGCAATCTTAACATCATTCTAAATAGTCAAGTTGACGATTTACTTTAACTATGACACAAGAATAGTAGTTTTCATGTCTCGAACCCTTTTGAAGCTGCCTTATAATAATAATAATAATAATAATAATAGTGAGGGTATAGTACACTGCGACCGTTTTGCCTATTGTGTCCCCTGCTTATAGCTTGGAGAGGTTAGTACCCTCTCTCAGAGCCCCTCTAAATACATTTCTTTTATAAATTGTATTTGGGTCTTGTTCTGACTTACACCCCTATTACGATTGTCAATATTATCAATTGGTATTTGGTATTTAGCAACAAATTTCTTTAATCGATATTGTGATTATCAATTGCCAGTGAATTGCTGATCCAGTGTCAATTTCTATTAATTCTTGATTGTGAATATGAAAAACGGTATTGCGAGTGTCAACATTGTCATTGACTTATCTGTCAATTTGATCTGTTTCTTCCAACTGCAAATTACTAGTTGAAAAAATATATTTGTGCGGGATTGCAATAAAATGTACGGTGTAATATGTGTAAAGGTAATACAAGGTGGCGCAAAAGTAATCCTCCTATCAGAAAATGCTATAAATTTTGCGATTGGCCCCTAATGTCAGTTCTGTTTTGACATTTGTGTAGTAAACACATGCGAAATACACGTTAATAAACAATGTTACGCTACACTGCTGCAGATCGCGGAATATTGGTGACTATTTATTTGAGCAATAATCGGTCGGTGACTTTGGCACAACGTGAATTTCGTCGCAGATTTCCTACCCGTCCAACGCCTACTGGTGAAACACTGCGACGTTAAGCCGCTCGCCTCGAAGAGACTGGCACAACACGAGATGCTGCCAGGCGTGGCAGACACCGGAGTAGCCGTTCTGCAGAGAATATTGCTGCTGTAGCCGAAGATGAATTTTGGTACAAGATTTGAAGATGTTTCCGTACAAAGTCCAGACGGTGCATCAGCTGTTAGCTGCTGACCGCCAATCGCGTCTAACATACGCTCAAGCCATCCTTAATCACCACCTAGAGGAAGATGATTTTTCATCAAAAATAATCATGAGTGATGAGGCCCATTTCCATCTTAGCGGGTACGTAAATAAGCAAAATGTACGCTTCTGGGGCACTGAAAATCCGCGTGTAACCCACGAAGGGCCATTACACCCGCTCAAAGTCACTGTATGGTGTGCTGTTTTCGCTGGAGGAGTCATCGGACCTTTTTTCTTCGAAGACGTCGCGGGCCAAACGGTTACTGTGAATGGTGAGCGCTACAGAGCAATGATCAACGAGTTCTTTTTGCCGCAACTTGATTAATTGGGATTGGAAAACATGTGGTTCCAACAGGACGGTGCACCGGCACACACTGCACGTGCCACAACCGATATGCTGAAGGATGCATTTCCCGGGCGCCTAATCTCCCGTTTTGGCGATATGCACTGGCCAGCAAGATCGCCTGATTTGACCGCTCCAGACTTCTTTTTGTGGGGCTTTTTGAAGTCGCGGGTTTATGTCAACAAGCCTCAGACTCTTGCAGCTCTTAAAGACAATATCCGTCAACAATGTGAGGACCTATCGCCGGAAGTTTTGGCCAAAGTGATGGAAAATGCCATAAAAAGGGCTCAAATGACAATCAACTGTGGCGGCGGCCATTTACATGACATCATATTCTCGACTTGATGTAAAAAAAATTAAAAGACCAAATAAAAATAATCCACAAGAAGAATCAAAGTTTTTCATTTTTTTTTTTAAATTACAGCCAAAAAACATCGGAAGGTTATTTTTGCGCCAGTAGTTTATTTACTGATTTGAGCTATACAGGGCTAAAACTGTTGTGCCGCTTAGTTGAGCTTATGGAGTAAAACCTAGACGTTGCCAAGGGATTGTGCTGATATAGCAACAGATCTAAACATATTAGGCCCCCCAACGCGTAAATGGCACAAATGGCAAAGGGTAAATTTAGTTTCACTATTTATTTAAATTATGTCATTTTGTTGTGATAACTTCTAGGTTTGGATCGATTTTAAATGCAAGACCAACAAAAAGAAGACACAAAACAAAATTTAAATTTCGGCAACTGGCGGTGGACCGAATAGACTACACAATTTCAACAATTTGGAAGAGTCCATTATTTGAATGCTGGAAATGGAAACTTGCGTCAATCCACCTGGCAGAGAATTTGGGCAAGAGTATGAAAATTTGAACGAATCTACTGTTTCAAATGCCATAGAACCAGTCACAACTCAAACTCAAATGGAAAACTCAATGAAGGATCCCGATGAATTTGGCCAGAAGTACCCAAGAAAATCATCGCGCGTTGAAAGATTACAAACGGAACGCAAAACTCTCTTAGAAACTCAAACTTCTGCACAGAAAGAGTTCCTTAAGAATATGACAAATCTTATGGGTGATATAAGAAAAAGCATGAAGAATATTGAATACTACTCAAAGAAAAATATGAAACAAAATTGTTGAAATAATACAAATTAAGAGTGAAAAACTAAAGGCTTATAAGGAAAACGATCTAAATCATGCATTTTTATCTGGTGGAATTTCACCCGATAGATTCGACTATTTTGCCTCGCCTCTGGGTTCTGGACACCAAGCTGAGTTTGAGACGGTCTCTGAATCCGAAATCATCGATATTTTTTTTTTTTTTTTTTAATTCTGGCTCGCCAAGGCGATTTATAAAAGGGGGGGTACTTCGACCTAAAAGATCTTTTGTACCGTATGGGCCAGAAAAATTTTAAACTAGTAAAATTTCCACTTTCCGTGTAAAGCGGACAATTTTACCAGTAGAAGAATTCTTTATGTCCTCGGGGCTCAAGTTTTCCCTGAGAAAGATCTTCTTTCTAATTCCATTAAGGGCTGGGCATTCACATAAAATGTGCTCAGCTGACTCGTCCTCTTCAAGACAGAGTCGGTACTCAGCAGAATCTGCTATTCTCATTTTGTGTAGATGATATCTTAAACCGTGGTGACCAGTAAGGTAACGTACTAGGTTTTTGATATCATGCCTGCTTAGGTTTAGACATTTGCTGGCATTATGATTGAAGGGCCGAATGGCTCGTTTGGCCTGTCTTAGACCTGGGATGTTATCCCAAAGATAGGTACATTTTCTATGTTCCCAGCTTTTAATTGCTGCCGTTGCTGCTGATCTAGGGGTGCAGCAGAAAGGTTCGGGACCTATGAAAGGTGTTTCTGAACCTTTTCTGGCCAGTTCGTCGGCCTTTTCGTCACCTTCTACCCCGACATGACCCGGAACCCACCATAATTTGGTCTTGTTTCTTGCTCCGAGTAATTGTAGGGTATTGAAGCAGTACATGACTGATTTGGAGTCAATGGTATACGAGCTAAGGGCGTTTATAGCTGCTTGACTGTCCGTGAAAATATGGATGGTTGCACCTTTTATGCCAGATTAGATAATGTGGCTGGCGCATTCTTGAATGGCGTGGAGCTCCGCTTGAAATACGCTGGGACTTTTTCCCATGGGTATCGTAAAGCGTTTGTGTGGTCCGTATATTCCCGCTCCTACCCCCGTTTCCATTTTAGAACCATCCGTATACCACTTTATGCCGTTATGGCTGTTTGGTGGGTTATTGCTAACCCATGCTTCTCTCTTGGGTATCTCCGTGGAGAACCGTTTGTTGAAGCATAGTGTTTTTTGAATGCGGTCTATGACCGCGCAGTTCATGTTAACTTCTGGCAGTTCATCGAGAAGGATCTTAAGTTCCGGATGATCATTAAGACTTATCTCGTTTAGCTGTATTAGACTTATTGCACTGCGGATCGCCACTTTTCGGACGTATATGTGGAGGGGTATAATTCCTGTTATTGCCTCTATGGCAGCTGTTGGACAGGTACGCATGGCTCCGGAGATACCAAGGCACGCAAGCCGTTGTACCTTTTTAAGCTTCTCTATTGCGACCTTTTGTGTGGATTTTGTCCACCATACTATGGAGGCGTATGTTATGATAGGTCTTATCATCACTGTGTAGATCCAGTAGACGATCTTTGGAGAGATTCCCCAGGTTCTACCATATGTGCGACGACAGGCCCATAAAGCTCTATTAGCTTTACTGATTTTGTTGTTTATGTGAGAGTTCCAGTTAAGTCTCTTGTCCAGGATTACTCCAAGATACTTGACTTCGTCGGAATACTCTACGACCGTGTCGTTTATTGTGATTAGGCCTAGGTCTAATTTCCTCCTCTTAGTGAAAGGAACGATGACGGCTTTACTGGGATTTATGGAAAGATTTTCCTTGATGCACCAGTCTATGGCTGTCTTTAGAGCATTTTTCATTTTCGATGTGACTCCTATTGAGTCTTTGCCCCTAACTATGATGACAATATCATCGGCGTACCCAATTGTGGTGTAGCCCAAATTGCTCATCTTGTGTAGCAGGTCATCGATGACCAATGACCACAGAAGGGGTGAGAGTACTCCCCCTTGTGGGCAGCCCCTTATGGTTGTTACTGATACAGAGGTCGTTCCTGACGAGGAAGTTATTTTGGGACTTTCCAGCATCGCTTTGATCCATTTAATAGTTGGTTTATCTATGTTTCTATGGTACAAAGCATTTGATATGGATTCATATCCAGTGTTGTCGAAAGCACCCTCTATGTCCAGAAAGGCAAAAAGTGCGATCTATTTGCAACGGTAGGCGTTTTTTATACCCTATTCTAGGGGTATATTAATTTTGACGCATAGTTTGTAACATACCTTAATATTGCCCGTAGACCCCTAAAAGTTACTATATTTATGATCAGCATCGATAGTAATGTCGATCTAGCCATGTCCGTCCGTCCGTCCGTCCGTCCGTCGGCAAAAATTAGGCCTTTAAACTGGACCTAGAGAGCTGAAATTTTAACCATATACTCTCTAGGGTCCCGAAATAATCAAGTTTAAGAATTTTTGAAATCCGCCCACAGACACGCCCACAAACTCAAAAAAACAAAATTTTGGAAAAAATCGAATTTTGAGCTAGAGAGCTAAAATTTTTTATATATGATCTATGGCCCATAAAACTGATTGGGACATAAAATTTTCAAAACCCGCTCACTGACACGCCCACAATTAAATAAAACAAATTTTGGGAAAAATTGAATTTTGAGCTAGAAAGCTGAAATTTTTTATATATGATCTTTGGCCCATAAAACTGCTTGGGACATAAAATTTTCAAAATCCGCCCACTGACACGCCCACAATTAAATAAAATATTTTTTTTTTGAAAAACCAAAATTTGAGCTAGGGAGCTGAAATTTTTAATATATACTCTCTAGGGGCCCTTTATGCTCATGTGTAAATATTTTCAAAATCAGCCTACTGACACGCCAACAATTTTTTTTTTTTTATTTTTGAAAGTCCAAAGCTTGAGCTAGGGAGCTGAAATTTATAGTATATACTCTGTAGGTGCCCTTTATGCTCATACTTAATTTTTTTTTTAAATCCGCCTACTGACACGCCCACAATTAAATAAAACAATTTTATTGAAAAACCAAAGTTTGAGCTAGGGAGCGTTTTTATTTACAAAAGCTTAGTTTTTTCGATAAAATCCTTTAAATTTTTGTCACGCCCACTTATGAGATATAGGAATAAGAATAGGGTATCCAACAGTTCGCCCAAGCGGACTGTAGCCCGCCCCTATGTTTATCTCTGTAGTTAGTCTTAACAGAGCGCCTTCCGTGGATTTGCCCTTTTGGTACGCATATTGGTGAGGGTGCAGAGGCATGCTTTTTGATATGCATTCTCTAATGTGAATGTCAATAATCCTTTCCATTGTTTTCAGAAAAAACGATGTCAGGCTTATCGGACGATATGATTTAGGTAATTCTCTCGGCTTGTTTCCCGGTTTAGGTATAAATACTACGTTTACCTCCCTCCAAGTAACTGGTATATACCCCCAGTTGAAGCTGAACCTAAATAAGGCAATCATGGATGGTAGTAAAAATTCTATTCCATTTTGAATGAGAGCTGGAAAAATACCGTCTGTACCTGATGCCTTGAATGGTTTAAATGAGTTAATTGCCCATTTAACCTTATCCGGAGTAAAAAGTGTTCCGGATAAACTATGAATTCTGCTGAAGTTTCTTGGAATTGAGACCTCCGCTGTATGGTCGTCTGTAATGACCATCGTGTGAGAACCTGGGAAGTGAGCCTGAAGCAAAGTTTTCAGCGTTTCTTCCCGGTCGCGTGTGATTGAACCATCTGATTTAATTAACAATCCCATGCCTTTTTCTTGATCCGTTGACAGGGCCCTTTGGAGGCGTGCCACCTCTGGAAGTTTTTCTATCTTCTCACAGTTTACACGCCATGAGGCTCTTTTGGATCTGCGCAACTCTAAGTTGTATATGGTCAGCATGGATTTATATTGTTCCCATGTGCCGGTGCGTTTAGCTTCGTTAAAAAGCTTTCTCACCCTCTTTCGAATAGACTCAAGGTTATCGTTCCACCATGGTACGCACCTTTTAACCACGGTTCTTTTAACCTTGCAACTATTTTTGAATGAGGTAAGAATAATATCATTTATTTGACATTGCGCAGCATCTGCATCAATTGTATTTGATGGTGCTTCTGGCAGCATGTCAGATCTGACCGCAAGATTTTCGCGGTAAGTTCTCCAATTAGTCAGTCTGTTGTCATAACGGACTGACGCGTGTTCGGCATTGCATCTTATCTCGAAACGGATGTGCATATGATCCGATAGAGATGCCTCGCCAGACACGTGCCATCCCTCTATAATATCCTTCATGAAAGGAGATGATATAGTAAGGTCTAAAACTTCTTCTCTTATAGAATTTCTAAATGTAGGACTATTTCCCTTGTTTAGAAAAACGAGGTTATTGCTATATAAATATTCTAATAGCGACTCACCTCTGTTATTTGTATCTCGGCTGCCCCAGATGGTATTATGTGCGTTTGCGTCGCAGCCGATTAGTATATGTACTTTCTGGTCCTCACAGTACCGGACAAGTTCCTGTACTGGTAAGGGAGGCACTGCATCCCAGGAAAGTACGCCGACGCGCATACAAATTTATGCAGCTCTCGGCCTTTGTGGCGCTCTATTAGAACCGCCACCAGGTCCCTAGTTGTGAAACCTGGAATGAGAGAAAATTTTATATCTTTCTTAATAGAGATAGCCGCCGTTGGTCTGAAAGGACCTTTGGCGAAAATTAGCTCTCTGTGTTTACAATTTAATCCGGATATCTTACCATTGGTTGCCCAAGGTTCCTGGATTAGTCCAATAGCAATGTTCCCTTCGGCACATCGCTGGCTAAAGGTGTCCGATGCACCCATAGCCCTGTGCAGGTTGGCCTGAAAAACGCTGAGACGGGTGGTAATTTGCGTCTGTATTCAGGGTTTCGTACTCTATTGGGCTTGTTATCACCTCTCCTACGTACGATACCCTGTTGAGGAGGACCACTTTGTCTGCCTCTAGGACTTTTGTTTTTATGTCCTTCTTGTGCCAGTGCTTTCTTACGATCCATACCTAACTTAGGCCTGAATCGTGTTTGGCTTTCTCTGGCTGCGCTTGACTTCGCGCTTGTAGCTTCTTTTTCTGGCACAGTTGTTGCCGTGCTTGAAGCTGCAGCCTTAGCAGCGCTGGTGCTGGCCCACTTGGGTCAGTTGCGGTGCTGCCGTGAGCTGTGACATCCTTCTTATCCAAAACGTGCTGTTTTTGATCTTTAGGGCCCTGTGTGGCCGTCTTGTCAGCACTTTTTAGGATAAGTTTGGTCTGTCCGAATCGGAAAGAGACCATACCCTTTAGCTCCACGAGTCTCCTCATGGTGCTGTCGTTTATGGCAAAGACCATATGTGCGATGTCTCGCTCATCCGATCTTTGCAGAACCCTCCACGTTCTCGTGTTCAGTTCTTTGTTTTGGCCATCTAATAGGGCTAGGATCCTTTCGCTAGCTACGCCGGTACTCTGCGGGAAGAACCCTCTGATGACATGTAGTTTTGGAAAATTTTCCTCTCCCACAAGCATCACCTCTAACCCGCATTTCTCTTTTAGCTTGGCGAAGGTTGCCTTCATCCACTCTGCAGTGGTGGCGTCCGCACATACGATCATGAACCATCCGGCTTTGAACGTAGTACCGCGGAAGGTTGGTTTGACCTCCTCGTCACGCTGTTCGATCGTGATATCCATAATCCTCTCCTGTATCGAACCCATTTCTTCGTTGGAGAGAGGATTACAATCGATGTCCACCGGTACAACTCCCAGTCTTACATAGCTCGTTATATTGCTATACGAGACTTTGTCGACGGTTGTCTTCCCAGTGCGACCTCGCTTCGCTTCGGATTGAGGCGGGGTATTATCCTCGGATCGCATTCGCTTCACCTCGGGACCCTTGTTTTCCATCTTTTGGATCGCATAGAGACGGGCCTGCTCAATGGTGCTCCCCTTCTTCTGCGCGCGCTTAAATCTGCGCTGTTCAGATGGGGTGAACCTAACGTACTCAGACTCAGTCCGTGCCACATTGCCGACTGTCTTAGGTACGTCCTCTATATCGGGATGTCTTTCATCTGATAATATGCTGTTGCATATGGTGCTGGATTCTGAAATAGAGTCACTGAGTTGAGACAAGTTCTCTTCGGGTTCCCCCATTTCAGAGTCGATGATTACCGACTCTATCCCTTTGACAGATGTCGTGTCGTCATCGACAGGGTGTTCTAAAACATCCCTATTTGATGATGCAATTTTAGAGGCATCATTCTCTATTGTTTGTTTTGTTGTTTGGTTTATTTTGAAACCCACGAGTATTCGGGATATGGTGTCGCCCGTGGTCTACCCGTCTAACCACAGGAAGGCTATCTTAAAATCGGAGGTCGCCTGGTATCCGAAGTTTGCAAACTAACGACTAAGCACCCTCTTAGCCATGCATCTCTCGGCGCTTGCCACCTTAGATTAGGGGTTTATTGGGGAAATAGGATTTAGGGATTTGATGGAGGGGGGATATGGGTAATTGAAAATTGAAAGGAAAGAGGAAAAGGGTAGCGGACGTGTAGTCCTGGTCAGTTCTTAGTTGACGCTCATCAGACGGTCTGTCCCTTATCAGAAAGGCCCGATGACTCTTTGCGCCGTAAGCCTCCGCACCTGCACCATCGAATTTGCGTTCCATGATGGTACACACGTCAAGGTGACTGACCCCGCAAGGAGGAAAAAAATCATCGATATAGTCAGGGCACTACGATCGAATGCTATTGGCGATGATGGAGAGCCTTTTCAATTTGTTAAAATGTTGTTGCCGCATATTTTAAGTCATGTGACACACGTTATAAATTCTTGTATTATGACCTCAACATTTCCCTTGTCCTGGAAACGTGCTAAAGTGATACTTGTTGCTAAGAAACCTAATGCGAGCACTGCCAGTGATTATCGCCCGATCAGAAGCCTACCCGGTTTGTCTAAGGTCTTTGAAAGAGTTTTTGGCGAGACAAATACAAAGCCACCTGTATGCCAATTCTCTTCTTAATCCGCTCCAGTCGGGCTTTAGAGCAGGCCATAGCTGCTCGTCCGCTTTGGTTAACATCATGGATGACATAAGACTGAATTTTGACAAGGGATTCATGACATTACTTTGCCTTCTGGACTTTTCAAAGGCCTTTGACAAGGTCAATCATTCCATCCTTTGTTGGAAGCTTTGGCATTACTTCGGTTTTGGGTACAGTGCCATTAGGCTAATTGATAGTTTTCTTAGTGATAGATTACAGAAAGTTGTGGTTGGGGACAATTCTTCCGAATTTCTGCCTGTTATACAAGTGGTTCCCCAGGGATCAATCCTGGGACCCATTCTTTTTTGTCTCTATGTTAATGACTTACCCTCTGTTTGCAACCACGCATCAATTCACCTCTACGCTGATGATGTCCAGCTTTATTATTCTAGGCCCGTGGAACAGCTGGATGAACTTGTTTTGCATTTGAACCATGATTTATCCTCAATTAATAAATGGGTTTTGGATAATGGCTTAATCCTTAATCCAACTAAATGTCAGGCCATTCCTATCTCCAATAGGCCATTTAAATCTTCCTCTATCCCGGATATCTTTTTATCTGGCACTAAGATAAACTGCTGGGGTGGTGACGGTGTAGAGGTTAGTGTGTTGGCTTGTGACCCGTGCGGTGCAGGTTCAATCCACATGGGGAACAACAACATACACCACCCAATCACATGCCTCTACACCAAAAGGAGGATTTCTGCCTGGTAGTACAATGGACCGTTACCGAGTCTGAATGCTCGGGATTTGGATTTCCTTTTTCAAAAATATAAAAAATTATAAAAAAAAAAAGATAAACTGCAACTAGTCTCGGCTTTGTCTTAAACCGCAATTTATCCTGCTATAATCACATAAACGTCGTTATTAGTAGAATTTATGGTTGCTTGAGGAAACTCTGGATTTCAGCCAGTTTCACTCCCGTTGCAACTAGACGCAGATTGGTTCTTACCCTTATTGTGCCCATAATTACATATTCTGAGGTAGTTTATAGTAACCTCGACTCACTATCATATCACAAGTTGCAAGTGGCTTTCAATGATGCTGTCAGATACATTTACCAGATACGTAGGCATGAAAGAATCTCTTTTCTCGCGAGGAGTGTTTTAGGTTGCACTCTACAGCAGCACAGAAACATTAGGAACTGTTTGTTTCTTCATAAAATCATTAGTACCCAGTCCCCGTCTTACCTCTACTCCAAGCTCTAATTTACCCGCTCCCTTAGAACTTTCAACATTGTATCCCATAGGTACAACTACTTAACTTCATCTCGCCTTTTTTTTATCCATGCTATTCGGTTATGGAACTCCTTGCCCTTTCATATTTCTACGCTTCACAATAACATAATACTTCTTAACTTCCTCTTCTTCCATCTGTGGTTCTCTTTCTTCTTCTCTGTCCTAATTTTATCTATCTTTCATTTTTCTTTTCTTCTTTTCTTTTTATTTTCTGTCACTATACTTTCTGAGCTAAATTGTAATTTTTTATTATTTGTACACCCTACTTAGTTTTTTTTGCTGTACTATTAAAGACCAAGTCTTAATGTATATCATTTTTAAAATAATAAATAAATGAAAAAATGAAATGAAAACAAATCAAATAAAGATGGAGATCGAATCCTGGAGATAAAAAAAAGAAACAAGAAGTTAGGACTTCTTAGGTAGAAATCATTTCTCTCTCTTATTATAATGAAGACTACCTGCACCTAAGATTCAAATGTTTAATTTTTTTTATTATTATTATTTAATTAGCAACATGTGATGCAAAATACAAGAGTGATATGAAGTACAAATATGAATTAAAGACTCAAAACCATTTAAGGCTTATAGCATACAAATAAAAGCCAAAAATCTTATTTTTTCAAGTTTTTTCTTTTAATTTCCAACTTAAGGCTACAAAGTTCTTAGGATTTGGTTTTGAACTGCCGCAGCTCTTTCATTTTCAGGAAATTGATTCTTCTTTCTTCTGAGTCGGTAAAATTATTTGCTTAGTTCGTCTCATCATCAATGTCCATGGCGTCATCAACATGTACCTCGACTTCAGGGATATTAAAACTAATGCAAATATTATGGAAAGCTGTAGAAATATTTGATATTTGCGTAGCCTTTTGAGGGATATAGTGCAATTCTCGAGCTCGGAGTAAGCATCTAAATCTTAAAACGCCTATTGTACCTTCAACAATATTTCTTCAGTTAGCATGCTTTTTGTTAAACAAACTCTCTAATGAACCTTTCTCTGGATTACGGTATGGTGTCAATAAATAGGGCTGCAAAGCATACCCGGCATCACCTGGGAACCAATAAAAAAAACTGCATATAATGACCTAAGAAATAGTATGTACTTAATTACCTAATAACCAAGTATTTGTATTTCCACTTTGGTATTCTCTTTCGAACGTCAGCTTTAAACGCGACATATTCCATACGTTAGAGTCATGTGAAGAGCCCGGATATTTTGCATTGAAAAACCGTATTTTCGTTGTATCATCGCATACCTGAAACAGGAGTATTGAACATCGACAAATGATGATTGATTTTATAAACTTACTATCATTGCACTTAAACTATAGAAACCTTTCCTATTGTTATACGCTATACGCATGTTGAAGATGTTTTTTAGGTGAGGCAATTTTGATGTGTGTTCCATCTACACAAACAATTATACCGAGAATTCCACTCCTTTCAAAGAAATACGTTTTTGCCCGACGTATTTCAGCTTCGGTGTATGTATATTTGATAAATTTTAAACAAATACAGTCCTCCAGGGCGTTAACAACATCTTTTAAGATAATTGACAATGTGGACTGTGCTAAGCCAATAGAAAATTCATTCCTGACACTTAATAGGTACGACCCTGCGCAAAGAAACGCAATGCTGCGCACAATTTTATAACGTTGGGAACTGATGTGCATCTTATTGGTGTTTTTATTTTGGCTTCTATTTCGGATAAAAAATAAGTAAAAGCTGCCTTCGACAAACGGAAATGTGATTTAAAGCTGACAAGGAATAGAAATTAGATTGGTATGACTTTTATTGAGGTAAAGAATACCCAAATTTGTTCTTGCAATTCTAGAGCATTTGAAGCATCCCTAAGTTGCTTCCTTCTTCTTGCCATTTCCAAAAACGTATTCTCTTCCTCTTCGTCGTCAAACCACAATTCCACTGAACTAATTTTAAAATAAAATTTAATATTAATTTGCAAACCATAAATATTAAAAGCAAACCCAATTTTCAAAAGTAAAATTTGCATTTGACATTATTTAATGTCAACAAAGCGTATTTTATTCACAACAGTCAATTTCATTCACAATGATCAAAACCTCAATCAACGGAGTTACACAATACAAAAGTATCAATTGATTGATGCATTTGATTAACTATCAAGTGGTCGTTGATTGACCACCGCAATAGTGGTGTTAGTCTTGTCAGGTCACAGTCCTTAGAGCACAGCGTCCACTCCAGTTTCCTTGACCAATCTGAGGATGAGCTGTGGTTTGTATGTCCTTGTTTGTTGGTTGGTGCTGCCCAAATGTCTTATCCTCTTGTGGGCCAATGCGCTACAGGATTCCAGTGTATGGTCTGCAGTTTCAGCGGTCTCACTGCAGAATCTACAGAGTCCTTCCTATTATAAACCTATTTTTCTCAGTTGCTCCTTGAATCTTTTTTGTTAAGGCTGATGCAAGCCTTGAATCTCTTTAGGTTGCAGTTTCTTAGGAGTTTCTTTGCTTGTCTCAGACCTTGGAGGTTTAGAAGGATTCTGCCACTTGTTTCTTTCTCCAGTTTCCTGAACTCTTCGTGTAGATTTCATTCTCCGATCCCGCAGGACGGTTCAGGTTCTATAAAGGGTTCCGCTGCTCCTTTTCTTGACAGAGAATCTACTGCCTCGTTACCAACATGACCAGGTACCCAGCAGATGGTTACTCTGTTATTCTTCCCTAGTCTGTTTAGCCTGTGTAGGCATTTCCACTCGAGTTTTGACTTGATGAGGTACGCGTCAGGTGCTTTTATAACTGCTTGACTGTCAGACATTGTTTCTATGTTGCAATTTCTATATTTTCTCTCGAGATTGATTCGAACGCACCAGTCTATGACAGACATCTTTGCCTGAAAGATGCTGGTACATTTGCTTATGGATTCGTAGTGCTTAGTCCTTGGCTAAAACACTCCTAAACCAGTTCCTTCATCGGTTCTCGAGCCATCAGTGTACCACTTTGTTCTGTGGTTGCTCAGTCCATAAGTAGCTGAGTCTTCCTTTATCTGGAAATGTAGAGGAGTTTATACCACGAGCACCTCAATGGCAGCGGTTCGGCAGCTACGCATTGCCCCTATGATGCGAGGCACGCCGGTATTTACACTTTACTGAGGGTATGTGATCCTTGGTCTCATAATTGCAATATACATCTATAACAGGATGCTTGGACTACATCCCCATGCCTTTCTCACTAGGCTCTTGCATATCATTTGAGCACGGATAACCTTCATGGATATCTCCTCTGTGAGTTTTCGCCAGAGGAGTTTACTGTCTAGATGAAGTCCTAGATACTTTACTTCATTGGCTGGTATAAATGTCGGGCCTGAAAGGCGAATTTCCTCAAGTCTCTGAAGTCGTCTTTTCCATGTGAATGGTACTATCATTGTTTTCGCCGGATTGATGTTAAGTCCGATCGTATGGCACCATTCTTTAATTACTTTAAACCCCCTCTGTATGATTTCCCTGGCAATCAGTACAATGTCATCGGCAAACACCTGATAGTTTATGCCAAGGGTGGCCAATTTTTCCAGCAGTTCGTCTACAACTAGGCTCCAAATAAAGTGTGATAATACCCGTCCTTGTAGACATCCTCTTGTTGTGTCTACTCTAATGGTTCCAGATGGTGTTCGAGTCTCTGCTGATCTAGTTCTCAGCCGCTCGCACCTGCAGGTGGATATTGTACTGTTCACTCCTTTCCTATTTAGGGATCGATATTGTCAAACGCTCCTTCAATGTCTAGGAAAGTGTCTTAGCTTTTCTTTAACGTAACGTAATGCATTTGATACGCTGCGTGCTTTGTTGTACGTGCCCTAAATTTGTTGGTAAAGGGGATGAAAAGTGCAGGGGATAGCCAAACACGGATGGGCCGCGAATTCTCATCCGATTCCTGTATTCTCTTTTGGCCCTCTTTCGTATTTTTCTGTGTTTGCTTTATTTTCGAATTTGGTTCTGTCGTGTTACGTTCGCGCTAGACATTTGAATGAAATTGTGTGCATTCTCTATCTGCTCAGATTTTATACGTACCTACGGGTAATAAGGATTTCCCCATTCCTTCATTGAGAATTGCTTAGGTAGGCATTCTTTCATTTCCTAGAATTAATACATCGGAACATAGCAATAGTATTTACGTTTGATAATTGCAAGCTATCAATATTTTAACGATTATTGAATTTGCAATTTATTCGTATCCTTTTGTATTTCCAAGAAAACCAATTGTTGCCGATTTTTTGTATTTCTAAGAAAACCATATTAACTGCAACCTGTTTCTCCTCATCATTGTCTGGATTCATACCCGCAATCACTGTAGTAGTTAAATTTAGTAAATCCGCAACTAGTTCGTAATTCTGTTTACTCATTTCGTCCAAAAAAAAATCTTTGCTTGCTCCGATAAAAATAAAGTAAACCTACCACCGCGAACGACGAATAAGAAATAAAGGAAACAAAAATAATTTGAAAATCAGGGCACGGAAAGTGAAAGCACGCAGCGTATAAATGCGCGGTGCGTGCCCAAAAGAGAATTGAGAAGTATCGTACGACAAAGCACGCAGCGTATAAATCGGGACTTTGCTTCATATAATTTTTTTCAATATTGCATTACATTACCTATTTTTCGCCACTCATTCAATTCTAAACAATGTCCAGTTAACAGTTCACTGGATTAAGTACCAAGTAACTGAAATTTGTGTTTCTTTCTTTTCTCTTTCGTTTGGACCATCAGCGAGGTAACATTAAATAAAGAGTTGGAGAAATTTAGAATTGTGGTTATAATATTTGTTACTGCTTGATCTCTCGCTGGGAATATAATTATGTGGATTGTGGATACGTATTAATCGCTTGCTCTGCCGTGTAACTTTTATTGCAAAGGCAATTAAATTTGGATCGAGAGAACATTCCGCTCGTCACGATAATTCAACTTAATTTATAGTCAAAGCAGAAAGCACACTGCTTATAAATTGAGTTTACTGCAACAGGCTTAATAAATATTAGTTTATGCATTCGCATCGAACACCGACTAGGTTTGTTTGACGTATGATGGTGATTAGAAGAATATTGTGCATAGAAAGAACAGTTTTCCAACTCAAAAAAATCAAAGAGCATAACGATCCAAAAAAAATCCAGAACCGAAAAATGCATACATTTTAGCATTTATCAAATTTGAAGTTTTGCTTATTCTAAAAACATAACTCAGGTGCGATTATTCAATTGAACCGCACTGTACATTTTATAATAATAATAAAATATTGAAACGTGTGCAGGGTCAAAGCCTAGCTTCTCCAAATATATTCTTTGCTGACGTTAAGGTCTATCATAGGCGAGGATCAAACGTCCTTGCAACGAGTAGTTGATATATGGGTGAGCGAATAGTTTTAGTCAAAAGTGCTGCCCGTTCCTTGATCCACTCCGACCTATTCCATAAATTTAAAGGGTGGTCCAAATACAAGTTTCCTTTTAAAAATAAAATAAAATAAACAAAAATCTGTTGTTTTCGGTATAAATTATGGTTTTATTGGAAAGAGCAAACATTTCTGTTATTTGTGGAATCCGATTTCATGAATGTGGCTGCCCGGCTGGCTTCGCAGTAACGCATCCTGCCAATTGGTTGACTGTTTCTGGCTCTATATCAAGAATGGCTCGAACGATATCCTTTTAAAGAGTTTGAATTATATATGGATTGTCGCCCACAAAAAAAGTCCAACGGGCTCCAATCGCAACTTCTTTTTCAATAAACGCTCTGTTTGGGCAACACAGCACTTACTTTTGAAATAAGTTTGCGATATTTCCCAGCGTTATTCAAGCGTAAAGCGATCCATTTCGTTCTGCGGACTTATGTCGTGTTCTGACTGAAAGAGAAAGGGGGAGAGAGTCAAAGAGCTGCCAAAATATCATATGATTCAAAAAGAACGTTGTATTTGGGCCACCCTTTAGACTGCTGCGCCAATTTTAGCTCAACGTTGCTAGGTGAAGTACAAAGTCAACTCGCCGACGAAATTAGCTCAAGGGACACTTTTCTTTTTTTCATAGCCACAGAGAGGGGATGAAAAAACCGATGCGCTAGTAAGGCACGGATTTACCCTTGACAGCTCTCTTGCAGAGGCAGTCTCTCCTCCTATAGAAGTTGTCAAATGCAGAATATCCCAGTACTACCTATCACTGCCGAACTCCAGATGCAGCACTTTAAGCAGTTGCGTCATATATAGGAAAACATGGCCCTGCTTCAACGCAAAAAGAACTCAAGATCTTACCTACAGAATCCGACAGGAGATTGCGCGAATTGTGGCAATCAGCACTGCACATTGGCATGACGGCACCCACGCCGTCAAGTTGAGCATCCCATTCAAGCCGCAGTTGCAAGGACCCAGTGGAAAAGGAAACTCTTCAACATATCCTCTGCGAATGTCCGGCCCAAGGTAGGACCAGACAGCGCACACTCGGCAAAGCACTCTTTGACGACCTATCAGAATTAAGTTGTATAGAATTCTGCAACAATATTAAATTCCTCAATTTCACAGGTTGGATTTGAAACACATATTGACACCCTTGGTAACATGACTCCTACTACCTACCTACCTACTTAGGCACACTGTTTGAATGTGCTATAATATATATAAATTGACCATTCTTTGACTGAATGACAGTTAGGGAGTCGCAATTTCAGCAAAATCAACTAAACTTGCTTTAAATTTGATTGATATTTTTTTGAGGGCTTCAGAAGACGACTAAGGTGTAATTTCACCAATTAGCTACTTTTATGATATGTTTGTTTGTCCTGGGGAATGTTTCATTAAAATGCAACATGTATATATTTTATAAACAAAAGAGTATACCAACATGAAACGTCCAAAACCAGGTGAAATAAACTTCAGACTTAATTTGCCTTTCGTAGACTTGTACTCATCAGAATCCCTTCTTATACTTCATTATTGTGAGCCTTTAAACCATCTTGCCTACCTCAGCTATAGGTGAATAAAAAAAAAACAACATAATCATGTATATCTGCGATTTTCGTTTGAATATAATATACTCGTGTGTATATCTTTCATTTTGCGATTTCTTACAACAGTACTCGAGCAAGTATCTGCGTTCCCCACTAGATCATTAAAATCTGCTTGTTAAGATGTTTTCAAAATAAAATCTGCTTAACAATCGAATTGATCAAATTGATTCGTTGTTAAATGGCTGCCGTCACGAAAACGTTACTGTTTGACATTTGTAAATATTTGCCTTTATCAAAACCTTCAGCTGGAGCTATGCGTAGGTAAGATACGTATCTGCAAAAGTACGCAACAAGTAATGTTGTTAATAATATCTAATGAATTGTTTATATTGTTAACATGACAGAGGTGTATTGCGTAGGTAAAGGGGGAACAGCTCTTGTGAGTTTCTATTGAGCACACTTGCTAAGCCGTTGTCCGTTATCCTAGGCAAACAAAAATCAAATTAGTTTTCTCCTGTCGAACTATACCGACGATTATTTTTATGATTTAGCCACATTTTCGAGATGTTTTAAGTCGCGTCACAACACAAATCTATACAGAATTAGGTCATCGTAAAAGACAAACATCAGTTCTCCGTTCTCAGTTTAAATAAGCACTCTGCTACTTCTGATTCCGTAAACTCCATTTCGACATCTGCGTTCGCTATTATACTGCAAAAAGTGGCGCGTCAAATGCATGCCCATTTTAGCTCTCCACACAAATAAACCTTGCATTCATTTCATGCTATACACCTTATCAGATCGAATAATGAACAAAACATACTGTAGTCGTCGTTCACTGTACTTGCCCCTTGACAGTAAGTCGTCTCTTATCCCAGGCTGTAATCACCAAGCAATTCGAACAGTGCCAGCGCTAAATTTACACCCCATTGAATATCGGACAGACATGACACTTGGGACCGCTGCCGGGGCAGCATGCAATTACCTCGTCATCGCCAGTGAAAGAGCACTTCCATGACGTTCGTCTATATGTCCACCCTATTGACACTTATGCGCAAGCGTTTTCATTTTTATTTCCATATTCGTTTCTATTTCCATTTTTCACTTGTGCGATTCGAGAAAATTATTCCATTTTTTCTCGGAAGTTGCGACTAGTACTCGAATTGAATGGTGGTGCGGTCGTGGTTCTCCTGCTGGATCTGCTTCCTTCCATAAGATGTGTCAGGAAAGACCCCTCTCTCTCTCTCTTTTCGCGTTCCCATAAACCTGTCAATAAGATACTTGAAAAAGTGGATCACTCACATGCTGATGCTGCCTAGACAAATGCGAGAGAGAGAGCAAACGATGAGGAGAGGTAAAAATGTGTCTGGAAAACGTATAAATTCCATTTTCCATAATCAACTTGAAAATGGAGAATAACACCCATATGGAACTATCCAAAGCAAATAGGAAAAGGCGAATAGTCAGTAAACAATGTTGCCGTTGTGTTGTTTGTTAAGAGGAGTACAACATTTTTATACCCTATTCTAGGGGTATATTAATTTTGACGCATAGTTTGTAACATACCTTAATATTGCCCGTAGACCCCTAAAAGTTACTATATTTATGATCAGCATCGATAGTAATGTCGATCTAGCCATGTCCGTCCGTCCGTCCGTCCGTCCGTCCGTCCGTCCGTCCGTCCGTCGGCAAAAATTAGGCCTTTAAACTGGACCTAGAGAGCTGAAATTTTAACCATATACTCTCTAGGGTCCCGAAATAATCAAGTTTACGAATTTTTGAAATCCGCCCACAGACACGCCCACAAACTCAAAAAAACAAAATTTTGGAAAAAATCGAATTTTGAGCTAGGAAGCTGAAATTTTTTATATATGATCTATGACTCCTAAAACTGCTCGGGATAAAAAATTTTCAAAATCCGCCCACTGCCACGCCCACAAAAAAATAAAACAATTTTTTTGAAAATCCAAAGTTTGAGCTAGGGAGCTGAAATTTATAATATATACTCTCTAGGGGCCCTTTAAGCTCATGTATAAATATTTTCAAAATCCGCCCACTGACACGCCCACAAATAAATAAATTTTTTTTTTTGAAAATCCAAAGTTTGAGCTAGGGAGCTGAAATTTATAATATATACTCTCTAGGGGCCCTTTAAGCTCATGTATAAATATTTTCAAAATCCGCCCACTGACACGCCCACAAATAAATAAAACAATTTTTTTGAAAATCCAAAGTTTGAGCTAGGGAGCTGAAATTTATAATATATACTCTCTAGGGGCCCTTTATGCTCATGTGTTAATTTTTTTTTAAATCCGCCTACTGACACGCCCACAATTAAATAAAACAATTTTATTGAAACACCCAAGTTTGAGCTAGGGAGCGTTTTTTTTGATAAAATCCTTTAAATGTTATATAACAAAATATGTAGAGCGTTCTTAACAATTTAACCATACTTAGACTTTTGTCACGCCCACTTATGAGGGATAGGAATAAGAATAGGGTATCCAACAGTTCGCCCAAGCGGACTGTAGCCCGTCCCTATGTTTTTAATTGTTTTTCGCTTGACCTAGATATTCAAGTGAACAGAAAAATTGTCAATTTTCATTTTTTTTTTATAATGTACTAAGGGATTTTTTTAGTACCCTTATCATGTATTGGCTACACAGCGCGGGCGTTAAGGAAAATAGGATTAGAAGAAAAGGAGAGATGCCGATGCACGTTGGTTTTAAATGTTTGTAGGTTATAATGTTAAGGAAAAATAGAGCGTGGAAAAGTATTCCACATTCGTGTTGTACAGCTGTGGAAAGATTCTTTGAACTTCACTGTACATCCGAATACAGGCTTGAGGGTGAACTGATGAGCATTCATTGCATGACGGGTATTGGGGTTGAAATGTTCTAGGGGTGGAATGGCTATTTCGTTCGAGCACTTATGGTGGAAATAACAATAAAATAACAAAAGACAGGACGCATTACGACGACGACTTAGAGAGTCAAGCGATGTCGCGATGTTACAGTCACCAATGAGTTTCATCGCGCGTTTTTGGGTCCTGTCAAGTTACTCCAAATAAGTTATTGGTGCACCGGATTAGATATGAGCACATATGGTGTCGCAAGATTTAGGAGACGTAACTACAACCACCTTAGTTCATGATACGGTTGCCGATCTCAATTGTTCATCTGTTCAATTTCCTCCAAATGAAATCATAACGGTAGGGGACATCAAATACATCATAAACTCCATAAAAGTGAATAAAGCTGGAGGGCTTGATAACATAAGGAAAGTTTACATTAAACGATTGCCTGGCTCTGCAATTGAAATATTGATAGCGATAATAAATACATGCCTTAAGTTTTATTACTTTCCTCTTGTCTGGAAAAAAGCCAAAGTTGTTCCTATTTTGTCACCAAGTCCTTAGAATCGCAAATAGCATCAAAAGTAACCGTGAACAAGGAAAATCAACGGGAATGATACTATTAGACATAGAGAAAGCATTTGACTCTGTATGGCACGCTGGTCTCATACACAAAATGATAAATTTTAATTTTCCCTCGTATCTATGTAAATTAGTCCAAAGTTTCTTGTCAAACCGTTCTTTCAGTGTGCATGTTAATGGTAGCGCGTCCAACTTAGTGTATTTTCACGCAGATGTGCCGCAAGGTTCCGAACTCGGCCCCATTTTATATAATATATATACACTTCGAATTTACCGAGTGTACTAAACTGTGAAATAGGTATTTATGCGGATGACACTGCCATTTTTTCATCGCGTATATTCGCTCTCAACATTGAGAGGAATCTGCAAAATGCGATGGAAATATTAGCAAGTTATTATAGAAAATGGAAAATCAAGTTGAACGCTGAGAAAATGCATGCCACCTTTTTCACCAGAAAAAGAAAATCGTGCAATCTTCCAAACAGCCATATAAACATTAACGGGTCTAACATTACTTGGGCACCATCAGTGAAGTACCTGGGTGTGCATCTTGATCCAAGGTTAACTTTTCAAGATCACACCAGCAAACCTATAAAAAAAATTAACATCCCAATTAAAATTGTATACCCCTTTATCAACAGAAGTTTAAAACTATCTACTGAAAACAAGTTAATAATGCACAAGGTTATTTTTCAAGCCATTCTTCTTTATGGGTGCCAAGTATGGGAAAAATGTGCAAAATGTCACATTAAGAAGCTGCAAATAGCTCAAAATAAAATATTAAAAATGATGTTGAATCTACCATGGCATTATTCCACCCTGGATTTTCACAGAGGAGCGAATGTTGAAATGATTTGTGCTAGAATCGTAACCGATAACTTCAGAAGTAAAAACAACTTTTCAGAAAATCCCCTTTTCAATCAAATGAGTCTTTATATTCCATCTTATGTTGTTCCTGTTTATACACTTACTTATGTGCTGGTATATATATATATATCTATTTATTCGTTTGTTTATTTATTTGTTTTTTTATTAATTTATTTATTTATTTGTTTATTTGTTTATTTATTTATTTATTTGTTGTTTATTCATTTATTTGTTTATTCGTTTATTTATTTATTTATCTATTTATTTATTTTTTTATTTTTTTGTTATTATTTTATTTATCTATTTATTTATTTATTTTTTTATTTACTTATTTATTTATTTTTTATCTATTTTTTATTCATTTATTATTTATTTATTTAAGTATTTATTTATTTATTTACTTTTTTTTTTGTTAAATTGGAGTTTTTCCTCGCACTTTCCTTCAAAAAGATTGTTATTAGCTAATTCATAATTCTCTTCAGATTTGTTAAATATATTGTTTCAGTAGTAAGATACAAAAATATCATATCTCTGTATTTATGTAAAATGTGTGTTAGCGTACCGAATGTAAATCATTATTATGCGAAATAAATCAATCTATCTATCTATCTATCAGTCACCAATGAGTTTCATCGCGCGTTTTTGGATCCTGTCAAGTAACTCCAAATAAGTTATTGGTGCACCGGATTAGATATGAGCACATACCGAGAATGGAAAGGCTTTCGGTTTCAGCGATGCAAATGCCATTTAAGGATAATGGGAATGTGTGTGGGTTCTGCTTTAATGACAGGAGACAGCATTTTGTGTTGGACGCATTAAATTCCACTCTATTAGTTTTATCCCACTGAGTTATGGTGTTAAGATCTAAATTTAATGAGCTTAACATACGTTGCCGTTCCAGTTCCACACCCGAAGAAGAGGGGCGTGACCCAAGAAACGAATATGAGAAGCTGGGGGTACTGTCATCAGTGAAGGAATGGATTGGATCAGAAGTAACCGACAGGAGATCATTTATAAAAATGAGAAAGAGAGTCGGAGACAGAACAGAGCCTTGGGGAACACCAGCATTTATTTGGTGAGTTGCAGACTTGAAACCGTCCAAAACAACTTGAATCGAACGGTCCGAAAGGTAATTTCTAATCCCTTGAAGAAAGGTATCATCGTCAAATGCCTTTGAAATATCAAGCGCAACAATTTTACTTTCACCACCTTGGCGAGAAGATCGGTTCCACTTTTCGGTTAGATTTCTCATCAAATCAGCGGTGAACCTGTTGCTGCGAAAACCATACTGCCGGTCATTAAGAAGTTTTCGGGATTCAAGACACTTCATTAGCTGACGGTTGATCAGCGTTTCCATGACCTTAGAAAGAAGGGACGGAAGTGCAATCGGACGGTAGGAGGAGGGAGAAGAAGATTCCCTTTTTTTTGGTACAGGCTGGACAAATGCTGTTTTACGTCTCCGCGGAAAGTGCCCTGAAGAATAGGATAGATAGAAAAGCTTACGCAGTTGTTTTGCCAGTGGACCAATCCACTTTCCATGGAGTATTCTACGCGCTCGAGTACGTGGGGACATAAAACACAATCTGGGAGCGTTGAGCTAGCTTTAAAGTGAGCAGCAATCAGATTGGCTTTATCCAGAGAGCTGATAGCTGGAATGCCATTCTAAATGAGAGTCGGGATAGATGACCGAATTCATAGTCTTTTTAACAAACGATCAAACGTTCTTACTACCCGTGGGACTTTGTAGTATTTTTTGCTTCAGCTTTTACTCGTAGGAGAATTTGACACGATTAATAAGGGCATTGCAGTCATTTTGCCCCGTTTGAGTTTTCTCCTGTTTTACTCGGATGGGTTGGCCTTATAGGACCGGAAGCTTACCTCTTTTAACCCGATAGCCTCTTTGCAGCTCGAGTCACACCACGCGTTTACCTTGGGTTTGATACTTTTTATCCGGTTAGGGATAAAGCATTTCATACCCAATAAAATCGTATTTGTTAACATATCAGCAGCAGCATCCACAGCGACCAGTTAAAACTCTTAAAGATAGATAGGTAGATAGATATTATAGATATTGATTTATATTCAATACGCTACCACACATTTTACATAAGTACAGATATGATATTTTTGTATCTTACTACTGAAACAATATATTTAACAAATCTAAAGAGAATTATTATTTACAAAATAGCAATCTTTTTGAAGGAAAGTGCGAGAAAAACCTTCAATTCAACAACAAAAAAAAAAATAATAAATAAATCAAAAATAAATAAATAAAAAATAAATAAATTAATAAATAAAAATAAATAGATAAATAAATAAATAAGTAGATAAATAAAAAAATAAATAAATAATAAATAAAAAATAAATAAATTAATAGATAATTAGATAAATAAATAAATAAATGATAAATAAATAGATAAATAAATAAATAAATATATAGATAAATAGACAAATACAAAAAATAAACAAATGAGTACGAGGATGAAGGGTCACAATTCTTGTGATGGAAAAAGACAGCGCATCCAACTCATTAGAAGTTGAATGTCTGTCCAAGTTCGGGCTTCTGTAAATAAAACAGTAGTGATTAATTGGCTACGGACATGAAATTTGAGCCAAATGAAATTAAATTCCGGATGGGAACAATGGCCATATTGAGGCTGAAGTTGGTAGGCTACGTCACTACGTATATAAACGGTGAGACCGCGATGGGAAATGAATAATGGCACTAAGTTGTACCCAGGTGGACTAAACTCCATTAAATCAGAGCTTTTGAAAACATTTGTGTTTGCGAAATTATATTTGTGGCACGAATGGAAGGGACCTGCAATGTTACGCCGACTTCGAGCAACAAATTTGAGAAGTCTCTCAGCACGTTTGAAACTCTTGGATGTTTATCAAACTTTCGCAACAGGTGGGGGCAGTGGAACAAATGTTAGGTGTTCCTGGGTAGTATTGGAACCCCTCGCTCATTAGTTCACTAACCACCGAACCACTGCGTTCACATTCAATAAAGCTTAGTTCGATTTCTGAGCTTCCTGTTTCACTTTCAATGGTGTCGAGTTTTGATACAAGGGTCACCTTTTGATTAAGTCTCATGCCAATTTTAATACGCTCACCTCTTTATCTTACTTCAAGGTATTTAAGGTAATTCGAAAAAAGAAAATTTTAAGTACCATACTCGTCAAAAATAAAAGCGGCCACTCCCCTCGCAGCGCAATGGCAACCCATTTCAAACGCAACAGCGTTTGCGCACCCCCAACCCTAAGACAAGAATCTCATTGAACTATACGACGACAAGTATCTACAATGCCCACCTACATGTGTTCCACTTCACCACTCGTTCATTCGTACTCCATGATCTACTGAGGGAACCTCATGCACAAGAATTCGCGTCTCTATTTCGAATATTGTTCTAATAAAAGTCTGTATCTAACTTCTGCTGTTTGTGTTTGTGGATAACATAATTTTCCAGTGGTGCGCCTTTACGATTTTCACACTTTTCCTTGTGGTTTAATTGTTTGTTCTTCTGCCTCGTGCCCTGGTGTGTGACCTGTGTTGGTTTGGCTTGATAGTTTTTTGTGCGCGAAATACAACATACGGAACATTTTTCAACACACATCTGGAACGTCAGAAACGACTACCATCATCGTCGTCGTGTGGTGAATCGGGTGCGAGAAAAAAAACAACAAGAAAATTCCTCGCTAAATATTTAGGGCGGCTCCGCTTCTGTTTCTTCTTCCGTCGTGTTCGTTCTCGCAACGAACTCTCTGTCATCGCTGAGTGTGTAATATCGTGAAATATTTTTTTACTGTATACAGAACGCGCTGCTGGTGATTCGGTATTGAAACAGATTTTAACAGAAAAAAAAGTAAAATATAAACCATTTGTGTAGTTTAAAAAATAATTAGTTAAAAAAATTCAGTTCAAATCTTCAAATTGCATGAAGTGAATGAAAACGACGGGGTAGTTTGTTCAGTGGAAGGCTGGGCTGCTACGTGGAATTGGGGGGTCTTGTCCAGTGGAAGAGTGATTTTTTTATCGAAGTCATTCTAGGTGTGAAACTAGAAACAACCCGTGAAACATACAGTTCTGTAGTGAAACATCAAGTCCTTGAAACCTTCAACTGGAGAAGCAGAATTTTATTGATTTTTTTTTCTTAGGATAAAAAAGCGCACCACCAACCCTTATCATTTTAGTATACGAAAACACGCATACCACCCATCAACCGCCCGCCGTCTTCTTGTGTTGGTGTGTGTGTGTGTGTGTGCGTTGTATTTGTGTACTGCTTTAACATAGATACATCATTTTTCACCTCGCCAGAAGTGGTGTATCTTGTTTCTATATCTTAAGTTTGTTTAAACGTCAGAAGAAGTGGCAATTGCTTAAGATGTTTTAAATTTTGTCATTTTATACTCAACGTAATTTTGAATCCTTTTTATCCCCCACCCCAAAGAAGTGTAATCTCGTGGGTAGTAAAATCACATCATCCATCCTCATTGGCCCTCGTACAATAAGAAAATTGTGTGTGTACACATTTTTGTTGTTGTAGTCATATAAAAAAAACGTTTCCTTTTCCTCCTTCCAGTGTGTTATCAAAAGTGGTATTTGTGAGAGAAACCAACAAAAAAATGTACACCTTAGTCTGATTGTGATAAAAAACGAATCCTTTACCCCAAAAGCGAAAACTAGATACATTCTAACAAGTGCAACAGATCAAAATCAAAAGAAGCGCCTGCAGTGAAAATTTGAAGAAGAAAAAAAACATCAAAACCTATCGTTGACATCTACTACAGGTGGAGTTTCGAGTTCGAGCAAGAGTAAAATAACCTTTTTTCGTATTCCCAACCAATCGTCGGCCATTCACGGCCGATTCCAACGACCTTCAAAACGTTTTGTGTCGAGGCAATACGCACAATGGGCTGCGCACAGTCTGCCGAAGAACGAGCCGCAGCCGCTAGGAGCCGCCTTATCGAAAGAAATCTAAAAGAGGATGGGATACAGGCAGCTAAGGATATTAAACTGTTGTTACTCGGTGAGTTTATTTTTTTGTTTTTCTAGGTAATTGTTTTTTTTTCACTCAGTCTCTTCTCTCTTCTAACTCACCACGAAATGTGACAATTGCTTCATTCAGGATAAGGATTACATGGTTACTAATTATCGCTGGGTTATTTGTGTTACGTTTTCCAATCATATTGGACAATTTCAGTGTATTTGATTTGCGAGCGAATTCCAGGAAAGTTATGGATATTCAATGATTTTAATTGGCATAAATGGATGCTGTCTGATTGGCTATGATTAGTAGAAATGGATTTATTTGCTCGGCAGACATTTCGATTTTCTGGGAATTAAGGATTAACAAAGAATTTATGATTGAGTAGATCAGATTAATAAATTTGGGGGGGTATTTTTTTGCTGTTTGTGTAGAATTGACTACAGAGATGATTGGATCTTAGACATTGGTAGGGTCTTATCATCTGGCCAGCATTCAAATGGATTTGTATGTAGCTATTCCTAGGTATTTTTCGGATGCTTGTGATGATACTGAAGAGCTGTTTAAACCTGATCCATAACCCCGAAAGTCTGGGGAGAAGTAAAAACCCAAAGCTGGAAAATATTCCCACATCGAAGATCTCAGACCTGTTAGTCATTTTTCCTCCTTAAAACTCTGGAGCGATTCTTCTTCTTAACCCGGATTATCCCAGAGAATTTTTTTGTTGAATTTTTCAATGAAATTTGGAAGTAAGGACACTCGTCCTTAATGTAAAAAAAAATACAAAAAAGAAATTTAACTTACCATTTGCTGGGGAACTGTCATAATCTAATATTAAAATACTACACAGATTTATATTGAATATTGTGTGTTTTATTGATTATATGTATACATAAATTACTGTGACATTGTGCGATAGACTTTGAAACAGCGCACATGTAAAGCAACGCCACATTTCTCACAAACAGTAGCCGCTTGAGTGCGGCAAATTCGACATCTGGTTCGCTTGTCTTTCTCGACAATCAAGTGGTTTATTTCATCATATCCAATGTCTTGGTTCTCTGTATTTACTGGCTTCAAATTTCGTGGTCTGGTGCCTTTTCCGTATGTTCCCAGCAAACTCCTAGCTAGTCTACGACGGAACTCCAAATTGTTCAGCGTACCTTTATTGTACTTTATGAAGCTGCCATGCGTTTGAAATTGCCATATCAATACAATGAGCAAAAAGTGGATAATAAAATTGTTTCCCTCTAATACCAATCCGATAAAGACCGATATTTTGGTCTGATCTATCGACGACTCCCATATTTTTATTATGTATATCCTTTTATTAGTTTTGGCCGGGGAACTGATATATCTTTTTTCTCAGCACGAGAGTATCTTCTCACCGAATTTGTTGGATATACTGGAACACAGTTTGATATCATATTTACAATGTTGTTGTCATTCCATTTGCATACAACCGCATTGAGTTCTAAACAGAGTTCGTAGCTATAAGCTTTTCGTTTCAGAATTTTATCCGATCCACGCAAGGAACAGTTTTTTAACCGATTATCTCTAATAGTCCCAGTACCTCTTATTTCTAATACGTTTAATTCATGAAATAATTGAAGAGACGAAAAAAAATTGTCAAAAAATAAATGATAGCTTAGATGTAAGCCTCGTCCAATAAACGCATGACAAAAATCGAGAACAACTTGTGTTCCAAGAGAGAATTCTCTATTCTTGGACGTTGAAGGTAATTTTGATCCAAGATGGGGATCAAACCAAACAATATATCCGCTTGGAATTGTTCCAACCCAAAATTTATAGCCCCATCTAATTGGTTTTCGTCTTATAAATTGTTTAGTCGGATTACGTCCAAAATAGGGTATCATACCCTCATCCACACTATATAATTTTCTACTACTGCAGCAAACTTGGCGCGTTCAAATTGCAAGTCAACTGCAAGTTCACTACTAATTAAATGTCTATCACTTGCCAAACGATGGTCACGTGAGTTATTTGATCAATGAGAAAAGGTAAAATAGTAGTCACTAGTAGTTGACTTGTAAATTGAACGCGCCCAATAAGAAGTTTTGAAGCAGGTGTTGAAACAACGGTCGTACTTTGGAATAAGGATCGTTTTGGATTTGGTTGAGTATTATCGCAACAATGTAGTACTCGGAAGATGTAATCGAATCTATTTCTAGTGATGGATTTCGATACAAGTATATTTCGTGAATCTTATTTATTTTCCCAGTATATTCTTCATCTTGATACATTATTGTAGCCACTCAATATAAGTACCCCAACAAAAGTTTTAAGCTCACTAACCTGTATATCGGCCAGAAGATTAAAGAACTTAACAACATCCTTTATGAACAAAATAAACAATAATGGACCAATATGACTTCCTTGGGGGGCACCAGAAGTTACCAAGATTTTGTTTAAGATTTTATTTCGAAATCTTACGTACTAATTAATATCTTTCGCTTAGATAATAGATATCCATTTTAAACGTTTGTCAAACTTTCGCAAGAGGTGGAGCAGTGGAAATATGTTAGGCGATCCTGGGTGGAATTTGAATCTCGAACCTCTCGCTCAGAAGTCCAACGCAATAACTACTGGGCCACTGTCGCGCACACTGCATTCCACCGCGTTTGAAAATACTTTCTTGATGGTTTGAGACCTCGACGAATGGTATACAGTGATTGGGCTCTAAGTCAATCCTCTCCAAACTAAGGTTGTCCTCCTTACGATAAGTCATCACAATCTGACTCTCCAATGATGCTTAATATTTAGGAGTCATCCTGTATATCAAACTTGTTTGGTGATGTTGAGTTGAAGACTGCCAAGGCGCTATCGGTTTTCTGGCAGTGCAAGGACATTTTCAGTCGTATGGATTTACACGGCTATGTGGGTCGGTTATTTGGTGGAATAAGCTTTCACGTAAATACGTTACTGCTGCATTTGCCAAACTCCAAAGGATGGTATGTCTCTGCTGCAGTGGGGTCGTCCTTGATGCATTATTGAACATCCCTCTCTATATATTTATATTATGGTTTTTTTTCTATAAAAAACGAACGCCAAGCCCCAGATCACTAAGACTCGGTAATGACCCATTTAACTTTCAGGGAGAAATCCTCATTTTGGTGTAAGGCCCGCAGAAACAAGGTGTGATTGGTTTCTCTCCATAAAATAACATTATGGGTTGCACAATTAAAGCTATCTCACGCCGTTTTTGGTACAACTCTGGGTATGAAATGCTTAATCCTTAACCGGATAAAAACTATCAAACCCAAGGCAAACGCGTGATGTGACTCGAGCTGCAAAGAGGCTATCATGTTAAAAGAGGTAAGCTTTCGGTCTTATAAGGCCAACTGAGGAAAATCGGAAAAAGGGGAAACGAGCCAGAAACGACTGCAATGCCCTTATTAATCGTGTCACATTCTCCTACGACCAAAAGCTGAGGCAAAAAATACTACAATCTCCCACGGCTAGCAACAACTTTTGGTCGTTCTTTAAAAAGATTAAGAATTCGGCCTCGTCATCTACCCCGACACTCATTTAGCATGTCATTCCACCTGTTAGCTATATAGATAAAGCCAATCTGGTAACTGCTCACTTGCAGCTAGCTCAACGCTCCCAGATTGTCCCTTATCTCCCCCTTTACTCGAGCGCGTAGAATACTCCATGGGACCAATCCCCTTTCGCACTCGTACACTGGCTAGAGTACTTCGAGATCTTGACATTCACAAATCCGCTGGTCCAGATGGTATTTCCCCTATCGTTCTGAAAAGGTGTTCTTCTACGCTGGCAAATCCACTGCGTAAGCTGTCCTTTTCCAGAAGATGGAAAACAGCATTTGTCCAGCCTGTGCCAAAAAAGGCGAAACTTCTTCTCCGTACAGATACCGACCAATCGCACTTACGTCCCTTCTTTCTAAGGTCATGAAAACGCTTATCAACCGTCAGCTAATGAAATATCTCGAATCCCGAAAACTTCTTAATGACCGGCAGTATGGTTTTTTTTACTTTTAAATTCATTTTTATTAATTATTAGCTTATAATCAACTTATATACTAGACAAAAATGAGTAAATCTAACTTAAAATTAACAGGATACTTATTCTAGATTATTGATCCTTATGCGGACGCCCTAAACTTAACTCTATCTTATAATTATTGCCTTTCGGCCTAAAAACTATTTTACGAACTAATCTTACATATTATGTTTTCATCGAGAAAATTTTTAAGAAAACTCGGCATCTTTATCAAATTTTATATTTTTATATAAAAAAACAAATTACAAACTACCTACTCTACTTACTTAAACTACTTAACATATTCTAACTATAATTAGGATTCTGAGCACTCGTTGCATTACGAAACAAGTGGTCAAAATCCCAATTGCTTTCCGAGCGCCTGGCAGTCGTCAACGTGCACATGCGCCGCCGTGAGCTGACTGATGCCTTACAGAATCAATCACCTCCCGGAAGCACCACCACAAGTTGGCGAGCCCGGCCCCTCCCAGAAACGCCCTTGCTAACTTAATCTATCTTACAAACTAAGAGGATGTTACCTAGAGTAACGCACCGTCTTGGGAGGGCATGTTGAACCCTCCACCCTCAAAAAGCCACCAAAATTCGGCAAATTGCTTTTCTGTATCGAATTTATCCCTCTCCGCTATTGCGGTACTAAAACGGAGGAGCTCATGAGCATTGGCGACGTCCTCGCCGCGGATGAGCCGCTTATCTCTCGCACTGCGGTAGCGGTGGTATAATACCGGGATACCATCCCTCGTCTGTACCAGCCCTTTTGTATCAATATGGATAAATGCCTCTGGCGGGATAAAGCCAGACCGGAGCGTACTCTCTATGTACATTTCATTGGGGTAGTAAGCCCCAAAGATCAGACTATTGTCGCTGGCCATCGCCCTTGCAACGTGCCTTCGAGTCACCTTAATGAGGAAATTGTCAATCCTATTCAACTGAGCCCCATCGTATAGGACCTTGTTGGGATAGTATTTTATATAGTTGGATTCAGGCGTTCGGAACAACCGGAGACAGGTCCTAAGACATTGTCTCTCCAAAACCCGAATCTTTTCCATATAGCTAGGCGCTATATTAAACCATAATGGACAGCCATAAGCGATTATCGGCCTTATAAGGGCCACGTAGCAAATGACCTTCACTCTGGAGTCAAGTTGACTGCTATGAAACAGTCTCCTTGTCAGAGCATAAGCCTTCTTGGCCCCAGCAAGACAAGCAACTATATGTCTATCGAAATATAGATACTGGTCAAGCCAGATACCTAGATATCTAACTGCGCTTCTCACCGCCAATGGCTGCCCATTTTGTCCAATAATGGCCAATTTTTTCCAGTTTTTTCTGGTATCCCTAGAGGCCCCAGCCAATGGAGTTCTGAACAAGATTGTTTCCGTCTTCTGAAAGTTGATTTTCAACTTCCAGTCGTCGCAATATCGCTTAATTTGATCGAAGTCACGCTGCAAAAGAATGTTAATGACCTCGATTTTAGGACCTGACCTGTATGCCACCAAATCGTCGGCATACGCTATAGCATGTCTGAGTGAACCCACCAGATCACTCGTGTAAATGTTAAACAGGATCGGAGAATTGACCGCCCCCTGCTGTAAACCGTTTTTAATTTCAAAGACTCTGCTCGAAGTCACGTTGCCACATTTGACAACGAACTTCTTTCCCATAAGCATATTATAAATTACATATAGCAAAGGTTTGTGCATCCCCCGCCTGATCAACTTGTAGAAAAGTCCCTCTAACCATACGGTGTCGAAAGCCTTCTCAAAATCAACCAGACAAGCACCCGTGCATTGGTTCTTGCATTTATTCCACTGAATGTCGGAAACCAGTTTCGACGCGGCATGAATAGTGTCATGCCTCGCCGTGAAACCAAACTGGTTGTCCGGAATTATGTTATTGTCCACGACCCACTTTAACAGGACTCTATTGACAACCTTTTCAAAGACCTTGCTAATATTCGGAAGCAAGCTAATTGACCGGAGATTGGCAGGGTTCGTCCTATCTTTACCTTTTTTCGGGATAGGGTGGACCACAGCTACCTTCCAATGGGCCGGATAATGTGCATTATTCAGCGCATTGTTAAACAGCGTGGTGAAAATATCTACAGCCTCCAGAGGCAGGTGTCTCAATACGACGTTTGGGACACCATCCATCCCCGCCGACTTTTTATTCTTTAGTGACTCGAAGATGCACAGAAGATCATCCTTCGACACGAACAAGTGCGATGCATCTCGGCCATTGGCGACAACTGCATTAGCATGGTTTTCATCAGTGAACACGGTGAATCCGTTATTCTCAGATCGCCAATTCTCAAGTTCGGTGCGCAGATCGAAGTGGCTCACCAGAGCCCTATTCTCAATGTCGTGGTTACGGCGAACAGGATTATTCACCGTATACACGGCCTCGAAACAAGCGCCCAGCAAATCCACTTTCTCCTGTGGGTCCTCGACCACGAAAAAATCGTCGTTTGAAGCGACACTTTCTGGACTTATTCCAGCAGTCAGTACTGTCTGTCTGTTCTCTGCTGTCTGGGAGATTCGAACACAAGGAATATCATTGTGATCTTTCCTCCTGAACAACTTATTTATCTGTGGGAACATATTCGGACTACAGGTTTTAATAGCCCGAATTTTATTGCCCCAATACAGACTTACAGATTTTCTGTAATTTTCTTTTATCAGCTGTTTCAGGATTCGGATCTCTGAATTCAGCATCCTTACCTCCGGGTCGTTGCGATCAGTAAATTGCCTGTACAGCCGTTTAAGCCTCGAGAGCAGTCTACTTTTCTGTCGGTATAGTGCGTCGATTGTAGGGTTTCTGTACTTTTCTGTCTGGTCGTCGTCGGAACGTCCTACCCGAGGAATAGTTCGTTCCATAGTTCGTTTGATGGCGTCGTTCATTTGCAATAAATGCCGATCAATGTCATCATTTGTCATGTTACTGTTTGTCGGTGGGTCGATCCCACTCGAACGTATATCTCGCTTTAAAAATCTGGAGAAGCGCGACCATTGTGCCCTCCGATAATCAAATGAACACACTGCTTCGTACTCCTCCAGCAGCGTTTGCTCGTTCGGGATCCGTATTGCGGCGGCGAGTCCGTAGTGGTCACTATCGTACTCAAACGCACGCAAACAGTTCCGCGTGTTTTGATCTATGTTCGTCAGTTGAAGTCTTGCGTCCGTTAAGGCCAAGTCCAGGAAAGCACCGCTTCTTGGGAAAGAAGGGATATCCGTCGCGTATAACTCGAGGTTGTACTCAATCATATTGAGGCGCCACCAGTCGTGAAACTGGTTGCCCCTGGGATTTGCAGTAACATTTCCCCATGCCGCATGTTTGGCATTAATATCTCCGGCCAAGAAGTAATAATTCTCCTCCGAGTTCAGCTGCAGACCACGAAAAAGTGTCTCGAGCTCTGTCATAAATTGGTTTGGTGGAGGTGCAGCAGGTGCGTAAAGCGACACCACATACATTCTCCTCCGGCTATGGAGAGGAATGCATATGATGCATGCCTCCAACAACTGGAACCTACGCACGACCCCGCTATATATAACCCTATGGCGCAGGCCTTTTCGAATTAAGATTCCAACCCCACCTCCTTGAGTGGAGTGAGGCCGGTCTCTTCTTATTACATGATAGTCTTTGTATCCCAATTTGTGCTTCTGATTTAGCTTAGTTTCGCTAACCAAAAGCACATCCGGGTTTTCGGTTTTCAACAAATTGGCAAGTGACGTTCTTTTCTCGATCCTGACTAGTGAATTAACATTCACAGCAAGGATCTTTAAGTTTCCCTCATCCAGCGTAGCCATTAGATTTATGGCACACCAGACCCCACAAACAACTCCGAATAGATAAAGTCAATTCGGGCCGCTTGTTCATTTAACTGTTTCTGGAACTTATCGATCTTTCCGTGCAGAGACAGAAGGATCGATTTTAAGTTTAGATCCACCTCTGGTGCCTTTTGGGCTACCTTTGGCTGGTTTAATGTTATTTGAGCTTGACCCGGTCCAGCTGCCATTTGGGCAAAGGACACGTTGGGTGCCACAAAATTTGTGAACGAGCGACTCTTCTGACGCCTATCGCCTTCAGACTGCTGTTTGCGGGCCTGGACTCGCTTTTTCAGTTCTTGGTACTTTGGGCAACCCCTGAAGTTGGCGGGATGCCCAGAGTTCCTGCAGAGCACACAGGAGAGTACACTCCGGTCTTCGACTCTCTCCTTACCTAGAGAGCATTCACCATGTATGTGGTCCTTATCGCACTTGACGCATCTAAACTGCATGTTACAGTTAGCTGCGGCGTGCCCGAACCTTTGGCAGCGCATACATTGAAGTATGCGATCTGACCGTTTTAATTTCTCCCATCTTACAGCATGATAGTACAGGAAGCGGATATTTCGCAGCCTGTCAATTTTGCTGTCAGGAGTAAGCTGGACCAGGAAAAATGGTAAGTAACGGTTACCACCACTTGCCACAGCCACGAACTTGAGGTCGTCGCTTTCAAAATTCTTAAGCTCTTTTTCGAGCTCCTCTGTTTTAACTGAGGGATCGATTCCTTTTAATACCACGGTTTTAAGCTTTTTCTCCCTTCGGGTGTACGTAAAGTACTCGGTCTTTACCTCTCCCAAGGCGGTGCGCACTCTCTGGTACTCCTCAATATCATCACACATAATTACATGTTTACTGGCAGAAAGCCTCTTAACATAAAAATTCTTAGTAATTAACCTACATAACCTAATACTATCACTAATATCGAAGTTACTTACATTAATCGGGGGAATTTTTTCCTTCCTTGCTGGCTTCTTCTGCGTCTGCTGCTTTGACTGCTGTTGCTGATTTGGCTGCAGTTGCTGCTTTGGCTGCTGTTGTTGCTGTTTTTGTTGGTTTCGTTGCTGTTGTCGTTGTTGTTGCTTCTGTTGATATTGTTGCTGGATTTGCTCCCTCAGCACTGTTTGTTGTTGATGTTGCTGCACTTTTTTCAGCCTCAGCTGCTCACGCTTCTCCAAGAGCTCTTTTATGAGCTTGTCTAGCTCAGCTACCTCATCCTCTACATCTCCATCCTCCATTTGGATGGCATTGCTTCCATCGTCGTCGACCGGTAGGTCCCTGAAGGAGTTTCCCTCTCCGACGTACCGGCCCGCTCCCCCTTCAGCTTCGGAAGAACTGGTATTATCCGTATCATCATCGGTACCAGCCACCGATGATGCTACGCTAAGGCCTGCCAGGTTCGCCCTTCTCTTGGCAGAAAGATTCGGCTTCGGATTTACCTTCCGTCGCCTCTTCTCCACCTTACGAAACTCGTCATTCGCTACTTCTGTAGCAGGTTTTTCAGCTGCTACTTCTGATTTTGTTGGTTCTGGTATTGCCTGCGAAAGAACTCGTCTGGGCAACGACCGGCCCGTTGTTGTTGCTGTTGTTGTTGGTGTTGTTGTTGCAGTTTTGAATATGCTTGCAGCTGATGCATTTGGCATACACGCTGCTGATATTGTTGCTGCTGCTGCTGTTGTTGTTCCTGCTGCTGCTACGGTTGCTGCTGTTTTTGGTGTTGATGATGCTCTTGATGTTGTTGGTGTTATTACAGGCGATGATTTTTTTGCCGGCTCACGTGTTTGCACCACATGTCGCAACGGCACGCCCACACCCGTACGCGGGACCACCGTTTTCCGGGGGTCCATCCTACACCGTACGGAACTTTTCACACTTTTTTTTTTGCACTTTTATTAAATGTTTCTATCACCGTTTCTTAATAAATTATACAAATTAAAATTCTGCTGGGAATCGAACCCACGCTTCTGGCGTCAGAGGCAGAGGCTCAGACTACCAAGCCAATTACACAAATAAAAATACTAGGCTAATCACCAGTAATTAAACACTTTCCCGCTTACGATCTTCACTAACTAGCCGACCTGTCTCTAAAAGAGTTGCGGAACGACTGGCCGGCAGTATGGTTTTCGCAGCAACATGTCCACTGGTGATTTGATGACATATCTAACCGAAAAGTGGAACCAATCCCTTTCCCAAGGTGGTGAAAGTAAGATCGTTGCGCTTGATATTTCAAAGGCATGCGTGCATTTGGAATCATAGAAATTCTTCTTCAATGGATTAAAAATTGCCTTTCGGACCGTTCAATTCAAGTTGTTTTGGACGGTTTCACGTCTGCAACTCACCAAATAAATACTGGTGTTCCCCAAAGCTCTGTTCTGTCCCCGACTCTCTTTCTCATTTTTATAAATGATGTGATTTCTGTTACTTCTAATCCAATTCATATGGATGACAGTCACAGTACCCTCTGCTTCTCATATTCGTTTCTTGGGTCACGCCGCTCTTCTTCGGTTGTGGAACTGGAACGGAAACGTATGTTAAGCTCATTAAATTCCGAACTTAACAGCATAACTCACTGGGGTACAACCAATAGAGTGGAATTTAATGCTTCTAAAACGCAATGCTGTCACCTGTCATTAAAGCAAAACCCACACACACTGCCATTTTCCATGAATGGCATTTGCATTGCTGAAACCGAAAGACTGTCGATTCGCCGTATGTGTGTTAATGACAACCTCCATTGGAATGTGTCGTCAAGAACGCTACGAAATGTCTAGGCTTCCTTAAGCGATATAAGAAATATTTTATAACTTCGAAACTCGAGCACAACGCTCTAACTTATGTGAAGCCACTTGACAGGATGCAAAAAGCTACTTGACAGGATGCAAAAAGGAGCGATTAGACTTATCGGCGACCGAGACATCGCGAGATCGATTGACTCTCTCTTAGTCATCGTCGTATTGTATCCTGCCTTTCGTTATTTTATCGTTATTTCCACCATAAGTGCTCTAACGAAATAGCCAGTTGCATTCCTCTCCTTGAAAATTTCAACCGCAATACCCGCCATGCAAGGAATGCTCATCAGTTCACCCTCAAGCCTGTGTTCGGAAGTAGAGTGAAGTTCAAACAAACTTTCCTCAGCCGTACAACACGAATGTGGAATACTCTTCCACGCATTGTTTTTCCTTCACATTATAACCTACAAACATTAAAAACCAACGTGCATCAGCATCTCTCCTATATAAAAAAAAAGTAAAAAAAAAAACGCTGAATTTTGATGACCTTGCGCGATGGTTTTCCTTCGACGACTGTCTTATGGATATTACGCCTTACGCAATGACACCAGAATTTCCGTTGATGCGCAATTACGATGTCGACTTTCATCCTGCTCAGGACTAGCTCTGGCCAGTCTTTGAGCCTGTACCAACCAACCAAGGATTAGGTGCTGGTGTTTTCATGGAGAGCAGCAACATTAAACTTTACTTCTCGTCAGGCAAAAAAAAACATTCGTCTGTCTTTGAAACGGATACTATCCTATGACTATGACCATGAACTTTCTGCTCTGTCATTAAACACGCTGGGCGGTATACATCCGCAAAACTCAGGCAATAAAGACGTGGGATCAAATCTCTCCATACAAACTTTGACATTTCTTATGCGCGGGTAGATAGTTGGGGATCGTATATTACACCCGGCGGATTTAATGATAGGGGCGTGGAACAGGTGGGGGTGAGTATCTACGTCTTTCAAAAGTTAGCCCTATTTTGCTTTTTGAAAGTGAAAACAGGCCAACCGAACAGACTTTATAATTCGTGCTGCAATAAATTTGTTGAGTAAAAAGTACAATTTTTCCAGTGAAGGTGTAATTATCTTATTCTTTCGACGTCGCTCTCTATTGCGAACATTTCCAGCAAGTGAACGGCATTCAGTACAAATTGGTTAAATTTCGTATAAATTCGTACAAATCCGTAAGTAAAGGTCCCAAGCATCCAAAGTTAAATTAAAAGCTAAAAACAAGGCAGAATTATAAGAAGCAACGCCTCAAAAGCATCGTAATAAAAAACAAGAAAAATGTGGCCTTAAACCTCTGATGCTGCTGAATGAATTGAAAGCAGCAAGTAATTGCCATAGAATTTCTCCCCTTTAACGATGAGCGATGCAAACACTGTCACAGCCGAGGAATCAAAAATTCTTCAAAATAGAAAACACAAAAGAGACGTTCAAAAGATGATGAATCAGTTCGCCAAACATGTTTATTTCATGGAAGCTATATAAAATATTTCGACCCGCAAGAGCCGACAGCATATCACAAAAAATATATACAAATAGTTCCATTGATTGAAAGGTTTTTAGTTTTTAATTTTCGTTTGAAGGGGGGTGGTGTGAATTGTGTTCTGCTTGGAATTCCAAAGTGATCGCACTTGGGTCGTATGCATTGATCCGAATGTGTCCAAAGACTTATTTTGAAAGGAGTTTTAGAGTTAAAGCTTCGTGCCCCAATGTTCATACGTTGCCACCAAAATTTATAAAAAAAAATTGCATTTTTTTTGACAATTTACTTCTTTTGACAACAAAAGCGTTCCCCAACTTTTTCGTAAGTTTCTCTGAATGTGAGAAAATTTATCCTTACAAAAGTAAGCCAACAACCTCAAATGTGTCAATCAATTCAATTCAATTCATTTTATATAAATACAAGAAAAAACCTTCATTTGACAAAAAAAATAAAAAATAGATAGACAAAAAGATAAACAAATAAAGAAATAAATACAAAAATAAATTAAAAAATAAATAAATAAATAGATAAATAAATAAATTAATTAATAATTAAATAAATAAGTAAATAAATAAATAAATAAGTAAATAATTGATAAATAACTAGTAAATGACAGCAAACGAAATAAATATTTACACAGAAATATCACAGATTAAACATTTAGCTGGCTTATGAGAGGATTCTCAGAACTATCACAGCTGTTATTAAAATTAGTAGTAAGTTTTCGAATCCTTCGCCCTTCTGTGGAGATCTAGGATTGAATTATGACAGGGCAGATTTAACATCATTTTTAAAATTTTGTTTTGTGATACCTGCAACTTCTTTAAATGGCATCTTGCTGCAGTACACTATATTGGACACCCATATAATAGGATAACCTGGAATATTACTTTATAAATTATTATCTTATTGTCGTTTGTAAGTGAAGATTTTCTATTGATGAAAGGGTAAAACATCTTAATTGCATTACCAGTTTTCCTTAACGTACTTTGAATATCTTTATCAAATGTTAGTTTTGTATTAAGGTGGACCCCGAGATACTTAATGGATTGCTCCCATGCTATCGTGTTACCATTTATTTGAAGCTGTCCGCTGGGAAGATATCAAGCTTTTCTTTTTCGTGTAAAAAAGATGGCTTGCATCTTCCTAACATTCAGTCCATCTGTTATAATATTTTTCAAGTATTTCTTTCGCACAGTTTAGATTGGTCTCAATGTGGAAAGCAAATTCATGCGACGCAAAAACTGCAGTGTCATCAGCAAAAATGGCTGCTTCACATTGCGGAAGACTGAAGTATACATATTGAATAGGGTTGCACCTAAGACTGAGCCTTGGGGCACATCAGAATCAAAAAATAACATGTTAAGTTGTGCCCACATCAAAGAAACCTTTTTTAAACATTTCAGAAACATTTCAGAAACATTTCATAAACATTTCAGAAATGTTTAAAAAACATTTCAGAAACAAAGAAACATTTCTGAAATGTTTCCGAAATATTTAAAAAATGATTATTTTGGTCTAGACGAATCGCGAAACATTTCTGAAATGTTTATGAAATGTTTCTGAAATGTTTTTTAAACAAATGGGAAACATTTCAGAAACGTTTTTATACCCTATTCTAGGGGTATATTAATTTTGACGCATAGTTTGTAACATACCTTAATATTGCCCGTAGACCCCTAAAAGTTACTATATTTATGATCAGCATCGATAGTAATGTCGATCTAGCCATGTCCGTCCGTCCGTCGGCAAAAATTAGGCCTTTAAACTGGACCTAGAGAGCTGAAATTTTAACCATATACTCTCTAGGGTCCCGAAATAATCAAGTTTACGAATTTTTGAAATCCGCCCACAGACACACCCACAAACTCAAAAAAACAAAATTTTGAAAAAAATCGAATTTTGAGCTAGAAAGCTGAAATTTTTTATATATGATCTATGACTCCTAAAACTGCTCTGGATATAAAATTTTCAAAATCCGCCCACTGCCACGCCCACAAAAAAATAAAACAATTTTATAGAAAAACCAAAATTTGAGCTAGGGAGCTGAAATTTTTAATATATTCTCTCTAGGGGCCCTTTAAGCTCATGTATGAATATTTTCAAAATTCGCCCACTGACACGCCCACAAATAAATAAAACAATTTTTTTGAAAATCCAAAGTTTGAGCTAGGGAGCTGAAATTTATAATATATACTCTCTAGGGGCCCTTTATGCTCATTTGTTAATTTTTTTTAAATCCGCCTACTGACACGCCCACAATTAAATAAAACAATTTTATTGAAACACCCAAGTTTGAGCTAAGGAGCGTTTTTTTTGATAAAATCCTTCAAATGTTATATAACAAAATATGTAGAGCGTTCTTAACAATTCAACCATACTTAGACTTTTGTCACGCCCACTTATGATGGTAGGAATAAGAATAGGGTATCCAACAGTTCGCCCAAGCGGACTGTAGCCCGTCCCTATGTTTTATACAATGTTTCCTGAAATGTTTCTTTGGTGTGGACACACCTTTAGAAACACCACAATTTACTTGCACCTGAAAACATCTACTGGATCTGAACAATTTTACATAAATACAAAGGAAACTCGAAGTGTAACATTTTATATACTATTCCATTGTGCCATACAGAATCAACGGCTAAGATATCTATCAATATCATGCCCGCTGCCTGACCACGTGAACGATGGTCTAAAACATGGTTACAAATACGTTTTACCTGGTGTGAAGTGCTGTGAAAGCTTCGAAAAACGAATTGTACATCAGGAAAAAAATCTTTTTCTGGGACAATATTTAAAATGTGTTGCTTAAGGATTTTTTCATAAACCTTACCAACGTTGCTTAGTAGGCTTATTGGCCCAGATATCTAGGGTCATGTGTCAATCATTGCAAGCAAATGGCTAGTTGGTTGGTCTAAGGATCAATTGCAATAAGCAAACAAAAACCCACACGGGCCGCTCTGTACATCATTGCATTATTCAGAGTAAGACGCGAGGATGTCGAGCAGTTTGATTATCTACGCAGTTTTGTATTATCCAATTGTTTTGGATTTTAAAACTCCATTAAAATTGTTCTACGCACCATGTTTAAGTTTTCCGAATCCAATGTTACATCCGTTTTGCTGTATGAATGTGAATATGAAGGCTCTGCCATCACCTCTAGAATAATTACAAACTTATGGCATTAACGACCCATACAGGGCCTAAAACCTAGCTTCTCAAAAAATTTGCTTGTGCGAAGTGGGGCCTACAATTTTAAGCCGAATCCGAACGGCATATTCGAGAAGCTTCTCACAACGTTCGCAAGAGGTGGGGTGGTAGAAAAAACTCTTGATGTTATTTGCCACCGGCGGGATTTGAACCGGGAACCTTTCGATTGGTAGTTCAACACACTAACCATTGAGCCCGACATCACCTCTAGAAGGCTCCATGCATGTGATACATCCTCAAGATGACTATTATAAGTTAAAAATGTTTTTTTTTTTTAAGTGTGGCTTGAAGCGTTTGCTACTTCAAATAAAATAAAATTAGCAGCTTTTAAGTTATTCCCTTAGTCAACGGACAATTTCGGCAATCTACCGATGTCCACTTAAAGGTTTCCTCCATATTCGCTCCTTGATACAGTTCAGTTTGATACTTTAATTTTTTTTTATCCAATATTCTGTCCACAGAAAATTGCTCTCGCTGAAATGTTCCCTCCACACCTAACCACAGAAAGAAAAGAGTAACATTGTATTCACAAGAATTTATTTAGACATACATTTAGGAACAAAAATTATTAATACAAACATTAATTTTTCACAACCCACGACGCATGCGTTGAATATTCGTCATCAGACGCAGCGTCGGGTAGTAGATAAACTCGACAACGCTCAGCACAGAAAATCCCATAAACAGGCCCAGCAGACCGCCACAACTGGCGACAAAATCCGTCACGCCATACAACTCTGATCGCTTCGACGTTATAAATTGATTCTCCTTAAAGTACAGCGCCAAGCGGGACAGTTGGACTCCCTTATTATCGGCGATATATTTGGTGTCTCCATGAGATTTCAATAATTTCTCAATGTTGTAGCTGCCCTGCGACATCTCGGTGTTGTAGACCAACGACGTGCACCCCGGCAGGCAGTTGCACTTGGTCTTGCTTCTCACCTTAAGCTTTGAGTCCGCCAACAGACCCTCGGCGAATTCGTTGATCAGCAAGCCATCTTCGGCTAGATCGTAGCAGTGAATCTTTGTTTCATTGCATACCGGCGTGCCCGAAACTCGCGGCATAGAGAACTTGACACAACCGCACATGCTGAGCGTGTAGTTGGTGAGGCACTCTAACTCGCAGTTGCCTTGCGTGTAAATCTTGAAGAAGCGCAGGTGACGTTCCGTGTTGAAGAAGCACTGACGTCGGTTCGGCTCGTAGTCGCTGATTCCATTGAGGGTCGTGATCATGCTCGGTTTGACCAACACAACGACCTCCTTTTCGAAGGGGACTCGGATGAATTGTCGGGACACCTGAGGCACATCGTCGGGCGAGTGGAGAATCACCTTGAATCCGTCAATTGCGCCACGACACACATAGTCAAGGTTTTGTACAAAGTTTTGCAGCGAGACAAAGAGCCCAGCTCGCGGACCAGCTCCGAGCACTCGTGCGGGATAGATCTGAATGCCGGTGTTTTCCTTGTAGCCTTCTTGAAGTGTCCACTCGACGGGGTGATTCCGCTTGACCAGTGGTGTCTCATTGCGAAAGAGCTCGTATTGGTAGGTGTCGTCGCGGTAAATTTCCGATGCGTTCAAGCCGTTGAATGTGTAGCAGACGCCCTCCTCCGTGTAGCTCTTCAGGAATATCTCCTCGCAGCTGCCGTACTTTGTGACCCACTTACAAAACGGATACGTCTTCTCAAAAGGGGGCACCACTTTGTTCAAGTTATCTAAGAAGTCGGTTGTTCCGTAGTCTGGGAACGTAATACCATCAACCAGGTGATTTCCGCAAACTTGCAAAAGGCTTCGCATTTTTTCTAGATCGCTCTTGGACATATTAGCGGGTGGCACAAAGGTTTTGCCCTTAAAAATCTTGAGGTGATTATAAAATCGTGTAAAATCGAAAGTTTCACTTTTAAAACTTTTGGTCTCCGAGCAGATGGTGACCGCTGGGAAGGGTATATTCCACACGGGCGTCGACTTTTCAGAGAAACTCACAATCACTGGCGTCTCACACCACTTCATGTAAATGGCGTAGATCGAATTCGAACAGCAGTATATCGATATGATGAATATGAAAACCCAAAAGATTTTCTCATACCAAGGTCGCTTCTGGCCCAGATATTGCACGCCATGAATGGTGCCGAGGCTGCAGTACTCTAGATAGAGCTCTTGAAATGCTCCCGAATGACTGTACGCGGAAGCAGGAGTCGGTTGGCGCTTCTCCTCAGTTTCCACCGAATCAAAGGAATCTCCCACGGTAAATAATTTAATTTTGTTCCGATTATGTAGATTATTATTTGACTCTGACAGCGGTTTCATGGTGGCGATGAGAAATTGAAAGCAACGATGCTTGTGTTGAATTTGACGTTTGATTGGGGGAAGCCGTTACCTACTAATGTGTTGGGCTTACAATGGAAAGTTGATGTAAGCTCTTTTGAATTTTAAATCAATATACATATAATCTGCTGGCCTTCAAGAGAGTTTGAATATATACATATACGAGTATGTATGTGTGTTGTGAGAATTTTGCTTGTTAAAGAAATTGCAATTGCACATTAAGTGAGTTCTTTAAACAAAAAAAAAAAAAAACATAATCATGAGGTGAGCGGAAAATGATTCGGTATTGTTGTTTTGACAATAAAGGAATTCGTAGTGCTGCCAAGCTGTTGAATCTGATTTGATTGTTTAATGGCGAATTTACATAACAAAAAAAGGAAACTTGAACATTTCTATCAGTTCACTGATGTTATGAAATTCAACTGGCTTATAATGCCGAACATGATTTTTAAAGTAAATTTAAATTATAGACTCACGCTCCATTGTGCAAGATCCATTAAAGACATTTTTTTTTTGTTTTGTGTTGGGAATTCGCTGGAAGTAAAATATCATCGAAAGACATTGTAGAGCTAGTACGCGAAGGATGCTTCTGCAATAGTGATGGACTTTAACTCACTTTTTTTGTGTTAAATTGAAGGTTTTTCTCGCACTTTCCTTCAAAAAGGTCGTTATTTGTTAATTCATAATTCTCTTCAGATTTGTTAAATATATTGTTTCAGTAGTAAGATACAAAAAATATCATATCTCTGTACTTATGCAAAATGTGTGGTAGCGTACCGAATGTAAATCATTATTATGCAAAATAAATCTATCTATCTACCTAAAAAACACTCCCGGGTGACTGACATTCGCCACCCCCAAATGGATTGCACCTAGTCGACGACTAATCGACAAATTTGTTTTTGAGTTATTTAATGAATTTAAGAGATAAATCCGCCATTTGTTGGATTTCTAATCTTTTTTTTTGTTTGAAAACAGTACCTGATTTCTAACCTCTAGCTAAATCTTATAGATCAAGAGGTTTTACCCGCCTCAATCTTCTGATTACATTGTCATTATTTAAAAGTTCTGTTATTTCTGTATTGACATGGTTGAGAAGCCTACTTTTGTGCCTTTGAGCAACTTCTTAACTTCATCTTCAACCATTTCAACATTTAGATCTTTATGCAGATCGGCATTGCGCATACTTTATTTTGGAAAACCTTAATTTTTTGTAAATTTGTTTGGCATGTGCATGCCCACAACTGGAGCCCGTAGGTCCATACTGGTTTCAGAACTTGCGTGTATAGCAATAACTTATTGTAGTTGGACAGGGATGAGTATCTCCCATTTTACTGTATCGCATGTTCAACTTATCTTTCTATACCCTTTTCTAAAGGTATATTAATAACGCATAGTTTGTAACATACCTTAATATTGCCCGTAGACCCCTAAAAGTTACTATATTTAGGATCAGCATCGATAGTAATGTCGATCTAGCCATGTCCGTCCGTCCGTCCGTCCGTCGTCAAAAATTAGGCCTTTAAACTGGGCCTAGAGAGCTGACATTTTAACCATATACTCTCTAGGGTCCCGAAATAATCAAGTTTACGAATTTTTGAAATCCACAGACACGCCCACAAGCTCAAAAAAACAAAATTTTGGAAAACCTCGGCCATTACTCTTGAATGTTTTTTTCCAGCCTACTTACTTAACCCGCTCCCCACCCTCCATCCTATATGATGTCAGGCTGCTTCTAGATATCCAGAACATCCGCGATAGCTTGGCCTTGCTAAGGAATTTGGAAAATCCATTTGATTTTGGATTTCGCAGATTTTTTTGTGGATTTTAAGTACAGTTCGCTATCGAAAGTTTGACTTTTTTCAGCCCAATTTTCTCACTATTTATTATTGGGCTAATTAAGTATTCAGCTTAGGTTGTCCCAGTTAATAAAGCTGTTGCTTGTTGGTCCAGCCTCGTTTTTATGCTCTATTTTATTATATATGTACACTCCGCTTCAACTGAATAAGCACAAACATTTTCTAAGCTACGTTGTCCATTTTTTCAAAACCTTGTGCCGTAAGAAAAGAAAATTTTCTAAATTTTCAGGTATTTTTGGACCCTTATACTGAACTTTTCAGCAGGGCAACGCCCCCCATCCACACGGCACGCATAGTAAAAAATTGGATAGAGGAGCGGAATGTGGAATTGCTCAATGGCGATCGTACTCACCGGACCTGAACCTCATAGAAAACGTTTGGGGATGGTTAGTACGAAAAGATTATGAGTCTGGCCGTCAGTTTGAGGACAGAGAATGCCTTATTGCAGCCATTAAATTGGCCTGGAGGGAAATTTCGCTGGAGTACATAAAGAGGCTGTACGATTCCATGCTGGATCTAATTTACGAAACTATTACGAATAAAGGCAGCAATACCCACTACTACAATTAACCAATAAAAAACTATTTTATGCTGCATTTTTCCACATTGAATGCTTTGCAAGAGAACCAGGAAAAAAATAGCGGTCCTTTTTGAACTATTCTTTCCGATTTATTTTGTCAACATCATCCGCAATCAGTTTGCATCATCAAATAATATATTACGGCACAAGGTTTTGAAAAAATGGACAACGTAGCTTAGAAAATATTTGTGCTTATTCAGTTGAAGCGAAGTGTATACCTATATATATATAGGTATATTCATTTTAACCCATAGTTTGTAACATACCTTAATATTGCCCTTAGATCTTTATAGTTACATTATTCGTAATCAGCTTCGATAGTAATGTCGAACTAGATATGTCCTTTCGTCGGGAAAAATTAGGCCATAAATCTCAAAAACTCAATTTATCGAAAAAATCGAATTTTCAACTAGAAAGCTGAAATTTTTGATATATTGTTTTAGGGGCCAAAATGCTCGTGGGTTAAGATTTTTAAAATCCACGCACTGGATCCCTTAATGGTCATGTTTAAATATTTTTAAAACCCGCCTAATGACACGCCCACTATTTAAGAAAAACGTTTTATTCAAGAAATCATTGTAAATGAAAGTCCATTCTTCGAAAAGTCGGTTTGAACAATTCCTTTATCCAGAGTATTTCATTAAGGACTTGACAACTTGAGATATCTCAAAACAAATTTATTGGCTTCAATTACTATCAAAACAAATAGAATTCGACTTCGTTCATATGTCCACCACGGGAACGTATTCAGCGGTTGATACGTTGAATCCAATTTTCGATGACTCTGCCACATTTCGATCGCTACGGCCGCTATTTCTAGTTCAATATTGGATCTGATCTCCTTTAACGTCGGCGGCTTGTTGGCATAAACCAATAATTTAATGTAGCCCCCTAAAAAAAGGCTAGAGGCGTTAAATCACACGATCTCGGCTGCCAATAAATAGGTCCGTTTCTCGTTCACCGAACTGAGACTTCAATAACTCGATTGTTGCAACCGCTGTCTGGCTTGTGGCGCCGTCTTGTTGGAACCACATATCACTAATGTCGAATTCATGCAATTGCTGAATGAAGAAATAACTTTCCAACATGTTTATGTAGCGAATACCATTTACCGTAACGTGACGGTCATTTTCATTCATTTTCATCGACGAAAAAAACGTCCCAACGACGCGACGCCCCGGCATGAAAACCGCACTTGTGACTTTTTGCGGATGAAGTTCTGTTTCATGAAGCACATGAGGGCTCTCACCTGTCCAGTAACGCAAGTTTTGCTTATTGACGAAGCCGTTTAACCAAAAATGCGCTTCATCGCTGAATATGATTTTGCGATGAAATTCTTCATTTTCTTCCATCATGTCCAGAGCCCAATTCGAGAACGTACGTCGCTTCATATGATCAAGTGGCTTTAGTTCTTGAGTCAGCTTGATCTTGTAAGGGTGAAGGCCAAGATCCTTACGCAATATTCGACATAATGTGATCTGGGAGAGGCCCAATTCTTGAGAACGCCGTGAAATTGACTGATTTGGCTGGTTTGCGACGCACGCCTCTACGGCAGCAATATTCCTCACACTTCGGGCAAAACGTGGTCTCACTACCACGGCAACATCAAGCAGCGAATATTCTGACTCAAATTTGTTCACTAGACTATGAATTGCTTGTCTGCTGGGACGAGAATCACGGCCGAAAATTGGCGTTAACGCTCTTAAAGTTGCGGCCACCGACTCGGAATTTCGGTAGTAAATTTTGATTATTTGTAAACGTTGTTCCTTCGTCTACTTCACCATGAAAATGTTGATTTTACTGAATATTTTGACATTGACAGTTCGGTAATCGGTTTAAGGGTGCGTTCACACTGAAAGTTTGAAGTTGTCAAGTCACTAATGAAAGACCCCTTATAAAGTTTTCTGCCATGCCCACTTTTAAGGGGCGTTTTTTTTTACAAAACTGTTTTTTCCTTCAAATGTTATAAAACTAAATATATAGATCGTTCTCAACAATTCACCCATACTAAGATTTTTGCCACGCTCACTTTATGAGGGATAGGAATAATAATAGTATTCGCCCAAGCGGACTGTAGCCGTTCCCTATAATGGAAGATCAGTTTATAAGACAAAGGTTTCTATGTGCAAAAAATACTAAATTCTCACATTTCATCTGCGTAATCGATTTCAAGGTAATTGGGCCATCGTACAGGAGACTATTTCTACCGGGATAAAACCGGTTTCATGCCATACTTCGATCGCACACAGGACGATTTCTGCCTTCTGAATCAATTGTAGGTATACATGAAGCTCTTTTCATTGCGGTAGTTCACAAAACGCGTTTGATTGATTAAACGTTTTTTCAGACCTAAAATGGTGGAAGCTGTATATGGAGTAGTTTCTAACCTGGTTCAGCCGCTCAAGCTCGGTAGAAATAGTCTCGTGTGCGATGGTCCAAAGATTTATTTTGAATGGTTGAATAAACAGTAACTTGTGATTGATACAACGTGGAGTGGGGGGCTTGAGTTTCAGCGCTGTTTCACGGCTTGCCGTTTTATGTTCGTGAGCGTTCGTGAATACAATATATATGTAATGGCGATACCATTGCACCCTTTGGTGTTCCTTCCATCTTAGTAATTCGGAATACAGTAAGGACAAATAAAATCAAAATTGAAATTCTCACTCAATCTGCTTAGGCAAACGAATGCTAAAGACCACGTTTGATAAGTCAAGAAATATATCTAGTAGTTGGCGTATTTGTTTAGTCGAAAACATCATTGATTTCCCCCCTTTTAAATTGTTATCGGGGACAATGGTTATATTAAACTAACAAACCAAACCCAAAGAGAGAAAAACAGTAGTAACTTTTTGAAGTGCACGATATGACAATTCCACCCATAAAGCTATATGATCCGCAAGTGACCTGGGGTAACACTTCCAATAAACAAAAGAGCTCATTACCAACCACATTGGTCAATTAATTAAACCTCATCCCAACTAATACATTATTTAAAGAACAATTACTTGCTTTCGAGTAGTTGTCTAGCGTATAATAACCCTGCTTGATAAAGAAGTGCTTATTTGGAAAAAGGGTAACAAAACCTCAGTTTTAATAACTAACCTATTCAACGAAATTGCGCTAGAGGCTGAACCCCATTCATGAACTGCGAACGCTGGAATCCCTCACACTTTGTGAACCACCTGTTTGGGTTGAAAATATTTGAAAATAGATATATCCTTATGAAACTTCCCAGTAATTACAACACCTAAGGGGCATACACACTAAATAACCTCACATTATCTCCATAAACAAAAACAAACCTTGAACTTTGAAGCACCTGCGTAAAGGGTTCACCTTAATCAGATACGTCAAATGTCCAAAAGTCAAAATATGAGATGATACAAGGATAGAATATTCGAAATGTCATACGACATTTTCCATACAGATGTGTAGCACATGGAAACTCTTCAATGACACATGTCAATTCGATTGCAATATCGTTTAATAATTATGTACTTACAAACTTGAATTTTGGTCATTCCAGGACTGCTGCTGTTAGTTGTTGTATCATCTATTTTTCAATACTACTACCCATGGTCATGTCATGATATTGTGCAATCATGATGAAGGTGAACATATCATATTGTGCGGGTAAAGAAATGGTCAAACTGACATAAATTGCTCTTTCTACATTCCTTCTCAGCACAGGGACAAATAACGTCAAACTAATAGGTTACTTTCTAACAAGGGTGTTTGACGCAAGGACAACAGCTAAATTTTCAATAGAAAATAGGATCCTTTAAACTAAAATAAAAAAAAAACCGACTTCCAATTAAACAATCAAAGAAAAAAAATGCAATATAATTTCAAATTCTAACGATTTCTTTAATTCACCGAATGTCCGGCTTAGACTGTGTTTCGATGGGAATTGCATCTCCGTTTCTTCGCATACCTCTTCGTCTGCTTGTTATTTGGTCAAGGTTATTTATTTTTCATTCCCACTAGATATTGGAGACTTGTTGTGCAACGGTCGTTTGATTGTGGTTGTGGAGAAGAGTGTAGAATACTTGGCGAAACACAAAACATTGAAATTTCTCCACTGTTTTTGTCCTCTCCTTTATTCGTCTCTTCGTACAGCTCGCGAATCTTATGTTTTGCCGACGGCAATTTGCAATTCGGAACTGATTTCGCAGCTCTAACTGAAATTTTTTTTGTAGGTAGAAGAAGGCCTAAAAACAACGTTTGCACAAATTATAGCTTTAAAGTATTCGTTTTTAACCTCAATCTGTCAATAAATTCCATTGTTAAGACAGTCAGAAAAAAGCAGCATTCAGTGCTATTAATTGTGGGTTCATGCATTAACTAGAATATGAGAGATTGAATGTGGACTCAATTCGAATTACAAAAGCAAATCGAATCGAAACAGGATTGACTTAATGTAATCTTGGGAAATTTGTAAAAAAATGTTGTGAACGTTAGAATTCGCATTAAGGATACTATCCTTTAGAGGCAATCGTGTGAATCACAAGTAGATCCCATAACCAGTACAATCTGCAACCCCCCTGCTTGTGTTCACTGTTAGCTTTGGGATAGGTGCGGGGTTAATTATAATTTTCAAAAATATACAGCCTTATTACGAAGATCAATCGACGATTGATAATTGACTATTTTCAATGTGTGCTATTGTGAACGAACGATTCATTTGGTATTTTTGTCAATCGCATTTTTTTAATTGACTGCGATTGACAAAATCCTTTAGAATCGTTCGTTCACAATAGCACACATTGAAAATAGTCAATTATCAACTGTCGATTGATCTTCGCAATAAAGCTCATAATAATCAATAACAAACCCTATTTACATTTTTGTTATCAATTATATATATATAGATATAATATATATATTATATACCTATGTATAAATATATGTATGTAATAAACAAAACATTTTCATGCTCAAGTGTGAACGCTTAAACTCAAATAGTTTGTTATCAACTTCACCTATCATATACACCCACCCATGCAACCATTTTGACATTTGTCATTGATAAATTAAATAAATTTGTATGGAAAAACCTTAAATTTGCAAATATTAGTTTCCTTAAGTAAAAATTAATGCAGAACATATTCTAAAATTATATAATAAACATTTCCACATCAACAGTTTTTCGAATTTCGAAATCCTTTTTGCGAAACCATAACCGCCGCGGCTACAGACCTGTCATGCTAGAAGCAAAAAGTTACAAGCCCTTATTTTGGTAAGGAGTTCTTGTTCCGATTCCGTTCAAGGGACCTGAAATCCCTCCCGATTAAAGCAGCGGTACCGTTGAAATCGAATTGAAGAAAAACGAAACCATCAAGCTGTCCACCAGCAAGGACTTCATGGAGAAGCACAACAAGGATACCCAGGCAACAGAGTCTTCGTTGATGACGGTTTAATCTCTTTGATTGGCTGATGCTGTCGTTTACAAAATTGAAAATTGTGTCGCATTGGGCTCCTGCAAGGGTGCCAATTTGTCAGGTGTAACTGTTGATTTGCCTGCCATATTTGAGAAGGATAAGTCTGACTTAAAATTCGGTGTTGGACAGAAAGTTGATATGATCTTTGCTTCGTTCATTCGTGGCGCTTTGACTGAGCTCCTTGGCGTTTTGGGAGGGAAAGGCAAGAACATAAAGATCATCTCCAAGATCGAAAACCAAGCAGGTATGCAAAATTTGGTTGAGATCATCTCCGCTTCCGATGGTATTATGGTTGGCCGTGGGGATTTGAGTATTGAAATCACGCCAGAAGTGTTTATTGCCAGTCATCTGTAACACCCAGATGTTGGAGTCTATGGTCAAGAAGCCACGTCCAACTCGTGCCGAAATCTCTGATGTTGCCAACGCTACTTTGGATGGTGCTGACTGTGTTATGTTGTCCAGTGAGACCTCTGAAGGAGATTACCCAGTAGAGTGCGTTTAGCCATGGCCAAGATCCGCTAGGAAGCTGAAGCTGCATTGTGGCAACAAAAGTTGTTGTCCGATTTGGTTTCAAGGAACTCCATCACCACCGATGCTGCGAATGGTTTCGCGATTGCTGCCTCAAGAAGTACCGCTGCTGCTATCGTTGCGATCAGAACGAGCTCACTACCTGAGCAAGTGCAAGCAAAGGTGCCCAATTATTGCTATCACTCGGCATGGACCGATCGCCAGACAAGCACATTTATTCTGTGGAATTATCCCCTTTGCCGTGAATTTGGTGTTCAAGTAAGTCAGAAGAACGGATCCATGTAATCTGGAGACTCTATTGCCATTGTCACTGGCAATATTGCGTAACTTGTATTATTCCATTGTTATTATTTTATTGGAACAAACGTTGGAAAGCTGCTGTCATTGTATGTCATTTCAGTATATGTCATTCATTTGAAGTGTAAACAACAATAATTTTTTTTCACTGAAATTTGTCGAACTTTGTGCCTGAAAAAGTGTTTTTGCGGGGAGTTCTTCTTCAATTCTTTAATACAAGGTGGCGCAAAAGTAATCCTCCTATCAGAAAATGCTATAAATTTTGCGATTGGCCCCTAATGTCAGTTCTGTTTTGACATTTGTGTAGTAAACACATGCGAAATACACGTTAATAAACAATGTTACGCTTGCTCCAGAACGCGGAATATTGGTGACTATTTATTTGAGCAATAATCGGTCGGTGACTTTGGCACATCGTGAATTTCGTCGCAGATTTCCTACCCGTCCAACGCCTACTGGTGAAACACTGCTACGTTTAGCCGCTCGCCTCGAAGAGACTGGCACAACACGAGATGCTGCCAGGCGTGGCAGACCCCGGAGTAGCCGTTCTGCAGAGAATATTGCTGCTGTAGCCGAAGATGTCATGGAAGCGCCGTCGACATCGACCAGACGACGCCGACGTGCCACGCAAATGGGTATCAGTCGACGGTCTTTACAGCGAATTTTGGTACAAGATTTGAAGATGTTTCCGTACAAAGTCCAGACGGTGCATCAGCTGTTAGCTGCTGACCGCCAATCGCGTCTAACATACGCTCAAGCCATCCTTAATCACCACCAAGAGGAAGATGATTTTTCATCAAAAATAAATCATGAGTGATGAGGCCCATTTCCATCTTAGCGGGTACGTAAATAAGCAAAATTTACGCTTCTGGGGCACTGAAAATCCGTTTGTAACCCACGAAGAGCCATTACACCCGCTCGAAGTCACTGTATGGTGTGCTGTTTTCGCTGGAGGAGTCATCGGACCTTTTTTCTTCGAAGACGTCGCGGGCCAAACGGTTACTGTGAATGGTGAGCGCTACAGAGCAATGATCAACGATTTCTTTTTGCCGCAACTTGATGAATTGGGATTGGAAAACATGTGGTTCCAACAGGACGGTGCAACGGCACACACTGCACGTGCCACAACCGATATGCTGAAGGATGCATTTCCCGGGCGCCTAATCTCCCGTTTTGGCGATTTGCACTGGCCAGCAAGATCGCCTGATTTGACCGCTCCAGACTTCTTTTTGTGGGGCTTTTTGAAGTCGCGGGTTTATGTCAACAAGCCTCAGACTCTTGCAGCTCTTAAAGACAATATCCGTCAACAATGTGAGTACCTATCGCCGGAAGTTTTCGCCAAAGTGATGGAAAATGCCATAAAAAGGGCTCAAATGACAATCAACTGTTGCGGCGGCCATTTACATGACACCATATTCTCGACTTGATGTAAACAAAATTAAAAGACCAAATAAAAATAATCCACAAGAAGAATCAAAGTTTTTCATTTTTTTTTTAAATTACAGCCAAAAAACATCGGAAGGATATTTTTGCGCCACCTTGTATGAAGAAAACTGCTGCCGCAAGTCATCGTATTATGGTGGAAGTTTATGGTGAACATGGTGCTGAGCGAACGTGCCAAAAGTGGTTTGCACGATTTAAAAGTGGTGATTTTGGCTTGGAAGACGATGAACGTCCTGGGCAGCCAAAAAAGTTTGAAGATGAAGAACTGGAAGCATTACTTTATGAAGATTGTTGCCAAACACAAGAAGAGCTCGCAGAATCTTTGGGTGTCACTCAAGCAGCCATTTCAAAACGTTTAAAAGCAGCTGGATATACAAAAGCAAGGAAATTGGGTTCCACATGAACTCAAGCCGAGAGACGTCGAAAGGCGGTTTTGCATGAAATGCTTCAAAAAAAATTATTCAAACAAAACAAAAAAATAATCTAAGATTAATTGAAAAAAGGTGTAACCTTGAAATTAATTTCCTTCTACAATGCGGATCCTTTTGATAGGGATCTCAACGAAAACCTTTTCATTGGCTTAAGTATTTTTTATTTTATATTTATTTGAAAGAAAGTTAAAAATTTAAATTTCAACTGTTCTCTTAGATAACTGTTGATAAGGCCTATTATTTTGAACATATTCAAGTAATGGAATAAATTAAATAAACATTAAATGTTAACGATTAAGAAAGATGTTAAAAAAAAAAATTGTTCGTTAGCCTCAACTGGATGTGAAAATTGCCTAGATGTGAATTCTTCCCTTAGTCACCTTTTACGACAAGCTCTGTTTTTGGGGGGCGCGGCGTTGATATTCTCGCTTCTTTTATAAAATACGAAAGCATCAAAAAGGAACAGAAGCTACGTATTTGACTCAGCATCAAATCGCCCATAGAGGAAAAATATGTGAGATCGCCCTTAAAGTGTGATCTGTCAAACTATTATTTTGGGTGATTCGACATAATGACAAACGATTTTGGGAGATTTGGAATTTCGGATATAACTACTTACTTAACAGGCTTCCGAACCGTGGAGAGTCTCTGTCAGAGACACTGCAGCCTTCTATTCCCCGGGAAACCGCGCATGCTGCTTCCAGTTATCCGGACCAAGCACGCTGTCATCCACTATGACTTGGTCTTAGGTTCGGTCTTCTTTGTTATCGCGAACCTCGAAGCTAGGAGTCGAACATTCTCATCGCTGGAGCATTGTGGGCCATTCTCTCGATGCGATCTCAAGCCATTGTAGCCGACGTGTTTCACTACTTCCACATCTTGATACGGCTGATAAAGTTCGCGGTTATATCTTCTTCTTTATACCCTATTCTAAGGGTATATTAATTTTGACGCATAGTTTGTAACATACCTTAATATTGCCCGTAGACCCCTAAAAGTTACTATAATAAATGTCGATTTTGCCATGTCCGTCCGTCCGTCCGTAGGTCCGTCCATCGGCAAAAATTAGGCCTTTAAACTGGACCTAGAGAGCTGAAATTTTAACCATAGGATCCCGAAATAATCAAGTTTACGAATTTTCAAATCCGCCCACAAACACGCCCACAAACTCAAAAAACAAATTTTTCGAAAAAATCGAATTTTGAGCTAGAAAGCTGAAATTTCGTATATATGATCTATGAATGACTACTAAAACTGCTCGGGATAACATTTTTAAAATCCGCCCACTGACACGCCCACAATTAAATAAAACAATTTTATTGAAAAGTCAAAGTTTGAGCTAGGGAGCTGAAATTTATAATATATACTTTCTATGGGCCCTTTATGCTCATGTGTAAATATTTTCAAAATCACAATCACAATCACCCACAATTTAAAAAAAAAACTTTTTTTGAAAATCCAAAGTTTGAGCTAGGGAGCTGAAATACTCTCTAGTGGCCCTTAATGCTGATGCGTAATTTTTTTTTAACCCTAATCAGCCCAAGTCAATTTTCTCCCTAATCCACCCAGGTGGTGACTCAAAGTCACCATATTAGAAAAGTGCTAATAATAATTTGAAATAATGTTGGAAAATATTATTTAAAGTTTGGTATTGATTTTTTATTTATAACTAATTTTCATTTCATTTGTTATTTTATTATTCGGTTAATTTATTTTTAAGGTAAAAACTTGACATACAAGTGATTTTTCTGAGTGTTCGTTGCAGATGCTCTTCTTGCATTTACAACATATTTGTTTTGAAGCGCGGCCTTTATAATGAGAACACATGTAACATCTTTTCCTCTTTCTAGACGTGTCAGCTTTGTTGTCTTCAGAATTCTTCGCTGCAGATGGCACTATTTCACCGATGACATGTTTTAGTGGCGCTGATAAATACCTAGTCTTGCGGCGTAAAATGTGAGGTGTAACTGATCCCATTGCAAGATCTCTGAGAAATAGTGGTCTTGCTTTGTGCTTTTTAGGTGCATTCCAATTTGGATATGTTTTCATCCAAATCACATAAGCAGCTATACCCGTAGCATCAATGAGGTTGTGGAAAATTACAATAGGCCACCTGTTTGACTTGCGTTTGACTGAAAATGCATAGCACATCTGATCCAAAGTATCAACCGCCCATTTAGTTGAGTTGTAAAACAAATTAACTTCTGGTTTGTTTTTGTTGTTGATGTCCATTGTTTTGGTATGATGCATGGTTGATAAGAACAAAACTGATTTGTCAGTAATGATTTTTTTTCTGAACCCAAATAAACTTGACTCCAGATCCTTGCTTTTATTGATAAGAAATTCTTTTGGTATGCATGCTTTATTTTTTCTTAGAGTTTCAACACTGGTGAGACCTCTGCTCACTAATTGGTGTGCCAGATGGTATGATTTAAACAAATTATCAAACGTAAGATTGCGGTTCGATGCAGAGTAAGACTCGGAAAGCATCAACACCACATTATCCGCTTGATTACAATCTCTTTTATTCCCTTCCTTTCCAAGGTAAGGAATACCAAACAAGGGATAAGATGTAGAACTATCACATATCCACCAGATCTTCATGCCATATTTATCCGGCTTTAAAGGGATGTATTGTTTCAATTGCACTCTACATACCTCGGAAGGGGACCAGTTGCTCATCAATTGTCAGGTTCATCAAATTTTTCATAACGGAGTTCCAGAGTTCCCTTATTGGTGCAAATTTGTCTCTCTGTCGTCTTTCTGATCTAGTTGATGTGTCATCGAATCGTAAATGTTGCGAAATTTTGGCGAACCGATTCTTTGACATAGTTGCCCTGAACACTGGATGGAACTTCATCCCAGAACTCTGTCAAATCAAAAATTCTTCTTTTTTAGTGCCAGCGTAAATAAGCAGTCCTATGAAACTTCGTATTTCAATGACGTCAGTGAGCTTCCATTTCTGCCCTTCCTTTTCTGCACCATGGCATCGTAAATTTGACAATAAGGCCAATAATTGCACTATCAAAAAAAAAGTCGAATGCATCACTTACGTCGTCAATATGCTTTCTAGGCGGTAAAACAACTTTATCTAATTGGCCTCTAATGATGTTATGACTGGCCGATCTTTCTTGACTGATCGGTTCAGAGTTCCATTCAGTTCCATCATTCCCAAGACATTTTTAAGCTTCAATGATTACATCATCATCCTCATCATTCAGCTCTATTTCATCGTCCAGTTCCTCAATGATTTCAGTAGCATCTTCCTCACTATCTTCACTATCCAAATAATCAAAGTCACTTTCGTCATTTACTTCGAAAGCATTATTATCATTGTCCGAGTCAGCTTCAATCGCCCTTCTTATATCCTCTTGTGTAAGATTTTTTCTTTGAGCCATTACTGCTTGAATGTCAATCTGTATACAACAAAATAATTGTCTTATACATCTTCCATAATCCATGAAATAGCATACCTTTCAATATTCACAAAAATGTAAGAACACAACTGCAATCCGGAACAACTAACTTGGGCACAAAATATCTGAACTGAATTCTGCAATAATTACCAGTGTTCTGATGACACCGGGTGCATAGCAAAAAAAAATTAACGGACTCGAAATAAACAGCCTTATTGCGAAGATCAATCGACAATTGATAATAATTGACTATTTTCAATGTGTGCTATTGTGAACGAACGATTCATTTGGTATTTTGTCAATCTCATTTTTTTATTGACTGCGATTGACAAAATACTTTAGAATCGTTCGTTCACAATAGCACACATTGAAAATAGTCAATTATCAACTGTCGATTGATCTTCGCAATAAGGCTCAAAGTTTCCGTTAGTAACTATGACAATTCAAAGCCCCCTAGCATAAAAGAATACACTTTGCACACAAGGCATGCTTTTCCGTGTATTCTATTTTTGCTGCAATATAGGTGACTGTGAGACACCACCTGGGTGGATTAGGTTGGCAAACAATAACAGCGGTATATCTTTCTTACAGTAATGCATTCTGCACTTTTTTTCATTTCTAAATAGTGCTTCCTTAGGGAAAGAAAGTCAATGAGTGCGAATGGGATTGCTTTTCAAAAATTTGTGAAAATTACTTTCGAAAATGAAACGGTGACCCAAAGTCACCGGGTGGGCGGATTAGGGTTAAATCCGCCTGCTGACACGCTCACAATTAAATAAAACAATTTTATTTGAAAACCCAAGTTTGAGCTAGCGAGCGTTTTTTCTTACAAAAGCTTCGTTTTTTTTCGATAAAATCCTTCAAACGTTATATAACAAAATATGTAGAGCGTTCTTAACAATTCAACCATACTAAGACTTTTGTCACGCCCACTTATGAGGGATAGGTTTCGCCCAAGCGGACTGTAGCCCGTCCCTATGTTTTTTTCTTTTTTTTTTAAATGTACTCGCACTAAAGGGATTTTTGAATACGCTTATAATGTAATAGTTACACAGCTCGGGCGTTAAGGAAATTAGGGCTGAAGATAGGGAAAGATGCCGATGCACGTTGGTTTTAAAGATTGTAGATTATAATATGTAGGAACAATTGAGCGGGAAAGAGCATTCCACTTGCGTGTTGTACGGCTTAGGAAAGATTCCTTGTATACATGTGCATTCCTTGCACAGCGGGTATTGCGGCTGAAATGTAGCGCTTAAGGAAGTCTAGGCATTTCTCAGCGTTCTTGGCGACATCGAATATGTGGTCATTCCAACGAAAGTTGTCATTAACACACATTCCGAGAATGGAAGGCCGCTCGGTTTCAAAGATGCAAGTGCCATACATGGACAGTGTCATGCTGTTTGGGTTTTGCTTTAATGACAGAAGACAGCATTGCGTTTTGGAAGCATTAGGGTACTGTCACCGGCAAAGAAGTGGATTGCATTGGAGGTAATAGACAGGAGATCATTTATAAAAATGAGAAAGAGAGTCGGGGGCAAAACAGAGCCTTGAGGAACACGAGCATTTATTTATTGAATTGCAGACTTGAAACCGTCCAAAACAACTTGAATTGAACGGTCGGAAAGGTAATTTCTAATCCATTGAAGAAAGGTATCATCGATTCCAAATGCACCCATTTTCGACAAGAGAGCATGATGCCAAACTCTGTCAAATGCCTTTGAAATATCAAGCGCAACAATCTTACTTTCACCACCTTGGGGAAGAGATTGGTTCCACTTTTCGGTTAGATATGTCATCAAATCACCGGCGGACCTGGTTCTGCGAAAACCGTACTGCCGGTCATTAAGAAGTTTTCGGGATTTAAGATATTTCATGAGCGGACGGTTTATCAGCGTTTCCATGACCCTGGAAAGAAGGGAAATTGTTGCAATTGGTCGGTAGGAGGGGGGAGAAGAAGATTCGCTTTTTGGGGACAGGCTGGACAACTGCTGTTGTCTATCTTCTCGGGAAGAGCCCTGAAGAAAAGGATATATAGAAAATCTTGTGCAATGGTTTTGCCAGCGTAGAAGAACACTTCTTCAAAACGATAGGGGAAATACCATCTGGACCATCGGATTTGTGAACGTCAAGATCTTGAAGTACTCTAGTCACTGTACGAGTGCGGAAGTGGATTGGTCTCATGTAGTATTCTACGCGCTCGAGTATTGTATTGTATGTGCAGTGGGGTCATCAGTAGATGACAAGCACTTAGACCTATTGGTCCATTGTACTTCATCATAGCTGCCCGCTCGCTGCTTATTGGCGATTAGTAAGAGTCAGTGAGGGAGAACCTGCCAGTAGCCTTGGCAAAGCGAAGGATATTAGCAAGTTCAATGTCCCCCATCTCATCTTCGTTGACGAATTGTTTACCTATAGTGTTGAGCCTGGTTCTGGCGAAAGCAGGACATTCACAGATGAAGTGAGATGCCGTTTCATCCGCCTCTAGGCAGCACTCACATAGGCCCGAGCTCCTAATGTGGATGGTTTTAAGGTGCTCGTTAAGAGGACTGAAACCAGTGACGAGACCAATCAAGGATCTCAAGCCTTTCCTGTTTAGTCCAAGCGCTCGAGTACAGGGCGAGACAAAGTTAAATTTGGGAGCGTCGAGCTGACTTCAAAGTGTGCAGCAAGCAGATTGGCCTTATCTATGGAGCTGACAGCTACAATGTCATTGTAAATGAGTGTCGGGATAGATGATCTTCTTCTTCATTAGCCATCCTCGCACACAGGACCGAATATCCGGCGAGGTATTTTTCTTTCGAACGATCCCAATATTAGCTCTCCTTTCCTTCTATCGTTTAGCACTCGGCACCATACAGCAGAACCAGTGAACTAAAGCAGTATCAGGTTTTGTAGAGCTTTCATTTGGTGTTCTGGCAACGATTTCATAGTGTAATTCTTCGTCGGATCCTCACTTAGATGTTATTCATGAAGTTGATGTTTACTCCGAGGTAGGTGAACATCTCGACTGTTTCAAAGTTGCTGCAATAATCAGTGACGTTTTGTTCTTGACATTTGTGATTCTATCTATCTCAATTCCCGCATTTTAACGTATGAGCGCCAAAAAAGTTTGCATTGAGCGAAGGTTCCTAGGTCCAATAATTTTAAATTTACTTTTTTTTCAGCATTTATCTACTTCAATTTTATGTGTACATAAAAAAGTAAGTAATTACCTAAAAAATTGCTATTAAAGGTACAGTGTCCCAGTGTGTTATTATTTTCCAGATGATTTTATGACACCAGTTGAAATTTGCATACAACCCAGAGCATGAAATTGTCTTGGTTAGTGGGTAGCATTTCCATATCCCCTTATCTCATTGGAATTACAGAAGCTGGTTTCAATTATATAGTGGCACTAATGGATTTGGCATGTCACCCAAGTGAGCAATAAACGATATTATCAGAGGCACATGTCACAGCTTTATGACATATGCCTCTCTGGTCCTTACCTCCCGGACAGTATGTAGGTTCTTCGTATACACAATCCATTTGAGACCCTTTTTATAACTTCTATATAAAGCTGTAGATGCCACACGACGTCTACTCGTAAACCTTCCACTTTAGGAGTCCGTCGATAAAATAATATTAGGTCACATTCACAAAGGACGTAAGGCAAATTATGCTTTTCGGGTGAAATGGTCCGACCAGATGGAAAATGTATGACAGGAACGCTTAATGATGTGAACATCTACTGCTGCACATTGCTGACAAAGGACACATAAATAATGAATTCCATCCATTTAGACCAATAGACATATTGTCCGTTTGCGTATTTTTGCAATTTACCAAATCGAAGTGTCGAAAAAACTAAACAATTGAGAACAAATAAAAAAGAATATCGAAATTTATCCAAATTATTTAATTAAAATGAAAACAAAAGTTTTACAAAAAAACAACAGTAAATAAGTTCAAAAGAGAGCCAGACGAAAGGCAGCACATATTGCAGTCGCTCGCGCATTTCACAGCCTCTTGACTTTGTAAAAACATTTCACTTTTCCTTTTCATGCTTGTTTTTGTTTATTAAATGAGAAAGAGTGGCGAAAAAAAACAACGAAAAGTAGGTACAAGATTACAGATTTCTAAAAATATAATTGAAAATCGTTTACACTAAATGTACGTCATGTTTAGTTAAACTCATCAAATTGTTTAGAATAAATTCCTTCTGCGCTCCTCAAATATATATGCATCATCGAAAATTCGATATGTTTTGGAATAAGTATATACATCGAAGAGTGAGATGACCTGTTGGTGTTCCTTTGCGAAGATTTTAATTTTTATGAAAATACGCCCGTACTCCGAATAGCCGAGTGTTTGGTATTTAAACATTTTCAAAAGCTAAAACGGAATGAATCCATGTTTTGTAAATAGGCTTTGGGCTGAAGGCATTTTTATGATTAAAACAATTTCAATTCGATTTATGTTTGTTCTGTTGTTGTGTTGGGATAAGCAGGGGATGTGTTGAGAAAAGGAACAGTTAAAGTGTGCGGTTTTTTTTAAAGCTTTGTCCGAAAAAACAAATCCTGATTTTTTGAATGTTAGCAATAGCTGTATAAATGTTCCATGCTCAAATTTATTTGTTTATTTTAAGGCTAGAACTGACCTACATACATATTTACGGGAAGTAATCAATATCCTTTTGATATTTCGACCTTCAATTCTTACGATTTAATTACGGATGTTCAAATGATTCTGGTTTTCGAACATACATATTGATTGTTTTTTTTCTCTATTTTATGTCAAAGTGAATGAAAATGTGTGACCATGTTTAACACTACGCGATGCACCAATCGAAACCAGCGTTGCTGATGTGGCATGTTCGTGCTATTATGACACATTTTTTCTAAAGCGGCACTTTTTTACATTTTTTTACTTTTAAACTAGAGTATTACGACCTAATAATAGTGTAAGTTTAAGTGATTATTATTAGGAAAAGCGCGAAGCCATGCAAATTTAACAGTCCTACAGTGCGAAGATTTAAGTAGTGAATTAGAAAAAACCAGTGAGCAGAGATTCAGTAAAATTCGCCATTTGAAAGAAGCAAGACTTCAAAAAGAAACTGTTAGATTTTCAAGGTCAATCGTACCCGCTCGCTGTAGAAAATAAGCTACCACGTGGGGATAGTAGTGAAAGTGTTTCGAGGGAAAGCGAAATTCTCTTAAACTGGTTAAACATTTCCATTCCTGAATCTGAACAGGAATTTACCATTGAATCGGAGACCACCGAAAATAAACCACAACCAAATTTTCAAATGTCAGTCGATTACTGCGCAATCGCCAAGCTGACTGCTCAGTTAGTCTCAATATTTTCGGGTGAACAAAACCCTTCATTGAGAACCCCCTCCTTGAGTACGCCAGTCAAGCGTGGTCTCCTTTTCATTAAGTTCATGTGCTCAGAATCGAGAACATCCAACCATTGAATAACTACAAATAGAAACGGCACCGAAGCAAACATCCGCTACGCGGTCCATACGTCGCTGTAATTGCTTGTGCGGGTTTGTGAAATGGATTGGTTAAAAACGAAAATGTATAATATCCTAACAAAAATATCCCTCAATGAATGCTGGATGGGTAATTTTTTTGTTATTAACCAGTTTAAGGTAGGATATTTCATACATATCGTTGCTGTCGATACGCTTCGATTGTTTTTATTTCCTTGTTACTTTTGGAATTTTTGTTAGAGTTTTATTGGAGTGTTTTTAGGGTTCCGTAGCCAAATGGCAAAAAACTGAACCCTTATAGATTCGTCATGTCTGTCTGTCTGTCCGGGAATGTCACAGCCACTTTTTTCCGAAACTATGAGAGCTATACTGTTGAAACTTGGTGAGTAGATGTATTCTGTGAAACGCATTAAGATTTTCACACAAATATAGAAAAAAAAACAATAAATTTTGGGGGTTCCCCATACTTAGAACTGAAACTAAAAAAAAAAATGTTCATCAGACCCATACGTGTGGGCTTTCTAAAATCATTTTCAATAGATTCTTATCCAATCGATACAAATCAATATTATTTTCTTTTTTATTTTTGTAAACATTTTTTCTTGCTTAAAGCTTTTATCGAAAAAAGTTCGTTTATTTCAGAAACGACATAATTCAAGCGACTTCAAAGGCTTAAAAACCTGTTAAGACCTTAAAAAAAAGCTTAACAATTTTGCGGTTTTTAAGTGCATCTTAAGCCAAATTATAACTTGGCATACTCACAACTTGTGGTGTTGTGGAATTTTTTTCGCATAAAACAGTTCTTTGTTGCTCCTGGAAAGATAATGCTCATTGACTTATGTTGTTTCTGAAATATACGATTCAATTGTTGTCATCGCTACCTATTCACAAGAAAAATAAACATGGGAATATTTTGGGAAATAAATTTTACCTAATACACGAACCTAGAAAAGATGGTATATGCATACACTAACTTAATACAAAATTTCGCCGCAATGAAGGTCCGTATGTCGCTTCAAAATGAGCGGTGTCCACTTCTAATTGTAGTTATTCAATGATCCAACGTCGCTTCCTTCGATTTGCTCTTCGAGGGTTGCCTTGGAATGATCCTTTTATGTTGCCTCCATACTCAGATCGTCTAAATCTCACTAGCTCCCTTGAGGATCGTAGGGACGCTGCAGACATTCTTTTCATTTATCGCCTTCTCTTAGTCGACTGTGCCTCTCTTAACAACTTTATTTTCTTTAACACTTATCCTCGTAATTTACGCTGCCCTCGTCTTTTTTACCTCCCAACCCATCGAAGCTCATATGGCTCCAACGAACCAGTCTCCCGTATGCTGCAGATGGTTAACTCAAACCTTTCCGTCTTTGATTTCACCCATAACCTTGCCCGCCTTAAAATCGATTTCCTTTACCATTCCCCTAATCCTTAAGCCCTGAGACACCACTGCCTTCCATACCCTGCGATGCCGTGCACGCTGCTTCCAGTTGTCCAGAACAAGCGATCTGGCATCCGCGATGGCTTGGTCTTTCAAACGGAGGTTCGGTCTTCGATACGATAACTTGAACAATCTAATAACTTGAACGTACTATGTTTTCCCTATATGTAGATATTCTTTAACTTGAACCGATAGTTCTTAACGCTTCCGGCAAGGTATTAGATTTCGGCATGTCGATTTTTTTTGATGAACAATTTGTATGAACCAAATTTTGACTCTAATTTATCTAATTGACCGGTTTTTGGATTTTTTTCCAAAGATATTCCAAAATTTTTGAAGTTATACTTCTTTTGGCGCACTGAAGGTACAAATTTTAGTTGTACCTAATGGACACATTTAAACGGAAGCAATCGGATATCAGAACCCACTTCGCTTCCTCTTTTTCTTCTGCTTCAATAACGCTGAGGCTATGATAATAATTAAAAGGATCATAACCCTTCCACTTAATTGCATCCCTACTGGTCCGCATGTGTGGTTCGCCAGTTCGACCTCAGAAAAAATAGGCAGGCCTCCCGAGTTTGAATCACTTCGTCGAGTTTCATCAGGAGCTTTAAGGCCTGCATCTCTTTCGCGTTTGTATTGGAACGTTGATCGATATTGCCTTTTTGACAGGGTTCGTCGGATCTCTCCTTTAGAATCACTCTTGCAGTTATATAAATGTCTGGGATATTTCGGAGTGGATCAGAGAACGGGGATCATAAGTATTCTGTTTTTTTTCGGACCAATACGATACTCATTCCCCTCCAAAACTTCCATCCATTGCAGGCACGCTTGAACTTCGCTTATGGTTGCTCCATCATCAGCAAAGAATAACTGATGCACTTTGGAGTCCGTAACTTTTCCTGCAAGCTAATATTCAAGGGCTGTAATAAATATTAAGGGACTCAAGACACTTCCCTGGTGTACACCGACTTTGATTGCAAACTCCACGGTGACGCCAACGGGGCATCTTACTGTTGTTTTTACTCTTTCATACATGTCCATGATCATCGGAACCTAATTAGTTCGTCGCTATTTGCTGGATTTTCGAATTTTCGCTGTCGCGATTTGTCCGATTTCGGAGCCCACTTGCTTCCGTTTTTGAAAACAAATGAAGTTGTTCTTTGCATTCAATTTGTTGCGAATTTCATAATGGTACTTGGACAAGTATTGAAAAATGTATTAAATAGTCGCCTGAAAAGTATTAAATCAAGTTTGAAAGGCCTTAACAAGGCGTACACAGAGCCTACATATTTTTCTATTAAACAATAAATATTATTAAACAATCTATCACCCCTACCTACCAACGACCATACCACGTCGAGTTAATCGGTTCTCGTCAGATCACCGTAATTAAACGACGTTGGGCGCGGTTAGTACGTAGATGGGGGACCGTTTGAGAACAACCGCGTGTCGTTGGCCAGTCCCATCTACAGAGTTGAGGTAGATAATATACGTGGTATCACAATGGACCTAAATTGGTCTAAGTGTGTCGGCTTCTGCCGACAGCCACATAAACCTAACCTAACCTATCACCCCTATTGCGAGTGTCAATCGACAATTGATAATTGACTATTTTCAATGTGTGCTATTGTGAACGAACGATTCTAAAGGATTTTGTCAATTGCAGTCAATTAAAAAAATGCGATTGACAAGAATATCAATGAAAATGATTCGTTCACAATAGCACACATTGAAAATAGTCAATTATCAATTGTCGATTGACACTCGCAATAGGGGTGTATATTTGTGTGTTCAGATTGACTCCTTTGCAAAATTGGTTTATACTAAAACAGGTATTTTTCATTAAATTATACAAATAACATGGCAATATGCTGACGGTAATTATCAGTATGTGTGTGTATGATTACTGCGTAATAAAAACAACAACAAAAGAATCATCCGCAAACTGAATGACACAATAAATTACCCATCGAGCATTTTGCGATGGGTCATTTCTTTTGGTTTTGCTAGTGCACCCAAGTTTAGTTCCCTTACCAGCGGCACATCGCCGCGTTGACTGCAGAAGCGCATAGCGGATGTTAGCTGAAGTACCGATTATATTTGTATTATTCAATTATTCAATGGCACAACCAACAACTTCATTAACAACCAATCAGCGCCACTGGAATTTTGAGGGAGTTGTTTGGTTGTGTAATTGAATTATCTGCTATGTATGTGCTGAACCAAATATATAGATTTTTTACTTTATGGACGAATCACAAATTGAATTGGAAAATTTCCGAGGTAGATGCAATTAACGCAAAATATATCCGTAAAATTTCGGCTAACTACTAGGCATTTGGATTTTTCAGGATTGATCCTTAAACAATTGCACTTCGACCAAGTTATAATAGTCTTTAGATCCTGACTGTGCTTATGGAAAGAATGAGTGATGAGACCTCGCTCAGTGCGTACCTACGTACTGACGAGTTTTTGACAACGGTTGGAAGGTCATTCATCAAAATTGTAAAGAGCAGTGAGCCTAAGATGGATCCCTGAGGGACACCAGTTCAAGTTGCTAAAAACTCGTATAGATTATTGACAAAAACTGCTTGCGTACGACCTGCAAGATACGACTGAATAAAATTCGCTGCAGAAGACGAGAGCCCGATAAGTGTCTTAAGTTTTGCAACATACGGTTTTCGCAGCAACAGGTCCACTGGACTTCAGTAACCGGAAAGTGAAACCAATCTCTTCACCAAGGTGGTGAAAGTAAGATCGTTGCGCTTGATATTTCAAAGGCATTGGACAGAGCTTAGCATCAAGCACTTTTTTGTCGAAAATGCGTGCATTTGGATTCGATGACACTCCTCTTCAATGGACTAGAACTACCTTTCGGGGCCGTTCAATTCTAGTTGTTCTGGATAGCTACAACTTTGAAACTCATCAAATAAATGCCGTTGTTTCCCAAGGCTCTATTTTAAATTTGTCTCTCTGTATTATTTTTATAAATACAATTAACATCTTGACAGCATAGTTTAGTGGGGTACAGCCAATAGGGTGAAATTGAATGCTTCCAAAACACAATGCTGTCTTTTGTCATTGAAGCGAAACTTAAACAGTCTGCCATTACCCATGAATTGGACTTGTATCGCTGAAACCGAAAGACTTTCCATTTTCCGTATGTTTGTTAATGACAACCTTTGTGATGTCGCCAAGAACGCCGCGAAATGTCTAGGCTTCCTTAAATATGCAAGGAATATTTCTCCCATTCTGATCTAAAATGTATAAGGCGTTTATTCGCCTCAAACTTGAGTACAACGCTCATATCTGGGCAGGTGTTCCAATCACATATTTGGAGCTGTTTGGCATAATACAAAAACGCGCGATAAAACTCATTGCCGATCGAGACATAACTAAATCGCTTTACTCGTTGATCCATCGTCGTAATGTTTCCGGCCTATCGTTGTTTTATCGATATTTCCACCAAAAGTGCTCTAATGAAATAGCCAGCTGGATTCCAACCCTAGAATACTTCAACCACAATACCCGCCATGCCAGGAATGTACAGCAGCTCTCTCCTAAGCCTACTTTCGGATGTTCAGTGAAATACAAGAAAGGAATCGATCCTTACCCGTATACAACACGAATGTGGAATTCTCCAAACGCTCTGTTTTTCCTAGAAATTACTTCATTCTTCATTCTTCTAGTACTTTGGATTGATATGGTAGTATTGCGATTGGTCCCTTTTTGTCCTTTTTCCTTTTTCCCTCACGGTTCCAGAAAAAGTCCCATAACATTTTCCATGGCAAAGATATTTAAAAAGAAAACTAAAATCAAAAAATTCAGCCTTTTTATTTATAACAAAAAATAAATCAAGGTTACTCGTAAAACAAAGAACATATAACATAAATTCATTTTTCATATTTTTTATAAAACAAATAACAGTAAGTAAACAAAGACCAAAGTATTTTGATCAATAAACATAAATAACGTTAACATTTATAGAGATTCGAAGTGTTTCGAAATACTTAAGCGTACCTATATATTTTTTGCGTTATGCAATTATAAGTGATTCTCATTCACAACCAAATTAAAACAAGTTATGTTTTTTGACTGGAATGAAGATCTTACGATACAAATATTGATATATATTATTGATAGACAAAATTCGTTCTGCCTCCACATTTGAGGGAGGTGGATCAACGCAACCTTTACATTTTTTTCTAAATTAGGGAACAATTTTTCGTTATAAAAATTCTTCATCTTAAAAATTTCTAAAGGAAGTTTGTTTGAAAGAACACTTTTGATCCTCGCTCAATAAAATAGAAATATTTTTTAACTCATCGACAGATTCATTGGCTTTTGTGAGATCAATTTTTTTTAACGAGGGTTGAAATCGAAACCTCACTACTTTTTTTGACATCCAATGCAATGCTAGGGCTAAGAAATTCCATTTGAACAATAGAGTCATCTGCAAATGGTAAGCGATTGATCATTTCTTTAACAGATGTTTTGTAAAATTTAAGACAATCTGCCTTCAACTGCTTCTGTGCCGTAAAATCCAATCCGGCAATCGTTCTTCACACTCACAACCAACAGCAACATTGTCAATTCGTGCATGGCATCTGCAGCTGGATTTCTCAATATGTCGTCAGGTTGATCATTCCATTGGGCCAAGAAAAAACCTGGCTTTTTAAAATTCCTACACATTTTAAGAACAAGAAATTTGCTCTCTTGCACAATGCACTGAATCAAAACCTGCCTGTTCTGAAAAAGGGAATTAAATTCATTAAAAAAGCGTAGTGAGTATTTTACAGTGTAAAAGTAGGCGTTATATTTGTCTTGACTTAGGTCTTTAAAAATTCGAAACATAATCGTAATGGGTTGCTTCAGAGTATGAAAATTGTTTTTCATACTCTGACAATAAAAATTAAATGAAAGAATAAAACGCAATCAAACATCTTATTATTTTTTATTTTATAAAGATTTGTTTTATGTGGAATTCCCTTATTTTTGTTCTGGGAGACAAAAATTCCCTTTTTCCGGTTTAGCCTTTTTTGAGATGCGGAATTCCCACGAAATGGGAAATTTCCCACGATCTTTGATCACTGAATCGAAGATCGAAATGAAATTCGAGGAAATTTTTAGCTCTCACCGGATTGAGAGACTAAATTTCGCAGTTCCAGGTAATACGTGTTTTGTATAGCCTTGTTTTATGGTGTAAACACAGAAAACAAGGGCAAAACAAAAAACATGCCTGCTTGTCGATAGCTGGATTGTTGTTTTCCAGAAACAAAATTCGTTGTTGTTTTTTTGCACTGGCGTTTAGTTTTTGAGATTTTTTGCAAGAGATGGGCGTTGACGCAGAGAAACTATTATTTCTGATTGAAGCAAGAAGTCCTTATATAATTAAAACGAAAATTAATTGAAAAGCTGTGAGCAGAAGTTGCTCAGTTTTGTTTTTTCTCATCACACACCAAACACAACAGAAAAGTCAATGTTTTTTTTTTAGTTGCGTTTGGTGTGTGTTGAAATAAAACATGTCTTTCTTATGAGACGAAAAACATTTTGACTGGTCCGGATCAGCAGACAATAATCCCACCAAAAAGGAACCCAGCAAAGATCGAACGCCTCAACAGTGGCGCAGAGGTTAGAGAGATTAAAATCGACAAAATTTATGACGTCCACTAAGCCCACTGATTCTTGCACTTCGAAATCACTTCGGTCGGAGAACGGGATGCTGGGTGTATTCAGCCACACATAGGTCAGTCCCCTTGTTATAGTTCGGGCACTTACTAGTGCTTTTGGTTCTCTAAGGGGCTGGGGAACAGTTGCTGATGACTGGCTAATATTCGTAGACCTCAGAGGTAATACCAGTAACAGTCGGCGGACAGTGTCTTACAGTTCAGTATCAACTCAAAGTTCTTGGCAGGTCAGTATCAACTCAAAGTGAGGTGAGAGGTGGCACCTCATTTCGTGGAACCCGTTCTCGTGCAGTATTTCCATTTTTTCCCAATACCAACATCATGTAAAAGGTAACTTCACTGGCAATAACTTCAGCTCGATGATTTCTGACTCGCTAGATTGATGAATGTCTGCAGGAAGACGCTGTTGGAGGAGTATGACTGTATACAAATTTCATCAAAAACCGTCAAGTAATAATGTGAAAAGCACATAAAATATGTGCTAACACAACAACAACACGACCAGATCTAAACGAACCGCTGATTGTTTAAAGTGTTGATCATAAGAGCAGCTCTGATAGACACCATGGCGTTGTCCTATCCGTGTCATAAAACTAAATCAAGAAACTACATGCTCATGTTTCAATATTTTTAAAATCTGAAACAATTTGACTGTGACCTGAGTCATTCGATTACGAACTACAATTCTCTCCACTCACCAAATCACACTCAATTTTCCAAAGATGGTGAAACTTGTTTAGTCTTTAAGTGCAATCCTCAAAATTCTCAGCGTTCGTAGTTTTCTTTCCAAACTCGCGCTTACTCCAAATCCTTCAGTCAAAAGAATGTTGATGACCTCGATTTTAAAGACTTTCGCTTGAGATTTGGCATTAGAAACAAAACTTTACTTACTTTGCCCCGGGGTTAACCAACGACCATATCACGTCGAGTTAATCGGTTCTTGTCAGATCACCGCAATTAAACGACGTTGGGCGCGGTTAGTACGTAGATGGGGGACCATTTGAGAACAACCGCATATCGTTGGCCAGTCCCATCTACAGAGTTGAGATGGATAATACATACGTGGTATCACAATGGACCTAAATTGGACTAATGTGTCGGCTATTGTCGCCACCTAAACCTAACCTAACCTAACCTAACCTTGCCCCGGGGTTTTTTAACCTGAGACCATTCGATGAGTAAACCAATGCACTGACCACTGAGCCCCTGCGCCCCGGTTATACAAATCCAAGTGCCATAAACCAAAGATGTTCAGCTTACAAAAAAATACCAACATCAGCAAAGCCATTGAACTAAATTTAATATTATACGAGGGCGGGTCAATAAGTCCGTGACTTTTTAAATTTCTGACCTCTTTACTGAAACGGCAACACTGCTCCTGTCAACACGCATCTGTCAGTTGACTCCTGTCAAAATTTAAACTTGCTGCGTCAGTTAGTTTGTGTTTGACAGCTATTTTTATCAGACTACTCACTAATTTGAGGAGAAAATGGAAAAAAGTGAATTTCGTGTGCTTATTAAGCATTATTTCTTGCGAAAAAAAACCATTACCGAGACCAAGGCTAAGCTTGAAAAATACTATGGGGACATCACAACACACCAGAGACCAAACAACAGTCAAAACAGTGGGTTTCTAAGGGTGAATCGGCGCCAAAGAAGGCCAAGGTGGGTTTGTCAGCCAATAAAGTTATGGCGACTGTTTTTTGGGATGCACGCGGGATAATCCACATTGACTACCTTCAAAATGGAAGAACAATCAATGGGGAATATTATGCCAACTTATTGGACCGATTCAATGACGATTTGAAAAAAAAAACCGACTTCATTTGGCCAAGAAAAAAGTTCTTTTCCACCAAGACAATGCAAGGGTGCACACATGTGCAGTTGCCATGGCAAAAAACCATGAATTGGGCTATGAATTGCTCCCTCATCCACCCTATTCTCCAGATTTGGCTCCGAGCGACTACTTCTTGTTCCCAAACCTGAAGAAATGGCTTGGTGGAAAAAGATTTGACTCCAATGATGAAGTCATCTCGCATATAAAGGCCTATTTTGAGGACCTCGACAAATCATTTTTTTTGGAAGGGATAAAAAAATTGGAGAAGCGTTGGACAAAGTTTATAGAGCTCAAGGGAGACTACGTTGAAAAATAAAATAATTTTTTTTAAAAAAATCTGTGTTTTATTCCAAAAGTCACGGACTTATTGACCCGCCCTCGTATTCTTCCCGATAATGCATTGCAAATGCTATGATACATTTTTGTATAAAAAATTAAGTGGGCCCGAGTCTCTTTTGTGTGTTACAGTATAAACACAAAAGAGACTCGGCACACTGTATTCCGTATAATTTGTTTAAAATGAATGATATTGGATATTGGGGAATACCGAGTAAATACGTTCTCATACCTTTTCGAGAGTCTTATTAACACTTCATTGACTTTTGACATTGGTACGTCAATCTGAATTTCAAACGATTATCATCTGAGCTTTCTCATTTTCTAAATGCCATCTTGAGCATGGCTCTACTGGTTGCTTTTTTTTATGAACACCAACAGCTTTGGATTTAATTTTAAGGATAATTCTAAACGCATTTGTTTGCTCAATTCTGTAAAAGTCAAGGGAGCCATTTGATACGACTAATTGAGATGTGTTAGTGCTTATCGATTTTGTTTTGACGAGATCATGATTAAGCTGGCTTGGATCTACTCTATCCATCTCTGAATCCATTTAACCACAAATACCATACCGCCGTAAGTTGTTCCATAGAACTTTGCCAAGAAGTTTATGATAAAAATGCTCACGGAAATAATTTAGCTTGGCTTGCTTTATTTTTCAGCAGGAAAGGTTTCTTAGAGATTTATAAATCACCTCAAATTCGGGAATCCTGAAATACTTTCATTTTCTTAACGCAGCATCTCGATCATTTTTTTGGTTTGATAATTTCAGGGGTAAACCACGAATTGCTGCTGTATTTAACAAGCTTAGTTCTACTAGGAACATGGCAATCAAACAACTGTGCTTGAATTTGGGCATACTTTCTCTTGGCGAGTCCTCTGCAAAGTCTGTATTCCTCTTTGTGGCGAGCTTTTACATCTCCAAACTTTGAATGCCAATCGCCTCTGCCTGTTGCTTTTTCTTATAAGCAAAAAACAATCCACCTGTTTTTTGACAAGTTACGACTAAAAGAGCTTACCTAATCCTGACACTTTCACGGGATTCAGATGAATGAAAATGCCACTTCTAATCTAACTCTATAAAAACAAGTTGAAATTCAGCAGGGTGGGTCTCTATATTGTCAGATAGGACGTCCTTTAAGGGATGGAAAAGGGTGTGCAAACTTTTTCTTTTTTTGACTTCACTTCTTTCAACTTGTCATTCCAGTTCGAATACCAAAGGGCCAAAGCTGGTTTTAGGCAATACTCTTCTGAGTATTTAAAGCTGTCCATCAGCTTTTAACTTCTTCAAAGAGCAAAGCCAAAGTAAATCTAAAAGAGATTTTTTTGTTATCAATTGCAAAAATACTGAAAAACGAATGTTTCCAATGGCAGCTCTGCTTGGGGGTGGTGTTGGGCGCACACCGAAAAAACATCCATAAAGCGGAACGGGAAATATGTATCTGGAGAATTTGGGTGTACTGTGTTTGAAGTGGAAGTGGAATAAATTCATATCAGAACAAACATGCGATGTGTTCGCGCATGGGGTACACAAACATATACACACACCGACATTCTGCTTTGTACAACAGCATTGCCATATTAATGTTTTATCTGTTTCCTATAGAAAAACTGAGCTATTTAAAGAAAAGTAATTTTCTAACTGTCAATATGGCAACGTTCCTTGCAAAACAAAAGCACGGATGGCTGATTAGATTAGTGGTGTTGACGAGAGAGATTGTACTACCGCAATGTATAATGTTAGGTTAATGGGTTGATGGGTAAGATAAACCTATACCCATCACACTTAGGTCAGTGTAGAACCATTGCGATTCCCACATTTTCCTGGTTATAGCAGAGGAGTTCGGCTTACTTCATCTTTTGTTTGCTGCTATCAGTATTTTTGGTCTTTACTGAAGTGTCTGCCTGGTTTAAGGCAGATCCCGTTCAAGCGATGATCCCGTTATTATCAGTTCATCAGCTCCGTCATTTCCTGACACACCACTGTTTCCGGGGACACAGCATACTCTAACGTTGTGCTGCACGCCAAGAACTCGTAGCTCTTCGCTACAGAGAGAGGGGTGGCCGCTCTGAAATCGCCGCTTATTGAGATGAGGCGCTCCGGAAAATGATCTCGCAAATAGTCAGAAGAAGCAAACAAAAATAGTCATCGATGCCTTTAATGTGTGCTCCGTCATGATGCAACCAAATGTCGTCTAAGTCCAATTCATCAAGTCGTGGCTACGAACTTCCCCCAACATGTACACGAACTGGTCTGAGTTCACTCTCACTGTGATCTCATTTTTTTTTTTTCAAAAAACCAGGGACCAACAATCCCAGCTGAGGAAATGGCACACTAAACCGTGACTTTAGGTGAATGCAAAGGCCTTTGATGCAAATCTCGAGGATTGGTATCCGCCCAGTAGCTCGCGCATGTTCTGTTTGTTGCCGCATCCACTCAAGTGAAAATGCAATCACATGCGTTCCTCCGAGAGTTCGGAGAGTTCCTGCACAATCACCAACTTGTACGGATGGTAATGAAGGTCATCGTGAAGAATTCGCCTCACTGGTCGGTCGGAAAGTCCAAGGGCAGACGCATGTTTCGCGCAGAAAGCCCCTAACTGCCTCTGCGTTCTCAGGTTATCTGATGGGCCGATGAAATCCAGTTGTTCGTCTTGTCACACCTCGTGGTTTGTCTGAACGTAGTGGCCCATGATTTCTGGTCCGGTACATGGCCCAAAGGGGCTAGATTGAAGCAATTCCGGAAAGCGCACTGGGCTGCGACCACAGAACATCCGTTCGAAAAGTAGGCATCGACGGTAAACGCACGCTCTTCACTGTTCCAACGCATAATGGCGAAGGAAACAAAACTTTAGAACAACGCCCGTCGAATGAGTATTTTCCGTCAATTATCGGTTCTTCATGTAGACTGTGGCTGTCTGAATGTTGAACTCAAAAATGTGTAGCAGAAACTGTTGCTTGCCTGCAGGATTCTTTAAATGGCTTTAGTCCGACTTGCAAGTTACTAAGCAGAGGGATTATTACTTTTTAAAGATATGCGATTGAGATTCACGTTGTTTTTGCGTCAATGAACACAATGGCAACAGCTCTGCATACAAAGCTTTATTAAGCAGAGAACCCATCCGGACTTGACAGGAAAATGCAGCGAACAGATTGTACAGCGAGATAAATTGCTTGCCAAACACTACCGTGCGAGTAGAGGTTTAGGTCGTCAGTTTGTTAGTTGTTTTCAGTTTTAGATTTAGGTGGACGTTCAACGGGCTATGGACGCATCTGTGGATTGGATACAGTTGAAAGGCGTCAAAACACCAACACTGAGTGAAATTGCTAAATCATTTTTCCCGGGAAGCAGGCCACCCAAACACTGTTTGATCCAAAGATAGTTTAAGCTAATTTTAGTAGGATAATAAATGCACTCATTCAGACAAGGAATTGTTTTCGCTAATGAGAAGCGTGATACATTTTCACTTTAGACTCGACAAATTCCAGACGTCCTGGTATAGATTTCACTTCCAGACAAAAGCTAACAGAGAGCAACTCTGCAAGCATATGACTACATATTCATGATATTAATGCCGTATATCATGGGATGGAAAAGTCGATACAATTGTATCGAATTCAATACAAATTAATTTGTTCAGGTACAAAAGTACAATTTGTCTTTATTCGATACAATTTATCAATCTGCATCTTTTGAATTCTACAGCAATCTGTTTTTCAAAAAAAAGAAGAAAATCGAATCAATTAACGATCGACACATCTATTTGTTTTAAGTTTTACAGTCAACGCTATGACTGTATTCAATTTTGTACAACCGGCCGCTTTGAACCCATTATTCAACACAAATTTGCAAAATGAGGGAATTAAGCTTGAAGACCAGAAATGACAGGGTAAACTACCTCTTTCCACCATAAACTACCTTTAACTACGTCTAGTACTTGTCTAACAAATTGATTGTCCTGTCAATGTCAGTGATGTTAAGATGTTAAATTGCCAGCTGAAAAACTACACTTGACATTATGTTAACTACATCTTCTACAGTTATCTACGTTTTCTACGATAACTACACGAAAATGTATCAGACGTACCAATTACAAATGTAGTTTTTCCCAAAAAATTGCATTTCAGCCATCTCTGTTAGACTAAACTATAAACTGAAGATGTGTAAAAACTAAATTATTTTTGTTTGTAAGGTTTTGTTACGAAGTTATTTATGTTTATTTTTGTTAGTGTTTTGTATATGGGTCATTCTTTTACAAACCGAACACCATTCTGACCGACACATTTTTGATTTGCCTGAAATATTTTTTACGGGTTATATATCGGTATAAAAAAAGAGATACGTGTTCGAGGTTTTTTTTTGAAGATAGAAGGGGTTTAAAGTTTGAGATTTTCGTGATTTTTGCCTTGGAGACTCATTTTCAAAAATTCATATGCCAGTTCTTTTTAAGCTAAAGAAAACTTCTTTTTTTAATTGTCAAGATAAAAGAGTGAATTTTAAAATAAAAATTGTTCCAACAAAATTCATAAAAAAAATTATATTGTTATAAACAATTTAATTGTTTAAATCAATTTTTAACAATGTTACCCACCACTTAGCCTGTTTTAAGTATAACCATCGTATTCTACGTCAAATTTTACATCTAAAACGCTTTTTTTATCGATGGAGAAATGATTATTATCTACTATTGCAAAAAAATTAAATAAACTAGCGCGGTACCTGAATTCGGCGCACGAGTTGCATAGTATGTATACCTCATATTCTCGCTTGTTTTCTGTGTTATATAAATAATAGTATATATATAATTAATTGAACAATATTATTGATTAATAAATAGGGCTTTTTAAAAAATTGGGGCAAATTTAAATAAGAAATAACATTATTTCAGGTAATAAAGTGATAATGTATTATGATTTTAATTCATAAGTATTCTACATGTACATTTTTCTGTCTCAATATTATATCAGGCTAAATAATTATTATCATCCACCAACTCATAAGCCAAATCTGGTCGGATGAAAATATGCCTGAAGAATGGAACCTCAGCATCGTTTGCCCGATCCAAAAAAAAGGAGACCCTCTGAACTGCGCCAACTACAGAGGCATAAGTCTCCTCAACATCGCCTACAAGATCCTATCTGCCGTAATATGTGAACGCCTGAAACCGTTTACCAACAACCTGATTGGCCCTTATCAGTGTGGTTTTAGGCCAGGAAAGTCCACAACCGATCAAATTTTCACACTTCGGCAGATCCTGGAAAAAACTCAAGATGTCCAAATATGACAGCATTTATAGAGACGAACTGTACAGAGCCATGTCTAGTTTTGGTATACCGCCCAAACTCGTCCGTTTGTGTAGGATGACGATAGAGAATTCTCGCTGCTCTATCAGGATCGGATACGACCTCACCGACACATTCGATACCAAAAAAGGATTTAGGCAAGGCGATGCGCTGTCATGTGACTTCTTTAATCTGATTCTTGAGAGGATTGTGCAAAACTCCAAAGCCAACACCAGAGGCACAATTTTCCAAAAGTCGGTGCAACTACTAGCATACGCTGACGATATTGACATCATTGGTAGGACTCAACGTGATGTCATAGCCACGTTTGCTAGTATAGAGAAGGAAGCGGCGAAAATGGGTCTAGCAGTAAATGAGGGTAAGACTAAGTATATGCTGTCATCACGAAAGGACTCACAACATCGACGAATTGGACAGAACGTCACAATTGACAGATATAACTTTGAAGTAGTACGGGACTTTGTCTACCTCGGCTCCGCTGTTAACTCTGACAACAACATCTCGTCAGAAATTAAACGAAGAATTACTCTTGCCAACCGCTGTTTCTTCGGGCTAAGAAGGCAATTTAGTAGTAAAGCCCTCACTCGAACTATTAAGGAGATCCTATATAAGACCCTGATCATCCCAGTCCTGCTCTACGGCGCTGAAGCATGGACCGTATCAAAAGCGGATGAAGAAATCCTTGGTAGATTGGAGAGGAAAATTCTTCGAAAAATCTTCGGTCCCGTTTGCGTTGACGGGCTATGGAGACGAAGATTCAACCAAGAACTATACGAGCTGTACAGCGACATGCCCCTGGTCAAAAAACTCCGCATTGGACGTTTAAGATGGCTAGGACATGTAGAACGAATGGACACCAATACTCCGGCTCGCAGAGTCTTCGATTCCCAGCCAGACGTCGGACGCAGTAGAGGAAGACCTCGCCTTAAGTGGCGCGCACAAGTGGAAACCGACCTCAACCAACTTGAAGTGCGCAACTGGAGGCAGTTAGCTAAGGACCGGGCTAATTGGAGAGGCATGTTGGTTGAGGCCCAGGTTCATTCCGGACTGTAGCGCCACTTAAGTAAGTAAGTAAGTAAGTAAATAATTATTATTATCATAATATCCATTTCTTACTTACTAATTTTTACAATATTTTTTTTATACAAAGACAATTGCTTTGCTTCTAACTCTTGAAGTGAGCTTGGAATTATACAATGATATTTTAAAGTTCCTTTTATCTTTAAAGCTTTTTCGAAACCTGCTGATAGTCGTTTTTCGTCTTCGTTGTACTCATCATAGGTTGAATAGGAACACGTAATACTTGGTAGAGCTTCTATAGCCCAGTCAAATAACTCATTTGGTGTACGGATGGGATAATACGCCCTTTGATGGCTTGCTCTAGCAGCAAGTCCTTTCAGAGTTCCACCTACTCCGTCACATGGTCCTTTGCCATGTGATGTTGGGAAGAAGTGCCACTCAGCTGCCATTTTAAAATCTTCAAAATGGTGCGTAAGATTTATAAAATTCCTTTTATTTTATTATTGTCCACTCGCACCGTCAGAAAAGTATATTATTTTATTGACAAATTTTAAATGTGTTTTTATAAATTTTACTAGTTGTCATTGAAATAGATGAACAGCAATAGTATCATGACGTCAGCACTCGGAAACCGAAACAAAACTTTTAATTTTTAATTCGTCGTTGCCATCTTTGTAGTAAAAGAAAATGGATGTATTGTTACTTGATCATTATTCCAATGTATGTCCTGAACAGAATTTTGTATAACAAACGCGTAGTTTTTAGAAAAGTCGCAGATTACAATGCATTCATTTTTCATCAATTTAATTTTTTTGTCATTTATAAACTGCCTTTGCTTTTTTTACTAAAAAAGAATGGAGCAACAATTTACTTAAACCACTACTTAAAGATTCTAAAAATTCATCTACACTAGATATCAAAGTACAAGGTGGCGCAAAAATAACCTTCCGATGTTTTTTGGCTGTAATTTAAAAAAAAAAATGAAAAACCTTGATTCTTCTTGGGGATTATTTTTATTTAGTATTTTAATTTTTTTTACATCAAGTCGAGAATATGATGTCATGTAAATGGCCGCCGCCACAGTTGATTGTCATTTGAGCCCTTTTTATGGCATTTTCCATCACTTTGGCCAAAACTTCCGGCGATAGGTCCTCACATTGTTGACGGATATTGTCTTTAAGAGCTGCAAGAGTCTGAGGCTTGTTGACATAAACCCGCGACTTCAAAAAGCCCCACAAAAAGAAGTCTGGAGCGGTCAAATCAGGCGATCTTGCTGGCCAGTGCAAATCGCCAAAACGGGAGATTAGGCGCCCGGGAAATGCATCCTTCAGCATATCGGTTGTTGCACGTGCAGTGTGTGCCGTTGCACCGTCCTGTTGGAAAAACATGTTTTCCAATCCCAATTCATCAAGTTGCGGCAAAAAGAACTCGTTGATCATTGCTCTGTAGCGCTCACCATTCACAGTAACCGTTTGGCCCGCGACGTCTTCGAAGAAAAAAGGTCCGATGACTCCTCCAGCGAAAACAGCACACCATACAGTGACTTTGAGCGGGTGTAATCGCTCTTCGTGGGTTACACGCGGATTTTCAGTGCCCCAGAATCGTAAATTTTGCTTATTTACGTACCCGCTAAGATGGAAATGGGCCTCATCACTAATGATTATTTTTGATGAAAAATCATCTTCCTCTTGGTGGTGATTAAGGATGGCTTGAGCGTATGTTAGACGCGATTGGCGGTCAGCAGCTAACAGCTGATGCACCGTCTGGACTTTGTACGGAAACATCTTCAAATTACCAAAATTCGCTTTAAAGACCGTCGACTGATACCCATTTGCGTGGCACGTCGTCTGGTCGATGTCGACGGCGCTTCCATGACATCTTCGGCTACAGCAGCAATATTCTCTGCAGAACGGCTACTCCGGGGTCTGCCACGCCTGGTAGCATCTCGTGTTGTGTCAGTCTCTTCGAGGCGAGCGGCTAAACGTCGCAGTGTTTCACCAGTAGGCGTTGGACGGGTAGGAAATCTGCGACGAAATTCACGTTGTGCCAAAGTCAGCGACCGATTATTGCTCAAATAAATAGTCACCAATATTCCGCGTTCTGGAGCAGTGTAGCGTAACATTGTTTGTTAACGTGTATTTCGCATGTGTTTACTACACAAATGTCAAAACAGAACTGACATTAGGGGCCAATCGCAAAATTTATAGCATTTTCGGATAGGAGGATTACTTTTGCGCCACCTTGTATATAATGAAGTTCTCTCACTCTCTCCAATGTTTGAAGTTGACAGTTTCAATAAATTTTTGCCAACCTACTGCCTTACCAAAGTTGACGAAACTATCGTTTCCGAATACATCCTAAAGTAAAGAATAGATGGAGCATTTGAACGAGTCATAGAGACTCAGTATTATGACTGGCAGACGACGCTTTTCGGCGGAACGATTCTTATTTAAAAACTGAGATTCTTTGTTTTTAAACGACAGATGTTGTGTGATTACTATTTTTTTAATTTTTTTAATTTTTATTAAAAAATAATTAAATTATACCTACAGTATACATCATATCTATACATTACACACGATATGAGGCGAGAATATGAGGTGTACTTTGCGCCGACGTCAGGTACCTACCTCGTAGTTTATTTATTTTTTTCGCAATAGTAATAATCATTTCTCCATCGATAAAAAAGCATTTCAGATTTAAAATTTGACGTAGAATACGATGGTTATACTTAAAACACGCTAAGTGGTGGGTAACACTGTTAAAAATTGATTTAAATAATTAAATTGATTATAACAATATAATTTTTTGATAAATTTTGTTGGAACTATTTTTTTCTTAAAATTCACTCTTTTATCTTGACAATGAAAAAAAAAGGTTTCTCTAGCTTAAAAAGAACCGGAGTTATGAATTTTTGAAAATGAGTCTCCAAGGCAAAAATCACGAAAATCTCAAAATTTCAACCCCCTCTATTTTCAAAAAAATAAAAAAATAAAATAAAAATCCTTAAACACGTGCCTCTTTTTATTCGATATTGAACCCGTGGAAAAAATTTCAGGCAAATCAAAAATGTGTCTGTCATTTTTTGTTCAAATCTGTACGGTTTGTAAAAGAATGACCCATATGTATATACAGTGTACTCTCTTCTAACGGACACCCCTCATAAGCGGGCACCTCTCATAACCGGACACATTTCAAAGAACGGAATAAGCTACACAATTTTTAATGTAAATAATTCTCTCATAAACGGACTCTTTTATAACCGGACGCGGACATCAGTTTTCATAGCCGCAATAGGATTTCACTCTCTCTTAAACGGACAAATCGCATTTGGCACATTTCGTTGTCTTTTATTTTGTTTGCTTTTTTTGCTTTTCTTTGCGCTTTGCCCTGATACCCAGCAAATTAAAAAAAAAAAAAACGGTAAAGAATGTAAACATAGTAGGCTGCGGCGCCGGCGGCCGTCTGTCGACTATCAGACTAAAATTCTCGTGGCGTTATACGTAGATTTGTATGTAAGTGTATGCATAATTTGAAGCATAAGTACCTACATACATAGTTTCAAGTAATGCTAAAAATAAATTTTTAAAGGCTTTATTCTTATTTATGGTTTGTTATTATCCTTTTTATTACCTATAATTAATGTTAATCACAAAAAATGCATTCCATTTTAAAATAAAATCTTATACCATAAATTCATAAATGTCTTGTTTCTTTTTTCAAGGTTGTCAATAAAATATTTTTTCTCATAACCGGACACCTCTAATAAGCGGACAAATTTTTTTGGTACCGTCAGTGTCCGCTTATGAGAGAGTTCACTGTACATAGATAGGTACTTTGAGTTAAAAATATAAAAAAACATAATTAAAACAAATATACCTACTTTGAGTTCACTTTATATTATTTTCATGCGAAAAAGAGTTTTTAATACAATTGATTCCATTTCAGTACAATTTTAGAACAGTTTTAAATACAATTCAGAAATGTCATTTTCCACCCTATCATTTGGTCATATAAAACGAACATTAATCTTGGTACTCTTCTCACATGTACCAACTCCCCATCAATAAAACAAATAAATATTTCACTTAATACCGTTCGTACTTATTGATAAGCTAATTAATAGCTATCGCCGTTATAAGTCGTAAGAAATATGACTCAGTTAGCATGCATTTGTAGTTTTCAGAAGAAAAAATGGTAACACATACCTAGAAAAATATTTATTTTTTTTCATGTTGCCAAATGTATTCCGGTAATTGTCTCTGTCGTGTCAAGCTAAACGGAAACTCACCACTTGTGGGAAGGTGTGGTGTACATGGTGTACCTTATCAAATGGCATGATAGACCCCATTAACATAAACATCTCATTATGGCGGAATTAACAGATAATGTTCGGTTTAATGAACTTGTATGAGTCATTTGAAATCAAATGTGTGGGGTACGTCATTTGAAGTGAAACAAATAGCGACCTCGGTACTATCCAACCGACTTTTTATTTTGTTCTTGTTCTTAGCCTCGCTGATGCAGGACAATTGAATCTAAGTCAAATTTGTATTCCTTTGGCACACACATGGCAACAGTTCTGACATGAACTTTGAATTATTAATGCAACCCCTTTATGGGGGCAACAAACCTACAATCGTGATGGCAGTGGATAGGTAACATATGGGTGTGGTGTGTTGAAGAGTCCTAGTTAGGGAAGACCCCCCGCCTGTTATGAATGGCCAATAATTCGTTATGCATGAGCAAAGTATACAACCTTTTTTGTTTTTACTTGTGTGTGTGTTTTAACGAAAAGGAAAACCGCAAGTGCACTTATAAATCATGGTAGGGATTAGGTAAAGTCTGATGATTATGATGAATGATGGCAATGTATAAAGGGAGGACGAGGAAAGAATGTATGTGATGATTCTTGTTTGCCACTTGTACGGGATTTAGAGTAGGTAGAGGACGCTATTTTATATTCAATAAAATATTTGGCAGTGATTCATATTTTATTGAAACATAATTTGAATTGATAGAACTTTATTTCTTCTAAAACCCATTAAAATTAAAGTTTGCATAGTTTATAGTAGTGGCGATATAGTGTGTTGGCTTGTGACCCGTGCGGTGCAGATTCAATCCCCATGAGGATCAACAACATACGCCACTCATTAAAGAAGAGAAACGAATAACACCTTGTTACTCCAACCTTTACACCAAAAAGAGGATTACTGCTTGGTAGTACAATGGACCGTTACCGAGTCTGAGTGCTCTGGGATTTGGATTTCATTTCTTATTAAAAAAAATCTAGTCTATAACTCAACGTCCAAAAATCCGTAATTATCACGGCCCAGCCTACACCATTAGACTTAGAAACTCAAAATTTGCTATGGCGGTTTTATGCTCAAACATTTTGAAAAAATCGTTTTCTAAGGGCCAGTAAAAGGACGTTGTAATTTTTTTGTTTTTTGACTCAGTTCCTTATCAAAAAGCCCAAAATGAAGTTTGAGGTCTCTGCCTGAGATACTGCAGCTTTCCATCCTCGGCGATCCCGGGCACGCTGCTTCCAGTTCTCCAGAACAAGCGTTTTGGCATCCGCGATGGCTTAGTCCTTAAAACGGAGGTTCGGTCTTCTTTGCCTTCTCGAATCAGGGAGCTGGGGGCGTCACCGAGGAGTTCGAAATCAAAGTCGACTTTAAGTCCCTTGATATTTTTTTTTTTTTTTTTTTTTTTAAAATTCTGGCTCGCCAAGGCGATTTATAAAAGGGGGGGGGGGGGGGGGGGGGGGGGTACTTCGACCTAAAAGATCTTTTGTACCGTATGGGCCAGAAAAATTTTAAACTAGTAAAATTTCCACTTTTCGTGTAAAGCGGACAATTTTACCAGTAGAAGAATTCTTTATGTCCTCGGGGCTCAATTGTTCCCTGAGAAATATCTTCTTTCTAATTCCATTAAGGGCTGGGCATTCACATAAAATGTGTTCAGCTGACTCGTCCTCTTCAAGACAGAGTCGGCACTCAGGAGAATCTGCTATTCTCATTTTGTGTAGATGATAACTTAAACCGTGGTGACCAGTAAGGTAACCTACTAGGTTTTTGATATCATGCCTTCTTAGGTTTAGACATTTGCTGGCATTATTATTGAAGGGCCGAATGGCTCGTTTGGCCTGTCTTAGACCTGGGATGTTATCCCAATGATAGATACATTTTCTATGTTCCCAGCTTTTAATTGCTGCCGTTGCTGCTGATCTAGGAGTGCAGCAGAAAGGTTCGGGACCTATGAAAGGTGTTTCTGAACCTTTTCTGGCCAGTTCGTCGGCCTTTTCGTTACCTTCTACCCCGACATGACCCGGAACCCACCATAATTTGGTCTTGTTTCTTGCTCCGAGTATTTGTAGGGTATTGAAGCAGTACATGACTGATTTGGAGTCAATGGTATACGAACTAAGGGCGTTTATAGCTGCTTGACTGTCCGTGAAAATATGGATGGTTGCACCTTTTATGCCAGATAAGATAATGTGGCTGGCGCATTCTTGAATGGCGTGGAGCTCCGCTTGAAATACGCTGGGACTTTTTCCCATGGGCATCGTAAAGCGTTTGTGTGGTCCGTATATTCCCGCTCCTACCCCCGTTTCCATTTTAGAACCATCCGTATACCACTTTATGCCGTTATGGCTGTTTGGTGGGTTATTGCTAACCCATGCTTCTCTTTTGGGTATCTCCGTGGAGAACCGTTTGTTGAAGCATAGTGTTTTTTGAATGCGGTCTGTGACCGCGCAGTTCATGTTAAGTTCTGGCAGTTCATCGAGAAGGGTCTTAAGTTCCGGATGATCATTAAGACTTATCTCGTTTAGCTGTATTAGACTTATTGCACTGCGGATCGCCACTTTTTGGACGTATATGTGGAGGGGTATAATTCCTGTTATTGCCTCTATGGCAGCTGTTGGACAGGTACGCATGGCTCCGGAGATACCAAGGCACGCAAGCCGTTGTACCTTTTTGAGCTTCTCTATTGCGACCTTTTGTGTGGATTTTGTCCACCATACTATGGAGGCATATGTAATGATGGGTCTTATCATAACTGTGTAGATCCAGTGGACGATCTTTGGAGAGATTCCCCAGGTTCTACCATATGTGCGACGACAGGCCCATAAAGCTCTATTAGCTTTACTTATTTTGTTGTTTATGTGAGAGTTCCAGTTAAATCTCTTGTCCAGGATTACTCCAAGATACTTGACTTCGTCGGAATACTCTACGACCGTGTCGTTTATTGTGATTAGGCCTAGGTCTAATTTCCTCCTTTTAGTGAAAGGAACGATGACGGCTTTACTGGGATTTATGGAAAGATTTTCCTTAATGCACCAGTCTATGGCTGTCTTTAGAGCATTTTTCATTTTTGATGTGACTCCTATTGAGTCTTTGCCCCTAACTATGATGACAATATCATCGGCGTACCCAATTGTGGTGTAGCCCAAACTGCTCATCTTGTGTAGCAGGTCATCGATGACCAATGACCAAAGAAGGGGTGAGAGTACTCCCCCTTGTGGGCAGCCCCTTACGGCTGTTACTGATACTGAGGTCGTTCCTGACGAGGAAGTTATTTTGCGACTTTCCAGCATCGCTTTGATCCATTTAATAGTTGGTTTATCTATGTTTCTATGGTACAAAGCATTTGATATGGATTCATATCCAGTATTGTCGAAAGCACCCTCTATGTCCAGAAAGGCACAAAGTGCGATCTCTTTGCAACGGTAGGCGTTTTTTATCTCTGTAGTTAGTCTTAACAGAGCGCCTTCCGTGGATTTGCCTTTTTGGTACGCATATTGGTGAGGGTGCAGAGGCATGCTTTTTGATATGCATTCTCTAATGTGAATGTCAATAATCCTTTCCATTGTTTTCAAAAAAAACGATGTCAGGCTTATCGGACGATATGATTTAGGTAATTCTCTCGGCTTGTTTCCCGGTTTAGGTATAAATACTACGTTTACCTCCCTCCAGGTAACTGGTATATACCCCCAGTTGAAGCTGAACCTAAATAAGGCAATCATGGATGGTAGTAAAAATTCTATTCCATTTTGAATGAGGGCTGGAAAAATACCGTCTGTACCTGATGCCTTGAATGGTTTAAATGAGTTAATTGCCCATTTAACCTTATCCGGAGTAAAAAGTGTTCCGGATAAACTATGAATTCTGCTGAGGTTTCTTGGAATTGAGACCTCCGCTGTATGGTCGTCTGTAATGACCATCGTGTGAGAACCTGGGAAGTGAGCCTGAAGCAAAGTTTTCAGCGTTTCTTCCCGGTCGCGTGTGATTGAACCATCTGATTTAATTAACAATCCCATGCCTTTTTCTTGATCCGTTGACAGGGCCCTTTGGAGGCGTGCCACCTCTGGAAGTTTTTCTATCTTCTCACAGTTTGCACGCCATGAGGCTCTTTTGGATCTGCGCAACTCTAAGTTGTATATGGTCAGCATGGATTTATATTGTTCCCATGTGCCGGTGCGTTTGGCTTTGTTAAAAAGCTTTCTCACCCTCTTTCGAATAGACTCAAGGTTATCGTTCCACCATGGTACGCACCTTTTAACCACGGTTCTTTTAACCTTGCAACTATTTTTGAATGAGGTAAGAATAATATCATTTATTTGACATTGCGCAGCATCTGCATCAATTGTATTTGATGGTGCTTCTGGCAGCATGTCAGATCTGACCGCAAGATTTTCGCGGTAAGTTCTCCAATTAGTCAGTCTGTTGTCATAACGGACTGACGCGTGTTCGGCATTGCATCTTATCTCGAAACGGATGTGCATATGATCCGATAGAGATGCCTCGCCAGACACGTGCCATCCCTCTATAATATCCTTCATAAAAGGAGATGATATAGTAAGGTCTAAAACTTCTTCTCTTATAGAATTTCTAAATGTAGGACTATTTCCCTTGTTTAGAAAAACGAGGTTATTGCTATATAGATATTCTAATAACGACTCACCTCTGTTATTTGTATCTCGGCTGCCCCAGATGATATTATGTGCGTTTGCGTCGCAGCCGATTAGTATATGTACTTTCTGGTCCTCACAGTACCGGACAAGTTCCTGTACTGGTAAGGGAGGCACTGCATCCGTGTCTCCAGGAAAGTACGCCGATGCGCATACAAATTTATGCAGCTCTCGGCCTTTGTGGCGCTCTATTAGAACCGCCACCAGGTCCCTAGTTGTGAAACCTGGAATGAGAGAAAATTTTATATCTTTCTTAATAGAGATAGCCGCCCTTGGTCTGAAAGGACCTTTGGCGAAAATTAGCTCTCTGTGTTTACAATTTAATCCGGATATCTTACCATTGGTTGCCCAAGGTTCCTGGATTAGTCCAATAGCAATGTTCCCTTCGGCACATCGCTGGCTAAAGGTGTCCGATGCACCCATAGCCCTGTGCAGGTTGGCCTGCAAAACGCTAAGACGGGTGGTCATTTGCGTCTGTATTCAGGGTTTCGTACTCTATTGGGCTTGTTATCACCTCTCTTACGTACGATACCCTGTTGAGGAGGACCACTTTGTCTGCCTCTAGGACTTTTGTTTTTGTGTCCTTCTTGTGCCAGTGCTTTCTTACGATCCATACCTAACTTAGGCCTGAATCGTGTTTGGCTTTCTCTGGCTGCGCTTGACTTCGCGCTGGTAGCTTCTTTTTCTGGCACAGTTGTTACCATACTTGAAGCTGCAGCCTTAGCGGCAGCGCTGGTGCTGGCCCATTTATATTTATTACAGTGCTTGATTATCTGCTGGAAGGAAAAGTGACGGCCTCGAAAGTGGATCAGTTATTTTTTGCTGACGATTGAGCCATCATTACCGAGGATCAAAAGACCCTGCAACGACCGCTTGTTGTATGAGCGGAAGGTTTGGAACGGAATGGGTATCGTATTAGTCCGAAGAAAACGGGATACTTGTACTGCCTGTTTCTCTGATCCACTCTGACCTATTCCAGACATTTTTATGAATGAAAGAGTGATTTCCAAGTGCGAAAAGTTCAATTATCTGAGCTCTATGATTAATAGCAAAGCAAGCTGTGATGAAGACATTAATGAATGAAGTTGCAGGAAAACTCCCCCTAAGCTGAAAGGAAGGCTCTACACCAGGGGTTCCCAAACTTATTTTGTCTACTGCCCACTTTGAGAATAAATTATTTTTTAGCGCCCCCATTTGTTCACCTACTTCATAACCACCATAACTTCAAAATAAATAAATTAATTATTGTGAGCTATATTAGCGGAGATTAAACATTCATTCTAAATTAGACTTTTACTATAACCCGCAAGAGTTAACTTGAGACCTGAGCGCAGTAGATAGTACACAACGGCGCTCAGGTCTCAAGTTAACTCTTACGGATTAGACCTGCCAATGAGAATGATTATTGAAACGCAACTTTATAGTATTCAGTCAGAGTATCTTTTATTCAAAATAAAACAAACATAATCGATTCTAATATAAAAAAAAACTAATGTGAAGGATGAATCTGATGCTGTTTAATAAGTTTGTTGATATCAGGTTCCAATTTACTCAAGAACCAGCCGCAAGTCGCCACGTTCGGTAACATGCAAACGATTTCTCTTTTTAGTAAGCAGCGTTGCCACAACACTAAATCCACCTTCACACGAATATGACGATTGGAATGCTATCAATTTTAAACTAGTAAAATTTCCACTTTTCGTGTAAAGCGGACAATTTTACCAGTAGAAGAATTCTTTATGTCCTCGGGGCTCAATTGTTCCCTGAGAAATATCTTCTTTCTAATTCCATTAAGGGCTGGGCATTCACATAAAATGTGTTCAGCTGACTCGTCCTCTTCAAGACAGAGTCGGCACTCAGGAGAATCTGCTATTCTCATTTTGTGTAGATGATAACTTAAACCGTGGTGACCAGTAAGGTAACCTACTAGGTTTTTGATATCATGCCTTCTTAGGTTTAGACATTTGCTGGCATTATTATTGAAGGGCCGAATGGCTCGTTTGGCCTGTCTTAGACCTGGGATGTTATCCCAATGATAGATACATTTTCTATGTTCCCAGCTTTTAATTGCTGCCGTTGCTGCTGATCTAGGAGTGCAGCAGAAAGGTTCGGGACCTATGAAAGGTGTTTCTGAACCTTTTCTGGCCAGTTCGTCGGCCTTTTCGTTACCTTCTACCCCGACATGACCCGGAACCCACCATAATTTGGTCTTGTTTCTTGCTCCGAGTATTTGTAGGGTATTGAAGCAGTACATGACTGATTTGGAGTCAATGGTATACGAACTAAGGGCGTTTATAGCTGCTTGACTGTCCGTGAAAATATGGATGGTTGCACCTTTTATGCCAGATAAGATAATGTGGCTGGCGCATTCTTGAATGGCGTGGAGCTCCGCTTGAAATACGCTGGGACTTTTTCCCATGGGCATCGTAAAGCGTTTGTGTGGTCCGTATATTCCCGCTCCTACCCCCGTTTCCATTTTAGAACCATCCGTATACCACTTTATGCCGTTATGGCTGTTTGGTGGGTTATTGCTAACCCATGCTTCTCTTTTGGGTATCTCCGTGGAGAACCGTTTGTTGAAGCATAGTGTTTTTTGAATGCGGTCTGTGACCGCGCAGTTCATGTTAAGTTCTGGCAGTTCATCGAGAAGGGTCTTAAGTTCCGGATGATCATTAAGACTTATCTCGTTTAGCTGTATTAGACTTATTGCACTGCGGATCGCCACTTTTTGGACGTATATGTGGAGGGGTATAATTCCTGTTATTGCCTCTATGGCAGCTGTTGGACAGGTACGCATGGCTCCGGAGATACCAAGGCACGCAAGCCGTTGTACCTTTTTGAGCTTCTCTATTGCGACCTTTTGTGTGGATTTTGTCCACCATACTATGGAGGCATATGTAATGATGGGTCTTATCATAACTGTGTAGATCCAGTGGACGATCTTTGGAGAGATTCCCCAGGTTCTACCATATGTGCGACGACAGGCCCATAAAGCTCTATTAGCTTTACTTATTTTGTTGTTTATGTGAGAGTTCCAGTTAAATCTCTTGTCCAGGATTACTCCAAGATACTTGACTTCGTCGGAATACTCTACGACCGTGTCGTTTATTGTGATTAGGCCTAGGTCTAATTTCCTCCTTTTAGTGAAAGGAACGATGACGGCTTTACTGGGATTTATGGAAAGATTTTCCTTAATGCACCAGTCTATGGCTGTCTTTAGAGCATTTTTCATTTTTGATGTGACTCCTATTGAGTCTTTGCCCCTAACTATGATGACAATATCATCGGCGTACCCAATTGTGGTGTAGCCCAAACTGCTCATCTTGTGTAGCAGGTCATCGATGACCAATGACCAAAGAAGGGGTGAGAGTACTCCCCCTTGTGGGCAGCCCCTTACGGCTGTTACTGATACTGAGGTCGTTCCTGACGAGGAAGTTATTTTGCGACTTTCCAGCATCGCTTTGATCCATTTAATAGTTGGTTTATCTATGTTTCTATGGTACAAAGCATTTGATATGGATTCATATCCAGTATTGTCGAAAGCACCCTCTATGTCCAGAAAGGCACAAAGTGCGATCTCTTTGCAACGGTAGGCGTTTTTTATCTCTGTAGTTAGTCTTAACAGAGCGCCTTCCGTGGATTTGCCTTTTTGGTACGCATATTGGTGAGGGTGCAGAGGCATGCTTTTTGATATGCATTCTCTAATGTGAATGTCAATAATCCTTTCCATTGTTTTCAAAAAAAACGATGTCAGGCTTATCGGACGATATGATTTAGGTAATTCTCTCGGCTTGTTTCCCGGTTTAGGTATAAATACTACGTTTACCTCCCTCCAGGTAACTGGTATATACCCCCAGTTGAAGCTGAACCTAAATAAGGCAATCATGGATGGTAGTAAAAATTCTATTCCATTTTGAATGAGGGCTGGAAAAATACCGTCTGTACCTGATGCCTTGAATGGTTTAAATGAGTTAATTGCCCATTTAACCTTATCCGGAGTAAAAAGTGTTCCGGATAAACTATGAATTCTGCTGAGGTTTCTTGGAATTGAGACCTCCGCTGTATGGTCGTCTGTAATGACCATCGTGTGAGAACCTGGGAAGTGAGCCTGAAGCAAAGTTTTCAGCGTTTCTTCCCGGTCGCGTGTGATTGAACCATCTGATTTAATTAACAATCCCATGCCTTTTTCTTGATCCGTTGACAGGGCCCTTTGGAGGCGTGCCACCTCTGGAAGTTTTTCTATCTTCTCACAGTTTGCACGCCATGAGGCTCTTTTGGATCTGCGCAACTCTAAGTTGTATATGGTCAGCATGGATTTATATTGTTCCCATGTGCCGGTGCGTTTGGCTTTGTTAAAAAGCTTTCTCACCCTCTTTCGAATAGACTCAAGGTTATCGTTCCACCATGGTACGCACCTTTTAACCACGGTTCTTTTAACCTTGCAACTATTTTTGAATGAGGTAAGAATAATATCATTTATTTGACATTGCGCAGCATCTGCATCAATTGTATTTGATGGTGCTTCTGGCAGCATGTCAGATCTGACCGCAAGATTTTCGCGGTAAGTTCTCCAATTAGTCAGTCTGTTGTCATAACGGACTGACGCGTGTTCGGCATTGCATCTTATCTCGAAACGGATGTGCATATGATCCGATAGAGATGCCTCGCCAGACACGTGCCATCCCTCTATAATATCCTTCATAAAAGGAGATGATATAGTAAGGTCTAAAACTTCTTCTCTTATAGAATTTCTAAATGTAGGACTATTTCCCTTGTTTAGAAAAACGAGGTTATTGCTATATAGATATTCTAATAACGACTCACCTCTGTTATTTGTATCTCGGCTGCCCCAGATGATATTATGTGCGTTTGCGTCGCAGCCGATTAGTATATGTACTTTCTGGTCCTCACAGTACCGGACAAGTTCCTGTACTGGTAAGGGAGGCACTGCATCCGTGTCTCCAGGAAAGTACGCCGATGCGCATACAAATTTATGCAGCTCTCGGCCTTTGTGGCGCTCTATTAGAACCGCCACCAGGTCCCTAGTTGTGAAACCTGGAATGAGAGAAAATTTTATATCTTTCTTAATAGAGATAGCCGCCCTTGGTCTGAAAGGACCTTTGGCGAAAATTAGCTCTCTGTGTTTACAATTTAATCCGGATATCTTACCATTGGTTGCCCAAGGTTCCTGGATTAGTCCAATAGCAATGTTCCCTTCGGCACATCGCTGGCTAAAGGTGTCCGATGCACCCATAGCCCTGTGCAGGTTGGCCTGCAAAACGCTAAGACGGGTGGTCATTTGCGTCTGTATTCAGGGTTTCGTACTCTATTGGGCTTGTTATCACCTCTCTTACGTACGATACCCTGTTGAGGAGGACCACTTTGTCTGCCTCTAGGACTTTTGTTTTTGTGTCCTTCTTGTGCCAGTGCTTTCTTACGATCCATACCTAACTTAGGCCTGAATCGTGTTTGGCTTTCTCTGGCTGCGCTTGACTTCGCGCTGGTAGCTTCTTTTTCTGGCACAGTTGTTACCATACTTGAAGCTGCAGCCTTAGCGGCAGCGCTGGTGCTGGCCCATTTATATTTATTACAGTGCTTGATTATCTGCTGGAAGGAAAAGTGACGGCCTCGAAAGTGGATCAGTTATTTTTTGCTGACGATTGAGCCATCATTACCGAGGATCAAAAGACCCTGCAACGACCGCTTGTTGTATGAGCGGAAGGTTTGGAACGGAATGGGTATCGTATTAGTCCGAAGAAAACGGGATACTTGTACTGCCTGTTTCTCTGATCCACTCTGACCTATTCCAGACATTTTTATGAATGAAAGAGTGATTTCCAAGTGCGAAAAGTTCAATTATCTGAGCTCTATGATTAATAGCAAAGCAAGCTGTGATGAAGACATTAATGAATGAAGTTGCAGGAAAACTCCCCCTAAGCTGAAAGGAAGGCTCTACACCAGGGGTTCCCAAACTTATTTTGTCTACTGCCCACTTTGAGAATAAATTATTTTTTAGCGCCCCCATTTGTTCACCTACTTCATAACCACCATAACTTCAAAATAAATAAATTAATTATTGTGAGCTATATTAGCGGAGATTAAACATTCATTCTAAATTAGACTTTTACTATAACCCGCAAGAGTTAACTTGAGACCTGAGCGCAGTAGATAGTACACAACGGCGCTCAGGTCTCAAGTTAACTCTTACGGATTAGACCTGCCAATGAGAATGATTATTGAAACGCAACTTTATAGTATTCAGTCAGAGTATCTTTTATTCAAAATAAAACAAACATAATCGATTCTAATATAAAAAAAAACTAATGTGAAGGATGAATCTGATGCTGTTTAATAAGTTTGTTGATATCAGGTTCCAATTTACTCAAGAACCAGCCGCAAGTCGCCACGTTCGGTAACATGCAAACGATTTCTCTTTTTAGTAAGCAGCGTTGCCACAACACTAAATCCACCTTCACACGAATATGACGATTGGAATGCTATCAAGAATCGTTGAACGATTGACCACAATCCAGGGTACAATTGCGGGATCGGTTTTTTCAGCCAAAATTCTTGGTAGCCAGCCATTTTTGAACTTGATTTTTATTTCCCCGTTTGTTGTCAATTCTATAAGTTCTTCTTCCAGCTGAGGTATGCAGAGTCAAACAGGTTGTAGAATCGAGTCAGACAATTGCCTCTTGACAGCCAACGTACTTCAGTATGAAACAACAAACGGTTGAAATCTTAGCTGATGAAATAATCTATCATTCAAAGAGCTGTTACGGATTTTATTGACTGCTTTGATGACATATTGCAGTGAATGAAATAGTCGTTCACTTAAATTCCCAGCAACCAAATGTTGTCTATGAATAACGCAATGTACAGCAAGGACATCTAGAATTTTATTTTTTTAAGTACGTTATGAAGCCTTTATGGCACCCTGTCATAGCCGGAGCGCCATCCGTAGCAACTGATATAATATTTTTCAAGGGAATCTCTTTCTCATCACAAAACTTTTCCAATGCATTGAATATGGTTTCGCCTTTGAATCGGTCTCTAAATTTCTAGCAAACAGTAGTTCTTCACATATTTTCTAATCTTTAATAAACCTCACGTAAGACAACAACAATGCTTCATTAGTTGGTAAAGTGGACTCATCGAGCTGAATTGAGAATTGACTAGTCCTCAGATGATTGCACAATGATCCTTCGACGTTTTCAGCCATTTCATCAATTCGTCTTTGCACAGAATTATTACTCATGATGATGATTTTTATTTTATTTATTCAATAAAACAGGACAGATATATGAACTACGCGGAGAGAAATATCGAACCGAGTTTGAGCAATTTCTTAAATAATATTAGTTGAGAGTCAAGAGCTCAGTCGGTGTCTAAGAGTCCTCATAACTAGATTAAATTACAAATCACCCCCCAAGCCTCTACACAACGCCCCCATATTTTTCTGGGTCTCTTACCGCCCCCCTTTAGGCCTGCAGCGCCCACAAGGGGGCGTTATCGATGACTTTGGGAAAGGCTGCTCTGCACCGAAGTTGTGCGCCCGGCGCTCACATACGGTTCACAATGTTGGCCATCGTACAAAAAGTATGACTGCAAACTAACGGCAGCTGATAGGGGACTTTTTTTTAATATAATAAGCGTACGCTAAAGGGGTTTCTTTTCTGTAATTTATACAGTAGTACCCTTATAATGTGTATACACAGCGCAGTCATTTTTCAATTCAACACCTTCAAATGCAATGTCATTGCGGACGTATTTCATTGCCTACTATTAGGTGGTAGAACTAGGAAGAAGTAGAATGATGGGAAAGATTGTTGTGTGCATTGGGTAGGGTTTTTTCTCCACGGGTGGCGTCTAAATAACTAAGGGAACATTATGTTGAAGTTTTGTATTCAAGTTTAATCCGCAGAAACTTATACACTAATTAAAAGTGCACTCATGAACAAGCATTCGCTGCACTTGTATTGATTTTTATTCTGCGGATTTTTGCTTCATGGAGATGGTCGGGATTTGAACACATAACCTTCCGATCAGCAAGTGAATACACTACCAGTGCACTGTTGCCACCCGCAGGGTGCAGTTAAGTAGCAGTTTTATGATCCCTTTTATCTTGAACAGCACATCGTTCTTAGACGATATGAAATTGCCCAAGACCGCCAACTACCGCTTTTCCAATGAGGGATCATTTTCGTATGCACACCTGTTTAATATCCCCAGAATTTTCGGGTGAAAATTTTCATTCAGTTGGATCAGTTTTGCCGGGATCCCATATTCCGCCATCGTCATGTACTTGTCCTGACGAAAAATTATGAGGCTGAACTTTTAATTCGTTGGTCTTTTCCATGTTTGTCCGAGCGTAAAAAATTGGCCTATTGTCGATCTTCCGGGCCGGATACCACACTGGAACGTACCGATTAGTGTGTTGCAGAATGGCTTTTGACATTCACACAGTACGTTGGATAGGATCCAACCAGCGTTTTGAACATCTGTACCTCACTGACGAATAAGAGTTGATTTCTTTAACTAGCTTGAAGGGAAATTTTTCAGTGTACAGCTATCCACATGAGCTTTTCGTCCAAGCACAGAGGGTTACCTTCCAGAAACTCGCACTTGCCTTGCAAATTGAATTACTCCGGAAACATTGACACGAAACAGCACACAAATGAAACAAATTTGCAAATCACTTTCAAATAAAACTTAATGAAAACATAGGGACGGGCTGCAGTCCGCTTGGGCGAACTGTTGGATACCCTATTCTTATTCCTATCCCTCATAAGTGGGCGTGACAAAAGTCTAAGTATGGTTGAATTGTTAAGAACGCTCTACATATTTTGTTATATAACATTTAAAGGATTTTATCAAAAAAAACGCTCCCTAGCTCAAACTTGGGTGTTTCAATAAAATTGTTTTATTTAATTGTGGGCGTGTCAGTAGGCGTATTTAAAAAAAATTAACACATGAGCATAAAGGGCCCCTAGAGAGTATATATTATAAATTTCAGCTCCCTAGCTCACTTTGAATTTTCAAAAAAAAAAAAAATAATAATTGTGGGCGTGCCAGTGGGCGGATTTTGAAAATATTTACACATGAGCATAAAGGGCCCATAGAGAGTATATATTATAAATTTCAGCTCCCTAGCTCAAACTTTGGATTTTCAAAAAAAAATGTTTTATTTATTTGTGGGCGTGTCAGTGGGCGGATTTTGAAAAAATTTTATCCCAAACAGTTTTAGGAGTCATAGATAATATATAAAAAATTTCAGCTTTCTAGCTCAAAATTCGATTTTTTCCAAAATTTTGTTTTTTTGAGTTTGTGGGCGTGTCTGTTCAAAAATTCGTAAACTTGATTATTTCGGGACCCTAGAGAGTATATGGTTAAAATTTCAGCTCTCTAGGTCCAGTTTAAAGGCCTAATTTTTGCCGACGGACGGACGGACGGACATGGCTAGATCGACATTACTATCGATGCTGATCATAAATATAGTAACTTTTAGGGGTCTACGGGCAATATTAAGGTATGTTACAAACTATGCGTCAAAATTAATATACCCCTAGAATAGGGTATAAACATTATAAATATGGCTCCGCTAAAATTAGTCAAATTGTATTCGGAGAAAGAATTTTATCTCAACGCGCAACCCCGGTCGCTGATAATACGTTCACATGTAACATATTAGCATATTAAATGCGATAAAGTATTTAGATGTTATATTTATTATAACAAAATGATAAGCTCTAAGTGAACACGGAATGGAATGAAATTGTTTTTTTTTTATATTTATTATTAGATATTATTCTTTTCGACGAACCATTCTCATATCTGATTTATTACTTCAGCTTGAAAGCAAATTGGAATACAATTCCACCCTCTGTTAATTTATTTGTTTGTTATTTGAGTAACATGAATTAAATATGAGTGTCCTTCGTCATTCATTTTTAATTTTATTATTAAAGTCCTCGGCTCAAATTGTGCGGCGGGTACTTCTTAATAAGTGTTTCTAATAAGAACAGTGGTGATTGAACCTATGGGTAATTTAGCGTGAGTGTGTTGCTTTTCAAGCACTATTTTTCCTTTGTAAATAGGGGAGATTAAACGTGTCCTAAATTAATCGTTGTTAAGTTATACCTAAGATATAAATAACTTATTTTTATCTGCACATTTTTATCTTTTGTTATTACTCCACATTCTTTACTTGCTCCCACAAATTAATTTTCCCACCGGTATAATCACATTTCAATCCCATCCAATTGTTCCCACAGGTGCACGCGCATACCCATAAGGTGTCGCGATTCAATATAATCACATTTCAATCCCATCCAATAGTTCCCACCGTTTCCACAGGTGCACGCGCATACCCATAAGGTGTCGCAACTCAAGTCGCGCTAGACGCTGACGATGCGAAAGCGCAATTTAATATTAAGCCAGCAATGTATGTTAGGATAATATAAATAGGTTTAAGACAATAAAATAAATGTCATTCTTAAAACAACCAAGGAAGCGTAGCTGTTAATTTCATTTCAATTGCTTGCACGGGCTTGTACTCGGGCAACTACACGACGACTTAGCAAGGGTTTTGAACTCTGGTTAAGTGCAGCGAATTTGCTAGCAAATTATATAAAAAAACAATCGTGTTGATTCGAATTGTATCAATTCAATACGTAATTTGTTGTTCACCTTCAATTGTATTAGAAATATTTTCGTAATATTAAATCATAAGTGAAATAAATGTTGCGTGACAAACAGGTTAGGTTAGGTAAGGTAGCATTAGCTGTCGGCAAGAGCCAACACACTTAGACCAATATGAAGCCCTTTGTGATACCACGTGGATCTAAAGAACTTATCTCCCTACTCGTTGAACCATTGAGAGCTTCTGATAAAGCGTAATAAAAGTCATTAAGATAATTAATTAAGAAGGCCCCCAGTTGGAGTTTTCTATTATGGGAGAGAGCGGGGCATATACAGGAAAGGTGGAAAGTAGTCTCCTCCTCTTATTCGTCATTTGAATAAATACCGATACATGCTTGCCTATAAGACAGTTCCCGGTGATGACACTTACACTGGAGCTAATGTGAAGTCAATTCAGAAAAATTAATTTCTTAGACCGTCGTGGGTCCAGCTTTGGTCAGATCTGCTTTGTCGGTAGACATATTGCACTATTTGTTCACTTAAGATTTGTTTTTAAGAAAGCTTAAAAATGAGTTTGTATGTAGCGTTTGGTATACCGAGGGGACCTTTTTTAGGTAGAAGACGTAATTTAGTCCTTTTTTTAGTGAGCTTATCAGCCTTGTAGTTTGCAGGTGGCATTGGTGCGATGGTAGTGTATTCACTGGGTAGGTAGGTAAGTAAATAGATGTCCTTGTGACTGGTGTCACGGCTCACTTAGACCATCAGTTTGGGTCCGTTGTGTCCATTGTTGGGACTTCCAAAATTTTGAGAACCTGCAATGTAACAAAAAGTATGCCGCTGTTACACAGCTCAGTGGTCCGCTGTTTTAGAACCACCCGGATCTATATATAAATCTCAGGAGTTTCCTCAGCTTAATATCGGTCAGATCCTCCACCTCCTCAAAGGTGCCAAGAATCTTAAATCTGTTGTCCAAGGGCAGGGCATTCACATAGTAGGTGACGAATAGATTCTATCACTTCGACGTCTCTACAGCTCCTGCAGTAATCGTTGTGAATTGTGCCACGCATGTAGGCCCACTGCGCAGTGTCCTGTGAGGACCCCCGTCAGTGTGCGTATGGCTTTGCGGTTCAGCCCGATCATGATCTTAGATTTCCTTTTGCTTACCGATGGCCAAAGCTCCCTCGAGTGTCTGCATGTTTCGAGGCTGGTCCAACGTAGGTTTGTTCTACTCACTATTGTATATGTATTCACTAACTGATTGGCAGGTCGTGCGTTGGAATCCCCGCTGACAGAAGCACCATAACTTCTTTCCTATCCTCCTATTCTTTCGAATAGTAAGTAGCACCTAAAATCATGCAATACAATACTTCATTGCTAAGTGCTGCTTACTGTTCAACACTATAAGGGTACTGTTCAAAGCCCCTTTAGCGTAAACAAATTATTAAAAAAAAGTTCCGGCACTCTCTTTAAGAGCTGGTCGGTAGTCTGGAGTAAAGTGGAGTTTATTGAGACTGATTCCAGGGATTTTATCGGAGCTTGGCTATCCGAGAAGATGCGAACGTCCTTAATGGATATCACATTTCTCTTCAGTCACGATTAGGCTTCTCTGAACTGCATGATTTCCACTTAGAACACGCTACAGTTATTGGGAAGACGGAAGTAAGGAATAGTCTGTCTGGGAAAACGCCCCCACCCACCACATCGCTAGTTTTTAATCCATCGGTGTAGATGTGGATCGATTCATCATCTGAGAATACATCCTTCCAGAATTAACTGGTGGATGATGATTTGGAAATTATTTCCAAACTGTTATTGGGTTGCAGTCTATGGTGTAGTCTTTGTTTTCTGGCAAAGTCCTGAATGAGTTCAAAAAAATGGTGTGGCCAGTTACCCTATAGGTGTACCGTGAGGTTGCGTTTGGGCGAACTAGCACCTGCTAAAAATATCGGGGATGTCAGATGAAGCAGAATTCATACTGCTGCGAAGGGAGTTGTACGCAGTTCTCCTCTAATACACAGGCAAGGTGCAGTCCACCCTACAACCACACCATATGTAAGTGTGCGAAAAGTGCAATTACCTGGGATCTATGATCAAAAGCTAAATATCCTGTGATGACGATATTAATTATCGCGTAAGCGTATAGTGTGGTGCCAGGTGCCAGGAAAATTCAGCCATCTTCTTTGACCGAAAAAATGCCTCTATACCGCAGTTGTGCGCCCGGCGCTCACGTACGGTTGGACAGCGTGAAAAAAGGACGAGACAAATTAAAGGCAGCTAAGATGAAGTTGCTTTGCATGACAGCAAAAGTAACAAAGCCATCACAGCTTTGAATTAACGGTTTACTAGTGACCTCCGCTCGGGCTTGGATTTTGACGCAATCGGGATTAATTATGTCAGCTTACTATTTTAAATTGCTTAGTTTGTGGGCATCAAATTCTTGCCACCTGATATGAGCAAAAGCAGGACAATCACAGAGGAAATGTCCGCCATTGTCGTCGTTCTCAGCACAGACTACCTACTATACCTATACTAGACAGTCAACTCTCACTACAACCGTCCTCTGCGCCCCTAAAAGGGCGGAGCCTAATCCTCTCTCAAAATTTATTATCGGTTAATATATATGAACTTAGCACCCGTTGAATTTTATTAATTCTGTCAGCTTGTCAAATATGACATGATTGTGTGGTGAATTTAATTTTGTGGTACAATTTATCTCATCTCTGAAACATGAAAAAGACTTAAACTTAGCTGAGGTTGCAAAGGAGCCTCTCTTAATATTCCGCAATGTTGAATATTATTAAAACTGTCCACATCATTCTTTTATTTTAAATATTTTTGTATTTGTCACTGAAATGAAACTATGTATATTGTGTTAAATATTGAATTTGAATTTAAAACATAAAATCCCTTTAAATCGTATTTTTATTTTTTAAACCTTCAAAAATTCGTAATCTCGCTAATTCGAAAACCCCTACAATTCGCAATAAACTCTAGGTCCCTTGACACTATCTACGATTTATCGGGATTATACTGTATTTAAAAAAAATTGTTTGACGTTTGCCAAAGTTCGTGGTGAGATTGAAGGGTGTGTTGCAGTAACTGTGGTAGCTTTGGGAAAACAAATAACCAATGGAACAAATGAAAATTGTTGCAAATGTGTGGTAATCTTTTTTACTGATTCATTTGACTTATGTTATTATAATTTCTTTGTTAAATTTGAAAATAATTTTGTTTGCACAATTTGTTGACTTCGAACGAATAAAAACCAAATGACAGGCAAGTCACTTTTAATGCATTTCTGAAAAGAAAATTGCGCATTTTACTATTCTAGGCGTACTATGACAAATTAGTTTATGAATCTGTGACAACAAATTCAAGTTTTTGGTACGACAAAATAGGTTTAGCTAAAGATGTGTAAACGTTAACGCTGTATCTTAAGTGACAAGATGATTTAACAAATACATAAATAGTGAATACATTTGGAGCATTTGGAACATTGAGAATAATATTCAATTTAACATAACTTCAAAACAGCTTAAGCTTACTTATGCAATCACACTTTGAAGCGTAGTGTTGAAAGATGAATAGCGTTGAAAGTTAGGTTAGGTTAGGTTTGAAGGGAAGTGCACAGCAATTGCTGTGCTTGCACGGGGGCCCATTGGTCCTTTGTGATCCCTTTTTGATTATCGTGGTAAAAAACTTCACTTACAATAAAAACACTTACCATACTTCGTTTAAATTATTCTTGCTGTTTGGGCAATTGGAACCAACCTGTTTTCTTGACAAACCTGATTGTGTCCGTCAGTGGTACCTGCGCTACGTCCTCTAAGTCTTCGAAAAATCTGTTACCGAGATAGCGAAGTCGAGATGTCTGGAGGTTTGGACACTCGCAGAGCAGGTGTTTGATGGTCTCAGTTTCTTCTGTATCCTGACAGCTCCTGCAGTAGTCTGGTGAGCTAATGCCCAGCCTGTTTGCCATTACACCTATGGTGCAGTGGCCGGTCAGTACGCCGGTTAGGATGCGTATTTCTTGTTTATTCATTCCCAGAATGTGTTTTGTTCTTCTCTCATCGATACTTGGCCATAGGCTGCGAGATATAACACACTCGTTCCTTTGAGACCAGGTAGTGTTAATTTGTTCCCTCAGTTTTTGGTCAATGTTTCTTTTTGCTGCACTAATTGGGATGTCTATTGACGTAATGGCGTCCATTGCGTCAAGTTCTGACCCTGTTATTGCTAGCTCGTCTGCCTTTTCATTCCCCCCGATGTCGCTATGACCGGGGACCCAGCAGAGGGTGATCCTGTGTCGTTCGCCTATTTCGTTAAGGGATTTTAGGCAGTTCCTGACTGTTTTTGACTTTATGGTTTCGCTGTCTAGTGCTTTGATCGCCGCCTGACTTTCTACGAAGATTGTAATCTTGGAAGGATCCAGATTCTTCGCGGAGATTGTTTTTGCTGCCTTGTCTATGGCGACTATTTCGGCTTGAAAGACGCTGCATTCGTTGGGGAGTCTGTACGAGTCCTTTATGTCTAGGGGCTCGCAGAAAACTCCTGCTCCTGTTCCTACATCCATTTTTGACCCGTCCATATAAATATGGATTTCTTGTGCGCTGGCGTGCGCGTTCCAGTTCTCTCTTTGAGGTATATATGTAGAGTAGTTTTTCTCGAAGTTTCGATTGGGGATTATGTAGTCCGTTTTCCTGGATAGATCGATACCCAAGTAATTGTGAATTATGGAGCCGTGCCCATAGGAGCTGTGTCTCCAGATGTTTACCTCCTTGAGGCGGAGGGCTCCTTTGGCTGCCATGCTACGAATGTATTCACCAAGGGGGGGGGGGGGGGGGGGGGGGGGGTAAAATGGCTTCCAGCCCGGCTTGGGGTATCGATCTCATTGCTCCTGTTGTGCCGAAACATGCTAATCTCTGTACCTTAGAGAGGTTATGGAGATAGGAGATAGGTAGTCCTTTCTGTTGCCTTCCACCAAACAATAGACCCGTATGTAAGTATAGGTCGTATGATCGCTGTATACATCCAATGGGTTATGTAAGGGCGCATACCCCAACGCTTGCCAAAGGTCTTTTTGCATGCGTAGAAGGCACATAGTGCTTTTTTTGATCGTTCCTCTGTGTTACGTTTCCAAGTAAGCTGAGAGTCTAGGATGATGCCCAGATACCGGGGAAAGTTTCAGACGAATTCCGTTTAGCTTCGGCATATCGAAATTCTCGATTTTTCTTTTCCTAGTGAACAGAACACATTCGGTTTTGATTGGATTAACTCCAAGGCCGTTCGGTCTTGCCCACGAGGATAATTCTTTTAAGGCAGATTCCATGAATTCACTGATAGTGGGGAGATACTTTCCACTTATTAGAATTACAATATCGTCTGCGTATGCTACTATTTTCGTTTTTTTTTACCTTTAGAGTCGTGAGGATTTTGTTGACCACTAGAAGCCACAGGAGGGGAGATATGACGCCTCTCTGTGGGGTGCCCCTGGTCACTGTTTTCCTTATGGTACTCTCTCCGATCTATGAGTTAATTACTCTGCTGTTAAGCCTTTCGTAAACCCAGTTCGTTATTTCTATTTTCGCTCCTAAGTCTACGAGCGCTGTTTTTATGGCCGCTGTTTTGACATTGTTGAAAGCTCCCTCAATGTCCAAAAATGCTGCCATGGTGAATTCTTTATGGTGTAATCCTTTTTCTATAATTGACACAACTTCGTTCAGGGCTGTTTCAACGTTGTTGAAAGTTAGGAAAGCATTGAAACGAAAACTTGTTAAAACTTGTTTTAACAAATTTATAGTGATTTTTTTTGCAGATCTTTTCCACATAACGACGAGAATAATTCAATAGAAATAAATTGTAAAACGGCTTATGTTGAAACACACTGGACTGTGGACTGTCGCTTTGAAAGACGCATCAAGAGTAATAATAGTAAATCAGTAAAACCTATAACAACGCTGCGTTCTACTTCAATTTTCAAATGGTATTCGTAAAACCAAAACATTATGTTTTTCAATGTTGCTGTCAAGCGTTGTGTGTCAACGCGAAGGCACAGAATAGTATTGACTGTCAAACTCTTTCTTGGATTAAGACTTTTGTGTTTTGTTATGAATGGTCATTAATTGTGTGACTCTCATAGTTTCAAAAAAATCATAAACAAAATAAAAAGGGTTCGAAATGATTGCATTACCGATTTGTTGCACTTTTATATATACAATCGTCAATCAACACACAGTAACTATCCAATTATTGTAAGCCATAAATTCAAAATCATTTTCACTGATCATATGGCCTGCATTTATAATGTCATTGATATTTATAGTGTTGGTGTAACGAAAAGATTAGTAATGACAAACTTTTTTCAGATGTTCGGACACATAAAACACACTTCGTACAAGTTACTGAAAATAATAATTTCATTAGTAAGTAATCAGGATTTAGTAATGACCGTGGTGAGTTGTAGAGTTTCATCAGTACCTACTAGTAACAACATTATTTTTGAACATGTAAGAGCAGCCAGTACAAACTTTTATATATATTCGACCTATATACGACAAACGTACCTAATTGCTTTGCTACTGATTTAGAGGGTACATAGCGGACAAAATTAAACTATTTTCGTTTATGCTGTGATTTATATTTAGATTTTTTTATTATAATTTCTCCAAAAAAAATGTATAATGTATTTGATATTTTATACTTTTTACTAATTCACCATGGAACGAAGAAGTTAGCATGTACTTTATTAAAATTCTACAAATACACCTCGAAACGAAGCAGGTTTGTTAACACAGCGTATTTTCCATCATTTTGAGAGAGGAATTCGATCTTTTTCTTCTGTTGCTCCCAACTTCACACCTGACAGTACTAAATATCCTATCTGTGTGCCAGCTTCCCAATTGATTTGCATGCAAACACTAATACAGATCGGCATTTAGTGGAGTGTTTCAGCTGTTTTCAGCTTGTAGGCAATTCGAAAAAAAAAATCCTCTCAGTTGACTGTCTAGTATAGCTATAGGTGGTCTGTGCTTTGCAGTTGGTGTACGTTGTCTGCACTTTTTTCTGCTGAGAGACAACAAGAATTCTTTGAGTCAGTCTGCAACCTGGTGAGTCATGCCATCTATGTTTGTGTTCATAGGAACCCAACCCTCAATGGAAGCCCTGACCGAGGACGCAGACATCCCAACGCTGGTTCAAGTCGGATAAGTTCAACATTGCATCTAGGGGGGAGCAAGACGTGCTGGCGAAAGCCGCCGTGCAGCCGAGACATACCTTCCTTCGGGGTTTGGCGAAAGCGGCAGCAACGTATTGATTCTTATTGCACAAAACAAGCGACGGATATGCCAGAAATGGTGTTATCGTACCCGTGTGCAGGGACGGGCTAAGAATATCACTGCAATGCGCCATGTCTTGGCGAAAATGCCAGAAACCCAATAGCGCCCTGTCATTAATCAACTAAACATGCTTCGACCAAAGAAGTTTGATATCCAGGATAGCTCCCAAGTAATACATTGGAGAGTCGGATTGTGACGCTTTTAAGCACTGGTTGAGTCGACCCGATCAGCTTTCTTCTTCTAGTTACCACGTGCGGCAAAGGCGTATTGCGTTCGCTTGTTGGCTGTTCTGTCAACTTTGCGCGTTTATTACATGTAGTACTTTTCAAACTATTGTCAAACACGTTGCACACCTTCTATTAATCCCTTTCAGATAATTTCATTTTCATGCGGCAATCAACAGCGAATAATAGTTTCGTTTACCCTCAATCTACCATCAAGTTGGACAACTTTTACAAAGTCATTGAGGCAAAACGTTGCTCTGAAACCACATACGACAGCATTCCCCATTGCGACCGCATCAATGGTGGCGCATTATTTGCTTCTGAGTACAATTATGTTCCCCACTCGCAGTGCAATTGAGAATAAAGTGTTGTAATGTCAAACAAAAATGTTGTCTGGTAATCAGATAGCATATTCGAAGTCAGATATACTTTTGCAAAATCAATCCACAAAGAGGTATCTTTTGTTGTTAGTTATCTTTGCGCGCATGCATGGATTTATCAGATAATTCTTTTTGTATATTATATACTTTTTTCAGCGCAATTAAATTGGTTATGGTTATGATTGATCCCGGCAGCAATACAACGCTATGCAAGTATTTCTCTTTGATTACTCATATTTAAATGTGGTTATGTTAAAACTTTTCATTGCCAGCTGTGGTTCATTTCATGGACTTCCCAAACAGGATTAAAATACCATGTGCACACTACCACAGCAATCCTTCGTTCCATTAATTCTCACCATAAAAACTTTCCAAAGAACAAATTCCAGCTCTTGCTTAAGACTTTAATCCTTTGCAATTTTTAAATGCAATTTTCCTCACATTTATTTTTAATGGCTTAGCATTCTCCAACACAGTTACATGCATTCTGCCATGGAACCGACTACTGACTGTGTTTGTATTTTGTTTACTCCGATAAATCTTTGTTAAATTATTTCTAATTATTGCTCGTTGTATTGCTTGCGTATTTATTCCTTTTTCTTTTTGTGCGTGTGTGTTATGAAACCCCCACCATCTCCTGCTGAGATGTTCTCATGAATTTTCCTCAATTGAAGTTCTCCAGTGGAAAATTGTATCTTATTTTTGTTTGGTTAAACATAATTTAAAAACTGCTTACCTTTGTGTGTTTGCATTTACTAAATATTTGTTTTCCCATTTTCCGTTTCAGGTGCTGGTGAATCAGGAAAGAGTACGATAGTCAAACAAATGAAGTAAGTATTTTAGAATCGAAATCGAAAGAGATTTCATTGGAATAGATAAAATCTTCTTTGTGAACATTTTTGTTAATTTAATTTCCTCCCCCTTCTTTGCTTGCAGAATTATTCACGAAAGCGGGTTCACTTCGGAGGATTTTAAACAATATCGACCAGTTGTGTACAGCAACACAATACAATCTTTAGTTGCAATACTTAGAGCCATGCCAAATCTCAGTATTCAGTATAGTAATAACGAAAGAGAGGTACGTACTACGAGTATTGCACAATGCAATATTCCATCCCGCTGTAGGATACCTTGCAACGAAATGGATTTTATCTTATTTTTTTCTTCTTTTTATCCTATTTATGTGTCGTCTGAATAGAGTGACGCAAAAATGGTTTTCGATGTGTGTCAAAGGATGCATGACACGGAACCATTCTCAGAGGAACTGTTAGCTGCTATGAAACGATTATGGCAGGATACTGGTGTTCAGGAGTGCTTCTCACGTAGCAACGAATATCAACTAAATGATTCCGCTAAATAGTAAGTAAGATATTTCAAAGGCAATAAGAACTCTGGGATTTAAGGAGGTGATTGTGATTGCAAAACGATTTTTACCTATACATAGTGTGAGAATATAAAATTTGAGGCGAGAACGAAACGTCTACTTTAGTTAGAGGTTATGTTTGTAGCTTTTTTGTATCCTAGAATATTCGTCTGGTAAAAAAAAAACACAAACACAAAAAGAACAAGTTTGCATGTTAAAATTTTCGTTACTGTTTTTTTATATATATTTTTTTAGGTAAACAGGTCTTTACACAACACTGAAGTCCCTTAACTGCATAAAATGCAATGTTTTCTGGTTGATTTTTTTTTTCATTCGGTTATCATTCTTTAAGTCGGAATTTATGTCGTCTCCAGAGTCGAAAGTTTCCCACCGTTGAATGTGCCCCCACCCTACCCAGCTGTTTCCTCATCTATATTTAGCTCGAGGTAAATAATAATAATTACTGAAAACACTTATCAAAGACAGATGGATTGACATTGCTAAATAATCAAAATGTGTGAAAACCTGTTAAAAGCAACGCACAAAGTAGATAGTTTAAATAATAAGTTAAACATTTTTGCGAGTATTTGTCAATCATTATTATTGACAAAATGCATCATGACGCTACTTATGAGAGAACGCCAGATGTAGTTTGTATGACTACGTACTCTTCATTGGTTAGATGATGCTATGTGAATGTGGGGAATGCTTGTACAGAAATGTAACAATTTATTTTGAAGCGGACGGTATCATTGCAATTGTAATGTATTTTTTGGTTAACCTTTAGTTAAGTTTCAGCTTACGTGTATCGATTGTGTAGCAGAAGCTAAACCGGGAAATTGTTTAAGGTATTAATGTCAGGTTAGTTAAGTGCGGAGCTTAGAAGTCTAAAAGCTCTACAACGCTGTTAATTCCACGAGGTCCGTCTCTTATTGTGTATCTTAGGGAAACGATAACGTTAATATACTTTGCACTTTTAAAGAACTTTTCAAGGCATGAATGTCCGAATGAAAGGTGCGGAGCGAAGTAGTATCAAATCTCTACAACGCTGTAAATTCCAAGAGGTCCGTTTCATGTTGTGTTTTTAAGGGAAACGATAACGATGAACTTTTGAAGAATTTTTCAAGGCATGAATGTCAGGTTAGGTAGGTGCGGAGCGTAGAAGTCTAAAAGCTCTACAACGCTGTTAATTCCACGAGGTCTGTTTCTTATTGTATATCTTAGAGAAACGATAACGTTAATATACTTTGCACTTTTAAAGAACTTTTCAAGGCATGAATGTCAGGTTAGGTAGGTGCGGAGCGTAGAAGTCTAAAAGCTCTACAATGTTTTTATTTCCACGAGGTCCGTTCCTTATTGTGTATCTTAGAGAAACGATAACGTTATATACTTTGCACTTTTAAAGAACTTTTCAAGGCATGAATGTCAGGTTAGGTAGGTGCGGAGCGTAGAAGTCTCAAAGCTCTACAACGCTGTATATTCGCAGAGGTCCATTTCTTAGTGTGTATCTTAGGGAAACGATAACGTTAATATACTTTGCACTTTTAAAGAACTTTTCAAGGCATGAATTTTAGGTTAGGTAGGTGCGGAGCGTAGAAGTCTAAAAGCTCTACAACGCTGTTAATTCCACGAGGTCTGTTTCTTATGGTATATCTTAGAGAAACGATAACGTTAATATACTTTGCACTTTTAAAGAACTTTTCAAGGCATGAATGTCAGGTAAGTTAGGTGCGGATCGTAGAAGTCTAAAAGCTCTACAATGTTTTTTATTTCCACGAGGTCCGTCCCTTATTGTGTATCTTAGGGAAACGATAACGTTAATATACTTTGCACTTTTAAAGAACTTTTCAAGGCATGAATGTCAGGTTAGGTAGGTGCGGAGCGTAGAAGTCTAAAAGCTCTACAATGTTTTTATTTCCACGAGGTCCATTTCTTAGTGTGTATCTTAGGGAAACGATAACGTTAATATACTTTGCACTTTTAAAGAACTTTTCAAGGCATGAATTTCAGGTTAGGTAGGTGCGGAGCGTAGAAGTCTAAAAGCTCTACAACGCTGTTAATTCCACGAGGTCTGTTTCTTATGGTATATCTTAGAGAAACGATAACGTTAATATACTTTGCACTTTTAAAGAACTTTTCAAGGCATGAATGTCAGGTTAGTTAGGTGCGGATCGTAGAAGTCTAAAAGCTCTACAATGTTTTTTATTTCCACGAGGTCCGTCCCTTATTGTGTATCTTAGGGAAACGATAACGTTAATATACTTTGCACTTTTAAAGAACTTTTCAAGGCATGAATGTCAGGTTAGGTAGGTGCGGAGCGTAGAAGTCTAAAAGCTCTACAATGTTTTTTATTTCCACGAGGTCCGTCCCTTATTGTGTATCTTAGGGAAACGATAACGTTAATATACTTTGCACTTTTAAAGAACTTTTCAAGGCATGAATGTCAGCTTAGTTAGGTGCGGAGCGAAGAAGTATCAAAGCTCTACAAAGCTGTAAATTCCAAGAGTCCGTTTCTTATTATGTATCTTAGGGAAACGATAACGTTAATATACTTGAACTTTTCAAGAACTTTAAACGTGATTTCTCAACTAATAAATGGACTTCAATAGACACATATTTTTGACTTGGGCTACTAAAATCTGCCACAATTTGGATGGGTACCTTCTGAGGATTAATCTTATTTCAGTCCATCCATTGACATTGCGCAACGAAAGTTTGTTTTACTTCAGAATATTTTATTTTTTTGACTTACAAGAAACAAGCTCTATAAAAATTTACATTGATCAAACTCTCGATGTTGTTATTTTGGGGTTCTTGAAACTCACTCTAGTATTACGAGTACATAGATAGAAATCATCCACACGCTTGTACTCATTGACTTCGGCCCAAAACGGCATCCTCGATGTATTGGTCTTTAAAGCGAAGGTTCGGTCTTCCTTGCCTTATCAAATCTGGGGGCTGGCAGTCGAAAATCCTTTTGGTTGGAACATTATTGTCCCTTCGCTCAATATGGCCGAGCAAATTCATTCCACATCTGGGTACAGCTCATAGAAATCGCTCTTGTGTCTTCTCCTCAATTCCCCCCTCCTCACACACACGACTAAATATCTGACGGAATATTTTTTTTTTAAATAACCCAATATTAACTCACCTTGCCAACTTATCGTCCAGCAATCGGGACCATAAAGCAAGACTGGCAAGATACAGGTTCGATAGAGCATGCATTTTGTCTTTCGAACCCATTTGTTTTGCCAAACCGAATTAGCAACGGCTTTCTAAGGTAATATCTTTACGGTTTCATTCGTGGACCATGGAGTTGCTGTTTACTCCAAAGTAGAGGAACTCCTGAACTACCTCGACTGGTATCAACAGTGACGTTTTGTCCTAGGTGGTGGACAGATATTTTGTTTGCCTGTTGATTTTTTTTGTGAATTTGGGATTTTTTATTTCATTTCATTTCAATTTCTAATTCTATTTTACTACTTACTTTACTACTTACAACATGATAGCATGTATTTGGCCTTGTCGTCATTAATTTCAAGACGAAGCAATTTCGTCTGCTCTTCAATCGCCGTAAAAGCCTCTTACACGACACGCTGCGAAGTAGCTGGAGGAATCCATTGAAGATAGTACCTTCCGTGTTGATACTTGCCCTGCGCAATATTTTCTCGAGAACTAGATTGAGGAAGTCACATGATAGCACATCTCCTTGCCGAAATCCGGTGCAAGTTTGGAATAATTCAGAAGAGCTGCTTCCAAATTGCACATTACACCGCAGCGTCACGTGACAAAGCTGGATCAGTTTTGAAAGGATCCCATATTCGGCCATCGCCACTCGAGGAAGAAATACAAAAAACAAGTTATGCAAATGATGAACCGTTTAACCGTTGGATATTTTTTTTCGTTTTTAGTTTCGGTAGAACTTTATTTGAAACATAATTTTATATTTAAATTTACAATTAATTATTTTTATTCTTAAAAGTTGGCAAACGCCAAATTGACAGTTTCTAAGCTCGATTTTAATACAAATATTATATTTTATTTGAAAAGTCTCCGTCAGTGATACGCTGTCTGTAATTCAGCGGGGCTGTTGTGTATTGATACAACGTCTTCCAGCCAAGGTTGCCGTTCAAAATGTGCAAGACTTCGCTATTTTCCATCGAAGTTACACCAAAATACCTCACACGAAGCTAATTTAAAATAGGGCATCTGGCAATGAAATGAAACGTATCCCTAATCTCCTTGAGGTTGCAAAGATCGCATTGAAATGTCAGGTCATATTATATTAATTAGTTCTCCTCTTACTTTAAATATTACACTCATCATGTTAAGAGGAAATCAGTTTACGTACGTACTTAGTACGCTCTATAAGCTCAAAATTCAGTTGGCTATACATAGCTCTATATTGTGAAGATTAAGCTTCTATTTTACCCTTCGTAAGTGCAGTGGCTGACTCTCTTCCATTTCAATAATACATAAACTTGTTTTTTAAGAAGGTAAGGTTTAAATTGGATAAAATGCGCAGGTTTTCGCCCAGACCAGTCTCCTCTTTTCCCTCTTGAGGCTATAATTCTCTTCAACACTTCCTTAGGGAGCCTTCCGTCTTCCATCTCAAACACTGTCATGACATACTCAAAATGGAGCTTTCTAAGAACAGTGGTGGATCTGTTATTTCTAAATAAAGCATATAATTGGGAGTGAAAGATGGTAACCGGAAAATTTGCTTCAAGAAATTTATCTGGAATCTTTCCACTTCTTCGAATTGACGATATCTTCAAACTTGGGCTCCGTAAAGCATTATTGAGGGCGAATCCTCACAATTTTATTTTAGGACTATATTCAATATATTAGTTGTCAATGCATGGACTTCAGACTGCAGATACAGCTCTTTTCGCCTCAGACAGTCTGTTGTGTAAATGCATCTTCATGTTGAAATTTGCCCCGATTAAAACACCTATAGGTGTTTACATTCCCGAACTAACGAGACATTTTCGCCTCCAAGGTCCACTTTTCGTTGCGTTAATATCTACCACCCCTATCTTTGAAGTCCATCATTTAAGACTTCTCCAAATTAGCGAAAAAATTCCAACATGTACCATAGCTTTCTAGTCGGTTGATCAATCGCCGCATTCCCTCTACAGATTCCAAAAAGACTTGTTACTCTTAACGTCCAAATTGAATACCTTCTCCACCCGCCTCCGCAATATCGTTAATAAAGAAAATAAAAAGTAAAGTGCTCAGAACACATCCTTGCTTGACTCCTATTTCAGTTGGAAACTCTTCCGAAACAAGCTCACCATCCCATATATACGCCTTGTTATACCCTATTCTAAGGGTATATTAATTTTGACGCATAGTTTGTAACATACCTTAATATTGCCCGTAGACCCCTAAAAGTTACTACATATATAAAGGGTGATTTTTTTAGGGTTAGGATTTTCATGCATTAGTATTTGACAGATCACGCGGGATTTCAGACATGGTGTCAAAGAGAAAGATGCTCAGTATGCTTTGACATTTCATCATGAATAGACTTACTAACGAGCAACACTTGAATTTTCAGTGAATGGGCCCTAGAAAAGTTGGCAGAAAATCCGCTTTTTTATCGACAAATTTTGTTCAGCGATGAGGCTCATTTCTGGTTGAATGGCTACGTAAATAAGCACAATTGCCGCATTTGGAGTGAAGAGCAACCAGAAGCCGTTCAAGAACTGCCCATGCATCCCAAAAAATGCACTGTTTGGTGTGGTTTGTACGCTGGTGGAATCATTGGACCGTATTTTTTCAAAGATGCTGTTGGACGCAACGTTACGGTGAATGGCGATCGCTATCGTTCAATGCTAACAAACTTTTTGTTGCCAAAAATGGAAGAACTGAACTTGGTTGACATGTGGTTTCAACAAGATGGCGCTACATGCCACACAGCTCGCGATTCTATGGCCATTTTGAGGGAAAACTTCGGAGAACAATTCATCTCAAGGAATGGACCGGTAAGTTGGCCACCAAGATCATGCGATTTGACGCCTTTAGACTATTTTTTGTGGGGCTACGTCAAGTCTAAAGTCTACACAAATAAGCCAGCAACTATTCCAGCTTTGGAAGACAACATTTCCGAAGAAATTCGGGCTATTCCGGCCGAAATGCTCGAAAAAGTTACCCAAAATTGGACTTTCCGAATGGACCACCTAAGACGCAGCCGCGGTCAACATTTAAATGAAATTATCTTCAAAAAGTAAATGTCATGGACCAATCTAAAGTTTCAAATAAAGAATCGATGAGATTTTGCAAATTTTATGCGTTTTTTTTTTAAAAAAAGTTCTCAAGCTCTTAAAAAATCACCCTTTATATGATCAGCATCGATAGTAATGTCGATCTAGCCATGTCCGTCCGTCCGTCCGTCTGTAGCCAAAAATTAGGCCTTTAAACTGGGAGCTGAAATTTTAACCATATACTCGCTAGGGTTCCGAAATAATCAAGTTTACGAATTTTTGAAATCCGCCCACAGACACGCCCACAAACTCAAAAAAACAAAATTTTGGAAAAAATCGAATTTTGAGCTAGAAAGCTGAAATTTTGTATATATGATCTATGACTCCTAAAACTGCTCGGGATAAAAAAATTTCAAAATCCGCCCCCTGACACGCCCACAAATAAATAAAACAATTTTTTTATAACCTATTCTAAGGGTATATTAATTTTTGAAAATCCAAAGTTTGAGCTAGGGAGCTGAAATTTATAATATATACTCTCTATGGGCCCTTTATGCTCATGTGTAAATATTTTTAAAATCCGCCCACTGACACGCCCACAATTTTTTTTTTTTTTTTTTGAAAATTCAAAGTTTGAGCTAGGGAGCTGAAATTTATAATATATACTCTCTAGGGGCCCTTTATTCTCATGTGTTTTTTTTTTTTAATCCGCCTACTGACACGCCCACAATTAAATAAAACAATTTTATTGAAACACCCAAGTTTGAGCTAGGGAGGGTTTTTTTTTGATAAAATCCTTTAAATGTTATATAACAAAATATGTAGAGCGTTCTTAACAATTCAGCCATACTTAGACTTTTGTCACGCCCACTTATGAGGGATAGGAATAAGAATAGGGTATCCAACAGTTCGCCCAAGCGGACTGTAGCCCGTCCCTATGGTTTTTTTTTTATAATTTGCTTACGCTAAAGGGGTATTTATTTTTTTGTACAGTTCCCTTATAGTGTTGGGAAGCGTAGGCATTTTTTGTTGAATAGTAAGCAGCACCTAGCAATGAAGTATTGCATTGCATGATTTTGGGTGCGCTTACTATTCGTAAGTATAGGTGGATAGGAAAGTAGTTTGGTGCTTTTGTAGGGTTTTTTGTACACGGGTGACGCTAAATTACTTAGGGATATCTGTTTTTACTTGAGTATTTAATTATAAATTAAAATCATGGTTCTGGTCGGGATAGGAACGCACGACCTGCCATCAGTTAGTGAATACACTACCATCGCACCATTGCCACCCGCAAATCGTCGTCGTATAACGTTCTCAAAATTCTGATTATTTTACTGTTAATTCCCATCATATGCAGTTTTTTAAATCGCGCTTCTCATGCAATTGAATCGAAAGCAGCTCGAAAGTCAATGAAATAGGCGTAAAGTTTCTTTTTAATTTTTATCAAGCACTCAGCTATATTCATCAGCCTGAGTATTTGGTGTCAGGTCGAATAGTTTCTCCTGAACCCAGCTTGAAATTCGTTCAGTACTTTTTTACTTTCGATCCAACAACTTCGCCGAAGTATTCAAGAAGGATTATTCGGATTAGAAAACAATTCCAAATCACTAAAAATAGACCGTTACACCTCCACAGGATCACTAATGCCACATTTCAATTTTCAATCCAATCGTCAGATACAAAGAAAAAAGATTATTATTAATGTATCATCTTTTAGCTGAATTTTTACGTGAGGGAACCTTTCGAGGAGGAATTTGGCAATCATGGGCAGATTGTTTTTCTTATAGTTGTTGTACGGGAGATCTTTATGGATACGAATTTGCGTGCCTCTTAAATTTGTTCTATTATGGTGTACAGTCCAAGCATCATTACGCGTTTTCATTTTCATAACAATCATTCCAGTATGCGTGTCGGGAGAGGATATCAAATGAGCGTGATAAATCATGGAGTTCGAGTTGCCATTACGCAACAGGCCATGGCAAACAAACTTAGCTTTTTCCTTCATGTCCGCATTGGATTCTTTAGGCATGTGTACAACAACATTTGTCTCCAAACTTTTCTGCAGCAATTTTTACCATTTCGTCGACCAGTGCATTGTTTCGATGTTTCAGATGAATGAATTTGTAAGACCTGCGCTAAATAATGAGCCTGTGAGGGCACTTTATGTACCGGCAAATTGCTGCTCGTGATAGGTGTTCGCTTTAAACATTCCACGACACAGATCTGAGTGCATTAAATGTCATCATTTGAATGTTTATTGTTTTGTGTGCTGTGTTTAATTTTAACCAAGCAACGATATTGCTTGAGGTGTAAAGCTTATTTTACGAATTGAATGCAAGCAGTTGAAACCAGTCAGAATTTGTCGGTCTTTCTGCCAACCAATAGTGGTGTTCTTAGGGCCGGCTCTAGCCAAACAAGCGCCCTGTGCAAGATTTACAGAAAGCGCCCTATTTTGAGTTAGATTCTCCTTGAAGTTGCAATATTGCAAGTGATGTGAGCTAATGTGTAAAAATTGAGCGCAGGTGTGATGGATGTTGCTATTTTGGGCTTGTTTGAACGCCCCGGAATTTGGCGCCCTGTGCATTTGCACATATGGTTGGGACGGCCCTGGGTGTTCCACAAGGATCCATACTTGGTCCGTTAATGTTTTCCCTTTATGTTATTGAAATTCCCTCCATCGTTAATGTTTTACAGCTGCCGTCGTGGACTGATCGAAAATGGTGCTTGCAGGGTGAACGAGGATCTTGAGAGCGTAGCACGTTGGGCTCAACTCAAATTGAATTGAATTGAACTTAACTTATTTTCCTCAGATAAAATTAAAAATGTCACTATGTTGAAACCGCTAGAAACATAGGAAATCATTTTACCCCTAACCTCACATGGGACAAGCACATTAACTCCATTGTCGCAAAACTTATGGAGTGTTTCGTACTCTCTGGGTAACTCAGTCGTATACTCCTTTTAAAGGCACGCCAAATGCTTGCGAAAAGCTATAGTTTACCTATCGGTGTCTACGGCTGTGACATTTTTTCCAGTTGTAATTACTCGTGCAAAAGAAAGCTCAATGTTGTCTGAAATAGTACCATTCGATATATTTTTAGACTTCGAACATACTATAGAGTATCGAATATTTCCAATAGACTGGTCAACAAGCCGTTAGAGAGTTATTTTCAGTTCCGCGCCTTATTATTGTTTTGGAATATTCTGCTAACACACCAACCACCCTACCTATTCGAGCAGATCACGAGACTTTGCTCGGTCAATTCAACCCCGACACGCTTCCCTGACATCTCAGCGCCAATTTTTTCGTCATGCATCTCGCCTTTAGAATTCTTTGCCGCGCCTTATTAAAAGAACAAATCAAACAACAAGATTTAAAACTCAATTAAGACACTTTTTTCCGTTCCGCAAAGTATTTATGTCTCCTGTTCCTTTTGGACCTTTTGGACATCAGTGATATATGGTTCCAACAAGACGGGGCCAAAAGCCCCACAGCGGGTGCAACAATCGAGTTATTGAAGTTTCAGTTCGGTGAACGTGTTATCTCGGGAAACGGACCCGTCCATTCGCCGCCGAGATCGTGTGATTTAACGCCTCTAGACTTTTTTTTATTTGGGCTACATGAAATCATTGGTCTATGCCAACAAGCCGGAGACGTTAGAGGAGCTAAGACCCAATATTGAACGAGAAATAGCGGCCGTATCGGCTGAAAAGTGCGGTCATCGAAAATTGGCGTCAACGTATCGACCGCTGCACACGTTCCCGTAGTGGACATATGAATGAAGTCGATTTCCATTCGATAGTAATTCAAGCTGATAAGTTTTGTTTCGAGATATCTCAAGTATTTTGCATTTTATTTTAAAAAAAAGTTGTCAAGTCCTTAATGAAAAACCCTTTACATCATCAAGGTATTCAGTTTGATGAATTTTTAAAGCTCAAAAGTGCTCGCCTTCCTCCAACCTAATATTGAATTTTGCAGACTTTTAACTTTTAAATTGTTCCCAACACCGTTTATCCCAAACAAATTACTCACACCTTCTATGTATAACGTTTTATCTATGTATATTTAAATGGCTCTCCGAAAGCTATAAACATACAAAAAAATGCCTTCACTAATCCACTTATAACATTTGGTCAGTTATAAAAATTATAGTCTAAGTCAATCTATGCACATAAATTAATTTGCGGCTGCTCTTCAATTTACACAAATTTACACACAATTTCATCTGTCATATTGTTGGCGCGCCATGTCATTCACTCTTTCTCTCTGCGAGCATGCAATATTTTTGCTATTCCTCCCTTAGCGTCAATTTGAAATTTAGCGGCGACTCCGGAATGTACGTTGAATTTACTTTATAGACCAATTCACCGGAAATGTATTCCACTTTGTACTTCCGGAATATCTACACAACGATAGGAAAAATAGGTGCCATTATAGTACGAAAAAAACATTATATGTGTAGCATGAGCACGCATACCTTTGCGAGAATCATATTCAATTCAATTTCCGCAAATCTTCGTCCAATACACATTCGTCGACTGAAACCAAATGGCAGGCTCACAAAGGGATGAATCTTTTGACCAGCATGTGGACAAGTGACGCCTACAAACATATAGGGAAAGACAGATACAAAAATAGACAGAGAGAGAGAGGCAGAAAAAAAATCAAATTAACCCAAATATTAGATTTGATATACAGAGGATGTTGTGTACGGATAGATACTCACTTGGCTCCATTTGTTTTATCCAACGTTCGGGCATGAATCGCTTTGGTTCGGGAAAATATACTGGATCGTTGGACACCACGAAATGGGGGAATATGACATGGGTCTACAAAAGAAGAAACAGAGACATTATATATATATAAAAGTAAAAAGGATTGCTAGCAAGAGAACGCAAAGGTTTCCACAGTCAAACGACGCCAGCCGCCCGTGCCACCCTGTTTGCGGTTAGGTTCGTTAGAGCCTTGTCAGATTATATCAGGCTTCGGTTTTGGCAAGATTTTTTTGTTTTGTTATTCCTTTTGTGGTTTGCATGAAATTCATCGTAAAAAAGGATATAACATTTTATTGGATGACAACGAAATTACCCTAAAATTTAAGGGGGCGGGTCGTCAGATACATATACAAACCATGAAAAAGTAGGCTAATTACCTCATCGGGGAGTGAGTGCTTTTGTGAAAGTAATAAATAGCAAGCGGTACGCGACGCTATACAATTCTGCAAAGCCAATCTGGGTTTTGAAATGGTTGAATGAACAACAACTTGTGGTTGCTCCCACGTGATGTGGGGGCTTGAGTTACAGCTCTGTTTCACGGCCTGCCACAGTCTTTTTTTTGTGATGCTGGTCTTCTTTATTCACTATTCTCAAAAAACCTTTTCACCGAAGGGTTCTCGGACCTAGACCCACACAGAAAAATACGTACTCCGCTGCGAGGTTCAGTTCAGTTCTGCCTGAATAACTGTTTATCGATTTGAATGAACAGTGACCAACCTTGACGTATATTAAGTTGATTCGGGTTCTTCCTATGTCCCCATAGGATTCATATGCCAACAATTCGTAGGGGAGAGGAGAGGGTTAAGGAGTTAACACGGGTCAAGAATTAATGACAATTCAAGTGTTTCGGCTGTGGCAAACTGCAACCCTGCGCTCTAATTCAAGACCCCACTCAATCAAAACTAGAAGGTGTTCATTCAACCAATTCGATGTAAAAAAAATGGAAGACAGATAGGATCTAGAACAGCCTAACTGCACGTGTGCTTTCACAAAAAAAAAACTCTTCAATATGAGTTTTGTTGTTTAGAAAGCTCACATGGTAATTTGCCTGAGTGGGCGCAACCCTTGGCAAACTAGCACATCCCTGTTTATTGCAAATGTTTCAGCTGTTAAAGCACTCGAGCTCAAATTTTGTAAAACACTTTGATGAAATACGCGGGCTGTTGGTCTTAGTGTCTATGTTGACAGAAAGTAAGTAATCCGCTGAAAATTGAATTGAGACCTTTTTGTGTACATCGGTGGAAAAGAGGGTATTCATTTTGCCTCGTCAAAAGATGTAGAAATATATTTTGGTGCTCATTAACACATTTTCTATTGTGAGGAGGACGACGGCCGCCGGTCGCCTGTATAGAGGCGTTTGTTTGTTATCTTGGTACATAATAGATATGAGGAATGTTGACACGATAAAGGCGCGATAAATGCGCCTAAATGATTCCTTTCGAAATGGTGGATGGATCAATTGGGGCGACAAAAAGTACCACCACCGAATAAATGAGATATTAAGAGGGGACTATGACATTATCTAGAACAGACATAGTCTTATTTGATACGCCCTAGAAAAGGGATTGGCATTGAATTAAAAAATAATGTTCACTATTTATGAACTGAGTGGAAACTGAGCGGTTCAACATTCGTACGATTAAGACAAACCGTGCGGTTAGGTATGCACAAATAAAATCACATTGAAGTTAATAAAATCCGTAAGACACAAAATACCGCACTTCAATCTCGCGAAGTATCTGGGCGTAATTCTAGATAGAAAATTAAATTGGAATCTTAACATAAGGGAAAGAATAAAGAAATCGTATAATGCCATCTTTATGTGTAAAAGAACAATAGGCAAAACATGGGGCCTGAAGCCCGCCATTGTTTAATATATATATGTATACAGTAGGGGTGATGCCCGTACTCCGGAGGGCAACAAACAAAAGAACCATAATTGGAAAACTAGCAACAGTGCAGGGCAGGGAACGGCTAGCATAGCCATCAATGGTGCACTCCGTACTACTCCCACGGCTAGCATAGCCATCAATGGTGCACTCCGTACTACTCCCACGGCAGCACTAGATACCTTCCTGCACCTTATCCCGCTAGACTTAAAAATAAAACAACTTGCTGGCAATAGCGCTTTGCGCCTCAAAAATACCGTCCATTCGTATCCGAATCCGTTCTTACTGTGTTAGCCTTACTACACTCGAAAGCAAATAAACCGGGCCACCCGCTACGTTCAAGCTCTGATTCGATTTTCTTTAAAAGTATAACACATACAACTAAAAAAGTGGTGCCTACAGAAAGTGCTTTTCGTGTTAATTCAAATGATTTTAAATTTATTCTTAAGTACCGTTAACTCACAGTGAAATCAAGCAAGGAACACATTGCTAACGATTTGCTTTGTTTTCTTTCTTTTTTCTACAATGAGGTTAGTCAGTGTCTATTATATTTATACCCTATTCTAAGGGTATATTAATTTTGACGCATAGTTTGTAACATACCTTAATATTGCCCGTAGACCCCTAAAAGTTACTATATTTATGATCAGCATCGATAGTAATGTCGATCTAGCCATGTCCGTCCGTCGGCAAAAATTAGGCCTTTAAACTGGGCCTATAGAGCTGAAATTTTAACCATATACTCTCTAGGGTCCCGAAATAATCAAGTTTACGAATTTTTGAAATCCGCCCACACGCCCACACGCCCACAAACTCTAAAAAACAAAATTTTGGATAAAATCGAATTTTGAGCTAGAAAGCTGAAATTTTGTATATATGATCTATGCCTCCTAAAACTGCTCGGGATATAAAATTTTCAAAATCCGCCCACTGACACGCCCACAAATAAATAAAACAATTTTATTGAAAAACTAAAACTTGAGCTAGGGTGCTGAAATTTATAATATATACTCTCTAGGGGCCCTTTAAGCTCATGTGTAAATATTTTCAAAATCCGCCCACTGACACGCCCACAATTTAAAAAAAAAAAACTTTTTCGAAAATTCAATCGAAAATTTCGAAATTTATAATATGTATATACTCTCTAGGGGCCTTTTATGCTCATGTGTTAATTTTTTTTAAATCCGCCTACTGACACGCCCACAACTAAATAAAACAATTTTATTGAAACACCCAAGTTTGAGCTAGGGAGCGTTTTTTCGATAAAATCCTTTAAATGTTATATAACAAAATATGTAGAGCGTTCTTAACAATTCAACCATACTTAGACTTTTGTCACGCCCACTTATGAGGGATAGGAATATGAATAGGGTATCCAACAGTTCGCCCAAGCGTACTGTAGCCCATCCCTATGTTTTTTTTTAAGATTTAGTGCAGTGTTTGCTCAGCCGATCTTCGGTGCAACGAGTTTACAGAAGATACCTAAAGACTGGGGCATTCGATGGACGTCCAGGTACGGACAAACCTAGGGCTACATCAGCATCAGATGATCGATTTATTAAACTTACTGTTCTGTGAAATCGCCGCCTAAATGCAGTTCAAGTCCAACAAAGTCTGCAGGACGAACACCATGTGTTCATAAGTTCAGATACCGTCAGAAGGAGACTTTTTGATTAGAACTTGACTCCAAAGAGAGCTGTAACAGGCCCAGCAGTAACCGTAGTCCACTGTCGAGCACGCCTTGAATTTGCTCGAGAGCATAGGGATTGGACGTTGGAGCAGTGGGGTAATGTACACTTTTCTGATGAGTCCAGGGTGAGTCTACATGTAAGTGATCGACTTCAGAGAGTATATCTTCGCGTTGGTGAACGATATTCTCAATGTTGCATCGAGGAAACTGTTGCTTATGGAGGAGGATCTGTAATGGTCTGGGCGGCATCTCCTTAACCGCGCATACAGCTTTAGTTTTCATCGAACCAATGGGTACACGTGGTTTGACTTCTCATCGCTACATTTCTGGAATCCTCGCAGACCATGTGTTACCTTTCGCAGGATACATCGCTCAGGATATGATTTTAATGCAAGATAACGCACGGCCTCATGCTGCATATGTGGTGACCCAGTATCCACGGGACGTCGGCATTCGTCCGATTTACTGGCCAGCTCGAAGCCCGGACTTGAATCCGATAGAACATTTATGGGATGAACTGAAACGGCGGTTTCGAGCCCGGATACCTGCTCAAACAAGGCTTCCAGAGCTGCGAATCGCACTTGAAGAGGAGTGGAATGCTATTCCTCAAGATTTTATCGTCAGGCTCGTGAGGTCGATGAATGCAAGGATGCTGGCAGTTATCCAAGCAAGAGGAGGCAATACCAGATATTGACCAACAATTTTTTTTAAAAATTTTCTCTGTTAGGTATTGGATTACATTTTTTTTTCATTTTATGATTTTTTAATTAACATAACTGGAAAACGACTCTTTTTGTATAACCTTAAATAAACACTGAATTAATTGAATAATCTAAATGAGTTTCCATTCATTTTATTCAACATATAACGCACTTTCTATTGGTACTACTTTTTTAGTTGTATGTTTTATACTTTAAAAGAAAATCGAATCAGAGTTTGAACGTAGCGGGTGTCCCGGTTTATTTGCTGTCGAGTGTAGTTTTAGAGAATTTTAATCGAAGGACATGCAAAAATCCGTCACACCACAAACAATACAATTTTTCGAATCACTTCTGATTCGAACAACAAAATCGTGTACATTTGTGAATGCAGTGAAAACGATGTTTTGGTATTCGTATTCCGTGTATTAGTTATACGGGCTGATTTCACTTACGATACACATGCAAACAAATGGTTGCCATATTTAATAAGTTGAATAGGATTTTTTTCCAAATTGCAGATTTACAGCTCAAGTCTGAAAGACCCAAAGTTACTAACTAACGGAAATGAAAAAATCGGCATATTTTTCGATGCTGATCACAAATACATACACAGACATTAGGGGTTCATCACCAATTATTGCCAAACCATGTTTTAAAATTAATATATCAAAATACCATTTTTTCAATGTCAAAAGACTCAAGTCGAATTTCGTTGAAGCGCTGTTCTCTTGACGCAAGCTATAGTAAGCAGTTTTTCGCTTCATATTATAAACTTAGTTTTCCGAGGGCATAAGGATAGTTGTCCACGTGACATAGTTATACTTATCACAGGAAAGGCCATTTCCCCCATGAGTGATATTATTGAAACCGCGCTATCAGAACTATCAAGATGGGCGGATGACAACGATCGTACGGACAACCTCAAAAAGTCCGAGCTCATCCTGTTCAAAAAGAAATACAAGATGCCCAAATGGAACCTGCCGAAACTGAAAGGTATTTGCCTCAATCTCTCAAACTAGGTCAACTACCAGGGCGGGGAATTAAATTCCAAACTAAACTGGAAACTGAAAACTGAAACTGAAGAGAGAATGCAAATTTAACTTCATAGATGGCTCGGAGACGGAGATGGGAAAATGAACAGGAGTTTTCTCAGCAGCACTTAGTATGGAGATCTTTACATTCACAAATCCACTGGTCCAGATGGTATTTCCCCTATCGTTTTGAGGAAGTTTTCTTCTACGCTGGCAAAACCACAAGCTTTTTTATCGGTCCTATTCTTCAGGGCTCTTTCCGACAAGATGGAAAACAGCATTTGTCCAGCCTGTCCCAAAAAAAATCTTCTCCCTCTTCCTACCGACCAATTGCACTTACGTCCCTTTTTTAATGTTATAGAAACGCTGATTAACCATTAGCTAATGAAATATCGGAAACCCGGAAACTTCTTAATGAACGGCAGTATGGTTTTCGAGCAACGGGTCCACTGGTGATTTGGTGACTTATCTATCCGAAAAGTGGAACCAATCACCTCACCAGGGTGGTGAAGCTAAGATAATTGCGCTTGATATTTCAAAGACATTTGACAGAGGTGGCATCAAGTTCTCTTGACAAAAATGCGTGCATTTAGAGCCGATGATACTCTTCTTCAATGGATTAGAAACTTCTTTTCCGTTCAATTCAAGTTGTTTTGGACGGTTACAAATCCGCAACTCACTAAATAAATGCTGGTGTTCCCCAAGGTTCCGTTTTGTGTCCAACCCTCTGTCTCATTTTTATAAATGATCTCCTGTCTGTAAATTCTAATCCAATTCATTCCTTAGCTGATGACAGTACCCTCAGCTTTTCATATACGTTTCGTGGTTCACGCCCCCTCTTCTTTGGGTGTGGATCACACATCAAGCACTTTTAATTCCGATCTTGACAGCATAGTTCAATGGGGTACAACCAAAAGGATGGAATTTAATGCTTCTAAAACTCAATGCTGCCGTCTGTCATAAAAGCGAAATCTTGACAGTCTGCCATTATCCATAAATGGCATTTGCATCGCTGAAAACGAAAGGGTTTCCATTCTCGGTATGTGTGTAAATGATAACCTTCGTTGGAATGACTTCACTTCTGATCTGGCTACAATTTATAAGGCGTTTATTCGCCCCAGTACAACGCTCATATCTAGGCTGGTGCTCCAATCACATATTTGGAGCGGCTCCGGGCAATAACCCCCCAATTAAATAACCCCCCAAATGAAAAATGAAATAACTCCCCAAATCAAAGATGAAATAAGTCCCCAAAATGGTATGAAATAAGTCCCCAAATCCTATATGAAAATCCCATAAACAGTGCAATTCATATGATGAGGGGGGGGGGGGGGGGGGGCATGCTGCCCCTCTGCAACCCCCTGCTTGGGGTCACTATTTGATTCGGAGTAGGTGCGAGGTTTTATTTTATAAATTTGGGACCTTTTTTCATAGTTGAATTTGGGCACTTATTTCACTATGAAATAACCCCCCAATTTGAAGTATGAAATAATTTCCCAAAAAGTCATGAAATAAATCCCCACCTCCATACAAATTTTGGGCAGTTATTTCATCTTTCATTTGGGGGGTTATTTCCTGCAGCCATTTGGAGCTGCTCGACAGAATACAAAAACGCGCAATAAAACTCATTGGCGGTCGAGGTATCACAAAATCGCTTGACTCTTGAGCCATCGCCGTAATGTCTCCTGCCTATCATTGTTTTATCGATATTTGCACCAAAAGTGCTCTAATGAAATAGCCAGCTGCATTCCACCCCTAGCACATTTCAACCGCAATACCCGCCATGCCAGAAATGCACTTCACTTCACTCTTAAGCCTACTTTCGGACGTAGAAAAAATAAATAAATATTATGGATGAACAGGGCCTAAAAACTATCTTCTAAAACCGCTTTAAGTGGAAGGAACCTACAATTTTAAGCCGAATCCGAAAATCGATACTCTTGGATGTTTGTTAGACGTTCGCAAGAGGTGGGGCAGTGGGAAAAAACTCTTCCCCGGCGGGAATCGAACCGGGGACCTTACGATTAGTAGTCCGACACACTAACTACTGAGCCACTGCGGACGACTTCCGGACGTACAGTGAAATACAAAGAATTGTTCCTTAGCCGTAAAACGCGAATGTGGAATGCTCTATCACGCTCTGTTTTTCCTAGACATTATGATTTACAAACATTCCAAACCAACGTGCATCGTATAAGAGTTCTTAAAATCCCTTTTGCACGCCCAAATTATAAAACAAAACAAAAATCAAGCAGTCCTACCGGCTGCCGGATTCCTGCAGTGTTTTCCAAGCTGAGATCTACGCGATTGAGAAAGCAGCACAGACAGTTCTAACTATGGAACTACCAGTAATCGAATTTACCTTCTGCGTAGACAGTCAGGCAGCTCTAAAAGCGATCAAATCCAATCTCATAAACGCGAAATGCGTCAAAAGTGCCTCCTGGCGCTGACAGCAATACGATTCCTTTCGGCACTTCTCTGTTTGGTTCCTGGACGCGTTGGTGATTACGAGACTGCGGTTCTTATATGAACCCACTTGAAGCTGACGGGCGGGTACTACCTGCTTTCAACAGCTTCATCGACGCGACACGGTGTCATCATTAGACTGCCAATGGAAAAATCGGACAAAATTCGTAGTCTATGGCCCCTCGCTTTCAATAAATGATCGAGGTCCCTATTGTTCTTTTGACAGACACCAAATCCGTGTGCTCGTCTTAGTAATAACCAGACACCGCATAATCGGAAACATAGTCAGAAGGCTAGGGATCTTTACAAATGACTTCTGCAGGAGTGGCAGAGACGAGCAGTATCTGTAATCTATGAAGCATTTCCTGAGCCACTACCCGGCTCTACAGGAACGACGCTCATCCTGCATGGGAGCACAGACTGCTTGGGCGAATAAGCAGGGATACCTCTATCAGATATCAAAAGATTTATTAACAGATCCAAATGGTTTTGTTAGTTACATGTCCTACCATGTACTACACTAGTCGGCATAAGTATTTTGACGAAACCTTTTTGTGACTATTGAGACTAACTTTGCTTGGTATCGTTAAAACAACGGTGCAAAAATGATGCGCGAAACAAAGAATCTATTTTTAGCTCTATGCATGCCAAGTTTTGTATTGTTTACCTTTTGCATTCTCTTTCTGCTGATAAGAACGCATTCAGACAAAGAATTTTTACGTGGCATAAGTATTTTGACGGAAACTTTGTGTAAATATTTTAACAGTTTTGAGCACGTGATAACCAAAAAACTTGTGTAGTTAACTTTAATTTACATTAAACTTTGATAACAAAATAAAAATTTATTAAAATTTATTAAAAACCATGGGTAAAACGGCTGAGTTGAGTTTGGTTGTCAGATCTTCAATGGTAGCGAAGTTTAACGCTGGAACGGCAGTAAAAGACATAGCAAGTGAGTTTAATGTGTCGCGTCAAACTGTGCACTATCAAATCAATAAGTTTAAAAAGCATAATGACATCACAAACCTAATGAGATCAGGTGCTAAGCGCAAAACAACGCCCACTGAAGACCGAACCCTTCTACGGGAATTTAAAAGAAATATATTCCTGAAGCCTCAAACTGCTGCAAATCAATGGAATTTGACGGCAACGAATCCAATCAGTGAACGCACTGTCCGACGACGTTTAATGGAAGGAGATTTTAAAACATTTAAGGCTAATTACGTGCCGTACATATCAAAGGTAAACAAGCTTAAAAGACTGTCTTTCGCAAAGGAACATCTGCACAAGCCAAAGGAGTACTGGAGAAGCGTTCTATAAACAGATGAAAGCTCCTTTGAGTATAACTCATCAAAAAACAAATTTTACGTTAGATTGCCAAAGGTAGAAAGGCAAAAAAGACGCCCCGTTTGTCAAAAAGTGAGCCATGGTGGAGGCTCTGTCATGTTCTGGGGATGTGTTGCGTATAATGGCCTGGGTGAATTGGTTCCTATCACCGGCTCGATGAACCAAGGTCAATATTTAAGAACCCTAAATGATAATGCCTTTCCTTCCGGAGGTAGGCTTATTGGTGAATCATTTATCCTGCAACAGGACAATGCCCCATGCCACAAAGCCCGGATGATAACTAAATTTTTGAAGGATGTTGGTGTTGCCACTTTGGACTGGCCACCTCAAAGTCCAGATTTAAATATAATAGAAAACGTCTGGTCTCTTTTGAAACGCAAAAGAACAGTTTCTTTAAATAAAACCAGAGAGGAGACGATTTCTGAGGTCACTTCCCTTTGGGAAGAGATATCTCCAGAGATTCTTCAAAATTTAGTAGATTCAGTACCGAGACGCCTTCAAAAAGTTATTGAAGCCAAAGGAGGTTATATATTTTACTAAATTCTTCTTTATTTATTTACTTTTGTTAAGTTTAAAATGTTTTTTCTTAGTGTTATATACTTGTCAAAATACTTATGCCAGCACACGAAATTACAAATTAATTTATATCTTTTTTGACTTCTATGAAAAAATATTTGTTTGCCTTTTTTTAAGTTTGTATTAGTTATTGTATATAAAAATGAAAAAATAAACATGAATTCTTGTCAAGCCATTTAGAAGTTAAACTCAAAAATGCACGATTTTTATTTCGTCAAAATACTTATGCCGACTAGTGTATAAGGGTATTAATAACGTGTACATAAAAACGTGATTTAATTAACATAAATGTTTTCCTAACCCCAACCCCCCAAAAAAATGCATTCATTGGAGTCGGAACGCAGTAAAGCGGGAGGGTTATGATCCATTTAATCCTGGTCATAGCTTCGCCGCCATACATTCTCTATTTAATACATTGGCTTTATCCCTCAGTCGAATGGATTCCTATGTGTTCTTCAAAATGTTGTACCAATTTTCTATTTCCCACCCACAAGTCCATCAAATCAAATTAGCTCCCATTCGCAATTCAATTGAAATTATTTAATCATCCACGAAACCCATTTATCATATTAATAGAGCTCCTAAAAAAACAGAAAAAAAAAAACAATCTCAACCCATGTGCCAAATACAGATGTTCTATTCTCAATCGCCTTTCACTTCCAGATGCTCAATAAACCGAAAATCCACTACAAAGTTTTCACACAACTTAATTGAATTTTTCTGTTTCCTGAAATGTCTTGATTTGTCCGTTTTTTCATTTGGTGAATTTCTGAATTAATATTTTGAGAAAGTCGTTGGTACATGTACAATTTCCACCGATTGATTTATATTTTGTTGGGAAATTCCTTGTTTTTTTTTTAATTTTTAATGGAATTCGGGAGGGAACAAAAGCGTAGCACTCTTCTTTTAGAGGCGCATGTGACTTAAGAGAATGTCAATGTCAATACATCACAGACGGAGACGACGACCAGCCGGGTGACGGCGCCCGGCCGAAGCCAATGATTATTATTGAAAAATCGAAGATATAAAAAGAACAAAGATTGTTGACTTTTTGTTTCGAAAAACGTTAAAAAAATATTATGGACCGAAGACGACCGGTGGCAATAAAATAAATAAAATAATTTATAGATTTTCTTATTAAGAGAGTGCTTGTCAAATTTACTATTTTTTTTTTCTTTAAAATATGATGGATAAGTTGGGACTGAAATCCTTAAAATTCTGAGTACTTCAAAGGGCAATGAATTGAAAAGGTGCCTCAAGGAACAACTTATTTGTGTGATGAAGTTTGGCACGGATTTCAAAACGTTTCTTACTTACTTAGGTGGCGCTACAGTCCGGGTGGACCTGTGCCTCAACCAATACGCCTCTCCACATAGCACGATCTTTGGCTAACTGCCTCCAGTTGCGCACTCCAAGTTGATTGAGGTCCCCTTCCACTTTCGCGCGCCAACTAAGGCGAGGTCTTCCTCTACTGCGTTGTCCCTCCGGGTTGGAATCGAAGACTCTTCGGGCCGGAGCTTTGGGGTCCATTCGCCAACTACATGTCCTAGCCATCGACTGATTCGCACTTTTTTGACCAGGTCGATGTTGCTGTACAGATCGTTGAGTTCGCTGTTAAATTTCCTTCTCCAAAGTCCGTCAATGCAAACGGGACCGAAAATCACTCGAAGAATTTTGCGTTCGAAACAACAAAGAAGATCTTTATCCGTCTTTGTTAACGTCCACGATGCTGCGCCATATACCAGGACTGGGGTGATGAGGGTCTTATACAAAGTCTCCTTAGTGTTTCTTGACAAGGCCTTAATAAGCAATTGAATTCTTAGGCCAAAGAAACAGCGGTTGGCAAGTGTAATTCTTCATTTGATTTCAGCTGTGGTGTCATCAGAATTAATAGCGGAGGCGAGGTAGACAAAGTCCATAACTACCTCAAAATTATAGCTGTCTATCGTGACGTTCTGTCCGATTCGTCGATGTGCTGTGTCACTTCTTGTTTACAGCATATATTTTGTTTTGCCCTCATTCACCACTAAACCCATCTTTGCCGCTTCTGTGCTAATACTTGCAAACGCAAAAGTGACAGCTCTCTGTGTTCTGCCAATTATGTCAATGTCGTCAGCGTATGCAAGTAATTGCACCGACTTTTGAAAAATTGTGCCCTTAGTGTTGGCTTGCGTTTCGCACAATTTTCTCAAGATGTTAAAGAAGTCGCATGACCTTGTTTAAATCCTTTTTTGACATCAAAGGTCTCGGTGAGATTGTTTCCGACCTTTACGGAGCAGCGGGCGTTCTCCATCGTCATTCTGCACAATGTGACAAGTTTGTCAGGGATGCCAAAACTAGACATGGCTCTATATAGCTCGTCTCTATAGATGCTGTTATATGCGCCCTTAAAATCGATAAAAAAAAATGGTGGGTATCGATTTGGACTTCTTGCCGTAGTGTAAATATCTGATCGGCCGTGGACTTACCGGGCCAAAAACCGCACTGGTAGCGACCAATCAGGTCGTTGACGAATGTTTTCAGGCGTTCACACAATACAGCAGACATGATCTTATAGGCAGTATTCAGGAGACTGATGCCTCTTACAGGGTCTCCTTTCTTGTGGATCGGGCAAACGATGCTGAGGTTTCATTCATCAGGCATAGGTTAGGTTAGGTTTTCGGGCTGATGGAACAGAGCGAATCTGTTACACCACACTTAGGTTCATGTGGTCCCATTATGATACCCTTTGGGAGTAGGCCTTAGTCCTTCGTCCTTGTTTTTCTTCCTACTCCAGGCTGTCCAGCCATTTGGATGTCCTTATAAACCTGTAAAGATTCGAGAATGAGACATCGGAAAGTTCTTGAATGTCTTGGAAGAAGTATCTTCCAAGTGTTCTGTTTCTCAGGTGACACAGACTTGGAAAGTGACAGAGGAAGTGAGGTGTATCCTCATGGGTTTCCTCATCACCGCAGCCTCTACAGATGTCGTCATCCTTGAGATTCAGTTTCATTGTGTGGTTCCTTAGCAGATTGTGGCCAGTAAGAGTACCAATCAACTTTGACAGCGATGTCCTGGCGTAACGTAAAAGTCTGTTGGTTCGGCCCTTATCATATTTTGGCCACAGTTTCCGTGATATGTCACAAGTGGTTAGTGACAAACACCTGTTGTTGGCTTTCATTCGTGTTTTATATTCCACTCTTTCTCTGAGATTACAGAGTGGTGGTTTAACCGACTGAAGTGCATGTTCAAGGTCCATCGCAGACCATTTCCTTGCCAATTCATCAGCTCGCTCGTTACCGCATATGTCCTTGTATCCAGAGACCCAGCAGAGACTCGTCCTGTGCTTCGTGCCAAGAGCTTTGAGCTCCTCGCGCCAACGGTGAACAAGCAGAGACTTTATTTCGGTTGCTGACACCGCTTTAATGGCCGCCTCGCTATCAATAAAAATGGTAATATCACTATGTGGTATTGCCATCATTGATACCATGCTTGCAACTTCAGTTATTGCTAGGACTTCTGCTTGAAATACACTACAGTGATCAGGTAATCTAATCGATCTGTTAATGTTTAGTTCCTCTGAGAATAGTCCAGCGCCCGTTCCACAGTCCATCTTTGATCCGTCTGTAAAGATGGATATCGATTTCCTTTTCATAGGTACGTTTGCGTTCCATTCCTATTTTCTCGAAAATGAACAAGAGAATGGTTTTTCAAAATCTAGGTAAGGAGGCATGTAGTCAGATAATGCCGTTGTTCCCTATGTACATGTTCAGAATCAGTTCATGTCCTAAATGACTCGGGTTCCAGCTGTTTGTTTGGCTGATCCTCAAGGCACTTTTTGCAGCCGATTGCTGCATATATAGATCCAATGGTGGCAGGTTGAGAATGGTTTCCAAGCCAGCGGTTGGGGTTGTTCTCATTGCACCGGTTGTCCCTATACATGCCAGTCTTTGTATTTTTGCCATTGCCTTAAGATTGGTTGCCTTGTCTGTGGCGTGCCACCAGATTAAGCTGCCGTATGTGAGTATTGGTCGCACAATTGCCGTATACATCCACAGAATTATTTTGGGGTTTGGTCCCCATTTTTGCTGAAGATACGGTTGCATGCGAAGAAAGCGTTGGCCGCTTTCCTAACTCTTTCATCGACATTTGGCTTCCAACTCAGCTTCCTGTCAAGGATAATTCCTAGATATTTCGCACTCTCCGCTACATTCAAGAGTATTCCCTCAATTTCTGGTGGTTTGAATCCTGGTATTCTTCTTTCCTTAGTGAACAACACCAGTTCAGTCTTTTGTGGATTGATCCCAAGACCGCATTGTTTTGTGAGTGTCCGCAGGGAGTTTTCCAACAGTTCGCTCAGAGTTGTTAGGAATTTTCCTGTCGCAAGCAGTACTACGTCATCAACGTATGCAATTGCTTTGACCCCTCTGTTTTTGAACTTTAGGAGTATTTCGTTAACGACAAGGACCCAGAGTAAGGGGGATATGACTCCACCTTTTGGTGTGCCTCTGGACGCCACGGCTCTTAGGTCACTATCGCCTGGTGTTGCATTGATATACCTTCCATTGAGCAGGCTCATAATCACCTTAGTAAGAGACTGATCGACGTTGGAGTTCTGCATTGCTCTTTCCACCGCTCGCGTTTCCACATTATTGAACGCTCCTTCAATGTCTAAGAACGCTGCAAGTGTGTATTCTTTGTCCTTGAGAGACTTTTCTATATTGCTGACGACGTCGTGTAGCGCCGTTTCCACTCCTTTGCCTTTAATGTAAACGTGTTGGGTGGTGGAGATCGCGCTATAGTCGAGTCGACTGCGAATATGGATGTTCATCAGGCATACTTTCTTCTGAGCATTCTTCAGCTCAACATGCTTGGACCAAAGAGGTTTGCTATCCGGGATGACTCGCAAATATTTTGCTTCTTTGGAGAATTGGATTGTGATGCCTTTTAGCACTAACTGAGTCGTTCCCATCAGCTTCCTCCTTCTCGTTAAGGGAACAACCTCAGTTTTGAGAGGATTGACTGAAAGCCTATTCCTAGTGCACGTCTAGGGCCGCCGCGGGGCATCTAACTCTTGTCTTTTTTCCCTCATACATGTCCATGATCATCTGCACGTAGGTATCTAGACCTCCCCGTTGACTCAACGCCACCCACAACAGATCTCTTGGTTGTCTTTCAAATGTCTTTTCCAAATGAAACAACACCACATGCAAATCCCTTATGGAACCGCAATGTTTTTTCATCATGATCCTTATATTTTGGATTGCTTTTGTAGTTGACTTTCCTGTGACAAACCAGCATTGGTCAATGGTCATCAGCCGTATAATAACTAATTATAATAATTGTTTTACTTTTTGAACTATTTCCTTCTTAATATTCCCATTCATGTTTCGTCCACTTCAAATGAATTTAAAATGTTTACAATTCTGAGTCCTTAACCCAAAAACCAAGTGAACAGAGCTAATTACGTTCATTATGAAACTCACACTACCTAGGTACATGTGTAGAGCTTGATAAATACATAAACCCACATGAAACGTTATCTCATACCTCTTTCATGCTGGACACTGACGTAAGTACTCCTAGTCGTATCTTTCCATTTATCGCAGGCATAACATGTTTTGGCGTTTGGTTTTATCAAGCCAATCGATATTTTGTTTTTTGCCCTTCCGAATTACAGGCTATAAATTTTATGTACAAAAACTAAACATTAGTTAAGAAATTAAGCGGTAGGGGGGATTTGAAGCGTCCAATCTTTGATAAATGTCATTTGGATTGACATGAATTTGAAATTTTAAAATTTAAGATATACTTAAATAACTTTTCATCTGAATTGTTTGTATTAGAGATTTGTCCCCTCACTGTCTGTGCACCTTTTTGTGAATTTGATTTCAGTGTCAACTTGCGTGAAAGTGACATTGTGAACCAGGAACTGGAAAAAAATAGACATTTTGACCGAACTATCAAGCGCGAGAAGCGAGCGGTCGAATCAATTGAGGGACGCTACTGCAGAGGCAATGTTCGAAAGTTCTACCAAAGGGTAAAACAATCCACCCAAGGATACAAGGCCCGAACAGAAGCCTGCAGAGATGAGCATGGGAATACAGTACTAGATTCTCAGTCGGTGCTGAGGATTTGAAAAGAACACTTCTGCAGACTGTTAAACGGCGGAGATAGCCAACAACCCGCTGTCAGGCAGAATGATCTGTTCAGCTTGGACACCGATAGCCAAAACTTCCGTCCACCCGACGTACACGAAGTGAGGATAGCGATATCCAAACTTAAGTCCAATAAAGCTGCTTTATCGGATGGCCTTCCGGCCGAGCTTTTCAAAGCAGCGGGAGATGGCTTGGTAATGAGCATGCACCAACTCATCTGTTAAATTTGGTCGGATAAAAGCATGGCCGATGAATGGAACCTCAGCATCGTGTGCCCTATCCACAAGAAAGGAGATACTCTGAACCTCGCGAACTACAGAGGAATAAGTCTCCTGAATGTCGCATATAGGATCTTGTCGGCTGTATTATGTGAACGCCTAAAACATTTCGCCAACAACCTGATCGGCCCATATCAGTGTGGTTTTAGGCTAGGAAAATCGGCAAGAACACCACCGAGCCATTTGATGTCGAAAAAGGTTTGAGACAAGGCGACGCGCTATCATGCACTTTCTTTACCATCGTTCTTGAAGCAATTGTACGGAACTCACAAGCCAACACCAGAGGTACAATTTTTCAAAAGTCCGTTCAACTACTTGCCTATGGAGGCGTAGCAAGGGACCGAGCTGGTTGGAGGGGCTTGGTGGTTAAGGCTCCCAAAAATTGTCCAATGAACCCTAAATGATGGTCTAAGTGAGCCGTAACAGCATCCATTTACTTATCTGCTTACCTTGTGACGTTATTGAGTGCAAGATAACTTCTAAACTTGACATGTTAAAGTTGTACCGTAAGAGTGTATACGAGTCCGTGGCTTGACAAGACTGGAGAATAACATATACGGTGGCATCTTCCATAACAGATACCATATGCAACGTTTTTGTTTAATCGAAAAATGGCCCATACAAACTGCGTGCTATTCAGTTTCGGACACGGACAGGTATCGCGCACACAAATAGTACAATATTTTCTCTAAGACGGATGCGGCATACCCCAGGCATATCCCTGTTAAATGTCCCATATAAGATCTTATCAAACGTACTGTGTGAACGTCTGAAGCCGTTCTGCATCACACCCAGTGTGGTTTCCGGCCCTCACACTGAGACAAATCCTTGAAAAAACCAATGAATTTCAAGTCGAGACGCACCATCTTTTCATCGACTTTAAAGCCGCATTTGAAAGCATTCATCGCCAGGAGCTCTACTTGGCGATGGCCGAATTCGGGATCCCGGCAAAAGTGATCCAGTTGTGTCGTGTGACGCTGGAAAACACGCGGTGCTATGTGCAGTACGGAAACAGTTTTTCCCGAACTATTCCAGACCTGTACCGGATTCGGCAAGTCATGTAACTTCTTCAATCTTGTTCTGGAGCAGATAGTGCGTAGGGCAGGTGTCAATACGGAAGGCACTATCTTGCTTACCGCTGGCCTTAACCCAGAAATTCACAAAAGCTACCTGCGCCTGCTGGGTACCTGGCCATGAAGGCAACGAGGTAACGAGGCAGCGGATTCTATCGAAAAGGGGCAGCGGAGCCTTTTCCAAGACCTAAAAATTCTGCAAGTTAGAAGAGCATACCTTACCCGAAGAGTCAAAGAAACTGAAGAAAGAAACAAGGTCTAGAACCTCTCTTTATCTTCAAGCACTGCGACAAGCAAAGAAACTCTTGGGAAATTTTAACCTAAATATATTTTGAGCTTGCATTAGCCTATACAATTTACAAATCATGACAGGTCTTCTAACGGTGCACTTTAAAAAAAGGAAATCCAAATCCCAGAGCACTCAGACTCCGTAACGGTCCATTGTACTACCAGGCAGCAATCCTGGTTTTTGGTGTAGGGGATGGAGAATGGGTGGCGTATGTTGTTGTTCGCCATGGGGATTGAACCTGCCCAATGTCAGCTCGGACTAAATTGCTCCTAAACTAGACCTTAAAACCCACGAGAAGGAAATCGATATCTAGATAGATGGATTAAATATGGACTTTGAAACTATTGCTGGACTATTCTCAGAGAACTTAGAAATGCATAGCTCGATGAGGCTGAGGTTTTGGTAGTCACGGACGTGACAAACATGGTATCAAAGATGGCGATACCATGGAGTTATAGTACTATATTCATTGACAGCCAGGCGGTGACCAAGGGCTCAACGCTCTTGGCTTGCAGCAGAAGGCAAATCTCCACTGTGTCTCTGGATACAATAACATATTCGGCAATGAGCAAGCCAACAAACTAGCAAGAAAAGGCTTGGCGATGAACCAGGAATGGGCTTTTCAGTCGACGAAGCACTCTGAAGTCTTAAAGAACGGGTGTAATGCAAATCCAAATAAAAGCCAATACCAGATGGGAAACATTCACCACCTCCGATATAACAAGCAAATTCTGGCCAGAGTATGACACAAATCAGACCATCAAACTATTTCGGAACAACAGAACATCAAGTTGGTGGGCGCTCTCACTGGTCTCTAGGATGTCGACATCTGTATAGAGGTTGCGGTGACAAAGAGATCCACCTTACTTCCTCAGTCATGAAGTTTCAGATGTATCACTTTCTGATCCTTACAGGATTCTGAGGACATCAGGATGGCTAAGTTTAGTTTAGTTTAGTTTATTTATTAAATGGCATTGTTTTGTACATTAAGACATAGGTCTCTTATAGTACTTAGGCTTGATAGTTAAAATAAGAACTTAATTTAATATATGTTATGTTTAAATTAACAAGATATATAATATTTCAAAAATAAAAACAATTCATGAGATGACTAAAATTAGCAAAGTTGACATTTTTAAAATATAATTGGTATTTACGGTATGCAAAAAAGAAAAAGAAGAACAGAATGGAAAAGAAAAGAAAGTTATCAAAGATGAAAAGTAAGAAGTACTCGTAAGAGAAAGAGGAGTTAAATATGAACATTAATCTTTATTGATCTTTATTGCTGCTGGAGAGAAAAATGCCTTATTACTGCAGTTTTGAAGCTTGCGGCATTACTAATACCCTTGATATTCAAGGGCAGAGAGTTCCATAACCTCACGGCGTGAACGAAAAAGAACCTTGACGAGTTAAGATATTTAAATGTTGGTAAATTTATGTTAAGTGTTCTGCGAGAAGAAGAAAACTCAAGCTTGCAAAACAGATAATTTGGCGTTTTTGTCTTTATAAGTTTGTGTAAGAATATACAATTTCTTGCTTGCATGTATTGTACTAAAGTGCAACCCAAAAAGCCTTTCACATAGAGCGATATGCGATCGTATCTGCGTAGTCCATGAATGTATCTAACCGCATCATTGAAGGCTACCTGTAATTTATTACGTGACAACGAATCCATGCTACTAAAAACAACATCGGCATAAGTTATTATGGGAAGTATAAGGGCTTGGATGAGCTTCCGTCGAGTTTCAAAGGGTGTGAAGTTTGCAGCCAACCACAGTCTACGCAAGCAACCATAAATACGACCAATGACGTAGTTTATGTGGTTGTTGCAGGACAGATTGCGGTTTATTACGAACCCAAGGCTAGTAGCCGACTCCACTATCGCCAAATTCGATTCCGATATGCATATATTTGGCACCAGACTTAGTTCGAAATTGCTTTTTGATATGGGTAGAACCTGACACTTGGAAGGATTTAGCAGCAGCCCGTTTTTGTTTGCCCAGTCATTTATCGCTGACAAATCCCTGTTCAAACAAAAAACGAATTCGTCAAGTCGACTCATAGGCATAGACATGTACAATTGAACATCATCTGTGTACATATGCATACGAGTGTGCACACATATCAATGGCAAATCGTTGACAAACATGGAAAATGAAATCGGTCCAAGGATAGAACCTTGAGGAACACCTTGAAATAAGGGCAAAACAGACGAGATTCTTCCACCAACAAGGACCCTTTGAAATTTGTAGCTTTGCAAAAGTTTAACAGCTTTTTCGCCAAACTCGAAAAAGTGTTTAAGCTTCCATAAAAGAATTTTGTGATTCACTTTGTCAAAAGCTTTCGAAAAATCGAGAAAGCATAGTAATGTGACGAGCCCTCTGTCATATTCATGCCTTACATCATCCAAAATCTTCACCATTGCCGACTGGCAACTATGCCCTTCTCGAAAGCCTGACTGAGAAGGAGTCAAAAGAGAGTTGAAGGATAGGTGGCATTTGATCTGGCGGGATAAGACTCTCTCAAATACATTTGATAGGCATGGGAGAATGCTTATTGGCCTAAAATCGTTAACAGAACTTGCGTTCGATTTTTTGGCAATCGGAATAACCCGTGCATGTTTCCAAGCTTGGGGAAAGGTAGATGTCTTAATACACGAATTGATTATGTGGGTTATATGGCTTACAATACTGGGTAAAATTATTTTTAGAAATTTGACTGGTATACCATCTTCACCGATTGCATTTGACTTAAAGGAGGCAATTATTGAATAGACATCGGTCTCAGTTTTTACCTCAAAATCGGCTTGCCTTTGCACTGGTGTAAAAGTGTTCGGTGGAAAATCGAACATACCACCAGCCATCGCATTGTCAACAAAATGTGCATTTAGCTCATTTGGATTTAAGAAACAGTTATCATTCCCTCCTTTGCTTACACCAATTTGCCGAAGGTTCTTCCACAGTTCCTTTGGGGGCAAGGACGAACTGAGTTTAGAGGAATAGTAATTTCGTTTCGAATCACGCACAATGCTAGTGGCTGTATTACGAGAGTTTTTATAAGCGACCCAATTTAAAGAAGAACGATTTCGCTTCCATTTGCTGTAAAGCTTATTCCTGATTTTTAGGGCATTTAAAACATCCCCAGTAAACCACGGGAAAGTCTTATTGCGAACAAAAACTGTTTTAACAGCCACGAAATCTTCATAGAGCTGGGCAACACATAACTGAAAACGATTAATTTGTTCATTTGGATCCGGACTCTGTCTACAAAGAAACCAGGGAGTTGTTGTTTGCGCTGCAACTTGCAGAGCATAGATGTCAATAGATTTAAAATCTTTAAATTCAAAAGTCTTAGACTTATTGATATGAGAAAAATTAATATCGTACGTGCAAAGCAACATATCATGGTCAGAGACCCCACCCAGGCAGATTTGATCAAATAGAAGAACTGCTGATTGATCTGAAACAAGACCAACATCAAGAAGACTCGGTGGTGCATCTGTACGAAAACAAGTTGGATAGGACATATTTGCAACATAAAGACCACTCGAAGAGGCTAAGATGAATAGAGTGACCACGAAGAGGAGGTAGCGGCTAACTCCCTGCGAAGGGTATTACAATGGGTTCACAGGGATCTCAGTGAGGCAAAATAAAGGCGGTTTTACTTCACCCACCCAAGAACTTATCCTTTGGTTAGGTTAGGTTCGAAGGCAAGTGCACAGCAAGGCTATGCTGTGCTTGCACGGGGGCTTATTGGTCCATTGTGATCCCTTGTTGTTTTACGTGGTAAAAACTACACATACAATAAAAACACTTACCATACTCAGTTTAAGTTATTTTTGCTGGTTGACCTATTGGAACCAACCTGTGCTCTTGACAAACCTGATTGTGTCCGTCAGTGGTTTCCTCTAGGTCTTCGAAGAATCTGTTGCCCAGATAGCGAAGTCGAGATGTCTGGAGGTTTGGACACTCGCAGAGCAGGTGTTTGATGGTCTCGGTTTCTTCTATATCTTGACAGCTCCTGCAGTAGTCTGGTGAGCAGATGCCCAGCCTGTTTGCCAACACATCTATGGTGCAGTGGCCTGTCAGTATGCCGGTTAAGATACGTATTTTTTGCTTGCTTATTTCCAGAATGTATTTTGTCCTTTTTTTATCGATTCTTGGCCATAGACTGCGAGATATAATACAGTCGTGCCTTTGGGACCAGGTAGTGTTAATTTGTTCTCTCAGTTTTTGGTCAATGTTTCTTTTTACTGCACTAATTGGAATGTCTATTGACGTAATGGTGTGCATTGCATCAAGTTCTGACCCGATTCTTGCTACCTCGTCTGCCTTTTCATTCTCAACAATGCCGCTGTTACCCAGCAGGGAGTGATTCTGTGTCATTCGCCTATTTCGTTAAGGGATTTTTGGCAGTTCATGACTGTTTTTGACTTTATGGCTTCGCTGTCTTGTGCTTTGATCACCGCCTGACTGTCTACGAAGATTGTAATCTTGGAAGGATCCAGATTCTTCGCGGAGATTGTTTTTGCTGCCTTGTCGATGGCAACTATCTCAGCTTGAAAAACGCTGCATTCATTGTGGAGTCTGTAAGAGTCCTCTATGTCTAGGGGCTCGCAGAAAATTCCTGCTCCTGTATCTACATCCGTTTTTGACCCGTCCGTATAGATATGGATTTTTTCTACGCTGGCGTGCGTGTTCCAGTTGTCTCTTTGAGCTATGTACTCGTATGTAGAGTAGTTTTTCTCGAAGTTTCGTTTTTCTGGATAGATCGATACCCAAGTATTTGTGAATTATGGAGCCATGTCCATATGACCTGTGTCTCCAGATGTTTGCCTCCTTGAGGCGGAGGGCTCCTTTGGCTGCCATGCTACGAATATATTCACCAAGGGGTGTAGGTTTAAAATGACTTACAGCCCGGATTGGGGTGTTGATCTTATTACTCCTGTTGTGTCGATACATGCTAATCTCTGTACCTTTGAGAGGTTATGGAGATAGGTAGTCCTTTCTGTTGCCTTCCACCATACAGTTGACCCGTATGTAATAATAATAATAATATTTGGTTAGGGTATATTACACTGCGACCTATTGGTCTATTGTGTCCCCTTGCTTGTGCCTCGGAGAGGTGCTTGCCCTCGTTCAGAGCCCTCTCTAGATACTTCTTTGTGAAGCGTGTCGAGGTATTGCTCTGATTTATCCTTGGCAGGTCACACTCCTTAGAGCACAGCGTCCAGTCCAGTTTCTTTGATGAATCTGAGAATGAGCTGTGGGTCCATGGTTTGTATGTCCTTGTCTGTTATTTGGTGCCTGCCCAAATGTTTCATCCTTTTGTGGGTCTTGACCCGTATGTAAGTATGGGTCGTATGATCGCGTGTATACACCCAATGGGTTATGTAAGGACGCATACCCCAACGTTTGCCAAAGGTCTTCTTTCATGCGTAGAAGGTGCATAGTACTTTTTTTGATCTTTCTTATGTGTTACGTTTAGAACTTAGAGTCCAGGATGATGCCCAGATACGTTGCCTCCGGGGAAAGTTTCAGACGAATTCCGTTTAGCTTCTGCACATCGAATTTTCTTTTCCTAGTGAACAGAATACATTCGGCTTTGACTGGATTAATTCCAAGGTCGTTCAGTCTTGCCCACGAGGATAACCTAACCTTACTTTGCCTTATCTCATTCATTGATATGTTGGCCGGAAATAACAACAAAGATTGTAAACGGTCTTGTAGCATCTTGATGAAATGCAAGGTTAGAATGGACTTTCAATATTTATTTAATATTTATCAATTAAGTAGAACTCTCTTAATTGCAATGGCGAATTGAACTTTGTACTGTGCAGACATTTTTTCCCCATCATCGCATCTCGACCAAGCAGCACCCAGCAAATGGTTCATTGCCTGTTTTTAGGTGCTACTTACTCCATGAAAGAATAGAAGGATGGTGCGATGGGGTTTTTTCTCCACAGGTGGCGACTAAATTCCTTTAGGGAGATCTGTTTTGTTGTGTGTATTCAATTTTAAAAATCATGGCCCTCGTCGAGATTCAAACCCACGATTTGCCAATCACTTACTGAATACACAACAATCGCACCATGACCACCATTGTTATTGAGGGAGGAGCTTCTCAAGTTTTCCGTTCAGAGTCGGCGTTAAATTGTAGGTCCTTCCACTTTGCACAAGAAATTGGCTGAGGAAGCTGAGCTCTTAGGCCCTTTATTGGCCGTCAATGCCTTTTAATTTTTGTTTTCCTTTTAATTGCTAAAGCAAGAACATTTTATGTAAAATTTTTTTGCAATGAACCTAAAAACAATATTCAATGGCTCAAAGCACTCAATTCGTCAAATAGTCCAAGGAACCCTCATTACCATCAAATACTGTAGCGATTCTGTTGCAAGTAACACTTCTGAATTAACCTTTGCTAAACACTTAAACTAATTAATGCATAAACCACACATAATAAATCAGCATAAAATTATTCAGCCGAAATCATTCATCATCATCGGATGATTGCGGGTGGCAACAGGTGCAGTAGTAGTGTATTCGCTTACTGAATGGAAGGTCGTGCGTTCGAATCCCGGCCAAGTCCATTACTTTATATCGAATACATGAAATCGTAATCTCCCTAAGCATCTTAGACACCACCCGTGGAGAAAAACCCTACAACTGCACCCAAACACTTCTTTCCTATCTCTCTATTCTTTCTAATAGTAAGTAGCACCGAAAAGCATGCAATGAAATGCGATAGTGCTGCTTGCTGTTAAACACAAATGCTTACGCTGTGTTACGCACTATAAGGGTACTGTAACAACAGAAAAAATCCCTTTAGCGTAAGCAAATTATAAAAAAAAAAAAAAAAAAAAGTCATCATCGGACAAACGTCAATTCTTCAATAATTAAAAAAAAAAAATGCAGCTTGTAGTATATCAACCTTTACCCCCAAACAGTCTTGCTGTGACCCCTAAAGATGACATATTCGTCACTCACCCCTTTGGGGACATGATATCCACCGATGACTGCATCCGATTGCAAGTTTCTTCCATTGGCAATAATCACAGGATACATCCTTAAACCAAAACATAAAACCATACAATTATCTTTGTATAAAATGTTCCCTCCGTCATACCTTAAAGTCTCCTTAATGCAAGCCCGCAAATATGGAATATGCTCTAAGACATTTTGATTTATTTACGCCTCTCGATTGGGAAAGATTGAATTTAACTCTTTGAATAGTAATTCCTGTTTATCGGGATTCTTAGCCAATTGATACATTGTCGAAGATGCTGCTGCTGAAGTCTGCAAACCAAGAAAAACACCCCATCCACAAATTAAATATTTCACCAACCGCCCGGCCTTGTACGAACCGTATCTACACCAACTAAAAATAAGTCCAACGCTAGGATGGCAGCCAATTTATGGTTGCCAGTCTTATTAACAATTCGTTCGACAATCGATATGTCCGCTTCGTCTTTACCCTCGACACGACTAGCAGCTTTCTCCATCGTCAAACTGATGTTCTTCATGCAGATTCTGGTATACAACTGGACTATAAACGAAAACATTTCAATTAGAAAGAGTATATGAAACTTACTCAGTGAAACTGTCAAGTGCCGATACGAAGCTACGATATGCTTTCGTTGGATATAACCGCCAAATTGGCATCCGCAATTCCAGCTCAGGAACAGCCCAAAAGAACGTGTTTATCGCATCGATTATCTTTTGAGATTCCTCACTTTCATCGGCAGATAAACATCCAAGACGAGTGTCCAATGAAACACGACCGACAGCTGAAAAATAACGGAAATGAAAAGCAAGGATGTTGAGATTAACTTGTCTTTGAGAGCAACAGACAAAAAATAATAAGGCAAATTTTGATTACATTCCAGCGCCCATTTGTAAAGTTCGTGTAAGAAATTTCCGGGTAATTCGTCGTTTTCATCTCGCATCTTATGGATTCTGTTTAATTTTGTATGAAAATTAAATGAGTTTTATTTTGGATTTTTTTTTTCAAAGATTGTGACGCATACCTTGTCATAAATTCAGAGGCAATTTCATTAAGTGGTAAGATATACTTTTTAGCAGTGCTTGGCTGAAGCAGAATGTGTTGAACTTCCTGACGGAATCTTTCCCAGTTTTTGCCATGACTACGTCGATGAAAGAAGAGAATGTTTGACATTGTATTGTTACTTACATTCCAATTAAGCCGGCAACATCACCGAAGAATTCACGACGAAGTTGTCCCTTGTAGTGTTTCAGCGATGGCATGGAGGGACTGGAAATGAGAACGAAATGCTTTTGTTAATCGCAATTGCATTCGCTAAGAAGCTACTTTTTTTTAAAGAAACCTACGAGTATGAATGAAATTTAATCTGTTTCTTTCTATTTCTCCAATTTCTTCGACATTTGCCAACCATTCGTTGGACAGAATGAGTAGGGGGAGAGGATGAAAGATCTGACACTGGTCGTGAATATTACAATTTGTAATGGTTTAAGTTTTTTGACGAAGAAGCTCTAAAATAAGGTCTGCCTATAAACTTGACAAGAATATTATCGGGACAAAAATGTTGAGTAACCGTAGTTGGAGGTGCCAGAATTTTGAATGATCCGAATATACGTCCTTTCAAATTGTCGGGAGTTAGGCTTAGGCATCTTGTGTCACTAGTTTCGATGCCTTTTTTAGCAATGTCGGAGGGTTTAGTTCCATATTTCATACGAGATAAACATATTGCGAACGGTAGTGGCATGACCCTAAGAGTACAATTTTCGATTAATTTCCGGCCTTGAGATAAAGCGTCAGGGATCATGGGATTTGATACCTCAACAATCGATATACTTTCAGCACCTGTTGCGTTACTAATTAAGCATGAACGACCCTTATAGAACCTTAAACCTAGGTGCTCCAACAATTTGCGTGTGCGAAGTGTAAGGGACCTTCAATTTTCGTCAACTTCGAAGAGAAAATTTGAGAAGCTTCTCATGACAATCGATGGTTAGGTTAGGTTAAGGTGGCTGTTAGCTAATAGCCAACATACTTAGACGAATGCGGTCCGTTGTGATACCACGTGGATCGGGGGCTTCGACCACTACTCGCTAACCCATTTGGAGCTTCTAATGAAGCGCGATAAACTTCTAGCATCTGTGTTAGCTAAGTCACTGAGTTCATTAAGGAAGAAGGCTCCTGTATAGAGATTTCTTTTATGGGAGAGTGCAGGACATGTACAGAGAAGGTGAGGTGTAGTCTCCTCCTCCTCCTCGTCCATGCAGCTTCCACAGAAGTGATTTGAATAGACGCCAAGCCTTGATGCTTGCTCGTCTATTAGACAGCGTCCTGTAATGACACCCATATCAGAGCCAATGTGCAGCCGGTTAAGTGAGATCAAACCCAAAGATATGCTTTGTCGCTAGACAAGTATTTAATACCTGTCTACCTAAGGTGTGTACTCTCGACTGCGGATAGCTTAAATATAAGTTTACAAGTAGCGATAGGCATACCTAGAAAACCTTTATCAGGTAGAAGAGGTAATAGGGTTAAATTGTTGGCGAGTTCATCTTACGGAAAGATGGACTAATATTTAGTCTTTCTGAGAAAACACCCCCACCTACCCCATCACTAGGTTTTGATCCGTCGGTGTAGAAGTGGATCGATTTACCCTCTGTGAATGCAACATCCTCCCAGAATGATCTGGTGGGGATACTGATTTGTAAATTCTTATCGAATTGTAATTGGGGTATGGTATAGTCGATGTTCCTTGGTAGAGAGCCAAGTGAGTCCAGAATGATAGAGTGGCCAATATTCGTATTGATTCACTCTAAGGTAGCTTTTAAGCGAACAGCTATTGCCTACTAAAAATATCGTGGGGTGTCAGATGCAGTAAAATGTCCAGTGCAGCGGAGGGGGTCGTACGGAGTGCTCCGCTGATGCACCGACAAGCTGTACGTTGAACCTTGCTCAGCTTATCACGGATTACCGCTTTGTCTAGAGCAGTCCACCAGACAACCACCCCGTATGTCAGAATTGGTATCGCTACCGATACGTATAGCCAGAGAGATATGCGGGGCTGTATGCCCCACTTATTGTCGATGGCTTTTTTTGCAAGAGAAATGTGCTACTGTAGCTTTTTTACTCTTTCTTGTAAATTGGGCTTCCAGCTTAACTTCCTATCGAAGATTATTAAATGACAATCGATACTCTGGGCTGTTTGTTAAACTTTCGGAAGAGGTGGCGCAGTGGAAAAAGGTGTTACTGGGCACTGGCGTGATTTGAACCTAATACCCCTCGATCAGTAGTCCAAAGTACTAGCCACGAGCAACTTAACCTAGACTAAACTTTTATTGGCCTTAACCTCGGGATTTACCATATACATTTCTGTCTGCTTAAGACGAGATGGAAAATTGAATCTGGCATGTATAGTTCGTTTGTGGACGCACAACAAAAACTCACCCTAGCTAGAGACGTCAAAAATTACATGTTCTGCCAGAAATAGTCAGGAATAAGTGTAAAATAATTGTAATAATTGTAATTGTATGCACAAATTTAAAGGCCAAAAAACGGTTTGAGAGAAAATATTAAAATTAATTTATTTGTCATCGATGGAAACACTTTAGGCCTCAGCTACCTACAAAATGAACACATGGAAAGAAAAATTTTGTTCCGATACAAAAAGATGTTTCTCTGTCACTCCTCAGACAAATTTCAAAAATTCGACTTCGTTCATATGCCCACCACGTGAACGTATGTAGCGGTCGATAAGTTGAACCCAATTTTCGATGACTCGGCCACACATTCAATATTGGCTCGTGGCGGTAATTTTCCGCCTTGGAGAAGAAATGCAACCTAACCTTGCTGGACAAAACTCAACGAGTTGCATGCCTCAGCATCACCGGTGCACTGAGAACCTCTCCCACTGCGGCGCTCCAAGCCATGCTCCACCTTCTCCCGACTGACATCGTCGGAAAACAGTTGGCTGCCAGCTAAGCAATGAGACTTAGAAGCTGCAGACAATGGAAAGAGCAACACACTGGACATTTCAATATACATATACTATCGATGTACAACATCTTCCTAAGGTCACCGACCGCCCGTCCACTGAATACAATTTCAACCTAGGCTACCAACATCTAATCCCATACAGAACCGAGTGGACACAACGTCAAGTCCTACACCACGAATCGCTGTCAATTTTTACGGATGGGTCCAAAACGGAGGACGGAGTCAGTGCCGGATTCTTCTCTGAAGAACTGGACATTCACCTCTTCTTTAAACTTCCAGAACACTGCAGCGTTTTTCAGGCCGAAGTCACCGCCGTCCGCCAAGCCGCTGACTGGCTATCGAAATCCGATATTGTAATATACATCGACAGTCAGGTGGCCATCAAATCCCTTGCATCCAGCACTACGAGATCCAAGACTGTGAAAGACTGCCGCGCTTCTCTTAACGAGATAGCCGGTCAGTATAGCCTCACCCTTTGCTGGGTGCCGAGTCACTGTGACATACCAGGGAATTGGGAAGCTGACGAGCTGGATCGACGAGGCTCCTCTGATTGTAAACAGCATAAGCGTCACAGACATCGAGGCGCCAACTTCTTATATTAAACACCTCATACACACCAATGCGGTGAGCGAAGCCAACCGTCGCGTCGTTGGCATCAACTCGACCCTCCAAATTACTAAACGCCCTCACCGGGAACTGTGCTATAGGAAGACATGCTCAAAGGCTGGGCATTCCCTACAATGACGTCTGCAGAAGCTGTAGATACGAGGAGGAAGACGAGACTATCGGTCACTTCCTTTGCACGTGTCCTGCACTCGCCAACATTAGGAAGGCTACACTGGATGAATGCCTTTTCAATGATCTGAACTATTTCAACAACGCCTGCAAAAGATTAGCTCCTTCATTCAGAGGAGCAAATAGTTTCCTGAGTAAGAGGGTGACCCACCGACCTTGCACATCGGCAGCACAATGGTCCTACCTCTGGTCTAAGTGCATCCTCATCGAGGTTCCAACCAACCAAAAACCCAACGGTCATTTTCATCGAGGAAGAAAAACGGCGAAATGACGAAACCGGCATGAAAACCGCACCAAATAGTGACTTTTTTCGGTTGAAGTGCTGTTTCACGAAGCAGAAAGAGGGTTCTCACCTATCCAGTAACGCATATTTTTCTTCTTGACGTAGCCGTTTAGCCAAAAACGCGCTTCATCGCTGAATATGGTTTTGCGATGAAATTCTTCCTTTTCTTCCATCATGTCTAGAGCCCAATTCGAGAGCGTACGTCGCTTTATATGATCAAGTGGCTTATGTTCTTGAGTCAGCTTGATCTTGTAAGATTGTAGGCCAAGATCATTACGCAAAATTCGCCATAATGTGGTCTGGGAGAGGACCAATTCTTGAGAATATCATGAAATTGACTGATTTGGCTGGTTTGCGACGCACGCCTCTACGGCAGCAATATTCCTCGCACTTCGGGCCAAACGTGGTCTCACTACTACGGCAGCGAATATTCTGACTCAAATTTTGTTCACTAGACTATGAATTGCTTGTCTATTGGGACGAAAATTACGGCCGAAAATTGGCGTTAACGCACTTAAAGTTGCGACCACCGACTCGGCATTTCGGTAGTAAATTTTAATTGTTTGTAAACGTTGTTCCTTTGCGTACTTCACCACGATGAAAATTTTGATTTTACTGAATATTTTGACATTGACAGTTCGCTAATCGGTTTAAGGGTGCGTACACACTAAAAGTTTGAAATTATCAAGTCGCTAATAAAATCCCTTTATTTTGGTGGAAACGTAGCATAAAATGTCGTTTTTTCTTTCAAATTGCACTTCCGTATATTCTATGTTTGCATGCAGAGGAATGAATGAGAATACGAAAAAAACCAGAGCTGCAATTGAAAACCGACTCCATGGTCTTCCAACCATTTCCGTTGTACCTGTTTTAGTATTCCTGAAACCCTCCATGGTGTGATAAATCACCTGGCGATCTGCAAGTACATGTCTGTGAAAATTTATTCCACAGCGAACGTGTTCGTTATTTGACTATTGTCAATTGTGAATTTTTTTGGTAGGCATATGGGGTATAAAATTCCCTGAATTTGCATTTGATTATGCTGTTAGAATAGTAAACGACATTCATGTCCACAACATTCGTGGAATATGAAAGGCTCATCATAACTTGTGGCTAAGTACCCCTATTGTGTGGCGAACGTTGCAATGTACTCCTTTTCAGTGCCAAACAAAATTTAGAAGATGCCGCTGGGTTACTTTACTGAGAAACAACTCGTAGAACTTTGAGAAGTTTGTGCTTGAAAAAGTTTCTACACTATCATTGAACAGAGCAAGAATGCACTAATAACTTCGCTCCCAACGAAACACAACGAACTGTGTTCCACAAAATAAAATCAACGCAACGACAAAAGAACCTTAACCACAATGAATTGTCTTCACTACAAGAAAAAAAATTAATAACCGAAAATCCATTGTAAACTTTGCCCATGGGTTAGATGAAAAATTAGTTCTTCATCTTTCGGTTTCGTCGTAATTATATAAGTCGGTTTTTATTTTTGTTTACTTATCAAAAGCACAAGATGAACAAGTAATGAATGCTCGAACAACACAAGATAATGGACAGATTTCATAATCATTGTAAAATGAAAAATGGTCGACAAGATATTGCAGCATCGATGGTCCATCAATGTTGACCCTGCCCTTGTATTTTCCAAGATACATTCACCGTATAACAAACGGATTACAAAAGGCTTTTTTTTTGTATTGTAATTCCACAACTTAGCTTCTGCCATGTAAACAAGTTATTAACCCATTTATCATGGAACCTTTGGTACTCCTTATAAAATATGTATGGCCAGTTGAATAGGTAGGAAGGAACGAGCCGCTGACTGGTTGTACAATACCCAGGCAGAATTAGCGCATAAGCGTCGTTTTGATATCACCACTCAATTGACATAGGGTGTCAGTTTGCGCTTCAAATGCATCCTGTTCAATTGAGAAATTTAATAATTTTGCAGATGTCTACATTTCTGAATTCTGATAGCACGTCGAAGAAGGCTTTGCCGAGTGTGCGAGACATTCGCAGAGGAAATGGTTAAGGGTTGGTTCTAGCAACTGCGGCAGTGTTTGTTAAATGGAATGCCTATCTTGGCACCGTGGGTACCGACAAGCCAATGGCCAGTGCAAATTGCTACAATTCTGCAATCTCATATCGGGTACTGTTTGTTAGATTGTTGGATCTATTCTTTTTTTTTATAGGAGCGATCTTCCTAGATATGATGCAGCTGCTTGTAGACCTCTATCTGGAGTTCGCCCTTGAAAGAAAGTATTGGAACTTTGTTCCTTGGACAAGCCCTATGGGAGAGAACTGCCGAGGGTGGAGCCGTGCCTTGCTAGCGTGTCAGCTTTTCATTTCCCTCTTTGTTGCTATGGCGAGGAACCCAGAGGAGACTGATAATGCAAAGGTAGCTTATAAAAGTTATTTCTTCTTTATACTGTGCGAAAAGTTTGGGTGATACGGTATGTGAATCTAGAGCTTTGATAGCGGATTGGCTATCAATGCAAATAGAAACATTTTTTTGGGTTATGGGGTAACGGATGAGCATCTTACAAGCCTCCCTCATCGCTAGTACTTCCGGCTGGAATACGCTAGAGGAGGTTGGGTCTTCCTCTGCTGCGTTGACCATTAGGGGTGGATTTGACGACTCGTCCACGTGTCCCAGCCATCTCAGCCGTTGTATTTTTAGCTTTTTGACCAGGTCAGCGTCGCTGTAAAGCCCGTATAGTTCGACGTTGAATCGTCTTCTCCACACTCAATCGTCACAAACTGGACCGAATATCACTCGAAGAATCTTTCTCTCAAAGCATCCCCGAAGGTTTTCATCCGCTTTTGACATGGTCCATTCTTCTGCACCATACAGCAGGACCGGGATGATTAAGGTCTTATATAATATCTCCTTGGTTCTATGAGAGAGGGCTTAACTTCTTAGATGCTTTCTTAGCCCGAAAAAACAGCGATTGGCAAGAATGATTCTTCGCTTGATGTCATTTTGCGAAGTTGTATCTGTCCATCGTGACGTTTTGTCTGAGTCGCCGATGTTGAGAGTCCTTTCTCGTTGACAGCATATACTTCGTTTTGTCCTCATTAACATCCAGACCCATCTTCGCCGCCCCGGCTTCGATGCTTGCAAATGCGCCACTGACAGCTCGCCGCGTTCTCCCAATAATGTCAATATCATCAGCATAGGCAAGTAGTTGAACGGACCTTTGAAAAATTGTACCCCGGTGTTGACCTGTGAGTTCCGTACAAGTCGGAGTCCGTTAGTCGGATATATTTGGAAATATTCATTCCATCTTTGAACTGTTGAAGAGCTTCATGGCGTGACTATTGCAATCGAACCCCGTTCCGCTTCTCGATTTCATAGAAAGGAGAGTCGTTTAAGGGGGCTGACACAATCGAACCTCAAACTATTCTCTATTCGGAGTGGGCTGACTGAAACAATCCAACACATAATTTTATTCGATTCCATTGATGGAGATTATAGAGTGTGTCAACCGCACAATCTAAGTATGAGCTGAAGCAGCACCCAGCAAATTGCCTGTTTTTAGGTGCTGCTACTTGAAAGAATAGGAGGATAGGATAGAAGTTTTGGTGCGATAGGGTTTTTTCTCCACAGGTGGCACCTTAATTGCTTAAGGGAGATTTTGAATTGTGTGTATTCAATTTTACAAAGCATGACCCTTGTCGGGATTCGAACACGCGACCATTGCCACCCGCGCTGTGTAGCCAATACATGATAAGGGTACTTAAAAAAAAATCCGTTTAGTGCGTGTACTGTACATTATAAAAAACAAAAGGTAAGAGCCGAAAAGAGTTGAGGTTGGAGTGACTGTTACAATCAAACCTCAAGCCACTCTACTCCACAGAAGAGGACCAGAAAGGGGTGACTGCCACAATCCAGCCTTGGAGGCGGTCCATCCTCAAGTTGGTTCAAGCATTTCATTTTTGTGACGAATTCACTGATGCAGCAAACATCTATCACTCAGATCTTCATTGAAAAAGTCGCCAAGAATTTGCTGCCTTGCGATGGCAAGTTACACAGGAAGTGTATTTTAGTTTCCTTTTCCGTGCAGAAGTCGTTAGAGAGTTCTCCCATTTTGATGGCGTGTCTGCCCAAATGGCAAAGACCAACAGTAGTCTTAGCAAACTCTTGGAACTTCAAGGTATAAATGTCCTTGTGGAACGTCTGAGCGTGGAAAGAGCAAATTTATTCTCTAACACAAAAGTTGGATGAATACTACCGCCAGAAGTCTCTTGACTGAGCCAGAGCATCATTACACCCGAACTACTACGCTCAACTTGAACATAGCTTCAAAGCCAAAAACTACTTGCAAAATAATATGAGTGTTGAATCAATTTCAGTGATTTTCAAAGCAAGGGGAGGACTGTTAAATATAAAGTATATCCCCTTTAGGGATGACTTACCGCTGATCTACTCTCTCCCGCAAAATGGAGGAAAGGGATGAAATAAGGCATTTTTGTATATTTTTGTCCAGTACTGAAGTAGATACGAAGTGCGGTATGGGGAGAAAATATATTGCGCTAGCATTTAGGCTGGAAATATTGTTCTCCTTCCTAAACAGGCAGGTTCTGATCTAAGGACTAAAGGGACCATAATCTAATGGGCAGGCCTCTTGGTTTCGAAACACAGTTTTACTGACTGAGTTTTACCGCAAATGTTACAGCACCATTATTGTGCTATGAACACAGTGAAAGCATTTGTGAACAGCAAGTAGCACCTAGCAATGGCATATTTCATTGCATGCTGCACCGCAAGCTTGCTTTATAAAGAATAGAGAGGGAAAGAAGTGTTTTGGTGAGACTGTTAAACTCGAACCCCAGTTCCGGTCCCATAACATACATAACAGAGGTGGCTGCTTCAGTCCAACACGCTGTGTCTTATCTACCGCTAAGTGTGGAGTGCTCATTGAAGTGACTGTTGCAGTCTAGCCTCAAGCAGTCCTTTTTGTTTGGCAGGAGTACTGGTTGGGATCTCATTCGAATCCCAGCCTGTTGCTCAAAATTCCTTGTGAGGGAAGTGACTAGTGCAGTGGAGCACAACCCGATTCCAGAAACCAACACATTGGGATCCGAGTGGGGTGATTGTTATTAATACGAACCCCTTTTGCTTCCTAATTCGCGGAGGAAAGGAAATTGTTTTGAGGTGACTGTTTCAGTCGAACCACAAAACTACCCTCTATTCTCTTGCAGAAATACCGAGCCAGCTGACTGCTTCAGTCGAACATTGAAAATGTGTTTGAATCCATGGACAGGGTGCCGGCCTGCACTGTCGAAATTTTGGTTCTTGAGGATAGTGGCTGCGGCATACGAACCTCTACATATCGCGCGCCTCAGGAGTAGAGTGCGGCTTGGGATGACTGTTGCAGCACGAACCTCAAGCCGCACGGAAAGGGTACATGGAGGGGTGGTTGCCACAGACGATGGGGGGTTAAACCTCAACTAAGTTTAACCATTTCGATTTTGTGACGAATTTGCTTATTTGGGAAACATCTGTTTCGCTAAGATCGCTTAGATCTTCAAAGAAATACTCGTAGCTGCCAAAGATTTGTTTCCCTGTAATGGCTAGTGCAGGGCAGCTACAAAGAAGGTGTGTGAAGGTTTCCTCTTCCTCAACATCCCTGCAGCTTCTGCTGGCGTGTCTGCCTATAAGGCAATGGATAGTATCTCCAACTACCAAGCGTATATTTTTAATGCTTATGGAGATGAGACTGGATGTTCTTTTTGCATCGTACTTTGTCCATATCTGTTTGGAGGACGAACATGTACTGATGCTAATCCATATAGTGTTCGCTTCTACAAGTGCATTTTCTGGTGGTTTGAAATTTAACGATTAAATAGGCATGTCCGGTGTCTCTCTGGTGCCAGTGAGTTCTTGCGCAGTTTCTTTTCTGGCTAACTCATCCTCCTTGCAGTTGGCTGGAATGTCAGTGCGTCCCTGGACCCAGCACAGCGAAATGTTGCATCTATCAGCGATCTCATTTAGACATTGTTATACCAACTTAGATCTTGTTGTTGACGTTTCTAGGGTTTTTATTGCTGCCTGACTGGCTATGTAGATAACGCTAGTTCTGCCGTCTATCGGGCTCACAAGAGTCTGCAAGCTGCTTCTAGGATGGCCATTCCGCTGGAAATACACTGCAGTGGTCAGGAAGTCGTAGTGCAACATTGAGTACAGAGTCATCTGAAAAGATGCCTGCCCCCGTGCCATCTGCTGTTTTTGCCCCGTCGGTATATATTTCAATTGCGTCTTTGTTCCAAGATTTGAAAATTGCTGAAAAAACACTTTAAAAATAAATATTTATATTCAAACATATTGCAAACGCTGTAATGTCTGCAAAACATATCCCCCAAATGTGTCGAAATTCCTTGTGTGCATTTACACAATTCTCGTTTATTAACAACAACAAAAGTACGTATACGCCACCGTTGATAATTTTAAGAAGTTCACCTTAGTTCACCACTCACTAAATCCACAGACAACAAGAACATAACCATAAGAACACCGCAGTCATCACATTTTATGGACAATTACATCGTAATAAAACAACCGTAAGTTCGATAAATAAATTATGAGGTTTTACTTTACCTTTGATTCGAATTCTCATTTCGTTTGGTTTGATCAATAAACAAAGCTATTTGGGGAAGAAAATAATAACTAAATGCACTTTCCCCTCATTGGATATTCAACCACTAATTATCCGTCAGGTAAACTCAATTCTAACGAGCCATGTTTTTCGTTTACCTTGAATCTTGCGTGCAGACCGACTGTCACCGTTTATTTTTATTTTTAATGCGGTGACAAGAAAAGAAGAAGATTTAATTCTTTGAATCTATTTCCGAGTCACCCAGCAATTCAATCGATTGTGTCTATTGACTCATAGTCGGCTCTTTTATTTCTTTGACATTGACAGACGCATGAGTAGGAAGGAACATTTTTAAGATGTGGAAATTCCCATAAAATCAACAAAAAAACACAGATACTTACATAATGTGATTTTTGAATGATTGACATACCACGCCCAAGATGTTTCCCTGGCGGTTGTTCATTCATTCATTCATTCATTTATGATAAAACCATCTGTTTATGTGTACTCATTTAAATAAAGCGATAGGTATTCCGATTAAGATAAACAAGATAATAAATATCGCTTTGAATCGCACAAATTAGATGCTTAATGCTACTTAATTCAAGGCCAAGGTGAATAAATGCGTTCATGTGTGGCTGAGCTATGTGCGAAAAACGAACCATATACAAATTAATGTATGCAATGAATTAGTTCATTTCTTAGTGAAATTGTACAAAAAATCCCATCGCATGAAATATTGCGTTTCATTTTCGGGTTGATTGAACGATAATGAAACTCGTTAACATGATTTTTTTCTGTATGCAAATAGGGGAGGTGTTTAAATTGAAACAACTTAACAAGATTAATTTTCGGTAAAAAATGTGATACCAAATGTGACAAACACTCAATTTAATTAGTGTGCGAATAGGAGGAGTCTTAGTTGCTATGCTTGGAGATACTTTATGAGATTGTTTAATTTGGTTTTCGATACTCTTTTGTTGGCACCGCATTTTCTACAATTCGATCTCGGATAGATTTGAGGTGATATTTGCTGTTCATCTGTAGAAGTCCTTGATTTTTCCTAAAATGGTGAGCCTAGTGACGCATTTAACATATTGAAACTCTCCTGCAAGTGTGCATGCCAATACGTTTGTTGACACGAATGGAGATCGCCGGTTTCGTAAAAAGACAATCAAGCAAAAATCAATAATAGGCCCATACATGCTCCAGGATCAAATAAATGCAATAACACGAGCATATGATTGGTCTCAGGAAAGAAGTGATATAAAATCGGGAAAAAAGACAAAGGGCGAACCCCACAGACGGACCAGTAAGGATGCATGTAAGTGCTAGAGTTACGGTCCATTTAATCGAAATCATAGCTACGCCCTGGAGGAAGAAGAATTACTCCATGAAAATATGTTTGAAGCATACTCCATAAGCAAAGGTGAAGGCTCTAAACCGCAGTTGTTCGCCCAGCGCTCACATACGGTTTACAGTCTTCAACAGCGTACACAAATTATGACGGCAAAATAACGGCAGCTGCGGTAAAGATGCTTCGCATAACAACATGAGTAACAAAGCTGGATCGAAAAAGGAGTTCCAAGATCCGAGAAAGCTTTTAAGCGAAAATAAATCAAAACCAGATCGTTTAGTACTGTTCAAAAAAAGATGCTGCTTAGCCCGTCATAAAGGCAATATTAATCATCAGTCCCGTACAATCGCCAAGGAGAGACCGGTCTTAAAACTCCTGGGCCACACAAATGCTGTCAACATACGAGTATAATAAAATGTATAGTTTTGAAGATGATAGTACTCTTATATCCTTGTTCTTGAATGACGAGCCTTTAAATGCCAGCACTTATCATATTAAAAGATCTGAACATGTGGGACGCCAATCGGGTATATCCAATATGGTGGCATTCAATACGAAGCAAATACAACTGACGACTTTTTTCGAAAGAATGCTTCAGATTGAAATGGATCGCCCATCTATTATTATTATGACCATGCATCTTCTTGGTGTTACAGTGAACACAGACGTATTTTGGCATACCCAGTTATCGAATATTGCCAAGACTGCTGTAGTAAAATTGAAATACCTTTTCAGACTCCTATGCGACTCCTCCTCCTTTAAAAAGCTCAAGTAAGGTCAGCAATTGAGTTCTCTCACATATGGAGTTCGACTTCCAAAAATTCTCTAAAAATACTCGACAGTATTCAGTATTCGTCTAATTGATGACCCTGAATGGAAATCACATCTCCAACCACGGGCCCAGTGAAGACTGACTTATTCCATTTTGTAAATACAAGCATGGAATATGTTCGGAGGGATTCAAAGAATTAAAATAATAATAATAATAAAAATAATTCCTAGAAACGCATCATTTGTTGGTCCTTCTAAGCAGGCAGCTAATGCTCCCCATTTGACGGTGGACTTGTCAACTGCCAGGATGTCTGAACAGCCAAATCTTGCAACTCGCTTCCGAGACACATCTTTCCGAATACAATTTACAACAGTTTAATAGTAGACGCAACACTTATCCAAAAGCATCTCAGGTGCGCTAGCTTAGCTTTGTAGGTTCGCATTTTTTATACCCTATTCTAAGGGTATATTAATTTTGACGCATAGTTTGTAACATACCTTAATATTGCCCGTAGACCCCTAAAAGTTACTATATTTATGATCAGCATTGATAGTAATGTCGATGTAGCCATGTCCGCCCGTCCGTCCGTCTGTCGGCAAAAATTAGGCCTTTAAACTGGGAGCTGAAATTTTTTTAAAATTCAAAGTTTGAGCTAGGCAGCTGAAATTTATAATAATAAACTCTCTAGGGGCCCTTTATGCTCATGTGTTAATTTTTTTTAAGTCCGCCTACTGACACGCCCCAAATTAAATAAAAAAAATAAAAATTGAAAAACCAAAGTTTGAGCTAGGGAGCGTTTTTTTACAAAAGCTTCGTTTTTTTTTATAAAATCCTTTAAATGTTATATAACAAAATATGTAGAGCGTTCTTAAAAATTCAACCATACTAAGACTTTTGTCACACCCCCTTATGAAGGATAGGAATAAGAATAGGGTATCCAAGAGTTCGCCGAAGCGGACTGTAGCCCGTCCATATGTTTTAAAGAAAAAATTGTAAACAAAATGGATAAGCCTCAGTAATCCAAAACCGTGAGGCCTGCCGATACTTTTTGAGGTCAAACTGGCGAACCCCACGGGCGGACTGGTAGGGATGCACTGAAGTGTAAAGACTTCGCGACACAAAACCCATTTTTAACGCCGCGGTGATATGCTGTGAACTATGCGTATAATTCAACGCGGTGTTAAAAACGCGCGCTGTGTGACAAGGGCTATATTTTTTCTTCCTTTACTGCAAAGTTATTATCACTTTACCAGAGCTACTGGTCCGCCTGTGGGGTTCAGGAGGAAGGATCACAATGATTTTCCTTGTTTTCGAATCTCCCAGACAGCAGAGAACAGACAGACAGTACTGACTGCTGGAAGAAGTCCAGAAAGTGCCGCTTCAAACGTCAGTTTTTTCGTGGCCGAGGATCCGCAGGAGAAAGCGGATTTGGTGAGCGCTTGTTTCGAAATTTTTCGGTCACCATAATGCACCGGCTCGTCGTACAGTGCTCTGGGCAGTCGAGAAATTTATTTTCGTTTTTTGACAGGCAAGGTGAATGCCAATAACCCAAGAACAATTGCTGTTCTGAATTAAAAAAATTCAGCCGGCACTAAGCCAAAATGTCATCAAAAATTTCGTCAAAACGACCAACAAGTGCCATCAGTCATTTACAATGACATTCCAGCGGTCAGCTCTATCGATAAGGATAATCTGCTTGCTGCTGACTCTTAACCATCTTTATGTGTATAAAGTTCTTAAAATTGTCTGCATCCGTAGTGGTTTCACTTCCACGGTCCAATGTATACAGTTTAAGAGTCAATTCTAAAGCTTTTGTTAATCTACCAAAATCCTAAAAGAATACTCGAACTTTTTTACCATCACAGCGCCTAAGCTTTTTATTAAACTGCCACAAGATATAAGAATATCAAATGGATGTAACATCTTCCTTAACAAATTAAAGAAATGGCTTTTCAAAACCTGCTTGTTAGTATTGTTTAGAAAAACTACAAACCATTGTTTATCAAATGTGTCAAATTTTTCTTAAAGTTTGCTCTTTCGCTCATTGATTTGTTTATTATGAATTGTTTGCGTTCTACTCCACACTATAGTAATTACTCGTAGATTTTTTTGTAAGGATTATTCGCCACTAGTCTTACATGGCTAGAGAATGAAATCCCATCAATCTTTTTCTTTTCAAAATGCATATTTTAGAAATTCTAATTATTGAAATTTTGTAATTATTTTGTAAAAGAATAAAGTAAATAAAAAAAAGAAAAGATATTGTAATACACAAATCCGCTGGTCCAGATGGTATTTCCCCTATCATTCTGAAGAGGTGTTCTTCTACTCTGGCAAAACCACTGCATAAGCTTTTCCATCTGTTCTATTCTTCAGGACTCTTCCCAGGAAGATGGAAAACAGCATTTGTCCAGCCTGTACCAAAAAAAGCGAATCTTCTTCTCCCTCCTCCTATCGACCAATTGCACTTACGTCCCTTCTTTCTAAGGTCATGGAAACGCTGATAAACCGTCAGCTAATGAAATATCTTGAATCGCGTCAACTTCTTAATGACCGGCGAATGGTTTTCGCAGCAATGGTCCACTGGTGATTTGATGACATATTTAACCGAAAAGTGGAACCAATATTTTCACCAAGGTGGTGAAAGTAAGATTATTGCGCTTGATATTTCAAACGCATTTGACAGAGTTTTGCATCTCTTGTCGAAAATGCGTGCATTTGGAATGATGATACTCTTCTTCAATGGATTAGAAATTACCTTTCGGACCGTTCAATTCATGTTGTTTTGGACGGTTTCAAGACTGCAACTCACCAAATATATACTGGTGTCCCCAAAGCTCTGTTCTGTCCCCGATTCTCTTTCTCATTTTTATAAATGATCTATTGTCTGTTCCTTCTAATCCAATCCATTCCTTTGCTTATGACAGTAACCTCAGCTTCTCATATTCGTTTCTTGGTTCACGCCCCTCATCTTCGGGTGTGGAACTGGAACGACAAGCTCATTAATAATAAGCTCATTAAGTTCCGATCTTAACAGCATACCTCAGTGGGGTACGGCCAATCGAGTGGAATTTAATGCTTCCAAAACACAACACTGTCTCCTGTCATTAAAGCAAAACCCACACACACTGCCATTATCAATGAATGGCACTTGCATCGCTGAAACCGAAAGACTCCATTCTCAGTATGTGTGGTAATGATAACTTTCGTTGGAATGGCCGCATATTCGATGTCGCGAAGAACGCCGCAAAATGTCTAGGCTTCCTTAAGCGATGCAAGAAATATTTCACCCCTTCTGATCTGGCTACAATTTATACGGCGTTTATTCGCCCGAAACTCGAGTACAACGCTCATATCTGCTCTGGTGCACCAATAACTTATTTGTAGCTACTTGACAGCATCCAAAAACGCGCGATAAAACTCATTGGCGACCGAGACATCGCGAGATCGATTGAATATCTTAGTCATCGTTGTAATGTCTCCTGCCTTTCGTTATTTTATCGTTATTTCCACCATAAGTGCTCAAGCGAAATACCCGCCATGCAAGGAATGCTCATCAGTTCACCCTCAAGCCTGTGTTCGGACGTACACTGAAGTTCAAAGAATCTTTCCTCAGCCGCACAACACGAATGTGGAATACTCTTCCACGCTCAATTTTTCCTTTACATTATAACCTACAAACATTCAAAACCGACGTGTATCGGCATCTCTCCTTTTCTTCTCACACTTATTTCCTTAACGCCCGAGCTGTGTAGCTATTACATTATAAGGATCCCAAAAAATCCCTTTAGTGCGTGCATATTATAAAAAAAAATCAGTCACGAGGCGACCATTGTGCTCCATATATAACCTCCATGTCTGCAGTCTTTATTAAAATAAAAACATTAGAACTTTTAAAATAACCAGGGGGGGGGGGGGGTTTTCAAATTTTAAATAGGCGGTCCCTATGCGACACCCCATAGTTAAAGTGATTTTGTAGGAGAACACCCCATCGCAACTTAAAAAAAAAACCTAAACGAATGTGGCTTTTTGAATGGACACCACGGTCTTCTTCCTTCTTGTAAAGTTTTCAATCTAAGGTTTCCAGGAATGAAACACAAAATAAAATAAATGAAAACAGAAATAAACACTCATTTTAGTATTACGTTGCATATGCAACAAGCTCAATCCCGATACCTGCGACTATTAACAATACCTAAATAAGTTTCAGCTATAAATATCTTCATTTCAAGATAAGCAAATGGGTTGCAATTGTTCCATCTTGAACGCGGAACACAAATAAGAACCATAAAAAAAACAAATTCGCTATCGTTCCCAGCCAAAGAAAACGAAACTCTTCGATTAAGTTATAATATCTTGTATCTATTATTAGTGGCGTTAATTGATTCTTCGACGTAGGCCCACGCGCATGTATACGAGTATGTTAATGAATGTATTGAATTACCCACCGCAACCGGCGATAAGTGCCTTTCCGCCTTCGAGTACCCACCCACAGAAATATTGTTCGATATTTTGTTTATAATTTTTTGTTTTTCTAAGCATGGACTGCTTTTGCCTCTTCTTTGGAAAAGTGTGAGAAAAACAAAAAAATCAAAACCTTATTTCTATGTAGTACAAAACGGAACGGAAAATCACTTGCAGCCATAATTCACTCGGTACGAGTATATCAACAATATGTTCTTCCTACATCAATGTACATACATTGAAACTACAGAAGATAGATAGTTATTCCACTTGAGATACTTGTTATTATGTGCAGATAAGTGTAACAGCTTCTTGCTACTGCAATTCTCCTTTCGTTGTTGTCGTCGGGTCTTTTTTTTAAAGAGAGCGGGTGCACCCTCGAGATAGGATTCAAGTGCATAACGACTTGAAACAAAGGCCAAAACGTGTGGCCAAGCATATATAGGTAAGGTATAGTGCCATTAAAGGCTTTTTTTTAATGTGTGTTTTTGTTTTTAGAAGGAAATTGCTTCTGCTTGAGATAGTCCTAAGGACAAGGAGAAATTGCTTCCACTATAAACATTTATCGGTGCTTTGTGCTTACCTGTGAGGTAGGGCTTCCTCCTTTTTGAAAACATTACGAATTTCATCACCATCAAATACGAACAACAAATCCGGGTGTCCGATTAGTCCTCCCACTTTGGCAATTTTTCCATAGCTTAAGTGCAGCTCTTTCATGACTTTATCCAGTTCACTGATCTTGTAATGACCTAGAAAATTTATAAAAGACGACGAAGAATAAAAAAAAAATAAAATCGTGCAATGAAAAAACCAGAAAGGGAGTATGGGTAGAAAACTAAATAATGATGTTGGGAAATCGCTTTCTCTTAACAATAGCAGGAAACACGCGGTGATAGGCAGCATTATAAGTATTCGAAAATAAAATAAATGTGTGGCACTAAAATTTGTTGTAACACGTTTGCAAAATTAAATCTCTCCAAAAAAAAAAAAAACAACAACATGTATTAGTGTGGCAAATAAAATAGGAACTAAGGCCGTAAATGTAGGGTGTGACGGAGTTACTTACTGCCGTTTTTGAAGTTAAGGGGAAATTATACCAAAACAAGAATGTGTCAGTAACGCGATATACGAATAAGTTAAAAAAACATATTTAATTTACAAGGGTCTTTTTTTATTTAGCATTTTCCGGTGACTAATTTAATTTTATTCCAATATTTTTAGCCAAATTCCGAAAGATATTATGGATATGTGGATACCATTAACTTCTATTTAGCCTCCTTGCAATTTCTCGGCCTGAGAGTCCTAACTCCTTGAAAGCATCTATTTTACCTCTTTCTGTCGCTGTCAAAGTCTTGCCGGTACCCATTTTTTTTGACTAAGTAAAACCAGTTCTTTTCAACGCTTTTTTAAATATTTTTAACAAAACTTTGAATCTGCTGCAATGAAATATTCGCAATGGCCTCATCCTAGTGCGCATCTTTTTATACGATTTTCAAGTAGTTCATTGTTTGATCTTGGGAAATTTTAGCAGTGTTTCTTATTTACTCTTTAATTTTACGACTTACTGTTTGGAAAATATGTACCTGTTCACAGGTAGTAAAAGTTTCCTGGTATAAAATTCCCAACAGGTATAAACACTGAAAATCGATTGCAAAATGTATGGCCTCATCCTTGTGATCGCCAGTGTATGTGTAGTGCTTAAACTCATGTCGCTTTCCATTGATAACTTCAGATTTTGCTAGATTGCGGGTGGCAACGGTGTAGTAATAGTGTATTCGCTTACTGATTGAAAGGACGTGAGTTCAAATCCCGGGCAATTTCATTTCATTTCGTCGAATACATGAAATAACTAGATGTCTGTCTCTAAGCAATTTAGACACCACCCGTGGAGAAAAACCTTACAACTGTACCCAAACACTTCTTTCCTATCTCTCTACTCTTTCTAATAGTAAGTAGCACCGAAAAGCATGCAATGAAATACGATATTGCTGCTTGCTGTTAAACAAAAATGCTTGCAGTATAAGGGTACTGTAACATTACAGGAAAACCTCTAAAAAAAATTATAAAAAAAGGTTGCTTTTTTTTGTAATTATGAGTGTGATACTTGACAGCTCTTTTATTTGCAAATTGGATGAGAAACAAATATGCTATTTATTTTTCTTTTCCACCCGGAACCAAAACCACACTTTAATTACTGTTAAATAATTCTATTTTCCACAGAAGCAAGCAAACAGAAGCTTGTACAGTTCACAAGTATATAGTTTGATGTTGGAATCTTCTCTTCCACAGGAGCAAGCACAGAAATAAATTATTTTATAGTTAATTTTTTTATTTTGGACTGGCTTCTACAAACTTAAATATTTTTATTTTCTTCCCCGAAGAAGCAAAACCACGTCGAAGTGAAACTACGGAGTGACAAAATGTCAAATGTTTTGGTATAAGTACAAGTAGGTGTTATTCTAGCTTCGAAATATAGATTTGCGAAAGTGCTCTAAAATTCGAACAGGATTACTTTTTTTCTTACCAATGGAAAAAGAAATTTTTTTTGGAACAAACAAAATGCTCTTAAATCTGAAAAAGATTTCGTTTTCCATTGGTAAGAAAAAAAGCAATCCTTTTCGAATTTTAGAGCTCTTTTGCAAATCTAGATTTCGACTAATGGAAAGCGACATTACAGGCTTGTCATTAAAGAACGAAAAATTTACTAGAAAGTTGTCATGAGGAAAGCTATAATTGACACTCTGAGCGAACCCATAACTCACGGATCATTAAATGATACAAATAGCTATAACCCTACGATAAAATATAAAAGCGAAAAACTGTCCTTATTTCAAACAGGATAAATCGCACCCCAAAAGTGTTCTATGGTTATGCGCAATTAATATCCTCCCCTAACTTCGCGTTTCCACTCAAATGATGCAGAACATACAACAAAAAAACGCAAATAAAATGAACAATAAATTGGATAAAACCATAAAACTTACACCCCTATCGTGGAATCCGTCGGGGGGAACGATCCGCTAATAGTGAACAATTTGCATCGTGTAATCCGCAGACGTGAACCATCCACATGTCGGTTACATGAATGAAATTCACTGTATCGTGGAAAACGAACGGATCGAATCTATCCATGCATTTGACATCCGCAGTTTTTATTTTCTTTTCACTGAATTTAATTTTTACAAAACAAATTTGAAATGAGCTGTCACAATTGAATTTCCTAATCACCAATAGTGGTCGGTAAGGGAGAGTATCCGACGGATCCCACGATAGCAATTTTCTGTTCACGTGAATCGAATAAGTGAAGTGAATCTCAGATCCGACGGATTCCACGATAAGGGTGATAATTTACAATTTTGTTTTAAATATCTGCGGTCAAATCATGGCATCAGAGTGAAATCGAACCGACTACTCTTATTACACCACACGACTCTTCCAAAGAAAATGTATGAAGTAATTGGTATGGCTTGGCGATAGAGGCATAGGAAACATCTTCGGCAAAGTGTATTAAAATTTGGAGCAAGCAGATGTATCTCGGAGATTTTAAATGAATTTGCCTTTCTTATCCTAATACAAAAAAAAATCAACTTCACAGTGTTGGAAAAAGTAATGTCATAGCAATTATAATTATGCCTGTTTTGTCAAACAGAAAGAAAGCATATGCTAGTTTAATTTCATCATCTAATCAGTCACGCACATACTCATAAAACTTTGCGTACAAATTCAATTCAGAACGCGATCTCTCATCTCGTCTCGAAAAGGTTAACTTTGCCCTGGAAACCGACAAATTGGTCTTCCTTAGCATTTAAACAAATAGATCTACAAGCAGCAGCCATATAACCTAACAGACATTTAAATATGAATAAACAGTGCCGTAATATGCAAATGTTAACTTGGTCATAAATCTTAAGCCAACATAAGTAGCACTCTGTATGCGTACATTTTGAATATTTAAATCACCATGTTAGTCAAACATTCATGGGTGCAAACGCAAAGGCACTTACCGATAACTGGCGCGAATCTCCACGAGTTGCCGAGGAATGGCATCTGCCAAGGACCAGGCACCTCAGCATATGCTCTCGCGTCGATGTAATCACTGCAAAGTCAAAGTCACGCGGTTTACAAAAGGTAAACCAATTGAAAGCTATCACAGCTTAATGTGATGGTACTTACTGTGGTCTGGTGACGGAATCTCTCATGCCGGGAACATCAATAATTTTATCTATGTCAACTGCGGATGGCATTGAAATGGAGGCGGCAGAAAATGACGTTCTTTGAACAAGAGCAGCTGCCTTCCTTAAGTGAGACATTTTAATGGTTGAATTTGTGCAGCTAAAAAAAAACAAATATCAGTTATGATTTGAGCAGATAGGGTGGAGGATTCTGATTTTAATAGAGGTGTTCCTTCTTTCGTTGTGCGTTAATCTGCTTTGTTGGAACCTGAGTTGTTGATTCAATATGGAATCAGTAAAACAAAAGTTAAGGCAGCATAACACAATTAAAGACAATAGAGTTTTCTTAATTTATAGGCGTGTTTTTTTTTTTTAAAAAAATCAGTAACTTTCAAGTTTTTTGTAGTTGGCGACGGCGTATCGTATAGGTAAGTGCAGCTTTTGACCCGTGTGGTGCAGGTTCAATACCCAATGGAAAGCTACCGCCTGGTAGCAGAGCTGTTAAAGACTGTGATAATTTTTTTTTAAAATAATGTTTTTAAATGCCCCGAAAAATGTTTCAATTCAATTAGTTCAATTATGACTTCGAATTACTCGTAAAAAAAATCGTCATTCACTTGGAGCAATTGTTTTCAGCAATTAGGATGTTGAAGGCAAACAAAATGTCTATGCTTTTCATTCATTGAAATCACTAGCATTCACTGAATGCATTTAATTATTTGAAGTCTTTGCAGCCCCTGAATGCATTTAGTTATTTGAAGTTTGAATTCACTGTACGCCCGAAAGTAGGCTCAAGAGTGTACTGATATGCATTCCTGGCATGGTGGGTATTGCAGTTGAAATGTTCTGGGGTGGAATTTAGCTGGCTTTTTCGTGAGAGCACTTTTGGTGGAAATATCGAAAAAACAACGATAGCTAGGAGACATTACGACGATGGCTCAAAGAGCCTCCGATTTCGCGATATTTCGCTCGCCAATGAGCTTTATCGCGCGTTTTTGTATTTTTTCAATTAGCTCCAAATATTTGATTGGAGCACCAGCCCGGATATAAGCGTTGAACTCTAGTTTGGGGCAAGTAAACGCCTTATAAATTGTAGCTAGATCAGAAGGGTAGACATATTTCTTGTATCGCTTAACATTTCCTTGGCGACATCGAATATTGTATCATTAGAACGAAGGTTGTCGTTGACACAAGTACCGAGGAGGGAAAGTTTCAGCGATGCAAGTGGCATTCATGGAAGACAGCATCGTGTTTTGGAAGCCTTAAATTCCACTCTATTGGTTGAACCCCGCACTGTCTAGATCGGAATTTAATGAGCTCAACATAGGTTCCCGCTCCAGCTCCACACTCGACGATGAGTCGCGGAATCCCAGAAATGAATATGAGAAGCTGAGGGCGCTGTCATCAGCGAAGGAATGGATTGGATTAGAAGTAAGAGACAGGAGATCATTTATAAAAATGAGAAATAGGACCAGAGACAAAACAGAGCCTTGAGGAACTCCAGCATTTATATGGTGGGTTGCAGACTTGAAACCGTCCAAAACAACTTCAATTGAACGAAAGATCCGAAAATTAGTTTCTTAATTCTTTGAAGAAAAGAATCATCAATTCCAGATGCACGAATTTTCGACAAGAGAGCTTGATGCCACCCCTGTCAAATGCCTTTGAAATATCAAGCTCAACGATCTTAATTTCACCACCCTGGTGAGGTTCCTTTTTTAGGTTGTAGATAGATTAGATTAGATTAGATTCTTTATTTCATGAAATATATGTATAATAGTTTGTGTTTGAGAACACGAGCATGGCAGAAATAGCCGTCTGCCGACGGGTTGTATAAGTCGTCAAATCACCAGCGGACCTTCATTAAGAAATTCTCGAGATATGCGACGTTCATTAAGAAATTCTCGAGATATTTCATAACGACGGTTAGTCAGCGCTTCCATGACCTTGGAAAGGAGGGACGTAAGTGTAATTTATCGGTAGGAGGGGGAGAAGAAAATTCTCCTTTTTTTGGGGTAATCTGGACAAATGCTGCTTAGAGTATTCTACGCGTTTGAGTAAAGTGGGAGATAAGGCACAATCTGGAAGCGCTGAGCTAGCTGCAAAGTAAACAGCAAGCTGATTGGATTTATCTAAAGAGCTGACAGCTGGAACAATGAGCTTTGGGATAGATGACAAAACCGGGTTCTTAATGTTTTTAACAAATAAACAAACGTTCTTACTCCCCGTGGGATTTTCAGTATTTTGTTCAAATAAGAATTTGAAAGGATTGTTGTGGGCATTGCAGTCATTTATGACTCATTTGAACTTTTTCGGTTTTCCTCAGATGAATTAGCCTTATATGACCGAAACTCACCTTTACCGAAAACTTATCCTTTTTACCTTCTTTACAGCGCGAGTGAAACCACGCGTTCACCTTCAGTTTGATACCCATTATCCTGCAGCAGCATCCACGTCGCTGTCGATTAAGCACAGCAACCAGTTGAAACTCTTAAGGAAATCGTTTTATTCTTCCCATTTGGCTTTAGTGATCCAGGAGATTTTAGGTTTGCCTCTTTACGATTTCGACACGTGCATGCTCCTGTTATTAATTATTGTTTGGTCGTCCTTTTACCACACCGGTGATCTCCAGTCATGTCAGCCCACGGATAAGCATACACACTTGCGGGACACCTGGTTGTTGCCTAGATGTAGTGTATAGTGCACTTTGAATTTATGGTCTATTTTGCCCTACTTAAACTTATAAAATTACGAACGATTTTGGGAATAATAAGTGTGTTCATGCAACAAGCAATTCTTTCGTTACTTGTTGGCGCCATAGGGCATATGCAACAATAGTGTTCGCTTCAGGTCCGTTCTATCTGTCCCATTCCTGGCAACCTCTGGTGTACCATAATGTAGTCACCTAGGTCCCCTTCTCTCCATCTTAACTATAAACGATCTGCAAAGGGTTATTAGACACTCCTCTATCTCTCTCTATGCCGATGACACCAAATTTTTCAAACACATATCTTCATCACAAGACTCCTCTGCTTGCTACAACAAGATCTAGATAGTTTTTCTATTTGGTGTCTCAAAAACTGCCTAGAGCTCAATGTTGCGAAATGCCAATCCATAACCTTATCAACAACTCCCCTGCCTGTCTTTACATTCTTAGTGATCAACCTATACCAGTACAGTCTCTTCGTGACCTTGGAATATTATACGACCGCGAGCTTAATTTCCGTTCGCACATTGACGATGTGGTAACGATTGTATTTCAAATGCTATGCTAAAAAAAAATTCTTACAATATTGTGGATAATTTGGAATATCTCTTCAACCTGAGTATCCTGTCTGGTAGTTTTCCGGATGATTTAAAATACGGCATTGTTATTCCTCCATTTAAAAAAGGAAGCAGAAATGACAAAAAGAACTATAGACCGATAACATTATTGTCTTCGATTTCCAAAGTCTTTGAGAAGTGAGAAAAAAAGAGTTTTGGATTATCTCAACAAAATACATTTTTTTAGTCCAATGCAGTATTGGTTTAGAGCTGGGTTATCAACTGAAGACGCACTATTAGATTTCTGTTGCATCATACAGAAAGGATTAGATGAAAAAAGATCGTGTGCCGGGCTCTTTGTTGATATAACAAAGGCGTTCGATATGGTCGATCACAAAATTCTTTTAAACAAGCTGTTTAATGTGGGTTTTCGTGGCTCAATACATAGTTGGCTTAGATCCTATCTGAAAGACAGAATTCAAATCGTAAAGATCGAAGCTGAACTAAGTAACTCTACGGTAATAAATCTTGGTGTTCCTCAAGGTTCAGTTCTTGGACCTATCTTATTTCTGATTTATATCAACTCCCTATTTAGCCAACCATTCGTAGGAAGGGTCAGAGCATTTGCTGATGATCTTGGTATTGCATACAATTCCGTCAAACCTAAATCTAGTGGATGATCTTGAATTACTAAGAATCTGGTTTGCTGAACATAAGCTATTAGTAAGCGACAAAACAAAACTTATGTTTTTCAGTCTTGTTAACCAGGAGTATCCGGATATAGAGTTCATATTCCATGCTTCTAGATGTGCAAGATACAACCCGTTTCATAGTTCGTTTTCTGTTCCATGTTCCAAAGTATCTTTCGACGTTTGTGTTCCCTATCATGTCAATTGCTTTAAAATTGAAAACGTAAACGATTTTAAGTATCTAGGTGTCATAATTGACCGGAATTTGAGTTGGTCTATTCAAATCCAAAGTTTGAAGCAATATCTGCTCTCCACTATTCGTTGTTTTTACCGTCTGCAGAAGTTCTGTCATTTTAATGTTCTAAAAAGAATATATTATGGGATATTTCATTCAAAATTACAGTACGGTATAAGCTGTTGGCGAAGTGGCTATCTGAGTAAAATTGAGCCTCTGATTGTACTTCAGAAGTGTGTTATACGAAAGATCTGCAATTCTTCACGTTTAGCCCACTCAATGGTATTATTTAAACGCATGGATATCCTCCCTGTTAGGCATCTATTTTATTTTAAGGTCCTAAAGATATTTTTACATTACTTTTGTCCGCCCCCTCCTCGAATACGCCAGTCAAACGTGGACACCCTTTCAGCAAGTTAATGTAACCAGGGGTGGAATCGCCTAAGGTGATAGTTGATTGTCGCTTTTTGATTGTCGTTTTTGATTATCAACTCCTCAATGCTCTGCGTAAAGCGATCACTAAAAAATGATTGATTATTGGAGTTTTAAACGTCACTTCCTTGCCGACGCTGTCATTCCGAGCAGCTGATGTGTGTTTATTTTTCATGATTTATATTTCAAATATGATTTTGTTGAGTCCTTAGGCAAAAACTTTATCATAAATGGACAAAGTATTGACTGCATTTTTTTAATGACTGCAGCAGTAATTTCAGCCACCGTACTTTGGACCCATTGGTGCAGCCCAGTCAGCCCCAACTTGTCTTGATAGCCACCACCCCCAAGAAGATTTTAAGTTGCAGCCAATTGAAGGATGGGTGGAACATGCGTTGACCTTATTCCAGTTGGTACTCGTAATTCAAGCAGTCCCAAAACAAACACAAACGCTTCTTTTGATAAGCGAAAGTTTTTTTAAAATCTAAAATACACAATAATAAATGATAGCAATCAACAATGAATATTTCGTCTATGTTCGACCAAAACTCATTAACTGACATTTTTCAGAAAACAATTTTTATGTACCAAAATTATTATTTTCAAATTGTCTTTCAGGCAAAAGTCACTAAAATCACGTATACTCTATCATTTTTATAATAACTTGGTTCCAAAAGTCATTCACTGAAATTCTCATACATACCGATACCAACCAAAACTCATTATGTGATTTAATGAATTTTGGTTGAAAGTCATTCTCTAAAATTCTCATACTCCACTCTACCAACCAAAACTCATTAGGTGTGATTTAATGAATTTTTAATGAAACATTTTTTTTGAATCATAGTAGCCGATATATCAAATAACAAATTCATAATGTCACTAACTTATGTAATTCGTCACCTCAAATACATTTTTGGCGCCATTAAAGCTAAACGTTAATTTTGATCCTTGCAAAAAAATGTCTGACTTAGTGAGTTAGTTCGAGAAATTCTTGAAGAGTCAGACTCAGATTTTTCAAACAACAATAGTATTGCCGATCCAGAGTATCATCCAGAACCCAGAGACTCTGACTCTGGTGAAGATGAAGACAACGAGCCACTGAGTGCACGCGTTAAGATACTTCTTAAAACTCCAACAAACCAAAGAATACCTCCTAGTTCGTGCTGCACTGATGGTAAAAATAGTGATAATCTTACCTAAGTCATATTGTATCAAATGAAAACCCTTATCTTCTTAGTGTGTATAGAGATGGATTGTGAGGTGGAGACGATGATAGGCATAGACGAGCAGAACATCTCCAATTTTCAAAATCCTTTGATTCCAGCAACTTCTGTTGAAGCTAACGATCTTATTGAATTGGAGCGTGTGGTGCAAAATGGAAGAGAAGGTAAGTTACTTACCAGATGGCGAAAGCAGAATCCGGAAAACTGGAAGAAAAACTTAGTGAAAAGACAACGGCGTGGGTATATTCCATACTTCAATGAAACTGCCAAAAAGGAAATGCCAGGAAAAACCCAAAAATTAGTACGTTGTGCAGAAAAGAACTGTATTTACAAGTGTGAAAATAGGTTTAGTTTTGAAGAGCGTGTAGCAATTTGTAAAATGTTCTGGGACTTGGATTACTCGCGTCAGAAAGACTTTATACTTTCTAACGTCAAAGTTACCAAACCCAAAAGGAGAATTAGGTTTGCAGAAAGATCAATAGTTTTTTCAAGAGCTTATCACTTGTCCAAGGACATAACCCAGCAACGTGTCTGTCAGCATTTTTTTGAAAAAACCCTATGCATAAGCAATAAACCGATAAACACTGCAGTAAAAGGGCGAAACAGTTTAGGATTATTCGATGCTGTCGATAAACGGGGTAAACGTGCTCCAAATAACAAGCATTCAGATACTACTATGACACATGTTAAAAAACATATCGAAAGCTTTCCGTCAATGGAAAGTCATTACTGCAGGAAAAGCACATCGAAGAGGTACTTAGAAAAAAACTATCCATTTTAAAAATGTTTGAGTTACGAGTATACAGGTCCTACTGTGACGAAAATGAAATCACAAACGTTGTCAGCCAAAGTTCTTATAGACGATACTTTTGTGAAAATTATAACTATACATTCTTCAAACCAAAGAAAGATCAATGTTCGGTTTGCAGTAAATTTGAAGAAGCTGAAGACAAAGAACATTTAAGAGCCACTTATGATGCCCATATTGAAAGAAAGAACGAGTGTAATTCTGAAAAAGCAAAAGATAAGCTACTTGCCCAAGCCGATCCATCTTTTGTAACCGCAACTTTTGATCTGCAGAGTGTCCTTTAGCTTCCATGTTCAGATGTTTCCCAGTTCTTTTACTCTATGAAAATTTGTAAATGTGGGAGTTCAGAAATTGGCACGATTATTTTGGAATGACTGAATTATGAAAAACGCCAGGTCTTTCAGGGTAAAAGCTTCAAAGAAATATCCTTCCCAGGTCAAGGAAATGCGGTACAGTGATTTTTATGACCTACAAGCCCTCTCAGATGAGCTTATCAAAAATCGCTTAAAAGATGAGCGAGGTGCAAAAGTAAGTTGGCTCAAAATAACATCTTTGCGGTTTGAGAAAGAAACTCCAGGCACAATTTTTTACCGATATGAACATCACAGTTCTTACACGAAAATTCATGTCGCAGATAGGCGGGGTAAAACAGTTAATGGAGTATAAGAGAAACAAAAAGATTTATGGAAACTCTGCACATTGGGCGTTATTCCAGAGGAGTTCCATGGGTGGTATGATAAGCTGGCCTGTTGGAAAAAAAGCAGAGGCTAATAAATTGCCAGAACCTCATTTTTCAGAGGGAGAAGACGACGACGATGAAGAAGAAGAAGATTAAAGAACTAATTTTTCAATATTTTATCCACAAGTGTTCCCTTATTAATTTAACTTATACTATGTACCTACCATACTCAAATTGTGAACTAACATAATTTTTCCAAATGCTTAAATTAAAGATAATCATCAGCCAATTTCTATTTTACATTGATTTAACTATTGTAATTTAGCAGTCATGAAGTTTGGGTAATGACCCAAAGAATAAGATCGCGGACACAAGCTGCCGAAATGAGATTTATCCGTTGTATTGCTGGATGAGATGGTTAGATCAAGTCCATAATCTCTTCTCTACCCGTATGGGTATTGCCCTTGATGATTTGGATGGCGGAAAATCGAGATGGTAAGACTGATGGTAATTTTTGAATCTAGATAGTTTTCCACATGCATCCTACACTGGACTAAAATTATAACCCGAATCTAGAACAAGAAATTCAAATTGAAAGCACTACTAACAAAAATGAAAAACTGTTATTTTAAAACTTGTTTATCTCGGTCTTTTAATTTTGTCAGTTAATGAGTTTTGGTCGAACATAGACGATTTTATAATTCTATGAATTTTTTCATCGGGTTTGAAAGTTCCAAGATATTTGCTTTATTTCTCATTTTTCTTCTTAATAGTTGGACATTTGTGTAATTATTTTCTTCATTTGTGTAGAAAAGTTGTAATGAAGTAAACATTGCACTTCACGAATTTTCCAATTTCACTTTTTTATTTGAATTTATTTAATATATATTCTTTTTTCACTAAAGCATTTAATTTATTTGGAGTTGAAGCCGAGGTGCATACCTATGAAAATAACAAAAATGTATGAAAGCGACACCTAAATAGCTGTCACATGAAATTGATGACAAAAAGGTGATTGTCAATTTGATAATCACCTTACGTGGACGTAAAGGTATGATTTTCATTGTCAACTATCAACTATCACCTTAGCCGATTCCACCCCAGAATCGAAAACATTCAACGACGTTTTCTTCGATTTTCCCTCTGCGGACTTTCTTGGAACGATCCCCTAATTCTGCCTCCCTATCAAGACCACCTCAATAGCCTTGAAGACCGCAGGGATGCAGCAAACATTCTCTTCATTCATCGCCTCCTCTCAGGCTCTATCGATTGCCCGTCCATCTACAACTCCATCTTCTTTAATACTAACCCTTTTAATTTAAGACATCCCCGTCTCTTCTATCAACCAACCCACCACACGTTCTACAGCTCCAACGAACCAGTATGCTACGGAAGGTAAATTCAAACATTTCTCTTTTGATTTCTACCGCAGCACTCCTTCCATTAAATTTAGCCTCCGTCTCCATAAACCCTAACTTTATTTCCTAGTTATAAGTCTTAGGCCCCTATTGCGAGTGGCGATTACTGATAGATGAGCGACATTTATCTATTGTCAATCGTCGATTGTAGATTTTGGTATTGTGAATGGTAATTATGATTGACATTTGTCGATTGGCAATCGCTTGTTGTCGTTTAAATTTTTCTCATCGACTGTCTGTGAAAAAGAAAACAAAAATATTGTTTGCAAACATGTAAGTTGGTTAAATACAATTAAAGTGCATATTCTTCTTGATAACACGAATACCTAGACAGTCGATCAGAAAAATTTAATCGACAACAAGCGATTGCCAATCGACAACAAGCGATTGCCAATCGACAACAAGCGATTGCCAATCGACAAATGTCAATCACAATTACCATTCACAATACCAAAATCTACAATCGACGATTGACAATAGATAAGTGTCGTTCATCTATCAGTAATCGCCACTCGCAATAGGGGCCTTAGTCTTTTGTTTTAGTATTATAGGTTTTTCTCTAGCTTTTAAGTATTTGTTTTAATAAGTCTAGCTATAAGTCTTAGTTTTGTAGTTCAAAGACATACCTATAGCTTGTCTTAAGCTGAATAAATGGGGGCGGACGCCCCCAACAATTTAAGTTAAAAATAGCCACCCAACCCCCAATTAATGCACCAATATGACATAAAAAAGAATGGACGTTTAAATCTAAAACATCAAAGCTGGATTATAAATTTGAAATTTCTGCGGTTCTAGAGATTAGTTAGAGCTCACAGGATAATAGTTCGGCGCCACGCATTTTTTCTATCTCCCACATATTGTGTATAGGCCTACAAAGAAAACAATACTATTTAGTTAATATACTCGTAGCTTTTATTGCTTCTATTTAAGGAAGTTATAAATTGTGTATCTTCTGTGGACGTAGATGGAGAGGATAATTTGAGTCCTTACAAAACCATTTTCGTACCTATAACAGTTAAACAACATTTAAGCAATAATCTTTGTGTGTATGACATTTATGTTGAGAACAATATTCCTTCTAAACGACTGTGGGAGTTAAAAATAAAATAAAAAATCCTTGCGAGGAAATTTTCAAGGCCACATTTAAATTGTTCGTCTTTAAATGAAAGCGCACGAGTACAAAAATTATAATTAGAACCACAAAGTATAAAAGAAAGCTTTAGTCGCATAAAAAAAAACAAAAAACACTCGTCGCACTTGTTTTACACTCAACTCTCGGCACAATGTCCTTGATCTGAAATTGAAAGCAATGAAATACACGCACATACCTATGTGGGACGTAAAACTGCCCATAAAAGACATTTGTAGGTAAGTGGTTATGTTTTCGTGTTATACCGTAAAATTTGACAACACATACACAATGCAACAATAAAGACTAGGTTTATGTCTTCTCATTTTTGCAATCGATGTAATGGAACTTTGTCCTTAAAATAAAACAAACGCAACAGAGACAGAGAGATGCTATGGTTTATTGTTGGTCTGATATTTATGGGAATAATATCCCATACCCTGTACAGCACTAATGCACAACAAACTCGTCCTTGACTTGGATAGTCTCGCTGTTGTTGTGGTTAGTTGTTTTGTCAAGCGGCCTCTCTACGGGTGAGCCCAGCTAGAAAGAAAAAAACTGATCACAATGGGCTGGAAACAAATTGAAGAGTGTGGTAAATAGTTTTGTTTTGTTTCCATTATTACTCTGTCAGAGGTTCTAATTAAAAAGGTCCCTTTTTGAACAAAGGATACACCTTCAATTCTTTCTTCCTTTATCTAAAAACAATGGAAATCAGATTCTATGTCGTATTTATGGAGATGTGAACAGATAGAAAGGATATCATGATGCCGCAAATTTACCCAATAAACACGGGGGCGATTTAATTCGTGATGGATATTTAATTCGAGCGAATTTCACAGAGCTTTATTGTCGAGTTAAAGTTTTCTAATTACAGGTTTGCTCAAATTTTATATTTCAAGTGTTGAAAGTTGTATTTGAATCTTGATGACAAGGACAAATCCGAAAACAAAGTTCTGATGGAAACTTAAAAACTCAACAATTTCATAACAAAACAAAACCAACACCCATTGACACACAATATAAACATGGACATTGCACATACATACAATAATTGCTGTGACAATTATTTTGCTGGGAAATATGAATCCTGGCAGTCGTTAAGAGCAATGAGTCTAAGAGACGCATACAAATAGTTTTACCAGAAAAAGAAAAGAAGCTTAATTGCCTTTTTGGGTACTGCTTAAGGTGGACAAGACAAAGCTTCTAACATGTTTTCCCAGAAGCGCTTCTCTGAATGGCCTGTTGCCATGTATGTTTCGTTTCGCTCTTTTCACTACTTGTATAATGTTCAAACAAGCGATGGCGGGGATTATCAAAGAGCGATGGACGTGACAATAAAATGGATTTATCCGTTCTCTCAAATGAACACTTTTCCAAATTTACTCTAAGTAGTAAATACGTATTTTGGTTTGGATTGAAATTAGCTTGTAGATAAGGTTATGTTGAAGTGGCAGCCAACAAAAATCGACGCACCTAGACCTATATAAGTTTCTCTGTGATACCACGTGGATCTATTTCCATCCTGCTCTTGGAACACCATTTTGAACTTTTAGTGTACCCAAAGAGGCTTTTAATGGCAGTATTGGTTAGATCATTAAGACTATTATTGAAGAAAATTCCTTAATCTAAATGGAGGTTTCGTCTTTGAGAGACAGCTTAACATGTACGAGTAACTTAAACGAAAACTGGGGAATGAAACTTCGTTTTCTCGCGATTGACTCAAAGGATTTCGTTTCTTCTTCTTCTTTACGACAATGTGATCTAAACGAAATCCTGCTTCACTGCATCCCTACTGGTCCGCCTGTGGAGTTCGACATTTTGACCTCAAAAAGTATCGGCAGACCTACCGATTTCGAAACACTTCTAGATAGATAGATAGATAGATAGATTCTTTATTTTTTCATCATAAAGTTTATAAATTGGTATACTTAAGAATAAGGACATTAAGAATACTGCCGTCTGCCTGAGATGACATTTCATAATATGATTTAAAAATAAAAGAAATAATAAAAAGCAAAAATTTTAAAATATAAAGAAAAGGAAAAAAGAAAAAAAAAAGAAAAAATGTTTAACAAAAGATATGAAGAAATATTACTATATAAAACAATGCTATCAATTTTAACGTGATTTGAAACACAAAATATTATACAATTTGGATAATTTGATTAGCTGTTTATACAAAATTTTATCAATTTTAACGTGATTTGAAACACAAAATAATACACAATTTGGTTAGAAATAGCTGTTTATACAATATTATCAATTTTAACGTGATTTGAAACACAAAAGAGATATTATCAAATTTAGTATGATCAGCAACAAAACAATAAATAGTTAGGTATAAAATTTGGTCAAAACTGCAATAAGTGGGTAATCGACTATGTTTAATATGTGAAACTGTTACGGTAAGAAAGAGCATGTTGGCAATATTTAAAGAGGCTGAGCCAGCCCATTGCTCCATTTAAAATTTCAAAAAGTTTGTCCAAAGATATAAAACTTTCCCGAAAATGCAACCGGCGAATTTCTTGTAGAATAGGACAAGCAGCAACGAAATGGTATATATCTTCATTCACTCTTCCGTTACATAGATCACATAGCTGGGGCAAGTCTGATCGATGAGGTATAAAGTTCAAATTTAAAATTTCAACTCTTGCTCTAAAAATAATACTTATAACCGAGGCTGAAAATTCATTACTAAAGTAAGAGACTTCCGAAGGCAGTTCATGGTTTAAATGACTATAAATAGCTCTTGAAGTAGACGAAGATGCTCTGGAAAGGTTATCCAGAAACATTTTGTGATCCACCTTAGCAATCACATCAGAAAACTGAGCCTGCCAATCGGTCACATTAGTTTCTGTTAAGTTTAAACTTGTTTCGTAAGCTAAAGCTAGTTCGTTCCAGTTTTTAAACGGGGAAGCATTCACTCGAAGTAATTTTCTTAAGATGATTTTGTGAAGACAAGTTTCACTTCTTTTCATCACTCTAGTAATGAAGTTCGCACTTGCCTTCAAATTTTGTATATATATAGGGACTATTCCTGACTCTACATATATGGCGTAGTTGGGTGTTGAGTTAGGCAAACGAAATATCCTCTTAAAAAAGTTCCTTTGTACAGTTTCAAAAGCTTCGAAGTGTGTGTATCCGACGGGTTGGACGCCATATGCCATGCATGCATTTACTGTCGCGTTGAAAACTTTGTACTTGGACGTTAAATCAACATTTTGGTTCGAAAAAAACTTTGGCCACATTATATTAAGAGCCAATTTAGCTTCGTTGCTTTTTTCTTTGGAGTGCTTTAGATAGCTTAAATTGTAGGTCAAGAGGACACCCAAATATTTAAACTCTTGTAAAACCTCAATGTGTGTATTGTTCAGAAACACTTCTAATGGGGTCAATCAAATGCTGGTGTTGTTGCATTTGTGTAATGCGGACTATTAGAGGCCTGCCTATCTTTCGCGACTGAATAGGAACGTTGACTGCTATACTTGTCTTTTTGACGGGGTTCTTAGATTGTCTTCTTTGAACATGACAGTATCAACTAAGCTGGTCGCGCTCCATTTTCTTTCCAGGTTCCTTAGCGGATCTTGGAACTGTTTAACACTGTGAAGCACATGTGACTTTTTCTTTCAGCTTAAGGTTTTCGGCCACAGAAGATGGTTAAGTTTGCCGCCACTTCATTCACCCT